>CM012450.1:32242973-33442973 GCA_003999625.1 Oryzias javanicus | reverse complement strand
TTTGCTTTACAAAAACCAGATTAAGTGTCACCATAATCAGGGTAAACAGCTAACTTAGGTGTCAAGATCTGTCTATAATTAGGTAATTTTTAAGTCAAAGTTTTTGTTTGTGTAAAATCAATATTTTTTTCTTTGTTTATTGTATTTTCTTGGTTTATTTCAGCATTAGAGTTCAGTTTGTGTTTTCCTGCAGCAGTTTGGAATTGTTGATTTAAAAAAAAAAAAAAAAAACCTATGATTTTTTGTATCTATGACAAAAAGGCAAACACAATGAACGCCGTCAGCGCAGTCTAAACACGCCAGCAGGTTCCACACTGCACCGTGTGGAGAGAAAACATCATCACGCATGGCAGATGTCAACAGAGAACTTCCTGCAGCCAATTTACCAACAGTTTTTCATGAGTCATTAATGATTAAAGGGCTCCCTCCTTGACATGTAGGCCATTAAATTGATCAATAACCTTCACGCGAACCTTCCCCGCTCTGTAAATGAACAAGTGGTCACTAATGATCACCCCAGATGCCCCTCTGAATCGACAACCACGATGGCCCTTCTGCCTGATAAGCTGACGGCTTGGAGACCAGGCCGCTGCAGTTCCTGTTGCAACACAACAGCCAGAGGTAACCATTCACCAGGAGTCAACAACCCCAGGACCCTTTGACAAACACAACACACAAGTATGCATATAAAACTACTCGCTGGAATGTGGCAGATAGAGGCTTTATCAAGAATGAGTGACGGATGAGGAACAGATTTGGAGCAAACACAAAATTTGGTTTGGAAAATTATTAAATTTTGAGAGAAAGTAAAAAAAACTTGAGTTATTTTATTTAATCTGACAATGTCATTGAGGATTTGTAGGGTATTAGTGTAGATGACAGCACCGCGGGATTAAAAAGCTTCAGTACCTTTATCCACCTAGGCCCACATCATGATGCACTTCCTCCCTGTTAAGACACTGGCAATGAAAAGCTGAACCATTCCCAAAATCATCATATGTTTATTTAAAGTTATTAAAGTGTTTTTATACTTATCTTTTAATCCTAGTAGGGGAATACTTTTTTATTATTTTTGTAAATAAATGGTATTTGTGATATGGTAATATGCATGTCAGCCATTGGAAAAGACCTTAGGGACTCACTCTGATAAAAACTGACTTTTTAGTTTGTTTTTTTTTAACATGTTCTTGAGGCAATTTTCTGATTATGGAGGACATATGTAAAGAAAATAAGCCAAACTTTGCATTTTTGAGTTTTTATTTATATTGTAAAAATATTGTTACCAAATACGCTCTTTTTTTAATGTAGAAAGTAAGCTCCTGCTCTGCTCCATTCAGATGTATCCACTTGCAAATAAATAGATCCGTGCACCTGTTCCCTTTCTTCTTCTGGCTCAAACTATACGTCTGGATAGCTCTGAAAATGCTCGCCATTTTTTGTTGCACAGATGTCGTTAAATTAGGGTTGAGAAGTTATAAGCTAGTGGGCGAGAATGTAAACGGAGAGCTCTCAGCAATGGTTCAGGGGGGCTCAGTGTCAACTGTCCCGCCCATAGCTCAGAGGCAAATTTTTATGAACGAACTCTGCAGAAACTATGTTGAATGAATGAATGAATGAAGGAATGAATGAAATGGTTTATTTCAAGCAATCAGTTTATAATACATGAAATAACATCCCATAATGAATCATAATCACTTGAAAAGGAGTGGAGGGAAGCGAATTTATTTAATCCCACCCCGGCTCGACCATTTTCTCTACATGAATTATCAATATCCGGTTCAGGACTAAATATCAAATATTAATAGATTCAGGTTATTAATTATCATTAATATCATTGATGTGATCAAATTTCAAAGCATCCACAACAACTCATTTATATTAATCAATAACAATAATCTAATATTCTCATTGAAAATACTTGTGCAGATTGTATTCAAAGAATTATAATAATTAAAGAAGTAATAAGTAAATCATCTTCATTTGCTAATGCAGAAAAAAATCTGAATATTCTCATTAAAAAAAGACAATTGGTGCAGATTGTATGTATCAAAGAATGATTAAAAAATCAAAATATAGTTATTAAAAATGTATTTTTTTAAATAAATGATGCAAGTTTTTTTTTATTTTAGCTAAAAACAGTACAATTAAAAAGATGATCGGAGAGGGACTTAAAGATTTGAGAAACAAAAGTATTTCCAACTCGTGCACCGAGTGCAAAATGAAGTGACATTTGTTTGCAATGTTGTGGATGACTCACTTATATAAATTGTCACTCTGGATTGTAATTTGTTGAATTTGCAAACACACAATATCTTGTTTTAGCCAGCCAGATTTTTTTTTTTCCAAAAAGCAGAAGTTTTTTTTTTCCAAAAGTAGTGGAGTGTGTTTTAGATGATTGATAGATGAAGATGCAACACAAAATGCACAATTCAGTAAAGTCACTATTTATACAAAAATTCAAGTTTGTCAGTGGAATGTGTACCTATGACTTAAGTATGTTTAATTAAGGAATATTTTAGGAGAGTAAGATTTTAGTACTTGACATGAGTCCTACAAATAAACACAGAATGAAGTACATGTACTGAAAACAAACCTGCTGATGCAGAACGTAAAATGAGAAATTATTTCATTCTTCTATCAGATATCCAAGAAGGTTTGAACATTTCTCTAAACCAAATTATTTCTATATGATTGTTGCACAGCCTCACAAAATTTGAGTCTATATTGTTATCATCACAATTTTTAAGTAGAATTTCTCTAAGAAGATTAAACCAAGATAAATCCATTTTTTGACTTTATTTAATCTCTGAAATTGAGCCGTGATTAAGTGATTTGAACATAGAGCATCTTCATGCAGTTTATTTCTTATTTCAAACCAACTTCTTCCTATGTAATTTTTTTGTTGTAGAGAGTTTCCACCCAATCACAAGTTAATGTGTGTTTAGAGAAAAAATTCTAAATAAATGCCTACGTTCTTGTTTCCTGTGACTGTCCCTCCTGGTTCTGAAGGTCCGTCAGGAGCTGAGGAGAACCACATAATCATGAATCCGATCACTGATGAGGGGAATTAGCCTGATCAGTGTAACTTTAGAGTGCAGCTGTGCCCTGTCGATGTGGAGCAGCTTTGCAGACTAATCCGCTCCCTACAGGGGATTTAGGGAAACTATATCAGGTTCAATTGAGCAATAATAACAAACAGTGCAATTTTCAGATGCGATGGGTCTGATGGATGATTAGAGGGACCTGCTCTCTGGTCTCCAGAATCTGGTTTATGTCTGTGTCTGGTTCCTGACAGCTTCAGTTTAAATTCACTTTACTTTTATGTACTAATGGAGGTAATTGAGTCTAAACATAAAATTACAGCAACATTTCTAACATTTTTATTACACATAAATTAATATTTAACCTGAGAAGATGTGGATCTGAAAGTAGATTAAAAGTTAAAAAACCCTAATTTCTGATCGGTACAGGAAACTATTCAATTCTTATGTAGCCTAATATCACAAAAACAATTGTCTCATTGGGCTTCATACCGATACAAAAGCAGAAAGTCTGTCATAAATTATAAACCAACAAGATATATTGCTATCTTTCTCATACTTATTTTTAAAGGGATAAGTGTTTTAAAAACGCTTATTTAGACTTTTCATATTAATTATCTGGAACATATTTTTAAGAAAATGGGAAAATGTCAAGTTTTACCAGATATTATTCACAATCGAAGTTTAAAACTGCTGACAAAAGAACTACGGTGAACAAGCATTCTGGTAGTACTTAAACGCATCCCTCACGGACAAATTTGTGAGCCGTGAAAAGAGTCTCACGATAGATTTGTGTGTAACTGATGTGTTGTGTGTGCGTAAAAGGTGATTTGTGTGTATTTTATTTAAAGATTTTTGAGTGTAATTTGTTTCAAGTTGTTGTAAATTTAACTTGTGCATGTGTAAATTGTATTTTTGTTTAATTTTGTAATTTTTTTTACTTTTGCACAAACTGTATTATATGAGGTACAAATCAAGAATTGCGCACGCACCAATCGAACCGGAAGACGGCTCTGATGGAGGCTGTTTGGGATCCACTTGAACAACAGAAGCCTCCAGCCCACCGTCGCCACACCCGCCTGGTGAATTACCTCGCAGAGTTATATAATTAGTCCTGGCCACTGCGTGCTTTAAAGCAGATGCCATCCGCACCTCGCCGCGCCGGGGCCGTGGATGGAGCGCTCACTGAGCCCTCTTTCCCGTTTGCGGGACCGTTAGCTGTCGACTGGGCTGCACTGTTCGGCTCAGACTGTGTTGCACTGATCCTGGAGGCGGACCGGCCCATATATAACAGGCGCTAGTGCTTTACAGGCGATGTAGGCAACCCACTGATCCTTTTATAAACACAGACCAAAGAGTCTAACATTTTGTGTAAATTCTAGTCGGTGTGTAGAATAAAATCCGACCATGCATTAGGTATGCATTGTGTTTTGTTATATAATAATCAATTTATTTATTAAGAATGAAATGTTTTTCATTCGTTGCACTTTGTGCAAAAGTACTATTCTGGAATTCTTTTTTCTTTTTTTTCCTTTATGAAATCGGACCAAAATTAAGCCTTTTATGGTCATTTTACTGTGTCTGCTGAGCCACGTCTCATTGTTTTTAAACCATTCTGAAATGGTGTCGCTCTTTACATATGACAGTAAAAAGCCTGCATGCAATCCCTAGTAATATTAACTTCATTGATATGAACAATAGCTGATTGCTAAACTAGTCTAAACAGACTAAATATAACTGGTTGTCTTGTCCTGAGACCCTCCTTCTCGGTAAGGAATAACTCCTAAAAAAACCCAAAAAACTGATTCTAGGAAAAAAGATGAAACCTCAGGGATATCCACATGAAGGAGGGATCCTCTACCAGGACGGCGGTGATATACCAGGACTGTTAAAGAATCATTAGCTTATCTAACTCTTCAACTACATATTTAAATAAAGTTCAGCCAGATGGGACTGAGGGGACAAGTGGGGGTGAGATCCACAGCCAAGACGAGCCAGAGTAGAGATCCACAGCCAAGACGAGCCACAATCGAGGTCCACGGCCAAGAACAGGAGCACATTCGAAAAGAAAAAATAAAGAATAGAGAAGTAAATGAGAATATCTGATTTTGGCTGTAATTTATATGATTGTGTTCAAAAATATTCTTATTCAAGATCCACTCTGATGAATGTGTGTTTTTTGAAGTTTTTAACGTTCTTGTGGCCTTTTTCTGATTATGAAGGACATACGTATATATAAAAATAAAAAAAATAGTATTTTCTTTTTCAAATGGCTGTGAATCAGGAGCAGATAAAAAAAAGCAGTTTGGAGGAAAAAAAAGCGTATTTGTGATGTAGAAAAATAGAAAAATTTACTGGGCGGGCCACAAGCTCCCTGATATGAGCTCTGAGCAATGGGGATAGGAAGAGGGGATGGGGTTGTTCCATACCAACACTTCCACCCACAAGTCAGACTATGAACTACTGGAGAAACTATGTCCTAGAAATAACAGTTTTTTTTTTTTAAATTTTGGTTAAAAAAAGGTATTATCGTACTTAACCCTTTAACTCCAGTTTTTATGTTGTTTGATTTACTGTTAAAGGTTCTGAGTTTAGGCGTCATCGGCGACGCCTCGGGTGTTAAATGGTTACAAGACCACTGGGAACACTTTGAAAATAGATCAAAAGCTGATCCGACACACTCTTTAATCAAAATGGTTTAATCCATTTTTATTAAACCCAACTTTTTCTGATTTCTTTGGTACTTGAAATACACACACACACAAGCAAGTACTAGTTGGACACAGCTTCATTCACCACTTATCAGGCTGTTCGTCTTAACTGAAGTGTTTGTTTCAAACACAGCACTTGACCTGCATGTCTGCTGTGTGTGACATGCAGGACGAGTGTCTGCTCCTTCTATCTTAAGCCTAGAGTTAATGTATGTCAATTCTTGAGCATAAAGATGGTATGATCGTCTGTGTGCTCCTTTGAGAAAAGCATGACTTTAGAGAAACACTTTCTAGCTGCTGTAAGAGGGGACGTCTTCCATCTGAGAAACTTCCCACGCATAAGATAAGAATTCCTCTGCATTACTGATGAAACATATGCATCACTTTTTACAATATTTTAATCATGTCATGTCTTTAGAAGACAAAATGAACAGTGTAGAGATAGTGAGTCACTGGAGGCAGGAATGTTAGACGAAATGGAACCAGGATGGATAGATGGAGGAAGGAGGTCAGAGTGAGGTAGAAAGGCACTGTTGGTTTATCTTGACCAGCTCTGAGTGGTTGCCCCCCCCGAGTCAGACGCTACACACGTCTGACCCCAGCGCTTTCATCTGCCGTCACAGAGTGAGAGAGATGGAGATGATGGAGGGAATACAGTGAAAAACAAGCTGTCCTCAGCGAAAGCAGCCATATGACAAGAGACAGGAGGGCAGGAAGGTGTTGAATTGTAAATAAACCTGGACTCAGAGCAACCCGGATCTGATCTCTCTGAGAGACGACCCAAAACTGGAAGTAGCGTGTTGAAGGACTGTTTGCTTTTAGGGTTGTGGGTCTCCATTTTTCATGGAGCGCCAGGCCCTGAAAGCAAGTGACTGAGGAGTAACGAGAGGCTGAGTTTACAGCGATGGATTCAGTTTGAATGAGCTGGGAAAGCTATCGACCCGCTTTCACACTGTACTTTTGAGAGTGGACCAATCTGACTAGGAAAATGATGTGGTTACAGCTGCTTGTTTGGGGGCGTCCTTACGCAAAATTGTGACAAAAATTACAAGTTTTTAAACTATTACATGGAATCATGTGGAAAGATAGATAGATAGACCTTTATTGACATTATCACAAGGACAATGAAATTGCAGCAACCGTTTCAGTGCAAAGAAATTGGCATAAAAAATACAAGACATAATATAAAATACGATATAAGTATAAAAATATGTAGAAAAATATGTAGAACTAGATTTGCAATTCCTTGAAGAAATTGCGTCTGATTGCTGAAAGCAATACCGATCTAAAACATCCTGCAGCCGCAAGTGTTCAAGACCTTCCGTTCGATGAGCACGCCAATTTTCGTCCGCGTAGGTCAAGCACTTTTGGAGATATTAGAAGAAACGTCAGGAATTGACAGTAGCGCCACCTACGGGTGCACCGTTGTGAAAGTTGTTGCGCTTACTTATCTTACACAGTGAAATAAGTTTTAAAAGTTTGGTGAAGTTATGTGAAACTTTCAAGGAGCTGCAGCGTTGCAAACATTACAATCTCAGCCTGTCTTATTTGCATAACATGTTATGCAAAAACCGTACGGAACTACGCAAAACGCATATCACCATTGGATTTGTGGTAGTCCAAATAGGGTATGTGCAGAAAACTGTAAAGATTCATCAAAGCATGTGACACTGGGAGTCAAAAAAGTGTTTTGTGAAAAATCGTAAATTGCGAAAAAGTCTTACATAATAGAGATCGCTGATGAATATAAGCTATTATATTACTATCCAATGAATCACAAAGCAGTAAAAGGTAGTGCTTAAGACTAATGCACTTGGAGAATAATGGCTATAAACTTTAGTTTTTAAACTGACCACCTGGTGGCGCAATAGGACCAAAATTGATTGAGCATTTTAAGATTGGTCTGAAGTAACTACTTACAAAGTTTCATACCAGTTGATCAACTACTTTTCAAGTTAATAGGGATGTAAGGTCCCATGTATTTTGATAGGGGGATTTTTTTTTTTTTTTTTTTATATAAAATCAACCATAAACCAAATGGTACAAAATTTTAAACCAAACACCTCCTTGATCACCTAACAAAATACAAGTGGTTGCATGTTGAAACTGCAACTATTTGGAAGATAACAGGACCCATCCAAGGTTAGCTTATCCTCCTTAAGTCACCACTCGGTGGCGCAGCAGAGCCCTTTTTCTAGTATGTTATACAAGTTCCCTCCTACAACCTATGCGTTGAATTTTATGTAGCTAGGTTGAGTAGTTTTTGAGATAGAGGCTTAAACACAATTTCCTACATTATAGCGCCACCTATTGGAATATTTTCATAAAACTTTTCATACTTCTTTATCACTGTAGGATGAAGTTATATTTCAAACTTGTGAAGTTTTGACTGTCTTTGTAGGATTTAAAGCATGTTAAAAATCTATGACCACACCCACCTCATTAGCATTACGATTATTTCGAAAACGGTAAGGAATTTCGCAAATTGAGTGGTACCATTGAATTCGGGGTAGTCTAAATAGGGTGTATACCAATTTTTTGTGGAGTTTGGTTAAACTATGTTGAATAGGGAGCCAAAAACGTGTTTTACGAAAAATCGCAAATTGCGAAAAATCTAGTTAGACGGAAGTCCATGGTCCCAATTTGAAAAACGTTCATTAGCATCCAAGGAACACACAGAAAAAGAAAGCACAAAATTCCGACTTACGGTATTCGAGATAGAGGCCAAAAACGAATTGCTTACTAAAACGACCGCCTGGTGGCGCTATAGAGCAGCATTGGGCCACAATTTTAATAGAACGTGTAGTTTACTATACCCTATGATATTGGAAGGTTTCATTAAAATATCTTTAGTATTTTTCAAGATATGAGCATTTAAAGGTGCTCACAATGCAAAGTCTATGGGAAAAATAATTCATAAAAATATTCATATAAAATCATTCATAATTCTGACACATACCAAAAGTAATAGCACACTTCTCAGAGTCAAGCTTTATAAACTACTATTGAAAGCATTTTAATATCTTTAATACTGTAGGAGGAGTGACGATCCAAAAAGTGACGGAATAAAATATAATAATAAGAAGAAGAAGGAAGAAGAATAATAATAAAATATAATAAAGAATTAGGATAACATACTCTGATTGCTTTCAGCAATCAGACAAAAAGTATATACAATGAACTGTGCCATGCAAGTGTATATTGTCCATCATGGTATCCAGGCTATATGTGAAGTGAATGGTTACATCACTACTGCATCCCAGTTTGTTTACATTAAGTGTCAAACACGTATGTTTGAAGAACGTCTTATTTACTCATTAATTACAGAACACCAGGCTTAGTATTAACCAACTGAAATGTTTTTCTTTACTGTTAATGGCTGAATAGCCAATTGTAAAGAGGATTTTTCTGAATTTCTTGTATTTTGTTGTAATTTTGTAACAAACAAATCATTTATTGAAAATAAACTGACCAAAAATCAAGATTTGAAAAGAGCACGAAAGCGCCAAATGTTTGAAAATGATCATGGAGAAGAAAGTAACGATTCTGATTTGTGCCCGGCTGGGATTATGTCACACCAAATGTTTCTTATATCGGAATAGAGCATGGAAAGAAAGATTTATAGATTTATGAGATTTGATATTTCACACACGGGGGACATCCGCTCGTATGGGGTAGCAGTGTGAACACCACAATAAAGCCATTCAAGATGCATTTCTGAATCAGATTGTTCAAAATAAACAAATATCGTAATCATCAGCCTCAAATTATGACGTGATTTGAATCATTGAATGCATCATTAGAACCTTTTCCTCCACGCTCGCATCAAAACTGGATATATTTTCCTTTGTAGTGGAGCAAATCACTCAGACTTCCCCCAGACTCAAACTAAAAAGCAACTGTGACGGAGGATCACCCTGAGCTTCATGATTTCATAGAAATCAACCCCAGCCGTGAGTCGCGGCGCTGCCTATTGACCGCAGCATGAGACTCAAGTTACAAACTAATGACTCTTTTGAGTAACAGAGTCAGCTTTACACAGATATTGGGGAACAAAGTCAGCAGGAGGGGGAAAAAAACAAAGACAAATGACATTTTATGTTCAAACAGAAGGGTCATTTTACTGTCTGATCATGACACCATCCTCGCCATTCTCTGCCGTCCTTCAGTGTCACTTTCTAGATAGTCAGTATTTGGAAGTAAAGATGATCTGAGCTGTCTTTTTTGAGGGGGGGAAACAATGCTCCTTGAGGTCTAGACATGGCATGACTTTTTTGTTTCACCTGTGACCTCCTCAGCATGTGCTCCTGCTCATCAGCAAGTCCACCACTCAGGAGGATTTAGTCATTATTTTACAGAAATAATTATTTATCTGAGCAAACTCCACTGATTTCCTCTGCAGGTTCGAGTGCTTGAGCCCTTGAGTGTTTTGCACCCGTGTTTGTATTGTTGGGGTGCTAACAGAGACAAGGCTAGCTCTCTTGTTTCAGGCCGATTCCGCTGCATGTTTCAGAGGATTACAACCAGTAGCCAGTCAGTCTAGACTGGTCTCCAGTTACAGTGGACACACACAATGTCTGGGGCGCAGACAGAGGGGGACACCGTGGACAATGTGTGCAACAGGCGGAGGCGTCTGGCATGTCAAAGTGCATGGAAAGTATCAGCATATTACTGCGAATAACAGTGGGGTTCTAGCAGAAAATTGATTCAAATTGTCAACACCTTAAAGTCCAACTATACAGTTTGCATTGTAAAAGCGTTCCCAGGACTCTTGTTATGCAGTTTTTAGCCCAAATTTTTAAAAACTGTGTTGTTTTATAGAACACAGTTTCTGCAGATAAGTAGAAGTTCATTAAAAGTTTGCCTCTGAGCTGTGGGCAGGACCGCCTCCTCTTCCCCACACCTTTAACCGAGAGCTGTTTTTGCGCTCTCTAGCTAGCTTCCAGCCCATCACACCACTAAACTAAAATTATTGGTGCAGCAAAAGTTGGTGAGCATGTGGTTAATTTCAGGAACCTTAAGATTAAAAAAAAAAAATTAAGTTTTTTGGAAGTTTCCTTTTTTTAATTACTTGATAAACATAAAAACAAATTATGGACACTATTTTCAATTAAATGGAAAATAGTTTATTGAAATAAAAACTTCTTGAAATGAAATGAAAAGTGAAGAAGTGAATGCTTAACAGTCTACAAACCAAAAGAAACAAGTAACTATGATACAAAAAAAAAAAATATTTAACAATAAAAAGAACAACTGGAAGAGATATAGATAACTTATAAATTAACCTTTAAACAGAACAATAAAAAAAGATAAAAAGTAACTTCGTTATCGATCTGATACCAACTTGAGATCGGACAAGAACAAGACAAAGACGGACATGAATCTAGTCATCTACAAGTGGAAGCATCAGAATCCACATGCACGGAGCTTTTGGCTCACCCAGCGTATTTTCTACGTAATAAAAATGCTCTTCTTCTTTTTTAAACACCTTTTTTTCATTTGATCCAACATGATTTTGATACTAAAATACTCTTAAATGCAATTTTAAGATTAAATTTCATAAAGACCCCCTCCAATGGTGTTTTTACATGTTCTTGTAACATTTTTCTCATGATGGGGGGCATGGATAGAATAATTTAAGATTAAAACTATGTTTTTGAATATTTCTTTATTCAAATCACATTGGATCTGGAGCGGATAACTGACACCTGACATGGGGGGGCTCGAGTCTCTCTGCTCTGCTACAATTCCAATATATCCACTTGTAGACAAATAGATCTACTGTATGTATGTTTTTATTTTCCTCCTCTGAGCTGCCATCTGGCTCCAAACTACATGGTTGCAAAGCTCAGACAGAGGTGACTTTATTTTTTTATTGCAACACTAATGCTATTTTTGGCTTGTGAGGTGCTTTAAGCTAGCTGTTGAGCACAAGGCCCGGAGGCCAGACCCCGCCCTCCAGATCATTTTATTGTTAGTAATGGCCCAATGTATTCTTGCGCTTCTTTCTAACCTGTGGAATTTTGACAAAATAATTTTTTATGGAGAGTAAAATATTGAAAGTTTTTAAAGGTTTAAGTTGATTCATCCTGAAATAATATTCCTGCCCGTTTTTATTCTGTTAAAAAGTTACGCTTTTAAAGTTTTAAAAATGTAGTTTGAGTGTGTTCAATAAATGTTTATCTTGTCTGGCCCCCCGACCCAAGGTGTGTTTGGATTTTGGCCCTCTGTGCGATTGAGATTGACCCCCCTGTTGTACAGCATGTATCCATGGTGTAAACCATAGGGGCCCAAAGTGGGGCCCGCGGACCCCATTTTGACCCGCCAAAAGTCATCTTTTGGCCCGCCGAAGCCACAGACTGTTTAAGTAAAACTCCTTAACTGTTTCCTATTGATAATATACTTTTGGCCTCCGGGTGGCGCTGTTACCACTTTTTTTCCTGCGGCTACGGGTGAAACAACCCCCACTTGAATCAGCACTTGGCTTTCTTTTAGTTTGAAATTCCCAAAAGCCTTCGTGGTCACTTCCGATGCTTTTAGCGTTAAAAAATTTGTATTTGTCCTGCGGACCGGGATCCCATTTAGATGTTGACCCTTTGAGCGAAAAAGTTTGGGCACCCCTGGTGTAAACAAAAGAAATGCTGGGAAATCAGCAAAGCTAACGTCCGTGTCAACAGTCAACTCAGAGGAAAATTTCTAATGAGGCTGCAAAAAATGTCTTAAAAAGCAACAACGGGCTTTCTGATTTTGGATAAAAAGCAGCATAATCATAATTAAAAGATCACTAGGAACGATTTAAAATGGAAAAAATGTGTAGTTTGAGTGGGGCATTAATACTGCTGAGGTTTCTGATGGTAAAATTGTTTACTATTTGTAGGTGGACCAGCTGTGACCACTACAGTGAAGTTAGTTTAAGGTTGACAGACATTCAGATGTCTCGCAGCATCTCTTAGGGACCGTCAATAAATTCAAGAGTGAATTATGATTTTTATTTTTATTTTTTTTCAGTAGCTCCTAAACTGACCCGAGATGAAACTTTGGGGTTGTTTTAGTGACCTGGTTTGAAGCTATTGTAAATTAAAATAATTATAATTCCCTCTTCAAATATGTGTATATATATTATATATATGTGTATGTAATATTTATTTGCATTTGTCTCTTGCTCCTGTCGAACATGCTCTGTATGTATGATGCTCAATAAAAAAAAAAAAAAAAAAAAAAAAAAAAAAAAAAAAAAAGGTTACAGACATTCAGATGTCTCGCAGCATCTCTTAGGGACCGTCAATAAATTCAAGAGTGAATTATGATTTTTATTTTTTTTCAGTAGCTCCTAAACTGACCCAACGAGATGAAACATTTGGGGTCGTTTAGTGACCTGGTTTTGAAGCTATTGTAATAAAATAATATAATTCCCTCTTCAATATATTGACGATCCCTAACAGCTGGACATATGCTGTATGTCTATTGAATTTCCATCCTAAAACTAACTTCACCGCAGTGCTCTGACCCATTGGATTCATGCGGAAGTGAAAGCACAAAGACGGCTAACCCTGCCAGACGTTTCGGTGTTCTCCTGGGTCTGAAGGTGTTCTCCCAGCAGCAAAAGGCCCAGATCTCCTCTGTAAGCTCCTAATTGGGTCTCATTGTTGTGCTGGACTTTGAACTGTGGGGAGTAATAGATGACACCTAAGGCTGCTGTTAGCTCTGCATACACTGCAGTCTGTTTGAGTTTGTGTGTAGGATGGGGGGTAAAGCCTCCGCTCCCAAAGGTACAAAAAGAAGAGGCTTAAAGTGTCAAGACCCTGACACCCAAAGCACGGAGACAAAGGTGTACATGTGTGGCCCGAGCCAGCAGGAAAACACGGCACAGACACACAGGCTCTTATGTGAAAACACACACAAGATGTATCCAGAAACAGTTTCTGCAACCACACTGGAGTCTTTTTGATCCCTGTAGGCCTCCATCTCAGATGAAGAACACCTCCAGCTCCACCTTCCATTAGATTTTTGGAGACATAATCTGTCTTTAAAAGCTCTTTTTGTTATTCTGCTGCTTTTCTGTTTGAAGCGAAAAAAAGAAGTTTGATTCTCATCTGCCACAACACAAGCAAAGAAAAGCATTTTATTGTGAATTTTTCTGGCTTTAAACGCGGCAAAAAACTTCCTCCATGAAATCACAATAATTAGTTTAAAAATATAAAATTAATCAAGACTTGAAAGCCATAACTTTGGAATTTCAAAAGTATTAGAATATTTCAGCTTTAATTTGCAACAGTTTGGAATTTAGGCTTTTAATGTCACAAAACTAATATAAATAATAATGTATAAAGTAAAGAAGTGAGAGAAGATGAAAAACCAAACCTTCTTAACAATAACTTATATTTATCTTTTCAATGAGTGAAATAACAAAATCGATTTTCCCATAATTTGGTTCTAATCCTGATTTTTGGGTCACAGTTTTGTGTATGATTACAGACAACAAAAACAAAAAAAAATTATGACAAATCCTTTTTTAAATTGGCTAAAAAGCAAGTAACAATGAAGACAATCTTTCATTGGCTCATACTAAGCCTTTGACATTTACTAAGAACCACCAGACTCAGAAACAGCTTCTTCCCTGAAGCTGTCAGGCTGTTGAACTCTGGGAGACTGATGTGTCCTGATTGTGCTTTTGTTTTTAGAGAATAAATAAATTCAAACTTGAGTATTTGTACATACAGTTATATGAAATCTACTCTAACCCTAAAACAATTTATTTACTTAGATTTTTGTCAATTTTAGTCGAATATTGTGCTGTATATAGTATTGTAAATTATATTATATTGTACCCGTTTCTTCAGTAGGAATGCAAAACATCACTTTCCCCACGATTCTGTTTAATGGTGTGACATACTTTTTAGTTATATACTCAGAATTGTGACATCCCTACTCTACTAGTAAATAGGTTGTTTTTCTCACCCCTACCACTTTCATTATTGTTGAGAGCAACATCAGCAACACAAATACATACATAAATTATATTTTTTCATTTTTTAAAAGCATTTGAAATATAGATTTATTAATAAAAGGTTTTTCTAAGTGTAGCACAAACCATGAGCTTCATCCAAACCAGTTTAACAATACAGTAATAGTGGTTGTAGATTCACTGTTAAGGCTCCTTTTCATTTTTCTCAACGATAAACTTTGAACAATAAATGCTTTTATAGTGAAATTTTTAGTCATTGCGATGCAAATGGAATTAAGGAGATGCTAAAGAATTTCTTCTCCACCCATTTACCAATCAAATAAGCAAGAAGTTTGAGGCCAAATTGAATCAAAACAAAATAAAAAGGTGACAGCAAATTAGTTTTTTTTCTTTGCATACAAAATTAATTTTTTCACACTTTAGTCTCTATGGTAAATCCCCTCTTTCTGAAACCTGCTTCTATTTTAAATGAAGAAATGCATCATTTGTTAATAAGAAATGTCATAAATTTTGCAAACAGAAGACAGAAAATTAGAATTCTTAGAGCAGAAGTGTAGCGTAATTGTTGATAATTTTGCTGCACGTTTTTCCTGTGCAACACATTTCAGCCTGGAGGTGCATTAAACACCCAAACCAATAATTATCTGGTTTTTGGTGTATTTAACATGCTCTAATCGCATTGTTCTGATGAGTGAGGGGATATATTAAGAACATTAAGTTCAATTTCTGAGTGTTTCTTTATTTAAGTCGTTGCAAATGAGGAGCAGCCAAAAAAAAATGTCGTCCAGAGGAGAGCTTATTTGTGACATCAAAAATACACAGGAGACCACGAGCTAAGCTTCTCTAAGTTCTCGGCTATGGGGAGAGGAAAGGGGGTGGGGTTGCTTGGTGCCACTAGTACCACCCACAACTCAGAGATGAATTTCTACTGACGCTATGATGAAAAACTGCAAAATCATTACTAAAAGACCAATTCTGAAAATAGATCAAAAGAAGATTGATTAGAAGTACATGGAAGTACAGCAAATCTGTATGATTAAATACTTGAGGTGGAATAAAGTCCCATCTCTTTGGGTCTTCATAGAAAAATAATCTTTAAATGTCAAATATTGCATAGTTCAATATTGTTTTGGATAGACAGCCAAAAATGTAACTTTTTTTGCTAAAAAAATCTGTTAAAGTTAATTCAAATTGGAAAACTCAGATTGTTAAAAGTTATGAACAAAATGTGTAAATGTTCTCCGCTGGTTCCTGAGATGCTGCAGATGCAGCTAAAGCTTTTGCACTTTATTGCACAACTTATAGAAGTAAAAAAAAAAAAACTATTTTCTGCTTATTCTACCTTCAGTGCAAACAACCCATAGAGGAAACTCTGAGACTTATTAGTACAAAAGTGACCATTGTTCTCACTTTTTCTCCAGAGCTATAATGAATGTGTTTCGTGTCCCGACACCACAACGTAACACTCCAACAAAGAAGCCAATGGCCTCTTCCTGCGCAGAAGATGATGATTACTTTGGCTTCAGGTCCCAACATGAGAAAAATGTGTTTTCATAGCAAACAAAATTCTACTGTTGCACAAGTGGAAAGACGTGATGCAATAAAGTGAAACGTGTTCAATGGATGTCATTATTATATGATGTACTTCTAAGCAGACTTTTGTTCAGCATGGGGTAGCTCCAGTGTAACCAGAACAAACATTTCTGTGTTTGATTTCGCAAACTACAATATGTCAAAACATGTCATTCCTCTGGTTCAAATCACATCAGTCAGGGACCCGCTTTTGTGGGATGGGTAGGTTTTCTGCCAACACCAAACTGCGTCTTCCACCGTTCAAAATGCCTTTAAAGAGGATGAGTCTGTTGTGAGGGAACACCAGAAAACTTCTCTCACCAAAAGAAGTTCCACCAATCTAGAAAATCTAGATTGGTGCCTGTCGCTGACATCCCGAAGTTATTTGAACCTTAACCTTCTCTTATTCCAATCAAAGTAACATGTATATTTAATTAAACCAGTTTAAATATGGCAACTCTTGGATTTGCTACTTAAAACCAAATGTTACCATTTTGGTGCTAAATTGTTACCAAATTCGTTGGATAATACTTTGTTTTGACAAAATACTCACAGAAAACTGCCTCCCTTTGCAGTTCATCACATACTATATGGGCCCGCTTCTGTTTGTACTTCTTAGTAAACCATCAACAGATGTTTGTGTTTTTTTCTAGGTAGCACATTTAAAGGAAACTACAACCATCACCTAGAAATGTTTCAACAGTTTGCTGTTATTGTTTGTTCACATCTAGTTGCATGCAGCCGCTATTCATGGTGAGAAACGAAGCATGTCCGACCCAGAATGCTTCATCTGCTTGGGTTGCATGCATGGCTACGAAACAGCTGTAAGTAAACATGAAGATGTCACAGCTCAAACTGAAATGTTGTTTTTTTGTCTGCCTTTCTTTACCCCTCCTTTGCTCTTCAGTTGCAACCACCAACAGTATATGAGAATTGGACCGAGTGAGTGTGATGTTGCACACGGAAACTGGATTACTTCCAGTTCCAACAACATAAAGTCAATTTAATTTCTTTGAGATACGATCAAACGTCACTATGTTGGAACCATGGGCATAAAATGATAGAACACGCCCGCTAGAGTTACCACTTTACTGGAGACAGAAATCGTAAGTAGGTAGTGATTGGTCAGTGTAAACATTTCTATGGCAACCACTCTGGCCAATCAGGGGCGATCTTATTGGAAGTCCACACCTCGACCATTAGAATCCAGGCTACCCAAAATCTATCAAACATTGAATGTGGGGCCACAAATTTTTTTTAAGGCATCTGATTGGCCAATTCATGTTGTTTATGTTGTTTACCGAAATTATAAACGGCAATTTTCTGAGGATAATAATTTTCACTCTATTTCGTTACTTAACAAAAATCTGTGCTTGATCTGACAAATGTGGTGGCTGAGACCCGGCATTGCAGCAAAATAAATAAATAAATAAATAAATAAATAAATAAATAAATAAATAAATAAAATTATTGTGCAAAAACAAAATAAACTGCAAATAAAAAGAAGAGCTGCAAATAGCAAGAGACACTACTACATGTTCCTTTGTTTCTAAATTACTTAAAATTTGCAAATCTATTAGTTACAGTAATAATGTATTGTAATGATTTTCCTTCTGTGAATATTTGATATTTTGTAATAAGTGTAACTGTTCATGTACTGTTGCTTCAAATGTTGTGTTTAACCAGTAGAGGGCAGTGTCGCGGAAATTACATTTTATTTTGAAAAGACGCGAAGCAGTCGTCTTCCTGTTCGTCTTCTTGTTCAGCGATATGAGACAAAATCCACGAAGTTTTAAGGTAATTTGTTCAGAACACGTAAACATATATTTTAATAATGCTTCATTGGAGTTGTTTGTTTGTTTTTCTGCATGATTATTTAGTTTTACATGGATTTCACAGAGGACGGAAATGTGCGTCGTGGTCGTGAGGAAGCCATGACAGACGAGTAGCTTGTGAGAAAACGGCGCCATTTCCAGCGTTCCTGAGTATAAAACATCTTAAATCTGTAAGTTTTTATTTGATCATTATGGCCCGCAGCAGCAGTCTACTGATTTATTTGTAATTTTTTTTCCATTGACTTGTAAGTAATTTTGTTTTTTGTGTTCATTCACTGTGGTCAGAGTCCACTGCCATATTTTTTATTTTACTTTATTTAACATTTTTGTTTGGTCAAATATTTTGTCATAAGACTAACCAGATATTAAAAAAAAAAAAAAAAATCAGAGATTTTGTTCTACTTACAGAGATTAAGTCT
This sequence comes from Oryzias javanicus, assembly GCA_003999625.1. Lineage (NCBI taxonomy): Eukaryota > Metazoa > Chordata > Actinopteri > Beloniformes > Adrianichthyidae > Oryzias > Oryzias javanicus. Next base: position 33,424,430 of record CM012450.1, on the reverse strand, counting down.
TTGACCATTTTTGAGTGATTTAAAAATAGTAAATTGTTTTATAAAACCCCAGTTATTGTGTCCTGTGAGATAATATCATTCTCAAGGCGACACACAAAACAAACTGCTGCAAATAAAAAATAAAGTTGAAAATAAAAGATCAGCTGCAAATAAAGAAACTCAACTGAAAATAAAAAAATGATGCAAACAAAAATAGAAGTGGATTATTGGGGATGGTTTTTGCCAGTGCACCTCTGTGAGACGGAGAAAAATAAACCACAGGAGTGCAGATCATAAAATGAACGAGAAAGTAAAGGAAGTACAGTGAAATACTTTAAAATGCTACAACACAGCAAGGTATTTACAAACTAAAAATCAGTGGTATAAATTTATGTCTTATGGCGTGAAACTAGTTAAAGTTTTTTTTTTCTTTCTTTTTACGCACACTCACAAAAAATCTCAAGAAAAGCTCAAGAATATGCATTTTTCTTTCTTTTATAATTTTTTCCTCAGTTTCTTTTTATAAATTCATAACCTCCACAAATCCGTCACCCAGATGCACCAAAGTCTTTTTATGCACAGCTCCTATTTACATGATCACTGCGTCCTTTTGGTGTCCTCCTCCATTAAGGTGAAAGCAGTCTAAAGTAGATGGGTCATCAACGTTCCGCCTGCAGGATGTAAATACGTGATCTGTCCTTATACGATCCATGTGAAGGTCTCACCCAATGGCAGAATTGCAACATCTTTTACCAACGTAGTTAGAACTCTTCTCCGTCACAGTAATCCTCAATACTGTGTTCTGCGGCTTCTCCGGAATCCTCATTCTGGTCAGGCCTCTCCCAGCTGATTTCCGAGAGACTCTCCTCTCATTTGTAATGCATGTAATCAGTCGAGCAGCTGTGTGACATGAAGTCCTCAGGTAGCCATGTAGTCCAAATAACCTCTTACAATGTAGGTACAAGTCCACCATCAATCATTCAAACATAAACTCATCAGAAAAAAAACAGACAACCTTTTTAACCAGGGTAACACATGGGAGGCTATTACTGAATTCTGTTTGTTTTCATCAGTAAAAAGAAATTCCCATTCCAATTTAAATATGTGGCAATGCTGCAATACGATGTGTATCTTTCAGTGTGTTGTTTGGTTTGGCCTTGTAGGCCGAGGTTTGAAGGAAAACTGCTAAATTTACTTGCAGAATTTCCTTTATTTGTAGCAGCGTTTCTCTTTATTCTCACTTTACTTTTTTTGTTTGCACACTTATTTTTTCTGTGCGACGACGGGTCTCAGCCAGCGTAGATAAGAACCACATTATGACAACTATACAAAAATATGAAGTGAGTTAACTCTTCTTGACTTTAGTTATTCATCAATATATTTAATGAATCAAATGAGACCTGATTGGGTTATTATATGCATCACTGCAAACAATATTTTATTTCTGCCCTTTGCTTAATTTTTCTTTGTATTTTAATCCTACATTTCTGAAATAAATTATATATATCTGTGATTTTTTTTTTCTCATCTATAAAATAAATGGTTGAAATAAAATCAGTTTAAAAAAGGTAGCAGAGCAATAAAGGTTATTCTGACAAATAGAGTAACTGAAATAGCTGTTTACATCTCAATAGAAATCTATGAGATTTTGGGTTTCTTGGAGCCTGCTTGCACTTCCTGTTTGGAATGTCGGGGGGGCGGGGTTTACAGTCAGCAGTTTTTGGATTTCTATTGATGCTCTCTTCACTCAGAATCAAATTGAGCTCTCACTCACCTCTATTATCATAATGATGAATTGTTTCACCAGGTAATCTGTTTTTGCATAACAGCAACAAAAACTTTGCATTTTTAAAAGCTGATTTTCTTTTTGTGTGCTGAACTATCGGTGCCCCTCTGGCACACCTTTTTCTTCTCTGAATCCCTCCTTCTTTTCATTTTCCTTTCTTCTCCTCATTCCGGCCCTCTCTTCAAACTGAACCTTCATGTCTTGTCATCCTTCATTTAGCACGTCAGCCGTGATGACAGACGGACCCATTCACCCACCCTTCTCCACTTTGTTGGGAGACTTTTCCAGATCAAGCAGGAACAAGCACAGCCCTTCGCTGCCCATTGAAAAATTTTCTGCCTAATAAAGCCTCCAGACATTCAACCGGCTGAATATTTCTAAAGAATTCCTCCTTGGAGAAGCCTCATTCAAAGCCGGGCCAGAATATCATTTGCATGGCGTGTTTTCAGAGAGATTCCGTCCTGTCAGGGGTGAAGAGGCTTTTATCTCTGGGGGTGTCCTGAGTGGCTCTCCTGTCTGGTTCACGTGGAGGCAGCGAGCTGAGCGATGGAGGAGCATCTGTGTGAGTGGCAGCGAGGTCGATGGCAGAGGCTCGGACAAATCCCTCCCTATCTGTCCCAGAATCCTCTGGGGCTACTTGGTGAGCTGCAGCCAATCACCTGGAGCTTAATGATTTGCAGCTATACAGAGAGCTGCAACCTCCAGGGCCCGGGTTTATCTGCTGGAGCTGACCCTGTCATCTGGCCTGCAGATTGACCTGCAAAGAGAGGCAGCTTGTGCAGAAAACAAACGACAAACATCCTTTGAGATAGACGCGTGGACAGATGTGTGAAGATGTCCACGGTGTAGCTTTAATATCATGCCAACCTTATAAAAACAGAAAAAAAGTGCATTGCTAAACCCCAGGAGAAATTCACTGTCATGTTTAGCTGTTGACTCCAATCTTAACACATTTTCAAAATTTTCTTTAGGCTTTAGTTTTGGGCTGCCACGATTAGTCGACTAATCGACTATTAAAATAGCCGACGACTAATTTAATAATCGATTAGTCGTTGCTTTATATTATATGAGGTCAGAGTGTGGTCAAATGGAAAGTTATAATGGAAATCTGCTCGATTTTTGAACTATTTTGGCTTTTTAATCAAGGTTTTTAGGCTATTTTGGAGTTTTGCTAATATTTCAGCTGCATGCTAGCTGTTTTGGCTAACTAAGGCTTTTTTCCCATTTTTTTAGGGTAGTTTGGCATTTAATCAATCAATCAATCAAACTTTATTTATAAAAGAGCGCTTCTCATGTTTTTGCAGCTCGAAGCGCTGTACAATTAAAAACAAGCAAATAAATCAATCAATAAAAAGAGAAAAACTCAGTCCACCCTCCAACTTATATTTTAGCTGGCTATCAGCTTCATTGTTTTCAGCTATTAGCTTCAGCGATTCTTCTCTCAACTTCAGCGTTTTTAGCTTTCAATTTCAGCATCTTCAGCTATCATCACTAGCATCTTCAGCGGCCATATTCAGCTTACTCCATTCAACATTATTGCAGGTAATGCTATATATCTAGTTTTTACTTAATTTAAAGCTAATGATGGTGAAGATGTGTGCTTTACATCCAGTTTGCGCATGAAGCGATTAGTCGACTTATTGGAAAAAATAATCGGGGATTCGTTGACTATTAAAATAATCGTTTGTGGCAGCACTACTTCAGTTGCAGGAGGACAAACATTTGCTGATTTGAAGATCTTATAACACTTGATTTCAGACTAAACTAGTTTCCTGGTAACTTTTCATGCCTTGTTTAAAGACAATCAATCTCGTTGAGTCATTGAATCTCAAAACCAAAATATTTTAGGCAAAAGTTCTAATGAAACTAGTTGTTTTTATTTTACATTAGTAGTTTATATGTGAACGAGGAATGGACACATTTTAAGATACTGATTTCCTCAAGTAGGTGTAAATAGAAATGGATTCATAACTCTGAAGAAATGCATTTTTTAGCAGCAGGATAGAAGATTTAAGTAAATTAAATGTGTAATTCTGCCTTTAAGATGATTATGACAACTTTACTGCTCAAAATAGGATATATTTGATGGTATTTGTGTATGAATATACCTACTTTAAACTATAACTCTTCTTTAGAACAATAAACATTTACTGTAAGACAATGTTTGAAGTTACCAGAGCAATACACCAAAATAAAAGTCTTTATAGCTAATTTAAAGATTTAAGGAAATCTCAACAAGACAAATTCTACTATTTTGTAGGCAGATTTCTTTCATTTAAAACAATGGAAAAAAATCTTTTTTTCTGTTTGTTTTTTTTAACTTGTTTTTAAAATATATTTTTAAAGTGTATGTTAACTTTTGTAGCAGCATTTTTTTGCTGTTGGTTCAAAGAGCTGAAATACTGAATAATATAAACATTGTCACTTAATTTAAGCAGTCCCTTTGATTCCCAGCAGATAAAGATGCGTCACCACCTTTGAGATGTTAGCAGTTAAAATAAATTCCACCAATGTAATTATTTTGAAAAAGATTCAGCTTTGTACGAAACTTAAAAAAAGAATAATAGAATAAAGTGAGTGGCAGTTTAAAAGGCACTCAAACCGAGAAGTTTGGTTGCTGTTTTTAAAAGAGCTGCTGTAGTTTGATTCTTGTGCCAAAAGCATCAACAAGTTCTTCAGGAGAAATGTTCTCTCAATGACAGCTTCAGTTTGAACAAAAGCCGTGGTGTTTTCTTAACCTTCACCAAGTCTTTTCTGGAACAGCTGCCAGTAGAGCCAGTTCAAAAGACTGGCTAGTTCACCGATGAGCCATTCCAGTTTCAACTCGTGTTCTGTCTGGTCCAAATACTCCATGAATACCTTCCAAAAGGTATTTTATTGTCTTTGGAGTTGTTGTCATACCTAAAGCAAGTTTGATCACAACAAAAGTTTAATTTCAGCTACAAATTAGAATTCTGCTCTACAACCCCTACAAGATTAGGTATTGCAGTATTATCTCAATACTTTGGGTTTTAAACCTTAGATTAGTCAAATTTGACCCATTTTCAGACTTGAAAACGAATCAGTTTTGACCCAAACACAATATAAGGGTGTCATTTAGACATATCTTCACTACATTTCTTCTTTTTTTACTTAAATATATTGTAAATATATTATACTTTGCGGTTTTTCTTCTATATGTACAGTAAGAAGCTTGAATTTACTTAAAGCATTCATGCAAATGAAGCCTCTGTCTGCAATGTTGCCAGATTGGGCAAAAAACACCCCAATTCTAGTAAGACTCGGCCAATTTGGATTTTTTTGTTGGGTTGTTTATATTTTTATTTATTATAGTGTTGCTTTTGCTTAACTTTTAAGCTTTTATTTATATATATATATATATATATAATATATATATTATATATATATATATATATATATATATATGTTAGTAAGTTTTATTTATATAGGCCAGGTGGTGTTGGTGTTTTTATTTATATAGCACCTTTCCCAGGTAAAAGGTGCTTCAGAAGTTATGTGTGTGTGTGCGTTCGTGTACGTTGGCTAGTTACATTTTTTTACGTTTTGCTTTCTTTGTCTTAAATTTTGCACTAGTTACTTTTTTTTAATATATAATATCATATATAGTATCATGCCATTTTTAATACAGATCAACTCTCAGTCTTGTGTTTTATTATGCTTTATTTTAACAAAAAAATGTGAATTTCTAAAATTATTCTATAATGCAACATTTAAAGAAAAAAAGTATCTGTATATATATCAGCGATACTGGCCCTGTTGTTACTTTGTTTTGGATTGATTTCCATCAATGCACTTTAACTCTTTGCAGAGACTTCTGGGAAATTTCCAGGGCCCTGGATTTTGGAATTATGGAGTTTGATACTCTTAACAAATTGGCAAACGCCCTAAATACGACTCTAAGTTGTTAGGGAATTTGAACTCAATCTGATCTTTTTTTTTTTTTTTTTTTGGTTTAAAAATAAAAAATCTGAGTTTTTGCTTAGTCATGTTTGAATCGAAACCAACAGCAGCTCAGCTCTGGTTCAAACCTTTTTCCAGTTCGTCTGCTCACAGTGTTTAGGATGTGAACATCCAAGCGGCCACCCACCGCTGCTCTGAATCATGGAGGATCAGCGCTCTGTGTTTGGCTGCTGATGACAGATGGAGGTAAACTCAGCGAAAGACTCTCCCTGCTGATATTACACAAGTATACTGTATGACTAATCAACATTTTTTATGAAATGTTAAGGAAACACAAGCGGCCCTATCACAGATGCATTTTTTTAGACCTTCCTGAATAATGGGGTTCTCTTTGTTATGCCATTTTTTTCTGTTTTTTTTTTCCTACTTTAAAAAAAAAAAAAAAATTTAAGATTTTTGTCATGGAATCAGAATGTTTTCTTTTTCTACAATTTTCTCAATCCTTCAGTGTCTTTACAATTTATCAGTTTTTTGTAAACAAATTCATATTCACTTTAAGTTACTGCTTTACAATTGAATCATTTTAGAAAAGAAAAACCCCATTTCAAATATGACCTCTGACCTTTATGGATCAAAAGAATTACACTGGATTTAACCACAACAGTTGAGTAAACAACAACAAAAACACTTGTTTCATCGTTCTTTAAATTCCTGGAAGACAGACCCATGGATCAGTGCACCGAGCTTATCTTTGGCCCAAAAGACCGGTGGCTTTTTCAAAGCCTCAAACAGTGCAGAGGTACATCTGGGATCAAGGCAGAACCTTTTCCGTCTTAGTCCTGAGCCACCTGGTGACACATTCCCATCCACTGCAATCTGTGCAAAACCGCTGCGATTCCTCCTCCCTGACTCCCCGCAGCTGCACTAAACCTCTGCTATTGTCTTAAAACGTGTGTATTCCAACACCGTATTTACTGTTGTTCACGCTGAAGCTGGTGAAGGAGAGCTGTGGATGAAGAACACAGGAAGGCAGAAAAAAAAAAGCTCCCCAGATGAAAATCCTAAATCAGAGTGCCCCCGCTCTGCAGCTGAGGCCTAAGAAGGGATTGCATTTAATTTATTCTCCTAAGCCTGGGAATCAGGCCATCAAAAAGAGCCAAACTATCAGGTTTCCTGTGTTAAATAGCCCTACAGTGTGGGGTTCTTTGCAGCGTGGGATCCCACGTAACCCTGCGGAGGTTTCAGAGTCAGAGAGAGGCACTTTCCTTGACAAGATTGATTTATTGCTTTGGCACCAAGAGGCTGCAACCAGAGAGAGACCCTCCTTCCCATTAAGGAGCAGCGCTTGATGACGGCGTGCTGTGGTCAGTTGGCGTTGGCGTTTGATTTGTGGGGATATTCCTTGCTCAGCCCTGTTTAATGGTTATGGATCATGAGATTAAGCGCCACAGATCCACTGGAGGCTGTTTGAGCCTGCCTTCTGATTCTGCATTAACATATTCTCTGATGGAGTTTATGAAGGAGGACTTGGATGAAACGGTGTTAGCTCGCTGTCGGTGCTATGTGGCGGGGTTAATTGATCTGTATGAAAAACACATTTAAGGGTTAATTGGATTTATCTTTACACTTACAGCACCTTCTCATGGTAGCAGTGGGGCGGGAAAAGCCTTCTCTGAACAGGAAGTAAAAGAAGAAAAACGTTCTAGTTCTGCTCTGACCAACTAACTATTGAAAATTGTCTTTAGTTTAGAAGACCTTTTACTCCTGTTTAAGGAAGTTCAGCAATGTGGAAACACTCGTACATCATCAAATTTCCATAAATATGAATCAAATGATTTTATTTAAAGGGAAATGGGATCTACAGCCTGCTATACAAAAAATATATGTTGTGGTGAGTCAAGATTGCATCCATGGCAGCCATTTTTTTTCTTCAGTGTAGTAATAGCGGGGTTGGATAGTAGATAGTTCTCTCGCTTCAAGCTACGTGCACACTGGGGATGTGTGACGCGTTCAAGAACACGTTAAACAGTCTTGAAACGCATGTTCACACAGGTCATCACTGTCCGATACTAGCACATGTACTCCGAGTTAGAGGAAGCTTGGTGCAAATATTGCTCCAGGTTTTTTCTTTCACATTTCTATTCCAGTATATGAAAGACTTGGTGTCATAGAATTCCAGTCAGAGAAAAAATCGCAATAATTAAGTAGTTCTTCGTGATTTGTTTTTTCGACCAGTTGCCCCTTATGTTTTAAAGGGACACTACCCATGCATCACTACTATTGATATTGAGATGGACAAAACAAGGCTGTGACGTCACCAATAGAAAACGCCTTACCTCGGGTTCCAATGAAAGGAAGTCCATTCAGTGGCCATTTTTACGGACATCGCCCAATTTTGACCAGACGACGTTAGTAGGCAGTGATAGGTCAGAGAATCTGTCAATCGAAAGCTTTAAATGCTGGAGGCGGGGCCAGCGGACACCACATGCTCTTATTGAGGCGTCTGATTGGCCAGTTTATAACAAGAAAAACTTGTGGTAAAGAAAATATAACATAAAAAACAACTTAGGAAGAACAGAGAGCCCAGAGCAAGAATGGCTATTCTGACGAGTATCAGCTGGTTATATTTCAACAGAAGTCGATGGGATTTGGCTTTCTGGGACCAACAGGTACTTCCTGTTTGGAACACGAGGCGAAAGGCGTTGATCAGTCCAGTTTTCTATATAAACTGTCTATGGTCAATACCAAATCTGTGTTTGGTCAAAACACTCTACATACTCAATTGCTGCACGTTTTGTACGTAGAGCCAGAAAACTTGCTTAAAAACCTGGAACGTGAAAGTTTCTAACACAAAAACGCACATACATTCCCGTTTACAAGGACTTTTATTGGAAGCGCTTGCTCAAACGCATGTTTCCGTGCCTGGTGTCAATATAGCGTCACAATGAGAAGGCTCTGGTTCACATCCCAGCTGGGAATCTTCTTTGTCGAGTTTTTGTGTTCTCCTTAGCATATGCGGTTTATATGAGCAATCAGGCTTCCTCCCTAAAACTGACCTCTTAGATGAATTGGTATCTCACTTTTGGTGTGCGTGCCAATGTGAGGCCCTGCAACTGACTGGCAACCTGCAAATGAATTTTCTGAAAGCAAACTTGAAGCATCAAGTTAACACCTTTTGTGTTCTCTCGTCAATCTTAGAAGAGTAGTTATGGGAAGCAAAGATCCCTTCTTTCAGAGGGTTTAAGGTATTAATTTACTATGTTTAAATTGATCAAATTTAATGTTGCCACTTTTTCTTAAGAAATCAGTCAGCGATCAAAGAGACCTGAAGTTTTTAATTTATTGTCCATCAGAAGCGAATTTCTGCTCAAAATTGAACCGTTTATCTCCAGCTTCACTTAAGCATCCCTTCTACCTCACTGTTTGGGAGGTTTTTTTGACATAATTTAAAGTGAATAACAAAGTCCAGATTGAGTACAAGAGGGATGTTTATGCAAAAAAAAATCATCAAACTCTATAAACTTGAGCAAACTAGAGCAACTTAGTGGAAACTGATAAACCATAAGGTGGTGATTTAATCAGGAAAACAAGTGTTTGTTTGGACTTTTTTTTTTTAAAGGTTTTTTATTGTACTTTTAATTTTAAAAATCCAAATTTGAGACGAGTGGTGGTGCTGCTGTCAGCACACTATTGCCTTTTTCTTATAAATACAATAAAGAGTGGGGCAGGTCTCTGATGACCAGCTCCTTACCCCTCATCTCCTCTCCTCCTTGATCTTTCCACTTTGTTTGCTTAACTTTATTTTCTGTTTTTTCTCCCCCCTCCCTCTGTAATTTTTTCGTGCAAAGAATAAAATTTCATCTGCGCGGGCTCTGGGAAAGGCAGCCCTCGGATTGGCCCTTGCCCGTACAGATGCTTTGAATTTGCGGGGCTTTTCTGTCTGCCAGGAGAAGCACAGAGAAATGGAAGGAGAAGAGATGGGAGGGGTCGTAGGAGGGGGCCAAACCTGCATGTATTTCCTAGGGATTAGGCTCTAGATGGGCGCCCTCAGAGGAGGTCTTAGGTCCTGGCCTCCCTTGATGGCTGGGAAACTGACCCCCATCTGACTCCTCTGTCCTCTCTGTCCCCTGCCGGTATTTCTGCCCCAGAACAGAATTTACCCAATGAGGAAAATTCTCTTTGTGATATTGGGCTATATAAATAAAATTGAATTGAACAGAACCCGGACCCGGGCTCAGCCCAACAACCAGGCAGGATACGTCTTATCTTTTGCAGGAATAATACAACCGTTGTTCCAGATTTCTTATTTAACTTGTATTATTATACGTAACATCACACAATTCTTGAACTCATCTGCTGAAATTCAGGTTTATTCAAGTGTACTGCTAGTATACTTAGTCTATGTAAGGATTTATATACTATATTGTAAACATAGAATGTTCAACTTTAGTCTGAAGAAGTATTCAGTTAGTATATGTCCTTCACACTTACGCGGTCTACACAGTATACCAACTACTGTATACTTATACTCAAGTGAACTTGACAAAATAAACTTAAAGTGTCCTACTTTTTACTAATCAAACCTTTTGCAAAGAATAATCTAGTTAAGTGTACTACAAGTACTTAGTTGATACTAATAATAAGTCAGTATACTTGAAGTTTACTTTTTATATACTTTATATAAATTGTAAAATTGAAATCTTCCAATAGTGTCTGAAGAAGTATTGCGTTAGCATACTTACCACTAGGGTGTGTGTTGGTAAAACACTACGCAATACAAAATACATATTGCGATAGACATCTCATGATACATGCGATCCATCCCAAGACTGCACCAGAACAATTTTTCAATTTTCTTTTAAGAGCATAATTCTAAAAAGTATATGTCATGTAACAACAAAACTATAAGGCTGACTGAACCAATGAGACTGAACATTTAACACAAGCAGGTTCTCGAAAGATCTTTTTGTTCTGGTGTAGAGCTGCTTAAACTGAGCTGTGATGCTGAGTAGTGGTCTGGGGTTTGGTTGGAAAACAAGAGTAAGATGCTGAAGAACGCTCAGAAATATCCATTTTAAATCAAAACAAGTACCACCAAAAGAAATATTGTGAAATATCAACAAATTGAGTTTTCCTTACACCCCTACTTACAACACTATTTGTACTTATACTCAAGTATATGTATACTTTATAATTTCTCAAGTATACTTGATAAAATAGACTACTAAAAAGTGTACTACGTGTTGCCATCCCTTTTAACAAGTCTTTAACTGTACTACAGCATACTTAGTCTATATTGAAAGTGAGGCAGTATATTTGAAGTTTAACCTTTTATATACTCTAAATGTATAATTCATTTTTTTAAGAAGTATTTAATTATATCCTACTTTACACATACATTGTTCACAGTACTAAACTCAAGTATATTTGATAAAATAAACTACAAAGTGAACTACTTTTTGCTAACCCTTAGCAAAAAAAATAGTCTGTTTAAATATACAACAAGTACTTAGACAATACTAAAAGGGAGACAGTGTACAGTGTCATTCATACCACACTAATTATACTTATAGTAATACTCAAGTATACTTAATAAAATAAACTTCAAGTGTTCTAGTTTTTATAATTTCTAATTTAAAATGTTTCAATTTAGTTCAAAGAAGTTTTTACAGTAGTTAGTGGGCCTATGCTTCCTGCACATACATGGTCTATAGCGGGGGTCACCAACACTTTGCCCGCGGGCACCAAGTAGCCCCAAAGGACCACACAGGGGCCCTCAGGTCTCTTCTAAAATTAGCACAACTCTCTTGTGAGCTGCATCTAAAATTAAATTGTATTCTGTTGCTATTTTTTTTTTATTACACTTGCATAGATTTAAAAATTTAAACGTCTTGAAAAAATGTTCTTGATACGTGAACTTTGGATAAGTTTAGGTGACCTCTGACCTAGTTCAGAGGTAGTTTGTTAATTTTGCTAAAAATGCTGCAGATTTGTTAGCTAGATTAAAGTGTGACAATGTTTGTTTAAAAATGTGTACATTAATTCTTCTTTAACATTACATAATTGATAAACACGTTGCAACATATTGAAAATGAAACCTTTTTCCATGAAATGTAGGGATCATCAAAAAATGCAACATTTACTGAGATTAAGTACTAAATATTGATATCTATCTAAAGTGACATTTACTTGTACTTTACCACAAATCATTTTCTTCATAGAAGTCTGGGTGTGCAAGTGTTGATCTATTTTCTGTACAGACCCTCTGAAAATATAAGTATTGTATGTTTACTTGTATAACTGTTACATGTGTCACTCTGAGTAAAATAGTTTTTGAATTTTAGACATTATAAACCCTGGTTGGGGTGATTTTAATAATCTAAATACAAAATATTTAAGTCAAATTTCAGTGAACCAGAAGGAATTGATCAATTAAATCAAGCATTATACAATCCCATAAAATCATCTTTAATTTCTAAAACAATCAAAAAATTTCAGAACAGAACACAAAACTAGATTTTTAAAGGTATTTTATTACCGGAGTGTGTACAGAGCTTTTCTTCTTTAGAATCAATTGTACTAGATCTTTAGAAAGCATTTTATATATATATATTTATATATTTTCTTTTGTTATAAGAAAGTCAATCTTTTTAAAAGTCCAAATAAAGAAGAGCAGTCAGATTCCTCAATACACATGTCCTTCATTTCCAATTCAAATCCAACCCAAATCGGCCAATGAGGAGGTCTGATTCTGTGCAGAAAAGATGGCAGCCAATCCAAGGTGTGGTCTCGGGGCGCCCCCTGCTGGTGGATGACTGCAGGAGCAAACCAAAAGAAGCAGCAGAGAGCCTCCATTTCCAGCAACAATGAGTACGTTACATGCATGGCTAAAAAGAAAATAAAAAAGACTAAAACACAAAACACTTTCTTATTTTTTTCTTCTTCTTCCAAATCCTTTACCATTTAGAATTACTGTGAAAATTAAAACAGAAAAGTACAAACTCCAAGTTACAGTCCAATATTTAACCAGTACCATTTCACAAATACTCCATTTATATAAACATCAATTAGAACACACAACAGGAACCAATGATGCTCTGCAAAAACCTCCAGCCCATAAATAGATTTATTTGTGCTGCAAACAACCAAAAAAATGAATTTTTTATTATTTGTGGGAATCTGAAGTCTTTGCAGTTCACCCATATAATGTTGTGCCCCTAAGAACAAAGGCAAAACACACAACACAAATATTCATTCTACTGTTCTGTTTTCAAGTCACCTAAACGAGTTCAAACTTTTCTTCCTGCTTTACCGTTTCATAATACAGTACAACAACGGGTGTTATAGAACTGATACCAACAGAAAATTGCGTGATGAATTTCTATGTGATGTTGAGTTGAAATGAAATAGACCAGACTTTTTTTTTTACTTTTACATGTTTTAACCCGTATTTATCAGACTTCTCTGAAAGTCTTGTAACTGAGGTGCAGCTGTAAATGAACATATTTGTTGCATGTCATTGAAAACCCCATGTTGAACAGCACACATCTACATTGAAACACTAGATTTGTGACATAAAGGAAGAAGACAAAGATAATGCAAAAAACAAGTTCCCGGCCTTTAAAACTCTTCTCTTTTCTTCATATTAAACAATTCACCAGTAAACACCATCATCTCTCCTTACAGGGGTAAAAAATAGAAATTAAAAAGGCTGAGGATAAAGGGGGAGAGGGAGAAGAGAATACTCCATGCTTTAGCTTGTCTCCAGCTTGGCCATTTCCTGCACGTAGATGCCGATGCTCTCGCTGTCGAACAACACAAAGTAGACGGTCTTGATGGTGGAAGACATGGTGGCCACAAAGTAGCTGGAGATGGCCTTCAGGATCAGCTGGGCTGCAGTCTGCTTTGGGAAGCCATTCCTGGTGAGACAGTTTAAATACTTAAAATACGTGTAGTGTAGTGTAGTGTATGTGTAGATTTACCTGTACTTTACGGGTTTACACCCGCTGGGCTGACAGCTGAACACTGCTCAACACGACATAAATAATAAAAGGTAAGCTTACCAAATTTTTTTACAATATTTATTTTACAAATATCCTACTTGATTGAATTGGTTTTCCTCTCTGAAAGACAAATGTATGAAATCCTCTAAAATTGGAGGTCCTATTGAAAATATTGACTTTTAATTTAATCAGATCTTATTCTGACGGTTTGTATTGTGGCTGATGTTATTTGTACGTATTTGAAGTGCAACCAAGCACAAAAACTGATGGAAATTCCTGATGGACACACGTAATACATGCAGCAAAGATGCATATAACTGCCTGTCTGCTTGCATTTTAATGCGTCCAAGGCTAAATGTAGTTGCTTTAAGGCAGGGGTGTCAAACTCAATCGCACAAGGGGCCAAAATCCAAAACACATCTTAGGTCGCGGGCCGAACAGGATAGACATTCATTGAACACTCTAAAACTAAATTTTAAAAAATTTAAAACCATAACTTTTTAATATAATTAAAAATTAGAGATATTAGCAGAGGTGTCAAACTCAAATGCACAGTTGGCCAAAATTTTCAATTGAACAAAGTCGTGGGACAAGGTTGAACAAATGAACCTTTCAATATGGTACCAAACAATGAAAACTGTTAAACATTTTAACAATGAATATTGAGCAAGCAAGGATTATATAATTTTGAAGTGCAGGCATAGAAACTCGAGTTGCTAATAATACTACCAGAGTCAATACTGGAAATGCTATTTCATTTTCACATTGTACCTGCATTACTTGTCTCTTAAATTAAATTAAAAAGCAATTTCTTAGAACGGCTTTTTCATTTTCTTCTTCATCACCGCTCATTCTGTTGGGAAGCTACATGCCGTTCCCGTTGATTTATACAGAGAATAGTGGAGAAAGGAAGGAAGGAAGAGGGAAAAATTAGCTCATTTCATCTATAAATAAATGGCATGTTTTTAAACTTTGTGACGCCTGCCGGTGTGCCTGTTTGGAAATGAAATAGCATTTCCAGTATTGACTTTTATTTTTATTTTTGAGTCACAAAGGCTTCCATAGAAATTGTCTTACTTTTGCTTTGTTTACAATGATTTTGTGAGCAATTTAGGCAACTTTTAACTGGGCAGAAAAAAATCTTTTGCGTCTCAGACTCAAAGCTTGTGAATTATGAATTAGAATAATGAATTAGAAGAATAAAATCCTAATTGTCTTCATAATCAAACAAGTAGAGTTCAATAAAGTATCGGTAACCTTTGTCTAAGTTTGACCAGGTTGTCAGAGTGAAATCATCCACGACTCGTTTAATTTTGTCCAAAAGAATTTGAGGAAGCAGCTGTGCAGGACTACTGACATTTGTACTTTGATTTGTGAATGATCTGAGAGGAAAACGAATGCAACCAGGTAGGACGTTTATAAAATAAATATTGTACAAATTTTCATGACAATTGGTAAAGTTACCTTTCATTGTTCACATAAAATTATGTTAAACAGCATTCAGTTCTTCACTTTGCCAGTCTAAACCTATAAACTGAAAATAACACAAGACACTGAATTCAATGTTGCCTTTTTGTATGACGTCATGAGAAAACGATCTATTACGGCTGAGCACAAACCGGAATTATTTATTTATAGTATGCGATAATTTTTCAAATGGTTGGCAGGCACCTTCGTGAATAAAAGGGAACATCATCCATACATCACTATCAAATTCGAGTCCCTGATTAGTCAAAGTTCAACCTGGTTTAACTTTCAACACATGTTCTGTCAGTAGAGCCTGAAAACCGGTGTAGAAACTTAAGTGGCGACACATAAAGGCGAGAGTTTGGAACGTGGAAGCCTGAGCACACATAAGCACACATTTACATAGACTTCTCATTGGGCGTGGTCGTTTGTACGCATGTTGCCGAGTTCGGTGTGAACGTAGTTTTAAACTGTTTATTCAATCAACCTAATTCCAACTGATTCTGTAGATGAGAAAAAGGCAGTTTTGCACTGTTATCCAACACTTTACCATAGTGATGTGTTTGTGCAATTAATATGGCTGTTTTGCACCAGTCTACTGGAATTATGTTACTAAAAAGGTCGGAGAGTTGTAGCAGTTCAAAAAGTGCGATATTTTCCTTCATTGGTGACGAGGGGTGTAGCTGATCACATATAATCCGTGGTCCGTACGGATCAGAGGCTACAGTTCGGGTCACGTGTGTACCGCAAACAGCTCCAACCCCCGCAAGCACACACCCCTTGCTTTATATGTGGTGTCTTTATATGTGGTGTCTTTATATGCTTATTGAATATATGATTTGAAGCATTTTCAAAAATGTATTTAGCTTTTATATTTAAGTTTTTTCTCTTTTTTTTTTACTGATCCAAAATGTGACCCTTAAGCCATGACACCCCTATTGGTGGCAGCTTTGGTGTTAAAGGCACCATCTTGAAAAAAACACTTTTAGACTAAAAGAGAGATTTAGGTTGATTGCAAGGGGGAATCAGTAGTTTGGTTCCTGCTCCTTCCATCCATCTATGTCAAGTGTCATTGGGTAGGACCCTGACCTCCATGTTGTCCCGGTGGCCTGGTTGGTGCAAGTGTGTGAATTAACTTTCTCTACCTTCCACTGCCGATGGAGGGAAAGGCCACAGACTTGAGCTTCTTCTCATCCGCCAGAGCCAGGCAGTTCTTCACCGTCTTCTCCAGCATCTCCTCACACTTATCAGAGCCCCAGCCCGGACTGTTGCAGTGAATGACGTATTTAGCAGGAAGTCCGAAGCCAGAAGTTAAAGTTGCTGAGGACAGAAAATGAAGGTAGAGACGGTTTGGGTAAATGTTGGACAGATGTGAGGGCATCAACACCACCACCATAAAATATCAATGATCTGAAAGGAACACAATAAAAGAAATCTGGAGAAATTCCTGAGCAACATCGGCTCAGTTTATTCCAGCTCTGAAGATTTCTGCACAGCCTGTTCTTACTTTGGCAAACCAGAACATCTTCTGTTCCCTCTCTCTAACACCACTGCTGTTCCAAAGAAACCAGAGTCTAACACCAGACCACACACTGCCGTCACATGTGGGGGACATCAGGGTTACTGAGTCCATTCACCTCTGAACAACCTTAATGCTGAAGCAACACAAGATTCTCTTTACCTTTAACATTCAAGGTTTAAAGCTCAACTTATAACAGGAAGATGCTGGATATGTTCTGGAGATCTGTGGCTCATGCTAAAAACCCTGATGAAGAAATCTGGTTCTGAGCTGTTCTATAAGACGAAAAGGCGACTATAAATAATGCATTCCAGAAGAAGGAAGTTTTCTTCTGTAAAACATACGTTTGAAGATACAAATCACTGAGTCAAACTTGTACAGATTGTTATAGAATCTCACGGTCAGCGAGTTAAAGCGTTCCCAGTGATCTTTTGAATATAGTCAGTAATCATGAGTGTTTAGCCAAAATCAAAAAACTTTGTTTTTTTTTTTGTTTTTTTTTTTTACATAGTTTCTCCAGAACGGCAGGAGTTCATCAGAAGTTTACCTCCGAGTTGTCGGTGGGATCATTAGCATGAAGCTAACCTTCCCCTAACCTAAAAATGGCAAGCAGTATTGCAGCTATCCAACCGTACAGTTTGGAGTCAGGAAAACAAAAACATCCATGGATCTAGTCGTTTACAAGTGGATGCATCAGTCGGGCAGTTTTTTTTGTCCACCTATCGTATTTTCTACGTCAGAAATACGCTCTTTTTCAAACAGTATTTTTTCATCTGCTCTTGATTCACACTTTAAATAAAAAAAATTCTCCAAAATGCAATGTTAAGCTTAATGTCCTCCGTCATCATAAAATCCTACAAGAACATGTTAAAAACATCAAAAACACAATTTTCATCGGAGCGAGTCTTTAAACAAGTGATCCAAACCAAGTCAGCTGATGTTAACTGTGACAAGAAACATTAAAAACAGACAACACTCACAAGGTGAGTGTGAACAGAGCTGAAATGCTAAACTACTATTTACCAACATCAAATATAGATTAAGCACCAGTAAAGCGCCTCACTTCAAACTCCACGCCATGGACCGCTCTGCAACACCCCTCCACCCCCCACCCCAAATTACTGCACTTGCAGAAACTTGAAAAACTGCATCATCACAATGCAAAGACTCCTAGAAATGACTTATTAAAATAAAAAAACAAAATACAGTTTGAGTAAGACTTTAAAAACTGAAGCTTTAAAACCTCCTGAACATTTTCCACTGTATTTTACAGTTCAGGCTAATAGGACAAAGATCAGAGAAGCTCATTTCCATTTAGAAAAAATAAAATTAAGCCTAAAAGTGCTAATTGAACATTTACATTTCTGAATTGTATGATGCCAATTTTAAGACTATGATATCTTTGATGTAACATGAAACAGAAAAATAAGCTTTTTTTCCAGAGGTGAGAAAAGACAAAAAAGAGCAGTCTATTCTCTGGAGTTAAGCCTTCCAGTGGTAAAGTCTACGCAGCCAAACCTAATGACTGCTGGGAGAGTTTACAGGCAGAGGCGAATTCCAGATGGAGCATGAAGGATGAAGAAACTGCTCAGAGCTGGAGAGCCATTCCTACCGCCTGTGTGGTCTGCCTGTGAGGAAGGCTCCTCATCATCATCATTATGGCTTTCACAAAGCCTGTAAAGCTCCAATTGTGTCATGTTTTGGTTGGACGGCTCTGTGATGGTGCCCGTGCATGATCAACTATCGGGTTAGTTTTTGTTGACCAAACATTACCCAACAGTTGTGTCAGAACAGGAGCAAACCACAACATCCACACAAAAATCTGTTGGTTTCTAGCTTCTCTTTATGTGTTAAGAATGCTCAAGTTTAATTCTTTCTTCAACATCAAACAATCGAAAGAAGCTGAAGATTTTCTTAAACTTTAACTATTGATTTAAAAAAAGACTTCCTACATCTAAACTAAGCTTCAAATAACCAAAACTTGCTATTGAAAAGATATACAAAAGACTTCAATGTTTTCCCAGAGTTACAATTAGTCAAATGCTATTTTAACAGCTGAAAAAATAAAACATTTAATTTTTGTATTTGAAAATGTGAAGATTGGATTTAGAGAATATATCTTAAAGACAGATCAAGTTCCCAGCATCCCCTCAAAGCTCTGCTGCGTGATCCTCATACGGCTCCAGCAGTGCCACTATAAAAGCCTGCGCCTGTGCTTTATGTTGAAGTGCCAGTACTGAACGTCTTTGATCCTTTTTATGATGAAATGTGTTCAGTATTTCTGTTGGCTTTTAAGAAAGACTGTCTGTCCTTGAGTGCAGAATCTGCCTTTCGTGTCCAACAGAACCAGACTTGGATTGGTGTAAAAGCAGAGTGAGCACTGAAGCAGATTCATGTAAGAACACCTTAAATAGATTTTAGAGACAAATCATCTTTTCAACTTTGAAGGATTTCAGACTCAGTTTTCTAAAAAAATATATGTTTTTTATAAAAATGTTCTATTGTTGGAAGGAAGCATGCCAATTATTTTATACTTGAAACTTTAAATAGACTATGAAGTGTTTTACAGGATTTATAGGCTGTCGGGGGTCGTTTCAGGACAGGCTGGGCGTCGTGAAAACTGTTTTTTCTTTCTTATCAATGACAGTCATTATTGCAATTACTGACTACGTCTTTCTTAAAAAACAGATGGCCCAAAAATTATGAGTTTATCTGGTTTTTGGTTACTGACTTACCATATGGCGCACATCTAACCCGTTAATGGTCTCAAAAGTCTAAATTGAGCTTTATGTTTGAATTCTGGTTGTGCTTACAACTATGGAGAACAAATGGACTCATCTAATTTGTGTGTGTGTAATTCTTGATTTGTAACTCGTACAGTGTATTTTGTGCGTAATTATGTGCACCTGCAATATATATTATAATATATTTAATTTAAAAATTAGACCACATGATGATTCTGTAGTTTTGCTTAAAGTGCCCTGCAATCTGTCTAAAAACGGTCTCCTGTGTGTTTGTAATATTTTCACAGCAGATGACTGTCCTCACTGAGTCTGCTGGAGGTTTGCTGTGTTTGTTTATTTAGAGTTTTTCCCTCCACTGTTGTCTTTTGCTTACTCTGTAAAGAGATAACACCAGAACCCTTCAGTGTGTCTGTTGGAGACTGACCCCGGGCTCACACTGCTAGCATTACAGCTCCGATGCGAGCGCCGCAGTCTTTACGTAACTTTAAAAGTGCGAGAGGAAATCCCACTGCAGGTGTTCACGTCCTGTGTCTGTGGTCAGGCTCTGCGTCGCTGCAAATCCGTTTAGTTTGGTTCAAATTTTGAACCGCAGCGATCAAAGGGGAGTTTAGCGTGAACATGTGTGAGTTTGGAGTTTTGCAAGGTCGGCAGCAGAGCCTGTGGCTGCAGCCGACCAGCAGCTAGTATGAGCCGACGGCTGTAGCTAGACCGCTCCCGCAACGCATCTGAGCGTTAACGCTAGTGGTGTGAGCCCGGGGTGAGGTGGTAGAAATGCTCTACTTTTTGAGCATGAAATAAACACATTTTTTTTTTTCATCTTTATATCTTTGAATTAAAAGAAACTGACTTATATTCAAAATGTGAAAACCATATAATCTTTATCATTTTGGCCTGACACTTTCACCAAACTCATAGAAGTTCCAGAAAAAATAAACATTTAGAAAAATTAACTTTTCTAAATTTAAAGTCTTTGTAGATTTCAAATAATTCCTAAAATGCTTCATTTGTTTTCCTGTCTCATGAAATGTTGAATTTTAATATGACAGAATCCCGTTAAAGTTTTCATCCTCATTGTTGTCCAATCCAAAAAAAAAAAAAAACAGTTTCACTTTTTTCTTTACACAAACACTAAAGCTAAAACTACTAAAAGTAGTAAAAATCTGCTACTGAATAAATTATTTGAAGGGAATTTAACTCCTTTAACTTCCCTAAACTCTCAGTGCACTTACCTCCAGCCACCTCCAGAGGGCCGTTTTTCTTCTTCAGCTCTTGTACGGCTTCTGTGAACTCCTTGCCTCCCTTCTTCTCCAGAGCGGAGCCTGCGAGAGCAGAAACAATGTGAACTCAGCACAATACAGCAACAACAACAACAGCAGCAACAGCAGATGAACAGGCAGGAGCTGACGGTCATGCAGACGAGAGAGCAGGCAGACGGACGGACAAACAAGCTGAAGCTCAGCACTGCTGTCAATCATTTCACATGGAAAAATGTCCCCTTATTTGAGAGACTCTGAGATCTAAGGTATTCATTCAATTATTCAAAACTGATCTAATTTAAATGAAACTAAAAAATGTCAGTTTGTGAAAAGTTAAAGGAGAGCTTTTTTATTTTTTTAGCAACCGGTAAATTCTGTTCTTCTTGAAGTAAAGCCCCACCAATTGGTCTCAGTACGTTTTTTTTTTTTTTTTTCCCCATTAAAACGCAAAGGGAGGTATTAAAAAATCTTTTAAACTCAACTAAACTCAAAAAGTGAAATTCTTTACCAACTGCAATATTTTTGTGTAAAAATCTCTTCATTTTGAATCAAATCCTTTTATGCTAACCTTCATGAAACAAACCACAGGAAATGTACCACGTAATGCTAACATGTCAGCGTGGTGGAACAAACCCTCCAGCAGCAGCATTCTGTAAGAATTTTAAAATAAATCTGTAGATACATTAACTATGTAACCTCTACAGGCTGTGTGATGTTTAAAACATAACAGACATGAAGACGTTCGTTCAGGAGCTACATAGGTCTAAAACTAAAGTGTTTGAAAATGAAATCGAAAAGACTTGAAACTTAGCAAATGACTTGGTAGAGTTCATCTGTTCATCCATTTTCTTTTAGTTTAGACTGAAGTCCTTTTCTAGAAACTCCAAAACTCTGGTAAAATCCAAAGAGAAGTAGGGGTGGGAGGCAGCTCACAATTCCATGACTTCAGCGTCGTCTCACTATAGCGCTGGGTTGACCGTATCGACGAAGAAGCGACAGGAAGGGATGCTGTATCTCGGCTCAACAAATGGACCAACGTTTGAAAGCCATCATTCTCCGTCATAGAATACGGTCTTGAGTCGTTCACTTTAAAAGCTCTGATTGACTTTGTCATTCACTTAGCCTTTTTAGACGACTGTTGAGAGTTTCTTTAGGATATCCAATATGTTACATTGACGGTTGGAAATGCCTGCAGCAGAACTTGTGAAGTTGCACCCAAACAGTTTTTACCATCTTTCTCCTCCGGATGGAACCATAAGATGTGGTTTTTCTAATGTGTTGTGTTCCCTACATATTTAGTTTTTTTCTGACAGAACAGAACTTGCGCACCGCATGACTTTCATCCAAAGCAGATTGGGCGTTGACACTAGAGTCGACACGATCTGCTAGGTCAGCTATGTTTCTGTGCTCTTTCAAACATGTCAGAGTAGAAAAAAAAATACACGCATTTAGTTCAGTTTGTTAATTCTACTTTAAATTATATACATTTTTGAATTGATAATTTAAAATTCATTCAAACGATTCAGAATCGATGCATCTAATAATCAATTATTTCCCACTGATTGGTGGAAAGTGATGACGACATTAGAAAGTGCCAATATAGCCCTAAGCTAGCATTTCCAATGTTTTCCTCTTTAAGGCGGTATTCTTCTTAGCCGTTGCAATCTTCTTTCAAACATTAAATTCCTGTTATAAAGGATTTACAAAAACTAAAGCAAAAAAAAGACTAGCTGCTGGATGACCTCCATTGTTGCTTTTCTATATGCTAGCAATCTACATCATGCATGCCCCGTGAAAGCAAACTGCTCAGTGGAGGCAAGGTTTAACTGAGTGGAAACGCTCCATAGAATTAACCGGACGGTCCTGTATCACTCAGTGAAAACAAGGCTTTAGATCAGAGATGTCCAAAGTCAGTCCTCAAAGGTCGACCTCCTGCTGGTTTTCCAGAAACCCAGCCTCTTCAGCTACTCATTACCTGGATCTAGTGTGTTTGGCCAATAAGGAGCTTCAATGGCAGGTTGGTTGGAAAACATCTAGGACACCGACCCTCGAGGACCGAGTTTGGACACCCCTGCTTTAGATTTGAACTTTACTGCAAAACCTACAAACACTAAAATCAGAAGCGCTCCAGTTTGGACATTCTGAAACCTCTTTGGTTTGGTCCAAATAAAATATTTATTTTGCTGGTTGACCATTTTCTGTGTTGAATCTCAATTTTTATCAGGCCGTGAAAGCTGCAGCATTAAACAAACTTGCAGGTAACCGCAAAGAACCAAACATAAAATCTATTACAGAGACAGAATAAATGTGTGCAGGAGCGTGCAAAGGTTGTTCTGCTGCAGCTACGTGATTTCAATTTATGCAGGCAAAAATGTTTTTAAGTCATATTTATCTCTGAACATGTCAAATCCAGCTTGTTTAGGTGCAGATCAGGAGTATGTGCCGGTACAGCGTCTCGTCTAGTTTTTGTGCCTGTCTAACGAGCAGTAGATTCTCAGACTTGACATAAATAATAAAACAGCCCTCCAGCATGTTTCAAGTCTCGGCAACTCCATTTTCTCAGGGAGATGTCGTCCATCATCTCTGTGCCAACTTTTAATGAAGTTCCAGAGTTTTCAATGTTAGATTCGTTCCTGAATGTAAACTCATAATCAGGAGTGGAGTGCTGGATGCGCAGACGAGGAGCAGACAGGCAGCCGCAGTCTCCGCGGAGACGGTGGTTCTTTACCTACTTCACCACCTGTATAGAGGGAGGAGTTGGTCGGGTGAATGACAGCATCGCTCTCCACGATGGAGATGTCGGCTTGGACAACTTGCAACTACAGACGATAACGACAAACAACAGGCAACAACATGGTGGTGAGACAGTGAATGAACAGGACCAATACATGAGACTACGTACTAGGAAGAGGAGGAAGTGAGAAGATCACAGAAGACAAGGATGAGGCAATGGAAGGTGGAGATTTAGGAATTAGGAAGCAAGACTGGTTACATTTAAATCTTTAAGAGAATTATGTTTTCCTTTTCTATAGAAATAAACACACAATTGTCGTATATGACAGCCATCGTCGTGCTTCCTAAACCTAAAGATTCTGTTCCAGGTGACAGACCGATCCACCAGGCTGCCCTCAGTTACACCGTCGTTTCCCTGAAATCTCTGAGGGGTCTTTCTGGCAGCACAGCTGAAAGGACGGAAACCTGAAAAGAACCGCCGTACGTCTGCACAAGAGAAGCCGAGTCGCTGCTTCAAAGAGCTTTGATGAGATCCTTGAAAGTTTCCATTCGTTTTCTTTTACTCTCAGAGGAACAAGACTTAGTTTTGATCGCATTTTTTTTTTTTATTGATTGGTTGCTTTGTGCTCTTCGTCTCAAACAAGAAAAAGAGTTCAGTCAGTTTATGTTGGATGAAATCAAAGAGGCTCATTTTTTCCCCACTGTGAGGATTTTTCATGCTATTAGGCAGCCATTGAGAAGAGTCAGGCGAACAACATCTTCATTTAGGCCGTTTATTTAGCATGTTCAAAGGAACATGTAAACTGATGTCTATGCATAAAGTTCTATTCTATTTCATCACTTTAAAATAAAATAAATATTTGTCGATTAGTAAAAAAACAGAGTATAAATGACTGTATAATGAGCTTAAAGTATATTTTTCTTCGATTTCCTCCACTAAAACTAACCTTGAAACCTATGTTTTGCATTAACACACAGTAATGTGCTTCAATAAAGAAGCAGTAAAGCTGAATTGTTTGGATTCAATGTAACTTTAAAGTAAACGGTCTAAAAGCGGCAGACGCAGACGCCACCGCGTGATTCAGTCGCTCTGCTCCAGTTCAGCCACAACGTTCAAGGATTTCACATGTCAAAGCTCCACTGAGGCTGGGGAGGCGGGTGGAGGGGCTGGGGAGCTCACCTAGGTCGTCTTTAAGCTCAAGTTCAGCATTGGTGGGGTTGATGACCCCCTCCACGTCAAAGCCAGCTAAGTTACTGACCTCGCTGTGGATGAGGTTGAGCTGTAAGGGGGAGGGAGGGAGCAGGCATGCAGAGGAGGAAATGGAGCAAAAAAGGAAGAGGTGAGGAAGCAGAGCCATTAAAACCCTATTCTCTGTGGATTAGAGGGATACCTTGAGCTTCTGGATCAGACTTTGAGCAGAGTCGGAAAAAAAAACCAACTGGCATATTTGATGCAACTCAAAGCTCTGTGTGTGTGTTTGAGCATGGATGGTCATAAACCGTTCACCTGCTTTAAGTTACATCTAGAATAAAATCTAAATGTATTCAGATGAGAGCAGTAATTCAGTAATTATTAGGAAAATAAGTGTAGTGCTCTGTTATAATGCTTTATATCTGTATCTGAATCAGTTCACCTGATGAAACCGTACAAAGAAACTGTATTTGACCTTACTGATCATTAGACATTATGAATAATGTCAGGTTCCTATTTAAACTTTAATTAATAAAATAAAATATTAAAGTAGCAACCTAACTTTATAAGTAGGGTTGTGGATCGTTACTTAGGCGGCGATCCGATTCATTTTAAGAATATAGCTCAACAATTAACGCATTGAACCACGATTCTAACTTTTAAGTATAATATACTTATTTCTATAATGTGTATATATTCATATTAAATGTATAAAAATTAACATACATATGTATTAAATCAACACAATTTATACTTTATTTAAAAATAGATATCAAAATCAACAAAACTGATAAAGCAAAGATTTCTGTAGAAAGAAATGGTGTTTGTCATTTAAAACAAATCGTCTTTTTTGTTAACCTTCTGGTTAGGTTCAGCAGTAACATAAACACGTTTAACAAAAACATCATTGTTGTTTTTATCATTTCAAAACAAACCCCCAAAATGTTCTCCAGTTTTTTCATCCCTTCAAAACTTTATAATACTTTACATATTAAAGCGTTGCATGTTGGTGCAAAATAGGTATGAATAGCTGCTTTTCTCCACTTGAGAATCAGTTTTTTCAGAACTTACGTAAGTAAGCAGAACTTCAGTCTCACTTTTTGACAGAAAAAAATGGGAAGCTTCACCAATACTTTATAATAAAGACTTGTTAACTTCCTGTGACAGTAGCATTACGTATTCAACCTATTTTAGATTATAAACTTAAAATCCCACATTATTCTGCATTTACAACCAATAAATACATTGTTCCTAAATTGTACTTTTTAAAAAACATTTCATATTTATAAAGATTGCAAATCAGAAATCTTAGCCGTCGTGAATATTCATACTCAAAGTTTTGAGAGCAGATTGCTATTTATAAGAGATTGAGATAAATTAACCTCATTTTCTGACTGGGATGGTTCACTTAATTAGTGAAATGATGAAAGCATTTACAACTAAAATTTCGTCTGGTTTCGTCTTAGGCTGAACTGCAGCAAAAATGTTGCAGATCCTCCAATCTACAGTTTCAAAATTTAGTGGAAATTTCCTGAAAGTCTTAGCAAAAAAGATTGTCAAATACAGACCACAATGCAATTTATTTAAATGATTTGTCATTTGAAAAAAAAAATAAGTTTATATATATATGTAAATCTTTCCTTCATTAAACCTTATAAATAGTCTTCGTAAAATGTTCATGTTCATCAGGTTTTTACTTGGGGAAATAGGTGACGTCAAATTTGGCATTAAAAAAATATTAAATGGTGAGCATGTGTCCAATGGCAGAACTCAGCAGATTTAGGTTATTTATGTCAGGTTACACTGAAGGCTAAAGACCTGAAGCATCCCTGGTTGTCAATCGACATTAACAGTGGGATTGAAGTTTAAAAAGCCCCAAATTTCCCATAAACTTAAAAATAAATTATTTAAAAAACAAAAAAAAAAAGTCAAGGTATCCCTCTAAAATTTGAAGTCAGTGAGCATCTCACTGTTTAAAATTCATTACAGAGAAATCATTCTGGCCACAAGAGAGGCTCTGAAGTACAGATAACGGAAAACAGGAAGAAGTGAAGATAGAAAACAGCATGAAACTGAAAAGATTCTTAGCATTCTGAGAGAGAAAGTTCCTTAACTTAGAGTAACTACAGTTCTGTCCTTTTTGTTAGTAAAAAAAATTCATCAGACTATGATGCATTGCTGCTCCAGAAACACTCAAACATTGTGCAATTTTCCTAATAAAGAGATTCAGCTCTGCTGAAGCTGCTAAATGAAGCCAAATCGCTTTCAGGTCTTGTGTGGTAAATAAATTCCACCTTAAAAGTGTTTGTTTTGCATTTTGTGCAGCTTCTGTCGCTGCATTTCTTATCTAATCATGTTTAGCAGTTTTCAGATGCAGAAAACAGCATCTTAAAATAGCATTGAATGCATGCTAACAACAAAGTTAAACCTAGTTAGTTAAATCTCAAACTATTGATTTTCCAGATTACCTTCTGTTCAAATGCAGTTTATGAGCTTCAGCAGGGCTGAAAGTAGAAACTCACTCAGGATTGTAAGCATAGATATGACAGATCCTCAAAATGAATAATCTAAGATAAAATGTAATATTTTGACTAAAGTCAAGTCTAAATTTTCAAATCATCTGCTAGTTTTCTAATGAGTGTAAAGAAAATTAGATTGGTTAACTTTTTCAGATACAGTGGTCCCTGGATAAATCAATGTTTACGCTCTCTCGGTTTTGCAGATTTTTTTGGTGCAATTTTGTTTTGTGTTCTGCATCCTGACTGGCTGAGGACAGTTGTCAGACAGTCTCCTTCGTGCCATGCCTCCTGTACAGAAAGCATTCAGTTTTACAAATCTAAATATTCAATCTTTGTTCTCATCCTGGACCTTTTGTTCTATGATGGTTTGAACTTCAGGAGTTTAAACATAAGAGAAAAGCGTATAAAGTTTGCAGTTGAAGGGCCTAAAAATATCTGTGGATTTAACCCAAGACAGGTTATTTTTAGATTGTAACCCCTGTGATAAAGCAGGGACCACTGTATTCAAGAGTGTGGTTAGATTCAACAGGAATCATTTAGCTCAAAATGTCACAAAAATGTCACACATAAATGTTGTTTGTAAAGACTTAAATTAAATATTGAATTATAAAATATTCAACCACAAAATTGTTTACTATGATGGAGTATTACGGCCACCAAAAAAATAAAAATAAAAAAGCAATATTACGAGATTTAAAGTCATAAATTTACAAGATTTAAGTTGAAGTTATCATACAGTCCAGGAAGTGTACGTTATGTGCAGCAGACTAAACTCGATTTGGTCAAAGCGTCTTGGATTTGAACAGGTAAGCTGAATGCTCATTGATAAAGTTACAGATGTTGGAAGCTTCCTTGTTTGATTTGCAGTTTATTCATGATTTATTCTTTGATGCCCGTTGATGAAGCCATCTGTATCCCCGTAGCTGTCCACTTCCAATCTTTTCTTCCTCCATGACAGACCAGATCTACTCCAAGTCTATGTGATGCTTGCATCTAAAGAGTTTCCTGCATTTTCAATGTTCTGGTGCTAACCTAACAGACTATTTTCATTCATCTTTGTTGTTCTGTGTTGAAAGGGGACATTTCATTTGGAGGTAGGCCGTATATAACAACATATTCAATCCCCTTTTGGTGTTCCTTGTGCGCATGACATGACAGGTGACAAATGGACTTCTACATGTATGAATGAGGGGAGCAGAATAAAGTGGCAGTACAGCAAACGTGTTTCTGAGCTCTTTATTTTACATATGAAACGCCGCATTACCGACATTGAACACTAGAAAGCCAAACTAAACTAAGAATTTGATTTTGAGTCGCCAAAATCCTCAGAATTTCTTTGTTTTTGAAACCAATCCAGAAATAAAGCTTCACAAAATTCTCTACATCTGTCATTATTATTAAACTTTATTTAACCAGGGTGGATCCCATTGAGATTTAAAACTTCTTTTTCAAGGGAGCCCTGGGGAGGAATCAATACAAGAATAAAATACAACATTTGTTAAGCATATAAAACAGAATTACAATGATGGTTAAAATTTCATATAAATTAATTAGCTAAAATATGTACAATTAAAAGAAGCAGTCTCAAGTGCTCTTAATCTAGACTTAAAAGCATTTATGGAGATAAGTTCTCTTAGTTGCAAGTCCTTTTGAAGCAAATTCCATGAGGACGGAGCGGATGAGAAAAAAGCCTTTTTCCCAAGCTCAGTATGGACAGAAGGAACAAAGAGTAGCAAATGGTTATTGGAACACAAAGCATGGGATTGAACATCTCTGTGTGAGCACGGCTCTGATATAAAGAACTTTGGTGCTTTTGCTTGCAAATGTAAAACGTTTTGGTTTTATCAACTTTCTTTCTTGTAAATTTATGAAATTCTTCTTGTGAAGTTATGCATTTTTTTCCCTTGTAAATTATAACTTTTTCTAGTTAATTTATGATTTTTTTTTCTGGTAAAAATATGATTTTTGTCTTGTAAATGTATAACTTTCTTTTTAAATAGTTATGACATTTTTCTCGTAAATGTATGATTTTTTTTCTAGTAAATGTATGTATTTCTTCATAAAAATTAATGCATTTTTTCTTGTAGAGTTATGATGTTTGTCTTGTAAATGTATTATTATTTGTTTTGTAAAATTATGCATTTTTTTCTTGCACACTTTACAAAAATTCACAATTTTTTTATTATTAATTTATTATTTTTTTATTGTAAAGTTATGACTTTTTTCTCTTAAATGTATTAATTTTTCCTAGAAAAGTTGCATTTCTTTCTGGTAAATTTATAACTTTGTTTCTTGTTAATTTTTAACTTTCTTGTTTATTTATCATTTTTTTTCTCTTAAATGTACGTGTTTTAAAGTCAGATTTACAGTACTTTTAAAGTAATACATTTATAGTTTTAAAACACGTAAATTCATGAGAAAAATTATTAATAAATAAACAACTTTATTCTTGTAATTTACCAGTTACTACTTTTTATCGTAAATTTACAATATTAATGTAATAATTTTTTTTTCTTGTAAAAAGGCCCAATACTCCATCATAACTTACCTTCCTGACAATAGAATAAATGCTTTAAATGTATCTTCTAAAAAATGTTTTCATAAAAATTTCCCTTCATTACCGTTTCAGAGATGCTTCTGCGGCTACATGATTAGCTGAAGAGAACTGACCTTCTGGCCCAGAAAAAGGCTCTTGGTTGAAAGCACAGTGAAGTTGTCAGCTGGAGATCCCTCTGTGGTGCTGTCTGCTGACGCTGCTTTGCTCACCTCGCCCTGTCTCTGGAAAAAAAACAACAGACATTTTTCAGCAGAGGGCACTTCAGTGTTCAAAAAACAAGCTAACTATGCCAACATCATCCATGCTTTCTTTTTTAATTCTTGAGCTTCAAATCGGATGTTGGCTTTATGGAGGAGCTGCAGAGAAGTGCTGGCGGACAGGATTCAAACCTGAGGCTCTGCTTGACTTTAGGAGTGTTTTCATCCTGATAAACAACCACAGATAATTGGGTTTGGCTCAACAACAGACTGCAGCAGAAATGCAAAACAGATGCTGTTTACAAAACAGGAGAAGCAGTTCGAGCCTTTAACGGTTATGGAGAGTTTAAGCAGATCTCTAAGAGGAATGTAAAATGATTCATTAACAAGCCAAAGTAGTGCAGGCTATTCAAGAGTTAAACTCACCCACAGCAAACAGATCCTGAATTCTGTAGAACTTCCTAAACTGAACCCAGAGTCTGTCCGTTACCAGGGAAACCCACCTTAGCCTTGCCTCCAGCTTTTTTCCTGCCCATTTTCTTAGCTGCCGGTTTCTTGGCCGTCTTGAGTTTTTTCTCAGGCGCAGGTGAGACCGGACTCTCCAGTTTGCCCTTTGCTCCTCTCTTCTTAGCCAGAAGCTCCGGATGGATGTTAGGCAGGACTCCACCTGCTGCAATGGTAACACCTTTGAGCAACTGGGACAAAACACAAGGTTTAAAGTTGTGTCGAAGACAGAGAGTCCAGCTGAAAGCTTAAGAGTCATGACAGCCAACCTGGTTGAGCTCCTCGTCGTTGGCAATGGCCAGCAGGATGTGTCGAGGAGTAACGCGACCCTTTTTGTTGTCTCTTGCTGCATTGCCAGCCAGCTCCAGGATCTCAGCTGCAGAAAAACAAAAATAAAGCATCATTAATGCTATTTGTGATTGATTAATTACAATTTTTTATCACACTAATCTCCTTTTTAATCTATAATTATTGTTGTGTTCTCAAACATAAAACAAAGGCCCAAATGTTTACTTGCATGAACGTTTAATTTGAGCTGAAAAGGCGTCTGACATTGCTCCTAATGCACCCGTCATAGACCGGTTGTGTCTGAATCCACATTTTCAAATTGAATGCTGTGTATATTTCCCAGAATTCTAGGTGAAAAACCAATATGCATTGATGCACTCTAGATTGGGGAATATAGACCATAATGCATTGTGTTGGAACAACTTTTAAAAAAAAATGTGCGGTTTACTGATTTGAAGTATCTAAATTTACGACCTTTTTAAGAACACTTAAAATCTCATTTAAGACTGTAAGCATAAAGAAAATGAAACAAAAAGCCAGAGTTGACCGTTTCTTGCTCTACACATCCAATTCAACCGCTATAATCCCCATTGTGGAAAGGTGAAAACATCTTTCAGCAAACAGTGCAGTTTGATTTAAAACTATTTACATTAATCCGTTTTAACCAGGATTCCTTTTTTTCAGGCAATTTTTCCATGAATTTGCACTTTCCCATTTTTCTGAATCAACAAGCATGAGCTAAAAACTAGCCTAGGTTTAATGATTTACCACCAAGTGACGACCTTATAACCCAGTACATCCTAGAATTTTTCTTTTTTAGTGACAGGAAGTCACATCAAGTTGAAGAGAAAATAATTAAGACCTTTTCACCAGCATTCAGTACAGTTTAATGCTTTTAAGGTCTAAATATTTTTGTTAAATTCTGAATTTAGCAATTAAAAACAAAAAAATATTTTAAATATAAAAGTTCTCATTGCAATAATTTTATTTTTAAATGACTGCAAATCACTTGCACACTTAAACCTTGTTTCCACTGAGTGTTACAGTCCAGTCTGGTCCGGTTTAGAATGGATGAGTCAAATTAGTTGAGCACTTTAACTTAGAATTGGACCATCACGGTGTACGCGGGGTGAAGCTAAAAACTACAACAATGGAGGTCAACCAGCAGCTTATATTTCCTGCTTGGGTTTCAGTACTTTGAATACAATGCATTTAATGCTGTTTGAGAGAAGATGGCGGGCGGCGAAGAGGACTGCCGCCACTCTCTTTTGTCGTAAAGACCTTCTGCCAATCAACAGGCTTCAACAATAGCGCCGCCTTAACTGGTCCATTCCATTTTTGAAAACTGGTACGGTACGGTTCAGCTTAATGGGTTCATTTTACAATGGAAACGGTCGAAATACTGGAGTGAACTGGACCGTTCAGTAGCAATGAACACTAAAAAACATTGATAACTCTTGAAATATTTCTCATATTAATCTAGATACGGTGTCAGGTGCACAAAATGTACTAATATTTATGCTAAACTGAGTCTGTATTCTAGTTGATTTCTGTGATCCAAGTAAAACTCACCTGTGAGGTATTCCAGGACAGCTGCCAGGTAAACCGGCGCTCCAACTCCAATGCGATACTTGGGAAGTCCCCTCTTGATGTAGCGCAACATGCGCCCCACTGGGAAAATGACCCCGGCCTTGACGGACCGAGACGTCTTGGTTGACTTCTTCTTTCCCCCTCGGCTGGACATGATGCTGAGACTGCTCTAAGCGGTGTCAGGATCTGCAGGAGAGCATCCATCACATCTCATTAGTCTGTTTTTATTGTTTTCCTTTCATGAAGAGTTTGATGAAACAATAACATATTTCATACAACACAAGTCCACATATCTTCATGAATGAGACAGATCAGTGGGAAAAATGGCATTCTTACTTAATTTCTGACTAAAGCAAAGCTTAATGGAAGAAAAGAGTTAATCCTAGGACAGTAACTGCTCAAGCTTCTTTACAAATATTTTAATTAAAAGTCGATTTAAAGAACTTTTCAGCCCTTTCTGTGGGGAATCCCAAACTTTTACCCCAACAATAGAAAAACATCTTTAAAGAAGTGATCTTGACTTCCAAAAACATATCACCTCCTTTGATTTTAATCTTCTGAGGCAAAAACAAATAACCATTTTAATATAACCTCTTTGTATTTTTAACTTTAATGAAGCCAAATTAAGTCTGTAGTTCCTTTAAATCTTCAAATTTCAACAGTTTTGATTTAATAAAATAAAGTGCTTATATTTTTCCTATATCAAATTTTATGTTTTATTTGATTAACTCTTTTCTACAATAAACACAGCAACATTGAACTGGTTTAATATGTAAACAAGGTATTACATTTCAACAGTATAACTTTCTCAGCAAGATAAACAGAACTTAACATAATCCAAAACAAATATAGTTTCAGCCATTTTACTTTATATAAACAATATTTGAAGCTTCCAAGACAAAATGTCATCTAGAATGATCCCAAGGAATTTAAACTGACACTTTTTCTATTTTTATTTAACCAATACACAGTTTTTTTTAATTAGCAAAAGCCATAAAATTAATTTTTAAGAAATTCTATGAGAGCTTGATATTATGAAATCACTATTAAACTTTAATTAATTTGACTCTAAAATCTTCAATTATTTTACATTTTTCCTTGAACAAAACAAAAAAATCCTTGAGCTATTTAACTTTTGATCTGGTAGATATTAGTTATAATTATGCCTCTCTGGGCTAAAAACAGCAGAGAATTAATTTAGAATTCTCACTTTCTGTGCTGTTTCTTTTGTCTTACAACAGATGTTCCTGTGTTTTTACCTCAGTCCCGTTTTCTCTGTCCAACAGATACTCAGCTATCTGCGGTGGCCCTGAACTGCAAATCGCATCAACAAATCGCTCAACCCAAAAACATTTTAAAGATCAAGTGAATTTAAAAAGCAATTTAAAAAAATAATAAATTTTAAAAATCAAAACAAAATTTCAGAAACCAAATGCAAATTCAAACCAAATAAAAAATAAAATGTATAAAAAAATTAAATTTAAGAAATCAAAATAAAAAATGAAACAAAATAGGAAAACAAGTGGGATTATGGGACATCACTGATTGATTGATGACGTTTGTTTACATTTTCAACAGTAAATTATTTGGCATGATAATATCTTCAGAAGCTTAAATTTTTTTAAGCTTCTGATCACTGCTGCAAAAGATCAGTGATTGATCAATCAAGCTTTTACCAGAGTTCAGGTAAAACATCTGTCTGCTTATCCAATTCTTTAAAATTCAAACATCATCACCTTTTCTGTTTTCTTATTTTGCTTCATTGTTTATTTTGATTTCTAAAAATGACCTTTGTTTTTCTGTTTTTTTTACATTTTACTTTCTGGAATTTATTTTTTATTTTAAAACGTGTTTTAATTGTCTATGTGATCGTTAATAAGTTTTTGCATTTTGAGTAATTAGTGCTTCAGGGCCACCGTACTTAAACCTGTCTTTAAACAGATGTTCCAGTGTTCATTTCTTTTCTTCTCAAACCCTGCAACTAAATCACTTCCGTGGAGTCTGATTCTGTTGCTGAATCTGAGTTACATGTGGTTAATAATAATATATATTTTTTTCTTTTACACTACCTACTACTACATTTGATGCATTGAGATGATCACAGGAAGTCTTATTTTGAAGGGAAGCCATATGAAGCTGTCACAAGTTATAAACCATTTCATATTTACAAATTTTTGTAAAAAGCATTAGATCATTGATACTATAATAGTAACACTAACATAACCCACGTACAAAGCAATGTGTTATGTTTTTAAAGGGTAAAGTGAGACTTTATGTCTCCAGCTGGGTTGATGAAAAATGAACCTGAATGGTTCTGTCAGAGTTTTACTCTCAGTTACTCACTCAGTACATGTGATTACATCTCTTTAATCTGTTGGTCACTTCTATATGTAATTATAAAAACAGTTTGGCTTCAGTGGAATAATAAAAGATTTACTCTATAACGTCAATTATAGATCATTTTTGCGTTGTTGCATGTCTAATGAGAGTTGTTTCCCCTTAAAATAAATGTATCAGCAAAAATAATTAATTCATGAGCTCAGGATTAATTAGTGATCCATAAGCAAACCAAAACATTCTGGTAAACTCGTTCATAAAGAGCATTTTTATACACCAGGACATGTCTGTTTGGGTTAAATCATCGTTTCCACATCAGACAGTCGCCAATTAGCTGTCGTCCGCGGTGATCAATCGCTCACAGGCCACGCGTTCCCCGCACAAAACGCCACTCCACATTAAACGCGGTGTCAGCCGTGGCCGTTCGGATCTTACTAACCGAATAAAGACCCGCTCGTTCCCGGTGGGATTTAAATATATGCGGTACGTCGCGTCTCCAGCCAGGTGGAGGTGGTTTTCTTCGCCGCGGCGCGGCATCCCCTGTTTTTACGACATTCCGATTTCCGTCAGTTGGTTTTTCCAGCCGCGCGCGCGCGCTCATACGTATCTTTATTTATAAAGGTAGAATTTAACGACCGTGAATTGTCACGGTTTGTGCTGTCGGCGCGTTTTCACTAGGAAGCGACCCCGGCGGCAGCCCGCTCCTCCTTCCCTCCCCTTCCTGCCTGCCTGTCAGCTACAGTAACCGTCTCCGCTCTCGGCCTCCATGTCAGAAAGACACGAAATGGCAACGTTAACGATTCCGCTCAGCACACCGGTGTCGACTCGACCCGCGACGGCAGCGAAATGTCAGACAGTGAACGGAGCCGGGCGAACGCGGCGGGTTACTTACAAAATAAACGGCAGAGCTTGAAAAAAAAACCCAAACTGCTCCCGTCCTTCGGTAACAAGCCTGGGCAGTGTCCCCGACTCCCACAATCCACAGCGTGGAGCGA
Organism: Oryzias javanicus; assembly: GCA_003999625.1. Lineage (NCBI taxonomy): Eukaryota > Metazoa > Chordata > Actinopteri > Beloniformes > Adrianichthyidae > Oryzias > Oryzias javanicus. The sequence continues at coordinate 33,388,843 of CM012450.1, read as the reverse complement.
GCCAGCGCTGCCCGCGGAGCGCGGACGGAGAGCAAAGAGCAAAGCTGCTGAATCTGAATCTGCTGCTGCTGAGGTGATGCTTAACCCTTCACGCGCGCACAGGCTCGAGGCGACACGCGCCTAAAACACCACTTCATGACCCGGCATGCTAAAACCCACTGCCGGAATGGCGAAATTAAATACATATGGGTCAGAATATTAAACATGTGGATGAAACTTTGACTCCAATGAAAAATTGCAGTTTAACATTTTCTTGTGGCATTTTTCTCACAGAATTAAGCCAGAAATTACAATTATGGGCTTTTTTTTTCTTTTTTTGTTTAAATCGTCGTGAATCAAGAACTGGTGTAAAAACACCTGAGAAAATACTGTAGCAGACATAGGTAGACCACAAGCTCCTTGCTCAACCCATTGACTGTATAATCACTGGACATGTCAACCCCTCCCTAACCTTTTTTAACAGGAAGTACCCGCTGGTTCCAAGAAGGTCAAAATCCCATAGACTTTTATTGAGTAATATATAGTATTTTTAATAGTCAGAGTAACCATTCATACTCTGATGCATTCTTCTTAACATCTTTCTAATCCTAACAATTTTTAAAGATATTTTTTGTAATGGAAAGTAATTCAAGTTCTAAACTGACCAATCAGATGGCTTAGTAAAAACATGTTGGTGCCCGCTGGCCCCACCTCAAATGTTTGATTGACAGCTTCTCCCAAACCTATTTTCAGTGGGAGGGGTGAGGACTTCAGAAGTTCCTCTAAAATCGTGACTCAGACCGACTTGGACTAATCACTGTTGATGGGTTTCAAAATGGCAGCAGCGTATCAGAAAGCCATGGCGACAGAATTGACCTGTGTTAAAGGACCCTACCATGAACATTCTACTTTTTGAGGTTTTAAATGCATTTTATTGTTAATTCCAAAGAACCTAAAAACGGTATTTTGATACGTTCATGGATTTAAGAGTAATCCTCTAAAAACCTGCACAGTCTGCAGCAGCCCCTCCCATACCCACGAAAACAAGCGGTTGGAAACGTGCTGACATAAGATCGTTGCCAACAGATCTCTCCAGGATGAGTCTGTGCTGAAGCTCCACCCCCAGACTACAACAAACACACCCCCATCTTCTCCGCGGAGCTGTGGCAGGAGATAACTACCTTCCTGTACCAGGAACTGCTCGCTGACCCATTTTTAAATGTAGTCTCGCATCTTTTCCAATCGGACCAAACTTCAGTTCGCTCTGAGATTCCTCAGTCTGAATATGAAACAAACCGAGAGCGGAACAACTGAACCAAAACGGCCACCGTACCCGACAGTCATGTGATGTAAACATGGTAGAAATGAGGTGATCGGTCAGCAAATGTAGAGCATTAATTGTCAAGCTATCCATAAGGAAACAATTGTTCCAACTGTTTACTTGTTAAGCAATCTTGCAGACCGCAGCGCATCCATCTTTAGTCACGTGGTTTTGTTTACAAATTTTTTTGCACGCTGGCGAGGTGGATTCAAGGATGACGTTGTGAAATAGGCGGGACCGACTAGGAGCGAAAGGCCTAGGCTCAGAAATTGAGTCGTTTTACTTACGGGTATTAAAACGGGCCACAAAAATGACGCATATTTCATAATTTGTTTTTTAGTGTTCCCAATGTAATATATGATCATATATATGGATATAGTTTACTCTGAAAGGCTGAAGAAAATCATAGTAGGGCCCCTTTAAGGCATTGTCTATGGGTGACGTCAACACCTTGCTTTGTCCATGAATACATGCATGTCTATGGCTCCACCCCACTCTGTCGTCCCATTAGGTCTTGTAGGGCTGGATAGCTCCGATATTGCTTGACATTTTTGCTGCACAGCTAATGTTAGATTGGGGGTGAGAGGGTCTGCAAACTAGTGGGAGAGCATGTAAATAGAAGGATATTGGGAAGCAGGGGCGGGCTCAATTCACGGCAATAGTCCTTGAATTTCTAATAAACTCCTGCAAAAACTTTTCTGGAAAACAAAAGGTTTTTCGATTTTGTCTAAAAACAATGCAATTGTAATAAAAAGACCACGTAGAACGCTTTTACAGTTGGTCAAAATATGATTAGAGTGGGACTTTAATTAATAAAAGACTGAAATAAAAAATTTAAAAAATCTAAGCAAACAGATTAAGTATTTGTCCCTTTTTAAATAAATGATGCATGCATACTATAAAAAAGACTTATTGATTCATGCAAAGAAAACTATCAAAATCAAAATAGTTCCTTAACAAAAAAAGTTATCCCCCTAAACTAATTCCTCTTTAAATGATGGTGAGTCAAATAAATCCTAAAAAGACAAAGCATCCAAAGTTCATCGAACTAACATTTTACATTTGATGCTTTCATTTTTTTTTTATTTGAGTTGACTATAAAAGTAACTATAGTAACCCTAAAGCAGTTTTTCTGGTCTCATCTGAGGTCTTATTTACATTACTTTGTGTCCAGTCATATTTCTTTATTTTGGGTCAAGAACACTAACTTTGACCTTTCATTTGACCTCCTTGAAAAGTGTTGTTGTATTACTACAACGCTCGCATTTCTTCTTTTTTTCCATTATGTCAGAGTGGTCACAATAGACTCACTTCTCTTTTATTTTTAGTGTAATAAAAAAATCCACGTAGAACTCATTACACATACAAAAAAATCACACAAGTTGAATCCTATAAGTGTGTTTAAGCCACAATAAATGCATGAACTCCCATAACTATGGCTGATGAAAAGAAAGAAACTTGTGTTCTATTTTTTAAGATAATAAACCGAAAAAAATTGCTTACATGTCTTGTTAAAAAATGTAAAAAAAAAAAAAAATCAAATAGCATGCAGTAAAGTTGCTATATGGCTACTTAGAAAAAAAAAATCACAAATGTATTATTTGACATATGCCACTGGAAATGCCAGCAAATTTGTCTAGGAGCAACTACCACTACTACTAGTATTTATATATATATATATATTTTGTTCAAACCACATTAAAATAATCTTTATTCTGTTATAATTAATGGTATAAACAGCAAAGAAAAACAACCAACAGCAGTAATACAACAGAAAAAAGACCTGAACCTGATGTTGTCAGAGGAAAAATAACTTTAGTAAAATTTTGAATATAAAAAAAAACTGAATTATTTTTTCTTCAATTAAAATTTTTATATCTACATCCATAAAAATAAGTGCTTATGATACAAAGTTCTCTTCTGTATTTTTTTTTAAAGAAACGTGTCCAGCAAACTGGATGTAATGAAGGATGTTTCCACCAGAGGGCGAACTTTAGCTGTTTATTTAACCTAATGTGTGCTGTCAGACATGAAGACTGAATCTCTATGCAAATATAGTTACCATGCAAATGTTACGAGCTTCTTGTTTGTTAAATAAATCGGTTGTTTATTCTTCTGGGGCAGGTGACCAACAGTATGAGGTTGTGGGTGGAGAGGAGAACATGCAAAAGGACCCAGCAAGGATTCAAATCAAAGCACTACACTGCAAATAATGAATCTTCAGCAAAAAAAGACCCTTAAAGAAACTAATGTCTTATTTTCTGTATTGCAAGGATAACTATCTTATTAAGAAAGGTTTTTTTTTTTTATAAAAATAGAATAAAATAAGCAATCAAACTTCCAAATTTGACACAGTTTTTGATCAGGTTTTCTATTTTTATAGAATATATTCAGGTTTCCATTTCTACTTTGTGGACTCCAGCAAGTTTGTTTGTTGTCTTATCTTTGCTGATTATTCACCATAAAGTCATAAAGTAGTGGCTTTTTGTATTAACGTGTTTTTCAGTCTTAAGAAACTTCTCAAATTTTGTATATTTTAAGAAATTTCAAGTATCACAAATGGCAAAGAGTATAATTTATTTTTCAACTTATAAAAAAAATCAAAATTTCTTTCTATTTTGGACATTTTTTTAAGCTTCCAATCATTTTACTGTTTTTATTTTATCTTAATAGTGTTACACATTTGTTTAACCTTTTAACTCTTAAGTTTTATGTTTTTAAAGAGGAGGCTTATCTAAAACATTATATCACAAGGAGCATATCTTTGAAAAAAGGTGAGAATCGCTGATTCTTATGAAAAGACACGGCATTTATCTTTTTTTTTTTTTTTTTTTACATAAAAGCATCAGTTTTATTTAAGGGTAACTCAATGCCAAATGTAATGTTGCTGTTCTTTTTATTCTCAATAATATTATTTTAAAAATATATTTATAGATATAAACTTTGTGTTTTTCTTTCGTCAGCAGCTCGTGCAGACCTTTGTTGTGCTGGGTTTTAACTTTCACCTGGATAAATCACGTGGACTCTAGGAAAACACGCCCATTTCAGTCTTGAGTCAGCTGACCTGCAGCCAGCCAATCAGAAGTCGCCGGCAGATGTAAATAAACTGCGTTTGCGGCGCACCTGCAGGCTAGCAGCAGCAAGGCAGCAGACATGCCGGGGGAGACGACAGCCAGAGGTGAGTTTTTACTTTATTTAGTTTTGTCGTGGAGAAATTGTATAAAATATAAAAGAGAGGCGCGAGGAGCGAATGTGCGTCCAGAAAAACCTTCCGGGCTGTTGCTTTCAGGAGGAGGACACTCCACATTCCTCACAACATCCATGATTTGCAATGCTGTTGGAGCCAATGCAAAAATACAAATTAATAATCATGTAATAAAGGAATAATATAAAATGTCAGAGTAGTTCATATTTACATAAAAAATAAAACATTGTAACACATAGAGGTGAGAGGTTACATGCAAGTAAATATAAACAGTTTGATGTTAAAGTAGCACTTATATTGTTTTTGTAGCTTTCATTTCTAAATATGTCTTTTAAAATTTGAAATTGTTTTAAATTATTTTTCCCAAGTTAATAATGGGGAATTAATTTTTGGGAGACTCCAAAAACATTTTTTGTTTTGCACTTTTAAATTTAATCAAAGTGGAACTCTCATCATTTAACTTATTTTTGCACTGACATGCATTTAGGATTTCAAAGCAAACCACAAAAAATTCTGCCTTTTGCACGACAAAAAAAAAAAAAAAAAAAAGATTAAATACATAGATTAAAAGAATGAATTTGGCTTTTTCTTTTTTTTTTTTTAAGATAAAAATCAATTTAATTTAACTTATGTATTTATTTTATGTATTTGTTTATATAAATTTCAAATCTAAGCATTAATAATTGGAGTTACAAGCTGCTCATATCTACTAGATTATATGTTGCACCCTTGACCAAAGTAGGCAAAAAACAAATAAAAAAACCACTTATACTACAGTAATTGTGTAGTACAGTAATTATGGAGTGGGCGGAGCTTGGTAAACTTGTACAAGAACCATTTGCAGATAAACTTTTTTTGTTTTTACAAACCAAAAATAAACTTAATATGAATATAAAAAATAATTTTTGCATATCTGTTGCTTTAAAAAAAATCCTGTCAATTTTTGCTGATTAAAAAAAAAATCCTGTCAGAATAAAGAAATATCACATTTAAGATAACTGAGCCTCATTTCATTTATTTACCTTTAGTCAGAAATGACCACAGATCAGTTTTTGTTTTTTTTTTATCATCCTTGGAGTCACTGAAAAAGACTTTCTAAACCGGAATCCGTTATCCTGGACACTGTTATTCGGGGAGTTAATTAATAATAGAAAATATTCAGTAAGTTACAAAGGGGTCCCAGTAGACAGTTGCACAATAGAAGAAAGTCATAAAATCACTGTAAGTTACACTAATTCTGTTTTATTTTCAGAATCACTTTTATGTAAACATAAATAATTAAGTCTTTTTTAAAGAGTGATAGATTTGGGTTTTAGTTCTGCTGAGAAAAATTTTTTTTTCTAGTTTTGTTTGGTCAAATCAGATAAAGTGTGTACATTTCTTTTTAATGTGGTCCTTTTGAGATTTCACCCATCTGAAGGTCAAAGGGTCAATCCTCAGGATCATCAGAAAAGTTTTTAATTAAATTGGTTCGCTGTTACTATCTGTTAAAAATAAAGAAACTAAGATATCAATGCGGCAACAAAATAGTTCCAAGAATTTGACTTAATGCGTGCACACACACACACACACACACACACGCAGGAAAAGCTTGAGGATAAGGAGATTATCCTAAATCCTGCAATCATACATTTTTTTCACTTATTGCACTTTGAGGATCTTTGTACTTTAATGATAAAGGACACAAAAATATCTTTATTTCATTTCATATTTGTGCAAATGGTTTTTAATAAACATGACAATACTTCACTTTCTGTACGAGGTATTTCTACACTCAAATATGCATCTTTTTTCTCTGTAACAGACAAATGTTTGCACTAGTTATGGAAAAATGGACATAAAGTGATGTTTGTTTGCAGATAAGAGCGCAGCTGAGAGGAAGACGGCGAGCATGCGCAGACAGGTGAGTCTGCAGCAGCTGCACAGACTAACTCCAGTCTGAGGCATTTTTCAGAGCTCACATGTTGACATGTTATCAGCCCCGCTTTAGCTGATCGCTCTTAATCACCACAAGCTAATCTGTAATGGATTTTTCTTTGTTTAACCGCTCCTTAAGAAAATAATTGCTGACCCGTGCAAATTTCTTTTTTTATTAATTCTGGGTCTGTTTAATCCTAAAACTTTGTTTTAGATGTTGGTGGATCTTATAAAAGTACAGTAGGGAAACATCAAATGTTGCAGAGACATTAGGGAAAGCCTGAAATTCAGCTTCTAATAGCCTATTATTGGGTTGTTTTTTGTGTGAAGCTCCTCCTACAGCAGGCTCCGCCTTACGGGTAGTTTGTTGACAAAAGCAGCTGTTCATTTGCCGCCCTACAGGTGCTTGCTGAACAGGTAACTGTCACCCTGTGACATGAATGGAGGTGAGATTGTTGCATCAGAATTATATATATATCCATCGAAGAGTCAGAATCTGGATCACAGTCACTCGAAATGAATCACACGTCCGATCCTGAGAGCGCTGTGACATTTGTGGTGAGTTGTTGCTACGGTTACCGTTGAGGGAAGCGAGGGGGAAAGCCTGAGTGGGGTGCTGGAATTTGACATATATCCTCAGATTTATTTCCTCCAGAATGAGCTGATGAGCTGGCTTGTATTTTTCAGTCTCTAAATGGCACTTTTGGATGAATTGTTGCATATTTGGCATCAAAACAAATAAAATCGGTTTATCGGGATGAAGCTTAAACGGTCAAAATAAAACCAAATTCTGGTCATAAAAGAGTGCCGATGCTTCAGTTCTTCTGCTCAGTGGCTGTGTGGTAGAGCGTCCGCCCTAATATTGGAAGGTTGTGAGTTCAAATCCACAGTTTGATTCCCTGCTTAACTCTCAGTATTAAGGGGTTGGATTTGGGGAGTTCAACCATCAAATGATTCCAGAGTGTATCAGCAGCTGCCCCAGGGGATGGGTCAAATGTGGAAAACAAATTTAACACGCTAACTTTAGCTTGAAGCTGATAAGTTGTTTTTGTTTATTTCTGTATCTGGTTTGCTAACGACAGACTCTTTTGAAAACACCTTTTACCTGAGGGCAGATTTTTACAGGTTATAAGTGTATGTTTGATAGTTGAAGAACAGGAAGTGTTTATTCTAGACACCTCAGCGTCCTTAGATTGCACTTCTTCTCTGCTCAGGAATCTTCTGGAGGTCTGTGGGACTCCGTGAAAAAGGCTGCAGTCGTCATTGGATCTGGAATCTTGTTCTTGGCTGCGTTCGGCAACTCTGTGACATGGTAAGACGTCGGCGCCGCAGAAGCAGCCTCTTCTCTGCTGAAGCTGGGATTAAAGTTGAATTAAAGAGGGATGCGGTTCTGAAATGGTGTAAAGTGGGAGGGCCCAAGTAAGAAGGGGCGGGTCTGGATGGGTCAAAGACTCACTCAGAACAAAGCGAGCCTTCTTCTCTGTGGTTCCACCTCCTTTCACACAAAACGAGGTGGAACCAGTTCAGTCTCAGGACAGCAACTAACTTAAGAAGCTTTGCATTTTATTGTTTGCACGAACTTCTGCTCATGATTGAGCTTTTCTGTGCACAAAACAAAACTTAAAGACTCAATCCGCTGTTTATCATGTTTTTGGTCTTTTTAACATGTTCCTAAATTTTTCTGAGATGGAAAATATTTTAAGAAAAATTATTGCTGTCATGTAATTAATTTTTTTATACAATGAATTAATCATGACTTGTAAATATTTAATCTATTTTTAACCACAATTATTTTCAACCTAATAATGGCTGTAAAAAGGCTCATTTTGAGATTTTTATTTACATTTGTGACATTTTCATGCAGTGAAACCTTAAATAACTAACTAAAAAGTGGCTTTATGAAGTTTGCCTAATACAACAGACTTCCAAACTTTATTTTACACCGACGAAGGGTATTTTTTTAATCTGAAAACAATAGAGAAAAAACAAAAGACAAGAACAAAACATTCAGTTCCAGAGTGCTCTCATTTAACAAAATAGGAAGACTTCTGAGAAATCTAAAAAACATTGAACACAAATTTCTGATTAATACTATGTTGTCAAACCTTATTCCAGTTTACCATCTGATTGATCAGCTGTTCCTTCACATACCCCATTAATTAATCAAAACAAACATAATAGATAATAGATGTGACGTTATGGGCTTGTTTGGGTTAGTTCTGGAAAAACTGCTTAGTCAATGTCACAGCAGCGGCGTGCCGCGTGCACAGCGGTACTCAGAGTGAAAAACAAGCACTTGGAGCAACGTAAGAGGCATTTTCAGCTCAGTATAAATAATATATTCATGCAAACAATCTGGAAAACGTTTTTTTGTTTGTTTTTTTATGTTATTTTTAACAACATATCAACAGTTATATGTTAAAAATGAGATTAACACAATTTAAAAAAGAACCTCCCTAAATTGACTGTAATTATCAATGAGGATTAACGCAATAACTTGACACACCTAAGAAAATCTGGCATACTTTCGCATTTCTAAGTATTTCTTTATTCAAATCATTGTGAATCAGGAGCAAGCGCTTGTAGTTGTGACGTAGATGTGTGACAACAGATGACATGTGGCTCAAAACTGTACAGCTGGATACCTGCGATTTTTTTGTTGCACCAATGTGCAAGACTGGGGGTGTGAGGGGCTGTAAGTAAGCAGGAATGATGGGAAGATGATGGGAAGTCTGGGCGGGCTTACTACAAACCAACAGTCCCATCCACAACTTTGAGGTAAACTTCTAATGAACTACTGCCGCTCTTTAGAAAGTAGGTCCATTAAAAAACCAAAAAAAAACACAGTTTATTATTTTTTTTAATGGAGTAAACATGATTAAAAGACCATTTAAAACACTTTTAAAATGGATCCAAAGATGGATCAGAGCAGGACAGGAACAGAACATTTTTCTATAGATTTTTTTCATTGAGTTCAAAGGAACAGTTAAAAAAAAGAAACATTTTTATTATGTAAGTTTATAAATGAGGCCTGATCCTCCGTCTCCTCTGCAGGCACCTTCAGAAGTTCTGGGGAGCGTCAGGAAACTTCTGGCAGAACCAGTGGACGAAGTTATACTTGGCCTATGAGGGTCGGGAATCTTCTTTGTTCTACATGGGTAAGAAATGAATCTGCTGTTCTCCTTCTCAAGAATCCTAATGAATCTAGATCTGCTCTGGAACTCATCTGTCAGCTGAGATAAGACGATCCTCCTGTGACACGGTGAAAGCTCTTTCATGGATTCACACAGATCTGCTAGGAATGTGAAGATGTAACAAAAACTATTTTGAAAGTGGACACGCATGACTTTCTCCCAGGAGGCGCAGCAGAGTCTTGACTTTCCCTCCTGGATCAGTTCCGTCTCTGGCTTCAGGAGGAGCCCCTGGATTGAATGGGATCTCTGTGTTTTAAAACAACTTTGTAATATGAGACTAAAATGAACTGAATGCATCTGAGGATGCAGTTGTAGTCATTTAAACAATGCAAAGAAAGAAGCTTTTTATCTCCTTTAAAATAAATTAACTGTATTGATCTTGAAACATGTGAAATTTCTGACGTCTTTGAGTTTTAAGGAAGAAGATTAAATAAAAACCTGCATCAATACATTTGCAGATCTTCAAAGTTAATACATTCTTGTAAATTTACCAGATATTGGCAGCAGGTGGTGAGAAATGTAAAACAATCTACTTTTAAAACTAAATGGCATTTATTTTTTCTAATTTTATGTTTTTTTAGGGAGACAGTTTTACCATCAGTCCGGTGACCGACACGTGAAAATGAGCTCTCGAGCTAACTCTGGGCAATGTTTCAAATAAATGAACAAATAAATACATTTGAAAATACATTTTCAGATGTTCCAAGTTAATGCATTCTTGTAGATTCACCGTACATTGGCAGCAGGTGTAGAGAAATGTAAAAAATATACTATATTTTAGACTAAAAACGTTGGACTGGGTGATGCATCGATTTTTCTTGATTAATTAGAATTTGTATTTTAAGATTTACTTTTGGGAAAATATGGATTTTTTGGTCTTCTATTGTTCATATTAAGATCAGAACCTCCTGTCTCTTGGAATCCGCAAATGTTAAAATGGAATTTCCTTCAGTTCTAAAGAAGCGGTTCAGTTTTGGAACTTCAGATTTGGAGCAACAAACCACACGCCACAAAATCCCTTTGAAAACTGTGTCTTTCAACGGCTAAAGCCGATGGGAGAAGTGCTGCTAAAGCTAGCGACAGCTCGCAAAATTATTGTTTAATAAACATCTTTACATTTTATTCTGTTATTTTATGTTTAAGAAGGTAAAGGTAGGGAGGAAAAAATAGTCCTTAAATTGGAAATCTAATTAGGAAATGGTTTGTAAGCCATATAACCCAGTCCTTTTTTCACTTAATTTTTATTGAGTTTTACAAAAGTTTTGAAATAGTTTGAATTGTACAATGTCATGGAAAAATATACAATAACAATATGTATATAGAGGGCGTGTACACTTTCAACGTGTAATTTGCAAACTTAGAGTAGTTTTGGAAGTACCAAGCAAAAATAATAAATACACTAATAATATAACACAAGATAAGAAACAAATAGAAAAAAGTAAAATAAATAAAAAAATAAAATGAAATAAAAACTATGCAAAGCTTAATGGAACAATAAAGCCATAGTGTGATGCCATCTTTTGTTAAACAGGTCTCTTTGAATCCTTAGAGAGTTTGTTAAAGAATCAATTTGATGTCATCCATGAACAAAAGTCCACGTTTTCCTGCACAGGGACGATGCTTGCCCCCTCTCTGGCCTTCTGGATATCAAACGGTCTGCTGCTGTTGGTGGACACCACTGGAAAACCCTCCTTCATCACTCGCTACCGGATCCAGATGAACAAGAATGACCCGGTAAGTCAAATCGAATCTTATGTTGAAAATCTTTACCAAACGTGAGTTTTTCTCTAGATAAAATGTGAAACACATCCATATTTAGACATCTTATGTAAGAGTCGGTTGTATTAGTAACTTGTGCACATCAGCAGGAGGTTCTGATGAGTCCGGGTCTCTCAGAGCGAAGTCCTCTGAAATACTGACGTGGTTTCAGTCGCACAGATAAAGGACGACGGTCCAGATAAGAGGGCTGGTAAAAATTAATCACATTAGTTGTTATCTGTTGGAGATTACAGACAGGAACACGGTGCACACACAGGAAGCTCAAGGTATAAAAACATGTTTTTTTATTATATAAAAAACAGTTTTTCCTGATTCTGTGAACCACAGAGGCTGGACTTCTGTTTGAAAAGTAGAAAGTTTACCTGTATGATGGTCCGCTTTATGTCAACGGGACAGCTTGTTTGTTTTGCTGAGAAACTTGACCTCAAACAGAAACGTCGATTATTGATCCAACAGTAGGTTTTAAAAAAATCCTGTTTATTCCAACAAATCAGAAAGAAAATGTAGCATTTCTCCACACTAGATATGTGTTTCAAATGTATTTTCCAATAGTAAAATCAGTTTAAATTTGTGCAGAACCTCAACAAACATGTAAAAGTGAAGTCCAAAGGCCAAAAGTTCCTCTTAAAATATTCAGAAGTCCTGCTATAAAACTCCCTCGACATTCTGAAATCAAAAGGAGAGCAATTAATTACAATAAATAATCAAATATTTCTCAATGAAAGATGTAAAAGAAGACATCATCTGAATATGAAGGCTTCCGAATGTTTATCAAAGTTCAACTTTTCTCTAAAGCACACATAACCTGACATCAGATGACCTAAAGTTGACCTTAAAGGTCATTAAAAGAATTTGACAAAAAGCTGATCTAAATTTCATCAGAGATTGCTTAATAGTAAATAAGTAGCAGAACATTCAGTTGGACTCAATTTGTAAAGGTCACCAGAAGTGAATCGCACATTAATAAAACGTGTTTTGCAAACTGAAGGTAGAATATACACAGTATTTATTCTTGGAGATATCACAAATTAAAGTGTGTCCCTGTGGAACTCCTATTATAATAATTTTATATCACTGGTGTAAAATGACAAATGAAATTGTAATAAAATATTTTGGTGGGAAATATAACAAAAATGACAGTAGTAAGGATATTCTGAAAAATATGGAGCCCAGAACAAAGCCTTGAGGAACACCCAATGCAATACTTGTAGATTGTCAGTGTTAAGATGTGTTTCAGTTGAATTAAACATTTTAGGTGGAACCTGTAATTATAATATTAATTGTATGGTAGTCAGATTACTAACATTAGAAGTATATATAAAAAATAAAACATTGGGAGCCCAGAACAAAGTCTTGAGTAACTCTTCGTGCAATATTTGTACATTATCGGTGTAAAGACGTTTTTTTTACTTTAATTAATTTGATGTAATTGGTAAGATAGGATATATTTTAATGTAATAAAAAATTGAGGAGGGAGGGGGTATAATTATCACATTAATTCCATAGTATTTAGAATACAAACAAACGAACCATGTATAAAAAAGAAGGGTGCCCAGAACAAAGCATTGAGGAACTCCTTATGCAATTGAAGTATATTTATAAAATAAATAAATGGATTCAATGTTTTTCTCTGCAACCAACATTTAATCAAAGTCTGTTGGTCTGAAGAAAAAAGTTTCAGGTCTTTTTCTTTTCTGCTGATTTGTTTTATTGTGGCGGTGCAGACCTGTTTTAACTGCTGCAATTATAAACCAGAACAAATATCTAATTGATTTAAGAAGTGAAACGATAACCATAGTCTCCTTGTTATTAGGTTATATAGAATTTGAGGTAAAACTGAGTTTAGCTTTGGCTGTCGAACTTGATCTAATATGGAGTTGCTGTTGTTATAACAGCAACAAAGAGAGTGAAAATCCCTGTAATCTGATTTTTAAATTTATAAATAAAAGATTTTTCAATGCATTTGCCATTGAGAATATTGCTAAGGAAGTAGCAGAACTTGATTATATGCACCAATTAAAAGAAGCAGTGCAAAGTGGATAGACTTGACACTGAAGAATATGATGAAACTAGAAGAGTTTGCACAATCCAAACTTTTAGTTGACCAACTAAAATATCGCAAGTTAAGGAACCAAGTCACCAAAATGAATAAAAGAAAGAGAAAAGAATACTAGAGAGACAAAATGGATGGAACATGATAGCAAAAAGCTTTGGAAGATCTTTAATGAAATAATGGGAAATTTGTAGTTTGGGGACTGAACTAATTGAGAATAAAATTATAGTTGACAAAAGTTGTAATTTTGATTGTGTGTAAATGGCAGAAGTGATGACCCTGCTCGAGTCCAGCAGCCCTGGAACTGATAGCTTGGATAGTATCGTTCTAAACAAAAAAGCTGAATGTATTGCAGCTCCTTTGTGTTATATATTTAACCAGTGCATCATGACAAGTCTTTATCCCACTCTGTGGAAGCAAGACAAAATCATTCCTCCAATTAAAGACCAAAAATGAGCTTTTAATGGACCAAACTGCAGATCGATAAGTCTACTCCCGGTTCTTAGTAAAGGTATGGAAAAAATAATTCATAAACAAATTTGTAAATATTTCCAGAGTAACGGTCTTCTATAACGGTTGTTGTTCGGACAGTAAAAGGTTGGAATGTGGATTTCCACAAGGAAGCTGTTGGATCCGATGGAATAAAGAAATGTTTGTCAAACGGTTTCAAGAATATTTATAAAACAGTCTGCAGAGTTCTGCCTGTGATGAAGGACGCTCACATTTTATACAGTCGTACAAACAACTTTTAATCAGGAGCTTCAGATAGGGACGTAAGCACCATGTCTAATATGGACAGAATGTTCTACCAAAGTCAAAATCTTTACACGCCGCCATCAGGGCGTTCAAAGCTTCAAAGCCGTGCACAAAGGTTAGACACGTTTAATTGTAAAGACATTTGAATGTAGTGAAGAAGATTCAAAGTTTGAAACATATAATTTCTGTCACACACCTTTCTTGTTTTCTTTATTTATTAATGATTTGCCTTTAAGTGTAAAAGAGGCCTCAGTGACTATTTATGCAGATGACTCCACACTTTACGTGCTCTATTGTATGAGTGGGTCATAGGAAATAAGCTTGTTTTGAATATTAATAAAACTAATTGTATGATAATCGGGTCAGAACAAAAGTTATCACATGAATCAGTATTAAGAAGAAGAAGAAGAAGAATCTTTATTTCTAGAGCACTTTTCACAGAACGAATCACAAAGTGCTTCACAAAAGAGCATAAAATCATAAGACACAGGGAAATAAAATCAATAATCAATAATAAAACAACTAAAAACATAGTAAAACATAGTAATACAAGGGCTAAGATCAACTAAAAGCTCTCCTGAATAAAAACGTCTTGATCTGGGATTTAAATCACTCAACGGAGTTAATCTGACGCAGCGGCAGTGGGAGGAGTTCCAGAGACGAGGAGCAACAGCTTGGAAAGAGACGTCTCCTCTCGTCTTAAAGCGGGTTTTTGGGATGCTTAAAAGATTCTGGCTGGAAGACCTCAAAGATCGGGCCGAAGAGCACGGGGTTAAAAGGTCACAGATGTACGTCGGGGCTTGACCGTGCAAGGCTCTAAAAACTAAAAGTAACATTTTAAAATCCATTCTGAATTTGACAGGTAGCCAATGTAAGGCAGACAATATGGGAGTGATGTGAGTCCTTTTACTGGTTCCTGTTAAAAGCCTTGCTGCAGAGTTCTGGACGAGCTGCAGACGGTTTAGGGAGCGTTTGTTAAAAGAGGTAAAAAGACGGTTACAATAATCTAAACGAGAGGAAATAAAAGTGTGAATAGTAGTTTCCAGGTCAGACCGAGACGAGATACTTTTTAATTTTGCCACATTTCTTAGATGATAAAAACAGTTTTTTTACTAGCTGTTTTGAGTGACCCTCCAGAGACATGGACTTATCAAACAACCTTAAACATTAAACTTAAGCATTGCTGGTCAAAGCTAAACTGTTGGGTCTGGTCATTGACAGTAGTCTGTCCTGGACAGAACATATAAACACATTTGTAAACAAAATGGATCGACGTATTGTAATTACAAAAAAAAATGTTGTCAATACGTTAAACGTGACACTTTAGAAATAATTACTAAGTCCTTAACCTTATGCCATGTGTCCTATTGTTCTGAAGTGTGGTCTTCTGCTTCACAAAAAGATTTAGCTAAACTACAAAACTACAAAACAAAGCAGCAAAACTTGTTCTTGGTTGTTCAGTTAGAAGCAGTAGAAATCAAATGTATTCCACTTGGCAGTGGCTCAATTTAAATCGAAGATTCCAGGTTACACTGGGCACATTGATGCAAAAGGTTCTGGACTTTAAAATTCCTGCTTTTAATTCTAGTCAAATTGTTTACTGTGACACAGTGCACAAGCACAGCTCTAGAACTGCAGCAAAAGGTCTATAATAACTCCATATACCAAATATGAATTTCATGAAGAAAACCGTTATTTACAGAGCAATTTCCTTATGAATGGTGTTCTTAAGAAAATTTGTGAGCTCAAAAATGAGTTATTCAAAAATAAATTAAAGTATCATGTGTTAAATGGTATGTAGTGGTTGCAAGTGTATTCTGTACATCTCTAAAATGCCAGTATGTCTATAGAACATAATGCTTGTGCTGTTAATAAAATAGTAATTGACTGTTTCAAAAATGATGTTGATGCTGGAATTGTATTGGAAATCTATTGTGCTGTATGAATTGTGATTTCTGATTTTGATTAACCCAGGAATGCTTGTTGAGGGCTATATCTCTCAGCTAACGGGATAAATAAACAAATACAAGTTGAAATCCAGTTGCTAAGCTCCCAGAAACTTTGTCCTGATCAACTGAGAAACTTTATCAACTTTTTGCATGTTGCATTCATAGCTGTGGGCCTAAAATGGAGCCTTGTGGAACTCCACTTGTGATTTCTGTCTCCACTTTGATTGAATTAAGTTTCCTATAACTTAAAGTGAAGTTTTAATGAGATACCAAAAAGTCCCTCTTAGTTTGTATCCACCCTTAATAGTCATGTGGACTAACACCACCCACAAAATCAAGAGTAGTGTCAGATCACATGTAACATACGTAACATGTGTAAAAACCATAAAAGTCGGAGGCTTCCGGTAGGAATGACGTAGGATTTGGACGCGTCCGGCAGCCGCTCCCTAAAACTTCCAATTAACTCGCTAAATGCTCATAAGTAACAGCCGCTTTTAATCTTAAATTCATTATTAAGTGAGGGGGTATTAATAAAAAGAAGGCAGATAAGACGGAAAATGCCGAAAACGCAAGATAAAAGCTCGACGGCAAGAGCTAATAGCTTAGCCGGGCAAGCTAAAGCTAGCGCCGAAGCTAGCATAACACCGAGCGATTTACTGAGAGCCATCGAATCGCTTAAAGGGGAGCTGAAAGAGGACAATGAGGGAATACGAAAAGACATCAGTGCCTCACGTAAAGAGATGAGAGATAAACTCGACAGTTTGAGTGAAGAAATGCATGGACTGACAGAGAGAGTGGGCGAGGCGGAGACGCGCGTGGGGCAAGTTGAGGATCGGACGACGGAGCTGACCGCGCGCTCACCAATGCATCAAACATCAAAGGATCATGCAAACCAAGCTGACTGATCTGGAATCCAGATCCAGGAGAAACAACATTAGACTGTTTGGAGCGGGGAAGGTGCGGAGGAAAGTCTGTGGTTCAGTTCATAACAGCTCTTCTGAGAAAGGAGCTCTCTCTACCAGCAGACTTTGATTTTAAAATCCAGCGCGCCCACCGAGCCCCCACATTCAGGTCTAGCCCCAACGCCCCCCCCCAGACCGATCATTATTAACTTTCAGGATTTTACCACCAAGGAGCAAATACTGAAAGCAGCATGGAAAAAAGGGCGAATCCAGCTGAATGACAAAAATATTTACTTTGATCATGACTATGCAACAGAAGTCGTCCAAAAGCGTAAGGAGTACCAAGTGATCAAGAAGACTCTAAAAGAAAGAGGAATACGCTTTCAAACTCCCTACACCAGCATACGGATCCATTGGCAGGAGGGCGCTCGCACCTACAGCAGTGCACGGGCAGCAGGGCTCGAGCTACGCAAGCGGGGATTTGAAGTGGAAATACTTGGAGCAACGGCAGAGGAGGATTCGACAGAGCTTCGCCTGCAGGAGTTTCTGGGATGGCAGCAAGAGACCCGACGCCAGCAGGAGAACAGACTCTCACGTCACAGAGAGCTAAGGAAAAGCTGAGGGAGTTCGAGAGAAATGAAGGAAACTGACACCTCGTGGGATAATAGGCTGGTCCTTTTAATTCATTATTAGCATAATGGAGCGGCACCAGAAGCAGGAGTAAAGTTCACGCTGGACAACGAGGATGGGAGGGATTCAGCCCCTCTCCAGACCTTTCATAGGGCCCCTTCCTAACAGGAGGAACATCCCTAGACCTCACAGCGGGGTCAAGGAGGGAGAGACTCTCCTTCCAATGTGTGGAGGTCACAGGTACCTTTTTGTACCATTAATGTTCAAGTGTTTTTCGTTCCTAAGTTTACACAGTTTTATTTCTCGTTCTAGTGTTAAAGTGGGGTTCACTGTTATTGTTTACAAAAGAATGAGCGGACAGGCAGCTATAGAATAGCCTCAATAAATGTAAATGGCCTTGGTAATCCTGTAAAAAGAAGTAGAGTGTTAACCAAACTGAAAAAGGACAGAGCTCAGGTAATCTTTATGCAAGAAACACATCTGTCAAAAAAGGAGCATGAAAAATTTGTGAAACTTGGGTATGAAAATTGTTTTTTCAGCTCTTACAAAAATAGCAGAAGGAGAGGTGTACTCACGCTAATATCAAACACAGTAAACTTTGAAAAAATTGAAGAAGACAGAGACAAAGAAGGAAGATATGTCATTGTAAAGGGAAAGATCAACAATACTCTTGTCACACTTGTCAATGTATACGTTCCCCCAGAAGAGAATCAGAAATTCTTTAAACTGTTATTTGATAAAACTACTACTCTGAGTGAAGGGATCCTGATATGTGGAGGTGACTGGAACACAATTTTAAACAGTGATAAGGATACAACAAGTCCTAAAAACAAGAATGTTAAATCAAGGGATCTCAACGTTTTCATGAAAGAAATTGGTCTTGGTGATGTGTGGAGGGAATTACACCCGATGGAGAAAGATTACACTCATTACTCAGCAGCTCATAAAACTCATTCAAGAATAGATTTTTTTCTAATGAATAACATAGACAGATACAGAGTTCTAAACTGCAATATAGGAACAGCGGATATATCAGACCATAACTTTGTATATCTAACTATACATTTGGATAACCAACTAAGAACAACACTATGGAAATGAATGTTGGGATTCTCAATAATGACAACGTGGAAAGAGATAAAAAGAGAAATTGAAGAGTGTATTACGCTCAATAAGGATGACCAAATAGAACCAACAATAATATGGGATACTGTCAAAGCTGTAATGAGGGGAAACCTTATTCTAGGATGTCCCATTTGAATAAGAAAAGAAAGTTTGATGAGCAAACGATTAGAACAAGAACATGAAGGACACTCGAGAAGAAAACTTGAGACAAAAGTGAAGAATTGGAAAAAAATATCAAAGAGGTTAAAAAGCAAATTACAGACTTAACAGTAGAAGAAATTGAAAAGAAATTAAGGTTCACAAAACAAACTTTTTATGAATCTGGTTCCAGGGCAACTAAAATTCTAGCAAAGCGCTTAAGATCACAGAAGATGAGAAATGTAATTCACAAAATTAGAGACCCATGTACTAATGATATACATCATGAACCAGACAAAATTCAAAAAGTATTCCTTGATTACTATAGAACCCTATATAGCCAGTCTGAGCCAGTAAATGGAAAAGAAATCACAGATTTCCTAGCTAACTTAGATCTACCCAGTATCGGAACCACTCAGAATACCAACTTAATCTCCCCTATCACTAGAAAAGAACTGGATAAAGCTATTGGGAGACTGAAAAGTAATAAAGCCCTGGAGTGACGGTTACCCAAACGAATGGTACAAATATATCAGAGAAGAACTTGCCCCTCTATTATTAGAATTTGTTTAATTGGACACTCAAAAAAGCCAAAACTCCTCCATCATGGAAAGAAGCAGTTATTTCAGTCTTACCAAAAGAAGGGAAAATAAGGAGCACTGCGAAGCCTATCGACCAATTTCTTTTTAAATGTCGATTATAAACTTTTCACATCAATAATCAGTAAGAGATTGGAATTTTTCTCCCTGACTGATAGATGAGGACCAAACTGGCTTCATAAAGGGACGGCAGACACAAGATAATATAAGACGCACCATTCATGTAATAAACGAGGTCAACAACTCAACATCCCTACAGCTTTAATTAGTCTAGATGCGGAGAAGGCCTTCGACAGGGTCTGCTGGGACTTTCTCTTTGCTGTCCTGAGGAGAATGGGCTTTAACCAGACATTCATAAAATGTATTCAGGCTCTGTACCATAAGCCAGTGGGCAGAATAAAAATAAATGGGAACTTAACAGAGAGCTTTGAACTGTTTAGAGGAACAAGACAAGGATGCTGCTTGAGCCCAGCCCTGTTTGCTTTATTCATTGAGCCTCTGGCTCAGCATATAAGACAGAGCAAAGATCTAGAAGGGGTAACAATAGCAAAGCAAGAACAAAAAATAGGACTCTTCGCAGACGACATTATTGTTACTTACAGAACCCAGATAATGCATTTCCAAAAACTCATGGGCATCTAAAAGGCTACGGAGAACAATCAGGATACAAACTAAATATTTCAAAGACTCAGATACTAACCATAAATTATAAACCAGCTGAAACACTCAAACAAAAATATAAATTGCAATGGGAATCAAAAAATATAAAATACTTAGGAGTTTACCTAACAACAAAACTTAACACATTAAAAGACATAAACTATGGTAAAATTAGCGATGCTATTAGAAGGGACTTAACAAAGTGGACACTTTAACCATGGATCTTAGCTCAAGAATAGAGGTTGTGAAAATGAACGTGCTGCCCAGACTGCTGTATTTATTTCTCTCACTACCAGTCAGTATTCCAGAAGAACAATTTGTTAAATGGAACAAGCAACTAGTTAGATTTATTTGGAACGGAAAAACCCAAGAGTAAAAATGAAAACACTTCAGTTAGAAAAAGCAAAAGGAGGATTAGCTTTGCCAAGCCTTACAGAATACTACTTGGCACAACTAAGAAATAAGCATAATATTTGGTGCTCAACAGAATATTACTCTAAATGGAAACAATCGAGCTTGAATGGATCTTGCCCTCCACAAGCAGAACTGGGGAAAAAATAAACGTAGCAAATGCAGAACAAAATCCATTGTTGAGTTTGTAATCAAAAACCTGGTGGGAGTAGTCAATAAATACAAAATAGGAAACAACCATAAACTGCTGATTTGGCCTTCACATTCTCCTGGATTCAAAGTTGGACAGTTTGACAAAACATTCAACAAATGGAAAATTAGAGGAATGACTGCAATATGCACGTTAACAGAGGGGACAGTCTTTAAAACTTTTGAAAGCTCAAAGAGGAATTCGAGCTGGACAAAGCCGATTTATTTAGATATTTTCAACTGAGAAAATTTTTACAATGAAGAAATAAAAAGATTTGTTTCTCAGCAAAGTGTGAATTGATAGAAATGGTTAAAGGGCTTTTAAAAAGCCACCCTCAAAGGTGGTTTCTAGACTATAAGTGTCTGTTGAAATGTAATGTTTTGACTCCTTGTATTTAAAAGAAAAGTGGAGACAGAACTGCAGGTGAACTTGACAGAGGACAACTGGTACTCGATCTGCCTTTCACAACAATCCTCAACATGCTCAAGACAATGGAGAGAATTTGGGTGGAAAATATAACAAGGTTTTTATCATCCCCATATAAAGAGCAAACAGCTGAGGACTCCACAGCCGTGCTGGAGACTCTGCGGAGACATGAACGCCAACCATTCACACATTTTTTGGACATGTAGCAAAATCGAACCATTTTGGCAAGCATCACCAAAACTATGCAGGAAATTCTTGGGTATGAAATACCCATGGATCCACGAACACTGTATCTGGATTATTACCAACAGATGTGATACGAACAGAGGACAGGTATCTGTTTAAGGTCATGATTATGGCTTGCAAAAAAACCATAACAAGGAACTGGCTGAAAAGTGAACTTTTGAAACTGGAACAATGGAAAGATATTATGGAGGAAATTTTCTCTATGAAAAAATGACATTTCATCTTCGGTTAAAGGTTGATAAATTTCATCTCCAATGGAGGAAATGGAAGCATTATGCAGCCCGCTCATACTCTAAAGCTTTGAGCTAAATTGTAATTGTACCCCACTTGTTCTACTTTGATTTCTTATTTTTGTATGTTTACTATTACTATAATTTTAATTTGATTGTACTTTTCAAGAATGTTCTTTTTTCATGTTTGCAAAACGCCAAATAAAAAGTATAAAAAAAAAAAAAAAAAAAACCAAAAGTCACAGGTGATGATGAAAAATATCTGTTGATCTTCAATAAACTGCCATGTGCAAAGGTTCATTTCTATACACTGCAGAGTGACAGCATATCATGTTTGAGTCCAAAGGTTAAAGATAAAATGTCAGGTTGGAAAAACATCAGTCTGGGATTTTAAAAGCTAAAAATCCTCTTTTAATTGTACAACATCAGTGTTAGCTCTTAGCTGCTGCATGTGGATCCTAAAAATAAAATTTAATTTGCTCTTTTGATCTGAGATTTGTCATTTCCGTCCCCCTGCAGGTGGATCCGGTGAAGCTGCGGCAGGCCCTGAAGACCGTCATCTTCAACTATGTGTGCATCTCGGGGCCCATGGTGGTGGGGGTTTACTACTTGATGACCTTGAGAGGAAATCCCTGCGGTCCTGAGCTTCCCACCTTCCACTGGGCGCTGCTGGAGCTCGCCCTCTTCTCCATCATTGAGGAAATTCTCTTCTACTACTCACACAGGCAGGGGGCTTTTATTTTGAAAAGCAGAGTTTTGGGCATACTTGAATAGCAGCTGGAGCTTCAGCTGTGATGCTTCGGTTCTCAGGTTGTTCCACCATCCCAGCCTCTACAAGCACTTCCACAAGCAGCACCACGAGTGGACGGCTCCCATCGGCGTGGTGTCCATCTACGCTCATCCTCTGGAGCACGTGGTGAGTGACTCACCGAGCCGACGGATCCCAGACGGACCAAAGCTTGTGTCTGAAAGCGGCCGTTTCCCGTCTTAGATCTCCAACACGCTGCCCGTCGTGATCGGGCCGGTCATCCTGGGCTCTCACCTGTCCACCACCTGCATGTGGTACTGCGTGGCTCTCATCAGCACCACCATCTCCCACTGTGGCTACCACCTGCCCTTCCTGCCCTCCCCAGAGTTCCACGACTTCCATCACCTAAAGTGAGTCCTGGATTCAGAACACACCACTCACTAGATTCACATTTTAAAGTGCAATTCCAAAATGGAGTGCGCTAGAAATTTCCCAGAAGTCTTTGCAAAAAACTAGTGTGCATTGATGCTCACTATATTGGTGAATATAAACCATAATGCATTGCGTTTGAACAATTTTTGCAAAAAAAAAAAAAAAACTTGTTTAAATTAATTTTTTTAATGAACCAAAATGTCAAATGCCAAATTTGCTGAAAAAGAGGCATTTAGGTCACCACGCAGTTGCATTCTGGGATATATGACTGTAGTTTAATCTGAAATATCTTCATTTCTAAGAAGAAAAAAAAACGAGGGCTCTCATTTAAAAAAAAAAAATCATCAATGCTAATTTAGCATAGTCAACAAGTTGTTTCTTTTTTTTTTCATTTTAAATTATTGAAATGCTGCATTCACACTGGCCACATGTGGTGCATTCAAGAACGCACTCTACATGGTTTGTGAACATGCAGAAACACACAAGCAGCAGGAAGGAGAAGATTCTTCTGTTTTAAGTATTCACTGTTTATCAGCACTCATCCAATAGGTATAAAGTTAAGAAGTCAGTCATGCAAATCTTGCTCCTGATCTTTTATTTTCCGAGCTCTGTTCCAATAAATATCCATCTTGGAGTTATATTAATCCAACCAAACACAAACCACAATTATTTACGTCTCCTTCCAGTGTTTTGTTCTTTTATTCACTGTTACTTTTCAACCGTTAATAGGATCCACGTCATTCCAGTAGCTTTTAAAGCAGCTCGAGCTGCTTTAAAAGCTACTGGAATGACGTTGATCATAGTTTAGACAATAATTTAGTGCAGGGATCGCCTTATAGCTGTGAGCCAATCATGGACTTTTTTTTTTTTTGCTAGCATATAGTTTACCTGGAACTTTCAATTTGATCTTTTATAAGGTGAAATTGAAAAAACTATACGTGTAAAATTTGTATTTCTGTGAACGCACCATACACGGAGCGTTAGCATAGTATATCCACTTTTGTTTAAAAATAAATAATTACACATCACCTTATGTAGACCAAGAGTCCCCAAATGTTTTCTTGTGAGGGCCACATGACTGTTTTCTTCTCTGATGGGGGGTCAGGATCGTTTTGTAGACTAACAGAAAAAGTGTAACAATCCCAGCCTGAACGTTAACATTTATGTTTTTTCAGAAAGTCACACATAGCCAAATTTTAAATAATTCATTTCTGTAATCTTGACAGAAAAAATAAAACTAAATCATTTTAAACTAGATACATAGATTAATAGCTGAATATGCTTAAACTGATAGGTAAAACGCAGAACATTTAAAGCTGAAAACACTGAAGTTGATATCTTCCTAAAGCATTAGTGAAGTGCCAAATTAGCCGAAAAAACTTAAAATAATTTAAATTAGCCACAAAAAAAAAAGCTGAAATATGAGCTAAACATCAGAATAGCCTAAAAATTTGAAAAAAAGCCTAAATTAGACAAAAGAGCTAGCATGTAGCTGAAATGTTAGCTAAATCGCAAATTAGCCTAAAAAACTTGAAACATGTTTAAATTACATAGTCAAAACAGTTTGGGGAGCCGGCCCAAATGTGGAGGCGGGCCGTAGTTTGGGGACCCCTGATGTAAACAATAATTCAACTACTAAAATAATCACGACAGTTGGATCTGCTACAACAAATAAAATAAAAACTTTGACCATAATTCTCTGGTCCATACATGACCTTCACCTCCATCCACATGAAGTTTTTGCTCCAGCCGTTTGGTTTCTGGTATTAGATGACATAACTTCTGCTGCTGCTTTCAGGTTCAACCAGTGCTACGGGGTCTTCGGCGTGCTGGACAGACTCCACGGCACGGACGCCAAATTCAAGCAGACAAAGCAGTACGAGCGGCACACGCTGCTCACCAGCCTCACGCCGCTGACACACAGCATCCCAGACCATCCCAAGGGTCAGTGACCTCTGACCTCCAGGGACAGTCCGATAGCTGCTTTATTGGAAGGAGAGATGCTTTCCCAGTCGTTCTTAATTGGGTTTTGATTTGAGAAACTGTTTTCTCTGGTTTAAGAGGGTTCTTTTCAGCCCGATTTGAACAGTATTTAACCATTGACAGGACGTCCAGTCCAAAAACGGTTTTACTCGTGATGCATTCACTTACCACTCAGAAAAAACGCCTTTTAAAGGCAAACGGACCAAATACAGATGCACTTTTCTCTGTGGAAGCACTTCAGTTTATATGGAAACATTTATGTGAATGTATATTTTCTATAATGGTGCAGTAAAATGGTTTTAAACATAAATGCAAGTCTGCTGTTGTCTTTATTGTGCGATCACAAAAACCAGACGGCAAACGGATGTTCAGGTTTTTTTGTCCGTTTTATGTTTTTTTTGTATTTATTAAAGGAAAAGCAGAATTACTACAAATTACAAATAACACTAATAGTGAATCACATCAGCCTACAAAGCAGATATTATGAATATTAAATGTTTTATACAAGATCTCATTCAAGTATTTTACATTTTTCCGTTTTATATATTTTTTTGTTCCTTTTTCTGAGTTTTTTTCCTCATAAGCCTAGAATAGGATGTGATGAACTAGGATGGTTCATAGTTATTTCTTATTCATATGGCTTCATGGAATTAGTCCTTTTAGAATTTGTATCTCCAGACATCATAACCAGCCTTCCTCTGAGCGACATCCAGCTCTGGTCCGGCTCCTTCCAGAGTCTGTGCGGACGCGTAGCAGCAAGTCAGCGCTGGCGAGGGGGGAGGGGCTCAAGCGTTCAGACGTCCATCGCGCTCGCTCAGAGGTCCGACTGTTCACAGGAAAGAGGAGGGGTTTGTTTTTTTGTTTTTTTTGCAGCTCCGTCCAGTAAACACTGATGTCTCTGAAGCCGAGGCGAACCAACCAGCTTCCGTTTGCATTTTCACGGAGGACAGAACCTGAAGAACCTCGAACGGCGGCGCCCGCCTCTGTAACCGACGGCTGAACACCAGAGACGAACAGGCACAGTTTCATTGCTAACGGCTCTCGTTAAGACTTAAGATTTTCTCCAAAACTTCAAACCCCAAAACTAAATACTTTTCAGACTCGTCACACATTCAGAGGGAGAGCTGGAGGCGGCGGGTTTGATCACCTGGAAATGTTTGGTTTCTCCTCTAACCATTCTTTTTTTTTTTTTCTTTTTAAACATGAAAGTCCACGAGTCCGAACACCTGCCTGAATTCCCTTTTGTGTGAAAACCAAATTCAAACCTCGCCTCCAGCAGAACAGCACTAGAAACACAGCAAGCTGAAATTAAAAAGCATTAAAAGATCTGAAACGAAGAAAGAAAAAAAATAAATCGTACACATTTAAGGCAAATATAGAATCTGATCTATAAACAATAAACGGGAGCTGAGATCGTTTTCTCTTCATCTGTCAAATTCACATTTACACGAGGAGGACAGGATCTGACATCAGTTTAGGAGTCGCGGGACGACTCTGGGGGAAGAAACAAAAAAAAATCCGGTCTGAGATTTGTACCGGACCACGCTCGTTAGTGTTCACGCCTGTAAATGAAAGCAGCTCATCGCCACCGTCGCCCCTTCAAGTACTTAGGATTGATGATTCCCCAAAGCTCTGCTGACGGATGGATGGATGGATGCAGGATGGATGGATGGATGTCTTTTCTCCTCCTTGGTTGGGGTGGGGGGTCAAAGGGAAGATCCGTTTTCAGCACAAAAAAAAAAAAAAAAAGGCCCGAGCTGCCCCCCGGAGGGGGCGTCAGAACGTAACAGACTTCTGTTTGGAAGACCGGTTCAGGAAGGAGGGAGGTTTGGCAGAAAAGCACCATCTAGTGGCCGCTGTGGGAACTGATGCTGTCCAGACTTAGAAGCACTAAAACCATTAAATAAGGCAACTCTCAATCGTCTCGTCCATCATGGCGCAGGGGTCAAACTAGTCTTTTTTCTATTTGGTTCCCCCCCGTCCATAAAATAAATGAAATGTGTTTTTTGGTTTTTTCGGCCACAGCTCCTGGCTTCACACTGCTTTGGTCCGGTTGGATGTGGAGGGCGGAGCGCCTCCAGCAGGGGGGCGTCCAGGTTCCCCCTTCCCACATTGGCTGAGTAAAATTTGTAATCCGACATCTGGGAGGGGAATCGAACGCTTTTAGCCAGCGGGTCGGTGGCGACGAAAAGTAGAGGGTCCCGAAGACGGAAGGGGTGGAGGAGAAACAGTCATCCTTTAATTCTTGTCGGATTTAAAAAGTTCTAAAAACAAAAAAAAAAAGTATTTCTATCAGCGATGCTGCTGGGCGGGGGTGTCATGCGTGAGTGAGGAGCCCCCCCTCCCCTTCTGTGGCGCACAAAGAGCCGTGGGCTGGCAGCCGAGGCCGAGCGGATCCATGAAGAGTCTCTGCCAGGTTACTTCAGCGTTTTGGCATCGGGCTCGGCGGTGGGGGCGGGGGCTTTCTGGCTGCTGGGCTTGGGGTCCTCCTTGGAGGCGGGGCCGTGAGCCCCCGCCTGGCTGTGGGGCCGGCTGGAGTTCTGTGAAGGGTGTCTGCGCCGGCCGTCGCCGCTGGACGGGTGTCTCCGGCGGCCTCCGTCCTCCATCGGCGGCTGGAACCAGAAAGATCAGATGAACAAACTCAAACAGAAGCCGCCTCACTTCTTCTCCTTCCACCTACATCGATCCTGAAGTCCTCCAGGCGTTTGAACTTCTTCAGGTGCTCCTGCAGTTTGGGCTCAATCTCTAAGGTCTTTGTTTTGGAGTATTTGAGGAACGCCCAGAACTTCTCCAGCCCGTAAAGCTGCCCTGAGGTGACAAAGCAGACACAGGTTGAGGGTTTCTCGCCTGTTCGGGGGACAAACGCCATCGCGCAGCAAACGTCTGTCCTCACCAGCCTCGTAGTCTCTGATGGTCTCCTCCTGGAAGTCCTTAAAGATGTCCGGCCTGAACTTCTTCTCCAGTCCGTAGCTGAAGTACCTGAACAAGCACTCCAAACCATACCTGCAGCACAAACATCCTCATTTATTTATTACAAGAACAACCACTTTGCAAAGACATGACAAGAATCAGACGCAGTGATCAGACGCTCACCTGTAACCTTCTTTCCCGTCCTCCAGCGCCAGCTGTCTGAACTCCTCGTACATCTTCCTGTTGAAGTGATCCCTCAGGAAGAACGACCAGAAGCGGAAGAGCGTGTTCATTTCCTGCGACTGGCCGATTCCCAGCCGCTTCCGTTCTGTGGTCGGAGGCAGAAGGGGCGGGGTCAGAGGAAGATCCGGACACCAGAGACGCTCCGCTGGAGCGCAGACACCTACCGTTCAGGCAGCGCCGGCGGTATTTGTGGTAGACGTGTTGCGTGAAGCCGTTCTCCTTCAGCAGCTCGTGGGACGGGTGCTGGAACTTGGGGAGGGACTGAGGCGTGCAGCCGATGTTGCCCATGACGGGGGTGCCCTCTGACGGGCTGGCGTTGGAGCTGAGAGGAGGAGGAGAGAACGATGAGACGAAGAACAGCAGCAAACGCAGGAAAAATGAGTCCTTCGTCTGAGCCTGAACCCCGCCCCCTCTGAAGGTGTCCAGACCTTCATCTCTTCATCCAACATGACGTTTATGATTCCTCCTCAGTCTGACAACATTTTATAAGCTTGGTGCCCAAACCATCATTCCTCCACCACCGTGCTCAACCATTAAGATGAGACGAATTTGTTACAGAATCCTCATCAAAAATGTAAAAATGTATTTCTTCATTTATCTGCACTAAAGTAAGTCTTCTCCTTCAACAGATGAGGGAGCTTTATTCATTTTTACACATATTTCAGACAAAAAAAAAAACCCACTAGAGGTTCATTTTACTGTCCAAATATGTGACTGGAATGATCAGGTATTGAACAGACCCTCTCTCTTACTGCTCTCCTTTAATATTCTGCCTTTTATTTCTTAAATCCCTGGCCTGGAGTCAAAAGCGTTTCACGTTCTGACCTCTGTTTGAAAAAAAATATAGACAAGAGCTGAACGTCACCGATTAACAAATCCATTTATCATTTTTTTTTCAATTCAGATCCAGTTTTTTTTATCAGAGTTCACATATCTTGTGGCTAAACCTAACAAAAATTTGACTTTTCAAAATTAAATCACAGATTCGTCAAAATAAAATAAAAAAAAGACTTTGGCAAAAAAAAAAATGAAAGGAAATCGATTAAAGAAAAAAAAAATCAATCTTGCATTCATTAAGTTAGGATTAAGTCAATCTTAACTGTTGCACTTTTTTAACCTGATCAATAGAAAGTAAAAAAGACTATCACAGTGTTCCCTCACACATCAACATTTTCACACTTTTCTCTTCTTTAAACTCTCAAAGCTCAAACCTTCATGAAAAAATAGGTCTAGTATTATAAAATGAAACCAAAGATTGAGGATTTATGAAAGTTTGGCAAAAAGAACGTATTCAGAACAGGAAACAAAGCATTAAGAAGATTGATTGCTGAGATTTACAGCCAATCAGAACACAGTGAGCTGTAAAAAAGGAAAAAAACTGAGTAAAAATGCATTTTAAAAGATCATTGAAAATCAGCAAAACAGCAACACCTTAAAAAGCAATCAGTGATCTACCGAGGGAACACTAATTCTAACTTCTAACAAACTTTAAAAAAAATCTTTTGATTTTCTGGTTTATTAAAATGTAAATTTAAGAAAGTAAAGAAAGTTGCTGAGCAGTCCCACACGCGACACTACCTCTGCACCCGTGCTGAAGCTCTCTGCATGCTGGACTCACCTGACGGAGGCGGTGCGGGACCGGTGCTCTCTGGAGTCCATCACCCAGCCCACATGACACTCCATGGGCGGGTTGGAGCTGTGCCTGGTCTTCCTCTTCCTGGGAGTCTGGGAGAACGTTCAAACCCGTGAGTGAAAACGTTCCCGTCGGGAAACGGGACTCCCACCTGTCCCGTCGTCTCACCTTGGCATCGACCGGCCGGCTCTCCTTCACCACCGGGTAGAAGCGAGGCGTCATGGTCGGGTCCTTCCGGTGCGGCGTGCGGGGGGTCCGTGGCGTCCGGTAGTTTGGCGAGTCAGGCACGGTTGTAGGTAGCGAGCGGGCCATTGACGAGGGTTCGGGGGCGCCGAAGAGTTTGTTTGCCAAAGCCACATCTGTGGGGACTGGAAGATGAGGAGAGGTTCAGTTTACCGTCGAGGAGTCGTCTTTGAACCGCAAAGAAGAACGAGGAAGCTGACGAAGAGGAGCGCTCGACCCTCACCCGACTCTTTCATTCTTAAACCTTAAACTGATTAAAAGGTTTTTTTTCAGAGCTAGCGAGAACATTGTTTTCAGCTGAATTGTCTCATCTCGCTTTCTCCCCATCTTTAAGTTTGAATCACAAGTTTCAGTTTAGTGTGACGGTTGTGCCACCAAACAGCCAATCACAGGTGGATTCATCAGAATGGGAGCTTGTGGCCCCACCCAGCCTGTTTTCTGTCACAAGTAAGATCTTTTTCTAACAGCTTTTTTTTTTAAATAAAGAAATACTCAAAAATGCAAGTTTAAGCTTAATTTTCTTTATAAATGACCTCAAATATTAAATAAATGTTTAAAAAAACTCTGTTTTTATTAGAGTGGGTCTTTCAGTATTTTTTAGAAAATATAATATTAAACATGTTAGTTATAAATCATTAAAAAGATAACAGACACTGTATTTTCTGGTTTCTTGAGGAAAAGTCATTTCTGTGGATATTATTTTATTCCTAATTCCAAAATTTTTGGCAAAATAACAAAAAATCTAAATTCCTCCTTTAAGA
This sequence comes from Oryzias javanicus, assembly GCA_003999625.1. Taxonomy (NCBI): domain Eukaryota; kingdom Metazoa; phylum Chordata; class Actinopteri; order Beloniformes; family Adrianichthyidae; genus Oryzias; species Oryzias javanicus. The sequence goes on along the minus strand of CM012450.1, from coordinate 33,358,180 downwards.
TAAAATTATTAACAAAAGTTTTCCAAACAGAAAAAACATTTCATTTTTTATTGATTTATTTAAAATGCTAAAAGAGTTAAAGTGGAACAAAAACTGTGTTTGCTTACTCTGTTGGGGGCGCGGGGGTCCGGGGGGGACTTCTTGGTTGGGGTCGACGGGCGGTTCCGGGGTCAGGCAGTCGAACTGCTCCCGGCTGATCAGGTGGACCTTCTTGAAGTTCTCCACCTCTTGCTGGAAACAAGGAAGGGACAGAAAAGCGCGGCGTGAATGAAGGAAGTGGCCGGCAGCTGCGTCTGCGCGGGCGAGTCTCGGCGAGCAGACCTCATCCGCAGCAGTTTGGAGACGGAGAGGCAGCAGCAGAACACGGCCGCCTTAAAGAACCGCTTCACCCTCATGTCTGCGGCACAAACCCGTCTGTCCTGAAAACAGCAGCCGCTCGGGGAAGAGCCGCTCCCGGCCTCAGAGACACTCACTTTCCAGAGACTCTCCTGGGATCGCTCCGCGGCCATCTTTGCCTCCCCCTGCAGCCCGCCGTTTGGGGTCTATTTATAAACGAGCCGCCTGTGTTCCACAGGCTGCTGGACGTGTGTTGGCGAGCGCGTGAAGGTCCCACACAGAGCTCAACAATGCAACAATAGGCAGCAGGGACAACAAAAAAGCGGACAAAACGCAGCTTCTGTGCTCCGCTTTGGGTCTAGATCCAGAAAAAGCTGCAACTGAAGAAGACCGACAGCTGGAAGGCCTCCATGCATGACTCTGCTGTTTTTTAAACCTTTTTATCACCGGTTTCGGCGGCCTCACCTTGATGGTGGCGTACTCCGGCTCATAGGGGGCGTCCCACAGGTCCTGCTCGTAGTAGCACAGCCCGTCGTTGATGACCTTGGCCAGCTCGCTGGTCAGTTTGGCGCGCGACGTGTGGTGGCCCGTCCGGTCGCCGCCCGGGTGCTTCCGCAGGTAGGGCGGCGTCTGCGTGACGATCAGGATCTTGTTGACGTCGTGGTCGTCCAGCTCGCCGTCCGTGTCTTCGTCTGACCAGTCGGTGAAGGTGTTGCGGCGTCCGTCCATCTGCTCCATCTCCTCGTCAAACATGAAGTCCAGCTCCTCCGGCTCGTCCTGCTCGGCTCCGTCCTGAAAACAAACACGTTCATTAACATCTTCCATTCAGCACAGAATGTCAGGAGATCCAAACTGTTTTTATAAGTTTCTCTGTAAAAATGAATTTCTGGATTGAAGCACAGCTATAAACAAAACAACCCAGGTCAATTCACCAAGCTGCCACTAGGGGGACTCGTTATGCAGATTTAGTTAATTTTGAAATTTATTTAAAATTTTATCATTAAAAATATGTGTATATATATATATATATATATATGGTCATGTGACTGCCAACTCCAATAATTACTGGTTTGTCTGGGGAGTCAGTCTCATGACCGTCAGTTAATTTACATTGAATTTCATTAACCAACGTTTTCATTGCACACATGCACAAACTTCTAGAAATGTTGACTAAAAACAATATCGCAATGACACCATTAAATCAAAATAATGCAAATAAACCCAAACTAACTCATGCGATAAGTCATTAAAAACATGGCGATGGATCAAAACAAATATTTTTTTTAATTTTTGATTCACTATAAGGGAGCATTTGGGTGATATCACAGCGGTGTGGCGTGCGTGTGGACCACAGCTCGTCTATTGACAGATGCACCTGAGAAGCTGTTCAGCTCCATTTAAAAAAAAAAACAACCTTCTAACAAGTAAGCAGCTGGACCCTTTTTTTGAAAACACAATGAGATCATTCAAGTTTGTCACAGTACTTGCGCTCATCCTCATCAAAAGAGACGTCTGCATCTTATTCAGGCTGCTAAAGCGCCGCTACAGATAAGTGATGAGGAAAACTTTCAATAAATCTGAGTTTTTTTGGAATTCTGGTTATTCCATTAAGAGAATTTATTATCACAAATCCAATTTGCAAAATGTTATAGTTAATGGAAACGGAGCTATAGGGTCTCCCCCCCAATGATACTCGAGGAGTGGTTTATCCTACCACCCCCATGTAGAGTAGTTCCTCCTATGCTCTCTCCCTCCCAAACAAATCCTAAGAACATGCTTGTTTTGTGTCATATATGTTTTTGAACCTTTACGATTACAGTTTTGTCGTCCATGGTGATGTTATCCAGATTGTGTGAGCGCATTACTGTAAATATGAATTTAAGTCTTATAAAAGTTTTATAATGAAAGTAAAACATAAGCTTTTATTTTGAAACCTGTTTTTAGTTTTCTGACTATTGTGAAATTGAAGCGTCAGACTGTAACTAGACCTTGCATTGCACTACAGATGAGGAACGCAGACATGAAGGAGGTGATGTCAGCATTTTATGTGACTTAAACAAAACACCAGTTTGCTGGAAAAAAATGATCATAGAAAATCTAAGTGTTGAAATAGTGAGTTTAAGCACAAAACTAAAGTAAGGCTGTCAACAGTAATGAAAGTGAGCCTGAACGGGTCCAGAACACCTGCAGATCCATGCAGCTCAGAGGACGAGTGCAGGTGAGCGGCTCACCTTGTTTCCTGAGGTAGTGCGGGAGGGCGAGGAGCCGGGCGGAGGAACCGGGGATCGAACCAAGTCATCTTTCTCCTTCTGCTGCGGCGCAGAAGGAGCCTGGAGAAGATGGAAGAGCAGTCATGAGAGCGGGTTCCTGCACAGCTGAGTGATGTGATGGAGGTTCGGTTCTGACTGGAGGAGAACCGGATGTTCTGAGCTGACCTTGGGTCTGGCAGGAGACGGTCGGGGCCTCTTCTTCACCTCGATCCAGGACTCGGAGTCCAGGTCGGGGAGGCTGGCGGAGAGGCCCTTGGGCATGGATTTGAGGTTGGAGGCGTCTGGGTCAGGCTTGGCCCGCACCGGAGAGGAGCCTCCGGAGGAACCTGCAGCAGAAACCCTCAGATTAACTACAGCCGAGGCTCTAGTGGAGCCGGCGGGGAAGAAAGACCGACCTGACGGTTCCCCCGTCATCTGCCTCGGGATGAACTCGGGACAGTTGATGAGCTGGGAGAAGTCTGTGTGCGTGTGGTTGGGTAGAGCCAGGCCGGGCAGAGGCCACTTCTCCGGGTCCTCCTTCCTGCGGATCTTCAGGTCGATCACTTCCACCTCCTTACTGTCCTTCAGAGCCTGACATAAACACAGCAACGGTCAGTGAAGACTCACAGCAGGAATGACACCAGGAGGAACTGGAGAAGCAGAATCTGCAGATCAGAGGTAGAAACACACTCCTCACGAATGTTCAATCAGAGAAGAGACATGGAAAACTCATCATTTCTGCAGACTCAGTCGAGTTGGAAGTTTCCCTGCATTCAACAGCTGCTTAAACCACACATTTGTGTTTCCATGGAGACCATTTAGCGCCAAAACCAAATCAGATGAACCGTACTAAAACTCACAAAGCTGAAGCTGCAATCACACCAGACACAATTTCCACAGCAGGGAAGTCGAGTATCAATGTTTTGGAGGGCAGACACGGTGGGTCAAGACCTCAAAAATCTGAAGTTTGGTGAGGTTGATGATGCACGCCGACCAATCAGGGACTAAGCTTGACACCAAACATCCAATACGGCTGCTTGATTCGAGGATTTTGTCCTGAGCCTCGAGTGCGATCGCTCCAGCTTCAGGGACTTCTGATGTTTTTCTTATTTTCATTGAGAAAAGATGCTTCCGTTTTATTTTCATCTTTCCCCTCTCCAGTTAATGCTCAAACTGGACCACAGACGGATGGAAATAAAGTTTAAAACGGTCGGCATCCAGGAGCAGCTCCTGCTGCAGGAGTGAAGTACACCGTACCGGGACCCAGACACGAACCTAGACTCTGTAGAGCTCTCCAAAACATATAAACCAAAGCTACTCACTCAACATTATCATCCATTTCTTATATGATGTAGTAACAAATGAAGGCCAGAAAAACTTTAGCGGTTGCTCCTCCCACAGGTGTCGAGTAGTAAATTCGAGGCGCCAGTGTAAATGCAGCGTGACCTCGCGCTCCTATCGCCACGTTTGAAGACCACAGCTCGCAGAGAGGCTCCGTGCATTTTTCTTATTTGGATTAAGACGAGAATTAAAAGTTTTTTAAATCTTATAAGTATTATTCCCCTCCTCTGATTAATGCGGGACAGCAAGTCTACACGAGTCCCAGAGAGAAGGAAGTACCGCTGAAGGTGTCGTCATTCAGACGTTCCGGCAGTATAGTCACCTCAATCTGAATGATCTCATGAACCAGAGACGGGATTTTTAAGAGCTCTTTCAAATAAATAACTATCAACATCCCATATTTTCCAATAACAAATGATTTATACTAAGGAAAATAATGTCTGAAGGAAAAACCTGAACTCAAATAAGCTGAAGTTTTACAGAGTAAAAAAAATATTTAATAAATTAAAAAAAAAAAACTTTTTTGAGACTTTGAACTATTAGAGCTTTGTTGTTAATCTTATTAAGATGTTTCAATCGCTTTTCTGCATCATTAAAAAAAAAAAAAAAAAAAAATCACCAACATCAGGCTTTATTCCCCCACTTCAAAACAGGGACGACAAACTGAACATCTAAGCTGTAAAACCTCCCATCAACCAGCCCATAGCAGGCGCGCTGGTCTCCTGCTGCTCACCTCCAGGATGAGGCTGAGGTCTGTGGTCAGGGCCTGCACTCTGTGGAAGCTGGCGATGAGGCTGATGGGCAGGAAACCCTCCTGATCCATCTTCCTCCTCAGGAAGAAGTCCCGCTCCAGGTTCTCCAGGCTGAAGTAGTACTCTCTGCAGAGGAAAGAAGAGATCAACCAACGAACCAGGTAAAAATCAGTTAGTGCTTATGCTGAAACTGTGGTTTCTGTGGTGGAGAATGAGAGAAACCAGCTTCCAAAGACCGATTCTGGTGGAAACAGAAACCACGACAGTTAAGATTTAAATGTAGATGAGGAGGAAGGACCGTCCACAGGTTCTACTTCAGGAAAAAACCTGCTTCACGGCTCAGATCAGAGTCAAAATTCTCCGCTCATGTTTAATCAGAGAAGAGACATGAAGATCTCATCACATCTATAGCTCCTCCTCCTCCTCCTCCTCCTCCGTTCACGCCCGACTCACATCTGTCTCTTGATGTAGTCCTTCAGCAGGTCCTGGTCCACTGAGTACAGCTCGGCGCTGCTCATGTTGTCGTAGTAGTACGTGACGGAGTTGCCGAACTTCTGGCTGAAGGATCCGTCTTTGGCGTCGTAGGACTTGTAGGTGTAGTGGTAGTCGTAGTGACCTTCAGGAGAGCAGAACGGAGCGTTAACGGGAAAAACACAAATGTGGGTTCATTTCTCTTCACATCAGATGATGTTACAACCAGATTACGTCAAATATTTTAGTCAAAATATTTTAGAAACAGTTAAATATGTACCATCTTTGTATCTAAAGTTTGAATTCTGTTATTTTCATGTGAAAATAAAGTCTTTATTTCAAGGTCATTAGTGCTGTCATGTCATTAATTTTTTGTTAATCCTGAACTGTAATTAATTTGTTTTAAATCAGTCATTTTAACTAAATAGTTATTTTGAAAATCTTCATTTTGAGATATTTTCATTGAAATTTGTGATATTGTGGCACAGTAAAACATCAAAATACAACTTTAAAAAGTGGATTTATGGAGTTTATTATGACTTACTTTTGTTCCACTGTGGAAAAAAAGTAAGTTATAAACTATAAGCTTAAAACTTCAACAATTAGGAAAACAAAGAAAAAACATCTGGTTACCATGACAACATCCATAAATGATTTACTTTTTGTGAAAAATGATTTAAACAAAAATAATAAAACAGGATAAAAGTTTAAATAACTGATTTTATTTATTTAGTTGGTAAATAACCATGGTATAGACAGGATAATGAACTTTAAGGTGTGCATTATCAGACATGAACAGACTTCTTGGAAGTAACATTCCAACAGAAAACTGAGATTAACGCCATTTTAAAAAAAAAAACTTGCTAAAATGTCACCATTAATTCAATTAATTCAATAGGTGGAAAAAAGGCTATATTTAGATAACATTTACTCATGTAAAAAAGTTACATTTGGTAGAAATAAAGCTGTATATGCAACATAAAAACTAAAAACGAAGGTTTTGGTTTTTTGTTTCAGTTTTAAAAATCCTCTTTTGTAATAAACCGCTTTAGACTTTGACAGGCCATCAAGAGTCAAAAGTTTTAATTTAACACAATAATTTGGTGACAAAGCTTTTCCGCTTGAAGCTGAAATAAGAAGTGTTTTAATCAGGGATGTGAAAATAAAACACAAGTGAAAATCCATGAATATTTCTGTTGTCACCTGTTCAGCCGGCTTTCACTTCCATGTCAACAAAACAAGAACTTAATCCAGAAAAGAGCCGAGTGAAGGCAGAAGTGAGAAGCGCTCCTGAGGAAACACCTCGCTGAGAGAAGGAGCAGAAAACTTTCTTCCAAAGAAATCTGACGTCTAGAGAAGCAGTTCTGGATTGAAGGTTTCCTGCTCAGCTGTTCTGGATACAAACGATGATGAGTCACTTTTAGCACCGAGTCTTACTTTCTCTTTCTCTTCCAGATGTCAGCGCGAGGAAAACACTAAAGAAAATGTTGCTTTACAAGAAGTTTTTAACTTTAACTTTAGAAGATTAGATTTGTATTTCTCTCAAAATGTCCAACAGAAAGTCAGAGCGTGGAGCTGCAGATCAGAGCTGAGCAGAGTTTTCTTCACTAGATGTTCAATCAGAGAAGAGACATGGAAGCTCATCATTTCTGCATCAAACCTCCAGTTCCAAAAGTGCAGTGAAGAGAAATGTTCACAAATAATTAGGAAATAATTAGGGAAAGTTTGAATCCAAACAGGATTTTACTCATTATTTTAATCCATTTAGGTCGTAGTTTGAACTTCGAGAGTTTAGAGTGAGTGAGAAAAATATGTAAAGTGTGTTGTGAGCAGTTTTACAGCCTTTAAGTATCCATAACTACAGAGTAATGATGAATTGGCTTAATTGATTTTCAGATTGATCCACCTGAGGCAATTATTTAGTTTAATTGTCCCATACTGTTATAAAAAAGTTGCAAAATGAAATAAATTAATAAATAAGAGCTGTAGTAGTTTAAAGAGTGTGAGCCTTTACTGTCCCTGCAGATCAGTAAAGCCTCTTTAGCTTCTTTTCCTCATTTTGGTGGACGTGTTCGACTGAAGGTGTGAACATAAAAGCAGATTGTTTTGCACTTGTTGCAATTTAAAATATTGAAAACATTTGAACAAACAAAAGAGAGCTCATCAGGTAGAACTCCCCTCTGACTGACTTGACAGGTCGGACAGACTCCAGAACCTGTGAGTCAAAGCGCAGGGCAAAGCAGTAAAAACGTGCGAACATATTTTTCAGTGTTAGTCACGTATGTTGGAGGGGAGAAACCGGCGCCGCAGCATCATGTCTGCTGAAAGCCAGGAGAGATTTGAGTCTAATCGGCAGGGAGGATGAAGAAAATGATTACCTCTGCCTCCTCTTCCTCGGCCCCGCCCTCTTCCTCTGCCTCGTCCACGACCTCTGAACCCACCCCGGAACGGCGCCCCCTCGCTCTTCACGCTGGACACCTCGTCGTGGTCGTCGTGCCACTCCCGTTCGTACTTCTGACTGTGCCAGTCTGCAGAAAAGAGAGCGAGCGTCCTTCAGCGAGCTCATCGGCCACAGCGGCCCCTTCAAAGTAAAAGCTTCAAACAATCAGACGTTTCAACACTGATAGTTTAAAAAGCGGTCAAAGCCGCCGGCGTCTGAACCAGCAGCTTTATTACACGACAACCGCACACTTCCTCCTTCACACTTCCTCCATCCCCATCTGGACGCACAAAAGCACAGAAGCAGCGCGGCAGGTGGGCGGGACTGACCCCTGAGGTCGTTGCGGGCGTTGGGAGGCAGCCGGGGGTTCTCGTTCTGCCGGCTGTTGTTCCTGGAGGCGGAGCGTTCTCTTGGACCCTCGGACTTCACCTCGATCATCAGAGGAACCCACTTCTGCTTGTTTCCTGGTTGACGGATGAAAGACACCGAAATGAAACACCATCAGGAAGAAAGCATCTAAATATAGTCACAGAGGAACCTTTTTCGGGGAAAAAAAACTATTTATATTCAAATCAAAAACATAAATATTTGATTTAAACTGACAGAAAACATATTTTTAAAAAGTGCAAATATTAAAATATTCAGTTTGTTCAACAATACTTCAATTTTTGGCAAATATTTAATGTAAACACTATAATGGAAAAAAATGTTTTCTAAGCAAAATATGCGTTTACATTTAAATATGATGAAATAAAGTCTGTAAAACAAAAAAACAATTAAATAAAGCATATTTAAGATATATAGTTTTTACAAATATAATATTAATGAATAAAGATAATGAATTTAATTGAAAAAACTTCATATAAATCTGCTTTGGCTGCAGTTTAGTGAATGTTAAAGACAGAATTTCTTCAAACTCTTATTTATCAGGAGACTCACATTTATGAGTAGACCTGTAAAAAGTTTTGGAATATTTGGATATTTACAACTTCTTCCAGGAAGTTCAGGTACGGATTTTTGTAACATCCCAGATCTCCAATTTGAAGATAATAAACTATAAATAAATCCCACTTTTGGGTTGCGATTATTCACAAATAATCACAAACGTTTGAGGTAAATTTTATATGAAATAAAGCAGATTTTATACAAAAACAGGACAAGAGAGAAAAGGTTTCCCCTCATTTTCAATGTTTAAATGTATCAAGTGTTAACTCAGAAGCTCAATTTGTGAGGACAAAACACATTAACAGTAAGATAAGCAGAACTCTAAAGAAATTTTATGCCAGCAATATTAATCCAAGAAAACACAAATGCTGACATGCAGCCATAAGAAACAAACATTGTGTTTCTGCACTTTAAATGGTTTGGGTGAATACTCAATTTTGATTGGCTGTTGGGTGTGGCTGCACGTCTAAAAAAAGAACTTCTGGTCACAATGTGCAGACTTCTTCAAAACAAACATTTTCTTCATGATATTGACAAACAAACAGTAAGAGGTGAACTTTCTCCCTGAACTGATGCCTTATAAAACCGACCGTGGCGATCAGCATTTATATCGCTGTCCGCTGCAGTGAAGATCGCTTCTCCTTAGCTACCATAACCCATCAAATCGTCCGACTCTTGTGAAAAAGCAACCTAAACATAAAAAAGTAACAGGAATAAAGTACTAAAAATCAGTTGAATGTTTATTTATTTTGTAAGTGACTGTTTAAAGCGTGATAATGCCCTCTGAAATGTGCATGATCAGAAATTAGCGCTTTTTTTTAAATTGCTACTTTCCTGTGTTAACGTTGACATCCCTACTAAAAATATAAATCAGGTTATGAAATTATTGCTTTAAAATAGCAGATTTTAAGTATATTAACAAAGCGTAGGTAGTAAGTAAATCATCAAAATAAATTTAAAGTAAAGTGTTGGTAAAGGCTCTCATTTTCAAAGTAAAACCATCAAATGTTTTTGTGAGTGAAAACAAATCCTGAGAAAAAATGTTTTTTTTTTTTTTTTTAAATATAGTGGAGAATTTGAATAATAAATAATGAGTACGGAAGAATATTACAAAAATCTTGTGACATCATATGACTGACAGCTAGCATGGTATCTGTGTCGTCATTTACCATCTTCTTGTCATTTATCTACTGAAAGTGTAGTCAGATAAACTTTGAGGATATAAAAAAATTGTTTATGTTTTATTTACTGCTGATGGTAACCAGGAAGTTAGAAAAACTTTTGAGAATGACATTGTTTAAAGTGATAAATACCATTTCTGTCTTTATTTTTAAAACTGTTTTCATTGGTTGTGTTTTGTTGGTTCTTATATCTAAATAAATGGTAAATCATATTTTACATCCAATAAAAAGGTATACATATAGCAACAACTTAATTATAATATACTGAATCATTGTTTGTTTGCCATCTAATTCCTGATCCACGGCTCTGATGATGAGTGAGGAAAACCAAAATGTCCTGCAGGACCACGACCGGCCAGCAGGGGGCGTCCGTAAACAGTCAGTGAGTGTCAGAGCACGTGCGTCTGAATGATGAGTCATTCTATCTATAATGAGTTTATACAGCAAACATTCAAACAGACACAGTGGTTTTCCTGAATGAAATGGAGGGCGGCTCAGGTTCCTGAGAGGAAAGTGAAAATTAGAGAAGTGAAAATGAAACTAAAACGGAGGCCGCTTCATGCTTGATCATTCTGATGGAAATAAAATACCAGCCTGCTCATTCAGAGCTGAAATCCGCTTTAAGAGATGGAAAATGACATGATTTACTCTGGTGAAACAAAAACTGAATCTGTCAGAACTTTGATAAACTTTTCTTACAGACAAAGACCGTCATCTTCATCAGAAACCGATTTGAAGTCAGACAACAGAAGCAGGATTCCCTCTGAAGAACTCTTCCATCACTTTCCTAATCATAGTGTTACAAAACTTTCCCAGAATGCTCATCAAGATCAAACCCAGCCGATTAATAATGTTTCTACCAATACACAAATGAGTGCAGCACTATCTTCTGATCACACTCCCCTCTCTATCTCTGTAAGTCTCTGTAAACAAAAGTTTTAGGGTTTCTCAGTCAAAACTTTTATGTTCACATGTCACTACGCAAGTTTCTAAAACTATTTTCAGTCCCTATATAGAAAATGTGCAGCCATTAAAAGTGCATTGCAAGTTAAACCAGGTTGAGCTTTGAACTATTTGGTAGTGGCACATTAATGGCGTCCTTTTTCACAAAGTACCAACCATTGGATAAGTAATCATGACTGGAAACGTAATAATAGTAATAATAGTACGTAATAAACGTATTAATAGTAATAATAGGTGCAAGATTTGCACCACTTTGACATTTCGCACCAAATCTCTTCCAACTGCTGGTGGCGGACATACGTGATAATCCCAGACGAGGTGTGCATTATCAGAAATGATCCATGATCCGAGTGAAAACTCGATTCTTGTTGGATGTGGATTAAAAAGTGATAATCCGTGGGGATAATGGAGATCTAAAAAAGAAGTTCCAGTCAAATAGTACAAATGTTCTGTATCACTGCGCAGGACTCTTTAAAACAAATTTTTGCTTCATCATTTGGACTAAATTGAACTTTCTCTCTGAACTGATGCTTATTGAAGCTGTCAGGATGATCGACTTATACATTGGTTTCGTTTGAGGTCGAGGTCGACGCCGGCTCAGCGGCGTGTTGATACGTCATTGAGACAACAGCGATCTAAACCAAAAAAATAACAAGGATACTGTGTATCTTCCAATTGCCACTGGTCTCCAGTAAATGTCGGGTCAAAAAGATGTTCCTTAATTCAGATGCTGGGCTCCTTTAAGACCTTCACTTCATGGTTAAGGCTTCAACGGCGCATTCATTTCTGATAAAGAACACCTTAAAATGCATTATCCCACTACTCACTTATGACAGAAATACGCTCTCAATAAGACACAAAATCCTTCACATTTGTCATGGGATGGATAACACATCAATGCAGGGGCGGAGCTACACGGGGGGCAGCTGCCACCCCAGCAAAGAGCTCTGCCCCCCCACTTGCCACCCCAATTTTTGAGTCAATAATGACAAAACCATTTGATGCTCACAGAAGCGTTCTCGCCTAAAACTGGTTCTGCTCAAAATGCACTCAAAATCCCATCTGCATTCCTCCACTCTTGGTCATTAACTTTCACTAGGAAAGTTAGGAACTCTTTTCAAGCATTAGTTCATCGTGGACGGGTGTGAGGCGGAGCTCCATCCGCCATCTATTGTTTACAAAGACCAACTTGAGCTCAAGCGTCATTTTTGGCTGAAAAATGTTCCAATCTAAAGTAAGTTCTGCAAAGAGAAAATATGTAAATACTTTACTCACTACCACAAATCACCAGACCAGTGGTCTCCAACCTTTTTGTGGCTGCGGACCGGTCAACCCATGAAGATTTTACCTTTTCACTTGTAATCGACTTCCACTCTGCTGTTCTTATTTGCCACCCTTAAAAGATGTCGCCCCCCTCCTGCCACCCCATAGAAAATGTTCTAGCTCCGCCACTGTGTCAATGTAAGGCTGGGGTCATCTGGACCCCATGAGTTAAATAAAACATCAGTTTAGTGGGAAAGTTCACCTCTTGCCGCTTGCTTTTGTCCACGTTGAAGCAAACGTTTGTTTCAAAGAAACAAAGTCTAAATTCTCTTAATTCCTCCTCGTGTCTCATTTCTTTCTTAGATTATTTAGTCTTTCTCCTTTTTTGAAGAGAAAGTCTTTTGAAGACTGGTATGCAGCAAAGAGATCAAAAGAGATCAAAAGAAAACTATAAGCCACAGCTGTGGCTATTTTTGTTTCTTTCTGTTCTTTCTGTGTTTTGTATTTTATTTCTGTCAGAGTGGGACTTCTTTGTGTTTGTGGATCTTTGTGTGTCTGTTTATTAATTTCAGGTGTAGTGCTGGAAATTGATGGAGGAAGCCTTTGCTGCAACCAGTCTAATGCAGCTTGGCGCTCTTCTCCATCTGGTATGTAGTTTGTTTTGCATCTTGTAGTTTTTTGTAGTGTTCTGTGTTTAGTCCCAGTCTATGTCGTTTAGTGTTTGGTGTGTCCGTTATATTTATTTATTTTTTTTGGTTTACCTTTTGTTAACACTCCACCAACTCCCTTAATACAAAAAAGGGGTGTAACAAAAATTGGGGGCTCGTCCGGGAGAGTAGAAAATTGAAAAAGAAGCCCCACCCTGCTTGCTCAGTGTGATCATGGGCTGTATGGCTGTTCAAAAACTGACTTGCATCACATGCTCGTGGTGTCATTTGTGCTGCAGCTCAGTTCATTATTTTAAAGTAAATTTGAACTTATTAAATGATTGTAATTAAACTTTTTGAAGTATGTTCTCCAAAAAAGATGAAACAGAAGTGTCTGTAGTTCTGTCGTGTTTATGTGTGAAGCATCAGCGGTTGGTTTTCACTGACGAGCTTTGATTCAGATTCATAGACCGTTTTGTCATTTTTTTGTTCAAAAATAAAGCATTTAGTAACAAAACAAATGTTTTCAATTTAAGATCAACAAGTTGGAACACAATATTAAAATGATAAATTCTTAAATTAAAACCTGAAAGTAAAGCAGTTTAACCTGAAATAAAAGGAGAAAAAAATGGGTAAGAAATTTATAGATCTGATAAAAATTTCCCTTTTATGTTAAGACTGACTCAAATTTGATACATCAATTATTTAATTCAACTGAAGTAAAAAAAAATAAATAAAAAAAAATTCTATCTAAAATACATTTCTGGATTCTTTCATTGGTGGAGATTTGGATGCAATGATCCTTTCGCCTCATTACTCCACACAAACCCTGACAGTGTTTCCACCCTCTGACCCTCTGTGACCTTCTCCACTCAAACCCACAGCTGTAGGTGAAGCTACAACACAGCCTGGAAGGTGTTGATCAAATCAAAGCCGAACCTTTCTTCTTTGGACCGTTCTTCTGCGACTCGTCTGCGTTCTTCTCCTCTCCGGAATCATCTGACTTGGCCTTCAGGTTCTCCTTGCTCTCCTCGTTGCTCTCCCTCTTCTCCTTCAAGTCCTTCTTGGCGTTCGTCTTTTTAGGGCCCTAAAAAGGGAAATGCTTTAATTAGTGGCGATGTCTGACCAGGAAGATCAGAAGTTTTTCATCAAGTGTCACACCTTTTGTGAGTTTCTGCAAACAAAGTAAACGCTCTGAAGTTAGTTCAGCAGAAAATGATTCCAGAAAAACTCAGAACATGCAGCATTCCTTTGACTTGAACCAGAGACTTTGAGCAGCTGGACTCTGACAGGAAGCAGGCTCAGATATTTCACTAACACATTGAGCTGATGTTCTCCAAAAACTAAAATCAATTTCTCTCTAAACAGTAATACGGATCATTTTACTGAAATGTTCTCTAACAATACGTGATTTGTTTTCAAAATTTCTCTATTAAAGTTAATTGAATTGAATGCTTTTCTGATTATAATTTCAGTAAAAGGCTTAAACAAATGTAGGTTTTTGCTATTTGGAAACATAGTGAATATATTTCCTCACATCCCAACTATGACATAAATATGAAACTGTTTTATGATTAATTTATTCATCCCGTTAATCTTTGTAAGGAAGTTTATGATTTTTTTTTTTTCTCTGCTGTTGGCCGTTCCAGTGGTTGTGAATGGCTGGCTGAGTTCACTAAAGTGCAGGAAGGGACCGGCATGTCTCATCTGAGTGACACAGAAGGCTAACCTGCCTGAAAGCAGCCATTAGAGCCGGCCTGAGCCGTGCCTGTTGAGGCAGGAAGCATAAGAGGCAGACATGAAGCTGGCTGAAGGAAGAAACCAAAATATGATTCAAAGTCTGGAAGCAGAAACCAGAAACATTCCCGCTAAAAAAGTCCAGACTCGACTGAACAAATGAAGGTGCTGATAATAACCCAGCATTAAAGATCTGAAAGCACCTGTTAGATCAACTACATCACAGAGTTGGAAGGTTAGTTTGAGTTGGTTATCTCACCAAGACAGCTTTGCGTGAGGTTAACAGCATCTTGTGTTAAATCCCCTCGTGACATTTGACTGCAGACTCAGACGGCCTCGTCTCAGGCTGAGGCGACCGTAACGGGCGAGGTGCGCGCGTGCACACACTAACGCCGGTTATCTTTGCCCGCATAGGCGATACCCACGTTCATTCAAACGGAACAGAGCGCCGCCTCTCCTCAGCTATCAGCTCCTCGCTCCTGACAGCTTTACTATCAGTTAAAGCTTCCCATGAAATGATGGAGCCTTTCCCCAATATCCCCACCGATAATATGGACTTACGGATGAGCACTGAGGTTTTTCTTTTTGTGCAAATAAGAGACTCTTCTTGGGGGGGGAAAGTGATGTCATGCAGGGATTACATCTACTTCTCTGGATCTAGAGCAGCTGTAAAATGCAGTGCAGTGGTCTCTCGTTCATCACGAGAGTTAAAAATAACCAATAGGTGAAACCTGCAAAGTAGCGATAATTATTTTTACCACAATACCAGATGTTTTAAGGCTGTAAAACCCATCACTGTACATTTTAGACACATTTCTCAAACATTTTTACAGTTCTCTTTTGTTTAAACTTCCAAAGTTCATAGAAAAACAAGTCCAGCATTATGGAATTTCCGTAAAATTTGGCAAACTTGAACGCATTTTGTACATTAAACACGACACGGGAGATCAATTGACAATCAACAGCAAAAGATGAGATTTCACTGTATCACAGGGCACAATCAGAATTCTTATATATAAAATTATTATTGTATGTATGAGTGTGCGTTTATATTTTATTTTCCTCCTTCAGAGGCTCTTTACATTTAATTAAAATTACTGGATGTAATTTGAATTATTATGTTACGGCTCCGATGCGATCGCCGCACTCTGTACGTAACTTTAGAACGGCGACAGGAACTCCCACTGCTACTGCAGGCGTTCACGTCCTGCGTCTGCGGTCAGGCCTCTGTGAATCTGTTTCGTTTGGTTCAAATTTTCGCCGGACGAAGTAGCTGATCCGCAGCAAACAAAAGTGGGATTAGCGTGAACACACGAGAGTTTTGAGTTTTGCTAGGTTGGCAGCAGAGTCTGTGGCTGCAGCCGACCTGTAGCTAATATGAGCCGACGGATGTAGCTAGACCACTCCCACATCGCACCTGAGCTGTAACTCTAGCGATATTAGCCCTTAAAAAACGATTCCTGACACCTCTGTCCCTTCAAAGGCCCCTACAGTTGGAGGGGTAGGGGCAGAAATCAGAATTATTCAAAGAATAAAGAGTTAAAATCTCATAGGAATGGTCAAAACTGCAACTTAATGATTCAAAGCTTATAATGGGGGTTGGTGCGTTAAAAACTATACAATGTTTTTGCATGGAAGAAGGGCAGCGATGGCCTGACTGTTGGGCTACGATACCCCCAACTACTCCCTGGTTAGTGCACTATAATAAGGTGTTTTTGGGGTGAATAATATAAAAATTGAATACAAAATTTCAAAATACATACTTTTGTCAAATGTACAGCAAAAAAACGTAAAGCAGTTTTGAGTCATCATTCATTTAGAATAGCAAAATAATGTAATCTTCTGAGCATTGATGCTCACTAGATATATGGACGATAAAGCACTGAGTTTGAACAATTTAAAAAAAAAATGTAAATTTAAATGTAAATTTACTTCACACAAATCATGCCAGTTTTCACAGTCTTTGTAAAATGTTCATTTTAATTAGGTTTTTACTTTGGCAGATTAGTGACATCATATTTGACCTTAAAGTCACACTCCTCCAACTATATCTTTTTCTATTGTAAAATCGTTCCCAGTGAGGGTCAGTTTTATTGCTTCGATCACAGGGAACCTTGTTTAGATGAAGAACAGAATCACAAAGGATGTTTCAAAGAAAGCTCAAGTCCTCAGTGGAACCTGCACATCCTCACTGCAGGATCAGATGATTTAAGGCTTTGAAGGAAACCCGATCCAGGTAATTACCACCAGGTACAACATGGATGTTTGGAAACAAGCAGAACGCTACGTCTCAAGGATCGTGGGTTAATTCCATTGATTAAGGGATCCCAAAGAGTTTTCAAAATCAACTTTCATTATTGGAAACTATGAAAATTAATACAAAAATAAATACAGTTGTCACCAACAGTACTAAACACATTTTGGGGGGAAAGAAATTAATGTAACGTACCTTTCCATTGATTTATGGCTTAATTTCATATTGCAGATGGAAAAAAATATGATGGAGATGGTTTCATGGCTCAAACACTGAACAAACACACAAAACTTTTCTTCCCAGAAGCTTTGAATCACTCCAGTCATGTTGTTAAAATGCTTAAAACAGTTTATAACATGCAGCTTCTAAATATTTTAATTAAAAGATTTAGTTTAGTAACAAAAAATATAAAATTTCACAAGTTAAGGAAACATTTCAAGTACACGGTCAAGACTGTTGGTAGCTTCTGTTTGATGTTTGTTGCTTTTTTTTTTTTTTTTAAACTGGTTGCATCTTAACAATAGTTAGGCTAATGTGTAATGACATGTCTGGCCTTTCCATTTAATTGCTTGCCCTTTAACAATCTCCAACTCAAATGTAAATTAGGTTGCATGAAGCTGCATGAAGGACTCATTCTGCAATTACACTTTCTATCCTCACACTTGATATCATTGTGAGGAACGGATGAGACCACCGTCTGGATGCATGTGACCGCCCGGGTTGTGCAGAGGATGTTAGCTTTTGGTTTGATAGTCTTATCTCAGGGCCGTTGGAGAAAGAATCCACATTTCTGTAACACAGAATTTCTGGAAAAATCTGGACTTTTTGGTGTCATTACTTAGGGTTTGTACAATTGTGTGATTTGGTGACACCTATTATCATTCAACTGACTAAAAATTAATCGTCTTCCACTTGTGTTCATATTGAAAAAGAGGATCTCTTGCAAATGAACCCTGGTGTGGTTCACTACAATGTGAATACAGTGGAGCCGGTTAGACTGATATTTTAGACCAAACGTTTTATTGTGAGGGCCACATGACTGTTTTCTTCTCTGGGTGGTGTCGTGGTCAGTGTGTAGGCTAACAGAAAAAGTGTCAACAGTCACAGCGTCTAAACGTAAACATTTATGGTTTTCCAGAAAGCCACACATAGCCAAATTTTAAATAATTTATTTGTCATCTTCTCAGGGCCAAAAGTGGTCGGATCTGGGTAAAACAGGGATCCCTGTTTTAGCTGAATCTTGCATTGATTGTGTTACAAGCATCAAATTTTGCAATTGTACTTTAGTTTTCAAAAAAAGCCACGTGAAAATCTAAAATTTGTAAAGATGGCGGCCATTAACTCAGTTGTTACAAAAATATTCAGTTTCCTGTAAGCATTCTTTAAACATGAGGGATACCTACAGAATACTACTAATAATATATATGAAAGAGCATTTTATTATTTATATTTTAAAACTTGGATTTTCTCATGACTAACAAGCTTTTCTAAAATAGGGGATACCAAAGCACATCCAATTCATATTTGGTGTTAGTACCACCAAATGCACAATTATTCTAATAACCAGTTCCACTATTACTGGATCAAAAGGGAAAAAAAGCCACAGAAAGTTAGTGATGTAGATGTGGCAAATAATTACAAAAAAAAGTACAAATTAAAAAAAGGTAATGAAAGATAATGAAATATGCCTTATGGGTAAAGAAGTGGTATGGAGAAATAAAAGAAAAGCCAAATATTAGTCAAGTCAGGAAATGAGCGAGATGAAAACTGCTTTCTTTGTCTTTTTACTTTCCTCTCAGGTCAGAATATTTTTGTTTGCTCTGAATGTAGAAGCAAATTTAAAAGAAAATTTGGTCGGCTTAGAAATTAAACCAATATCATCTGAAGCGTCTTTAAGGTTCTCTGGCAGGGCCACATGTCAAGCCACTTCTCCCCTTTGGTCACCCATAGAAAACAGCAATAAAAGACGCCGTCATGTTGGAACCACAGTCTACATCTCTATGGCAGTCACTCTCGTTATTCAGGAGGGAGCATGCTGGAAGGCCACACCCCTACCACTTGAAAGCAGGCAACAGAAAACCTGACAAACGCTTTGAATGTTGGACATGGGGTCAGCGCGCACCACCTACAATTTGAAAGCATCTGATTGGCGAGTTTATAACTTGAATAACTTGTACTACAGAAAAGATTAGCATGTTATAAAAATAGTATGGTTATTCTGTCATATATAATGACAAATTAATAGTTTATTTCTCAATAGAAGTCTAGAGGGTTTTGGCTTCTTGGAGCCAGCAGGTACTTCCTGTTTGGAACACCAGGGGGAGGAGTCACTGAGTCCAGTTCTTATGTACAGTCAGTAGTTGGAGTGTATGTGTGCATTTACAGATCGACTGAATGGCCTCAGGGTTCACTTGCATGAGAATTAGTACCAAGAATATGAGCTTTCACCAAAGAGAATTGTCCCAGCAACCAAGAGTAACTAACGCTAGAAAACTTTTACTAATCTTTATCTACGTTTTAAAAATTTAGAAAAAATGTTTTTTTAATCTTAAAACTGATTCAAATCAGAACTCGATTGATAAATCTGATACTAAAGTCATTGAAGCATTGATTGAGATTTTTCAGCTTCATATCACTGAATTGTTTTTTTTTTTTGGGTCTCAGATGGACTGAATGTCAGCAGGCTGGAGGTTCCATCAGGTTGGACTTACACTGATTCTCCATGAGTCTCTGACCTGCCTGACAGTCGGCGGGCAGGACACGGTCCGTGTCTCTGCCTCCATCTGAACAGAGGGAGGGAAGAGCAGTTTAGAGAGGACAATGAGGTGGATCGCACACACACACAGACACACAAACAAGACAATCCAACTGTGTGAGGGACATGGTGAGCAGCCTCATCGCTGTGCAGACCATACATAAATGACAATGTAGTTCTGATAGAAACCCTTTGCATCGACTCCTCAGATTGATGGTTAGAATCGATGCATTTTTTTGTCGGGAGTTTAGATAAAGGGCAATTTGTTTCAACACCCAGAAGAACAGACTTAACAAAAAACTGGACAAAAACCCAACAGCTGCTTTTGCAACTGCTGCAAAAGTGGACAAACAAACAAAGTCGGCTCCAGTGCAGGTATGTGATGAGTCGTCCAGGGAGAGCTGAGGAGAGGAACTTCCCGCTTTCATCAGGAAATGAAGGACAAATGGAGGGTCGAGTGCAAAAGCAGCGACGAGTATGAATGAGGTGATGCTGGATGGAAGGCGGCGACACTTTGAGACATTATAGTCGTTGGTACATTGTGTAAACTTGAACAATCTCCAGCCTGATGACTCAAAGATGATGTTATGATTTCATCTAATCTCCACTTTTACAAAGTTAACAATTAGTTGGTGTGAATGGAAGTTTACTTTTTGATGCTTCAATTGTGTAAATTTAAGCTGTGGTTGTTAGGAAAACTTCTATTCAAAACGTTTGTGGAACTATAAAACAAGTGTTGTAAATTATAGTAGTGGTCTCCTAGCCCTCAGGTGTGGACCGGATCCACTCCATGGGTCAGTTGGTACCGGGCCGCAGAGAAAATAAATATAACTTACATTATTGTTTATTTATTTATTTATTATTATCTGTTTCTGAAGGATGTTTTATTTTGAAAAACTTCTAGATTCTGTCCATTAGTCTATGACTCACTCCTGACGTTGCTCAGCTTGGTCTTAAATACATCTCCTATCTTCTTAAAATCTCACAAACTGTGGACTTAAAAGAACCAGTAAAGAAACAGAAGAAAACCCTAAAATCTGAATTTAACAAAATAAAACCACAAGTTTTTACTCAAACTATGCATTTGTACTTTTACTTGGAGATGAACAACCTTTTCCATAGGGACTAAAGATGGAAATTAGTCTAAAAGAATATAATCTTATATATTTGCATTTTTAAATGTTTTATTAATATATGCTGTCCCTGTCTTAAATAAACAATCAATTTATTGCAACAATTGTTCAAACAAACTGAGCATAAAATGTGGCAACAGACTAATGTCACAAGAACGCTGCTAATACATTTTATTTTTATATTTTGAAAAGACCTGTTGTGACAATTTTCTTGTAATTATCTGTCCTCCTAAAACAGAATCTGGTCTAAATTATTTTTTCTTTTCAAGCAATATATTAAGTAGAAAATTAAGGGGGAAAAACGTTTAAATGATTTGAATTGAATCGAACTTTATTCATATCCCAAAGGGTAAATTCATCTGTTGTGGCACCCCAAAAAATTGCATTAAAAAAAATAAATAAATAAAAGAGTTTAGTTTAGAGTAATAGACACTTTCAAACATTTCCCTAAACAAATTAGGAGAAATCGAAAGCTAAAAAAATAAATAAATATGGAAATTTTGGCCTCATGCACACCAGTTTATGAAAAAATTGTCTGACAATAAACTGGTCTGTGGACCAAAAAAAGAAGGTTGGAGATCACTGCTGCTGAAAGTTTTTTCTTTTTTTGTTTGCTTTTCGACTTTTATTTTGAAAGTGTACCAGAAGTTCATTTGCAGTCTGTTTCTTGTCGTTGTCTGGCTCGGCAGGTTTACGCTGCAAAATTGACATCCAACCTTCACAGAACCAGAGTCGCGGTACGTCGACGACATAGAAGTGAAATGCTGATTTATCAGAAAGCAATCCGCTCGAGTATGATAAAAAGCTGCTTTAGTGTGAACCGAGGGAAAGAAACGTAAAATTCCTAAAAAGTCAAATTTGTTGCATAAACTGTTGGTGTACAGTGAAGGAGTTTGCATTTTTAACCTCCTTTATCAAGTTTCAGTTTCCACTTCCTGCCAACAAAGTGATTTACAGTCTTACATGTTAGGTGATGGACATCGCACTCCAGCTGCCCTAAAAATAGCAGCACGGATCCAGCAGTTTTTTTCTTTTTCTTTTTTTTTTTTTAAATGGAGGGGGATCCCTAAAAGGATATCCTCCTGCAGACCTCGGCTACAACTTCCACACCCCTCCCCACCTTCGGCCTCCACCTTCAGAACGGCGGGTTATTCCTGGTGCTCATGCAGTGACCCACATTCTGACGCTCAGGAATGTTCTAGTGCGCGCAGACCTGCCTGCCTGGGGGGGGGGGGGTGCTACTGCTGGTTCAATGCCAGGTTACAGTGTAGAGAGCAGAAATAGAAAGTGAGTGTTAACTGGCGGCTGCTGCTACTGTATCCCAGGCAGCATCCCGGCTGAGCGGCTGGAGAGGATCGACTGGATGGTTTAAAGGCAGAAAAAACTATTAAAAATCACTAACCAGGGCTGCTGATGTTTTCTTTAAACCACGTGATTGTTTAAAACTTTGTCTACTAAAAAAAAATTCCAGAAAACTATTTAAGAAGAACAGAATTGTGATCTGCCAAAAATAAAAGGAGTTTTATCTTCAAACTGCCTGTTCTCCAGATTAAAGTTCTTGCCAAAACAATAGACAAACTAAACTCTTAACAAAGTTGCGCCTAAAAGTGTGAAAAGCAGACGGATGTCTTTAACATTTTAAATTAGGCTGGATTTGCATCACTAGGATTGCAGTTTAATTTTTCCTTTAGCAATAAAATGTAGAAGCAATTTTTTAAAATTAATTCTTAAGGAATTTATCAATGCAAATATCATAAAAGTCATAAAAGTCAAGAACAAAACTTTAAATTTTGTCTGAACAAATCTGCACCAATTCCTTTAAATATAAGTAAAAGTCCACTTTAACAGGTTTGCAGAAAG
This sequence comes from Oryzias javanicus, assembly GCA_003999625.1. Classification (NCBI taxonomy): domain Eukaryota; kingdom Metazoa; phylum Chordata; class Actinopteri; order Beloniformes; family Adrianichthyidae; genus Oryzias; species Oryzias javanicus. The sequence goes on along the minus strand of CM012450.1, from coordinate 33,335,853 downwards.
CTAAAATGACTAAAAATAAAATGAGTATTAAATGTCACAATATTAATGAAAACTATTTTTTTCTGGGGTTTTTTTCCTTGCAATAAATGCATATGTTTGATTGGGACAAATATTGATAAAAATTAAATAAAAAATACAGTCCATTTTTAGAGTTTTCTTGATATTTTTAGCCACTTTCAGCAGATGTTTAATTTGAATCTTCTGCAGGATTTAATTTTCAGCCTTTTATTATAAAAGTTTAATCAGACAATATCGAAGCTAACCTTTGAAACAATCTGCTCCCAAAAATCCAAGTACAATTTCAAAATAAAAGTCACCTTCATTTAGAGGATTTTAAAATATAAATAAAATGAATTTTTGGGAAAAAAATGTTCTTTATATAAAAAGAGTACAATAACAGACAATCTCAGTCTCAAAACAACATATTCTGAAGACATAAAGCTCAACCGAAGCGTAGAGGATTCGACACCAGCAGGAAATCTCACCTGCATGTCTTTAGTTGCGATCTCTCCGGAGTCGGCCAGCTGTTGGTGTCGCCAAAATCTCCAACCTGAGAAAAAAACAGGGGGGAAAATGTGTTTTAGGGGATAAAATTGGATTCAAGAGACGTAGCTCTTGCAAACTTAAACTGCATTTAAGCTCAGATTCAACATCCATCTTTAGGAAAACTGCACCAGCTCTGTCTCACAAACGTCTGCAGAGAGGAGAATCTCTGCTGCACAAAGCAGTTTGGGTTTATTTTTTCATATTGCAGATTCATTTTAAACATCAACCACTAAATGTTTAAATTTATTAAAAAGAACAACTTTGTACTCTTTGTTCTGACATATTTTCTAGATAAACTAAAAAAAAAAACTGTTTTGTGCAAAAAAATAATTCTGTGGACTTCATGGAAACCAAAAAATTGGATTTAAGGGATTAAAACTCAATTCTAATCAAATTTGTGCTTCTTTTTATTCCAGAAAAGGATATTGAAAATTCAAAATTCTTGTCAAATTCAGATCACAGTACCAAAAAATTGAATCTGAAACAAATTTTATTTGACTTCAGTTTAAGACTGCAATCATATATAAAGACAAAACATCACCGCACGGCAACAGAAATGCACGTTTTCAGCAAATACAGGAGGTGTTGGCACGGTGGTATTTATAATCCGAAGGCGGCAGACGCACTTCTGCACGCTGTAGAGCAGGGGTGTCAAGATCCAGTCCTCAAGGGCCGGTGTCCTACATGTTTTCTAACTACCCTTTCTATGAGAGCTCTTCATTGGCTAAACACACCTGATCCAGGTAATCAGCAACAGATGAGGCAGGATTTCTTAAAAACCAGCAGGAGGCCGGCCCTCGAGGACTGCAGTTTGACACCCCTGCTGTAGAGCCTACAGAGGTTTTAAGAAAAATGTTACGGCGACTGGATACTTCTTTGACACTGGTCACTGGAGGTCACGCCGTGGCAGTCAATGACATGAGGGCAGCGGTGAGATAATCGACTAATAGGAGTGACTTCAAGGTCCCCAATATCGATTACAGAGTTGAGTTGTGAATGACCAGTGGTGGAGATTGACCTTCTTTCATATATCTAACGGCCGCCATCACATGATTTAGACGGCCGCCATCCAGAGATATTTACACATTGTCCAATCAGACTTGCTGCTGGGCGGTGGGCTGCCACCCTCCGCTGTAGATCAATTTTGTATGACGTCATCCCAAAAGCATGACCACGCCAACAATTAAAAAAAAACCTGCGGCAGCATCACCTTCACACGGAGGTGCATGTCAATAATAGGGGTGTGCCAAAATATCGATATTGCCATATATTGCGATATTCAGTCCTGCGATTGATTCTCGATGGGTTCTCACCAATTATCAATATTATATTTTCATTTGAAGAGGCTGTTGCGTTTGAGTCGCATGGCGGAACTTTCGCGCAGCTCAGTGCGCTGCGTCTGACTTATTTTGCCGATGCATGCACTCCATCAGGAAAAACACCGGCGAGATACAGGCTCAGCACCGCGTGAGAAAATCATGCCTATCATCTGTAGAAGAGGCAGCCGGTAAGAAGTGAGTTTGTCTGAGCGCTAGAATGACCGCGATCGTTTATTTCCTGTTTGATCGGTGCGCTGTGGGAACGAGGCGCGTGCTTCGTAGTTGTTTGTGTGTACTTCAGGTACCGTCGGAATTTTCGCTTTCATGCACTCCATGTTTAGCCTGCTGGTGTACGGTGTAACTTTAGTAAATGTATGGTGTAAGGTTTTCAAATGAATGTAATTACTTTTTGCTGATGTTAATTTAAAGTCATTCTTAAATAAAAAATGCAGATTTGATGTATGAAGTTAAAAAAAATTTAATTAAAATAATGTACATGAATTCACGGTAAAATAGAGAGGTTGCTAGTTAATTGAAGCACTTAAAATTATATAAATTATTATAGATTAAAGTTGTTTATTGCTAATTTGTAATAGAATTCGAATTTTTAAATATTTATTGACATTATTATGTGTTTTAGGGTTTTTAACCTGTTAACTGCTGACTGACCAAATGGAAAATAGATAAAGATTGGAGAAATAATCTCAGTGTCAGTCTGAGTAAATCAGCCTTCAATTTTGAATGCTTAGCCCTTTTCAAATGTGGGAAAAGTGCACAAAAAAATGAGGTAACACTTGACAGAGGCTTGCTAACAGTATTTCTGTGGCATTGCTGATCATGTTTACGATTGTTAACATTGAATTTTACAAATAATTCCAATTCAATTGGTGGTAAGTTATAGTATTAGTTATTTTAAGCAACATTAAACAAAAGTGTCTATAATTTGTTGCACAAAATAAGACATAAGTTGTTTATTATGATTGTGTTTAAAATAAAAAAATAAAATGAGGACATATTTCCCCCCAAAAAAAGTGTTCTTCTATATAATATTAGTTATCAGAGAGGATTTTTACCAAATATCGCAGTATCGCGATATTATCGATATCGTGAGCCATGTATCGCGTATCGTATCGTGAGGTACCCAGTGATTCCCAGCCCTAGTCAATAAGCATCAAACCGTTAAAACAAGTTCTGCTTAATGTCAACATTCCATCTTTCAGCAGACTACAGCTGCAGAAGTAAACCCTGGACATGATTTCATCAACAACTATGATGAAATGAAGCCCCTCAGTAAATCTGGGGATGTGATTACAGATTATGTCTGAGAGCGAAAAAGAAAACTGGAGAGCTAAACTCTTAGTTCAAAACCGTCAAAAGTTTGTGGAGATTCGGCTATTCTCAAATGTTCTGAATTCTACGCTTTGAGCGCCGTGACCTTTCTCTCTCTCCGTCTGATGCCTTGAGGAGAACACGAGAGGCACATCCATGACTGTGGAACACAACCGCTTTCATTATACCCTGAACTATCTCCGTCCTCTCCTCTGCTCCTCGTTTTCTTCACAATCTGGCTCTGCTAGTTGTAGAGGCAGCAGGAGAAAGTGGGCGTGTGTTTGCAACGGCGATAATTAGGTGACTCTGAGGCTTCGTTTGAGGAACATGTCGGCTCGTTTACGGCTGCAGAAGTCACAAAAAGACGCTGACTCATCTCCAAAACTGTTGACGGAAAGCATCCTTTTTTTAATTTGGGGTCTTTTAGCCTCAATAAGCCAAATAATCCATTACAGAGATTGTTTAAATGAAACGATTAGACCAGTTTATTTATTTATTTTTTGTGTTTACAAATATATTTTTCTTAAAAGTCCAAAAGCATTACTGTAAAATCAGAAAACAAAACCCAGCATCTTCTTCTAATCATCTTGAGATCTTTGAGAGGATCTCCTCAGCAGACACATAAACACAAAGTGATACCTTTCCTCCACGTCTGGCTTTGGGTGGAATCCCGGCTCGCACCACTTTGGTGGGACCGCTTGACTCTGAGGGAACACAGATGAAAATCGGTTCAATACACTCAGTAAGATAAAAACAAAGTCGTTGATTTTAAAATAACTTTTGCACAACCACCAAAATAATTAAAAAAAAAACATACAGAATGTACATTTGTACATTGTTCTGGTGCCATTTAGGACAAGAACGTTAACATCCTCCTTTTGTTTGTGATCAAACTACAATTTGGATGCAGTACTGAATCCTGACACAGAAAAGAAAAGTTTGTTTCGTCTTCTGACCCTTTTATCAATAAAGACTTTTCTCATTATTTCATGATTAGAGCTACTCCAGGCTCTCAATGTTAAGTTTTTTAAATTCTCAAATTTTCATCGCTTCATGTTAGGGCTGGGCGATATATCAATATAATTGATTAATACAAATTTTATATTTTAGGCGGTTTATTTTTTGAAAATCGAGATGTTATTTTGCCCTCTTGGGCTTCCGTAGTCCAGCGTAAAGTCAGCTCTTGCAAAGCACAGACATGAAAGCTGCAGCTAGCGGAGGAGATTCTTTATTTAGGCAGAGAGAGAAAAAAAAAGCTTTTTGAAGAAGAATGTGCCATGAGAAGCTCCCACAAATAAAAGTCTTTACAGACATATTCATAGAAAACCAGAGCAAAAACTGATAAGAAATTTAAGCAGTTTGTTAGGAAAAAAAATTAGTTGTTTTTTTTTAAATCTGAGGTTATTTTATGTTGCGATTTCCACTCTGTTTGCATTCAACATAAATTTTTTTTAAATTAACACACATGAAAATTCCTTAGAATAATTGTAATGTAATAATTTGTCCAGTAAAAATAAGTTTAGATTTTTTTTTTTACCAAGTTAAAAAATAGATTTTGGTCACTTGGAGCGTCAAACCACAAACTATCAAAGGTGTTCTGCTGAATGATTGTATTATTTCTCTTTATACATGTTAAAATAAAATAGTTTTTGTTCAAAAAAAAAAAGATTCTGTCATTTGTAACTTTGTTTAAAAAAAAAATAAAAAGTAGGAAAAAAAATAATTAAATCGAAAATCTGATTTGGAATGAAAAAAAAAAAAAAATCAGATTTTTTTTAATGGCCATTTCACCCAGCTCTACTTCATGTCTTTAATTTAGTTAGAATTCAGACTAAGAATTCTTCTCCTGATTCGAAACGATCAACAACAGGATTTTGTAAATCGGTGTGAAATTCTGTCTCCCTCCAAATAAGTTTAAAACACTAGTTGTAAATATGAATTTTCGTTTTTGTATACCTTTAACTAAATGTGATGGTCAGCAAGATTTTTAAAATAATCCAGTATCATAAAGTTCATATCCAAAGGTACTTATTTTTGCAGTTTAAATCCATCTACTGCAACAAGTCAAGAGCTTTGGTAATTATCAAAGTGATTCATATAAATAATAAATCTCTCATCTAAACTCTGCAGCGTTTCCTCTAAAAACGGCGTTCAGGTTGTTGAGAGATCAGAGATCAGCTCTTGTGGCTTCAGGTGTGGAGGACCTGCAGACGTCAGGAGTGAAAGCGGCTCATGGTTTACACTAAAGAGGTCGTCTGCTTAAGCTCCTTAAGGACAGTTGAGCTGAGGGACGTTCGCTGCAGGACATCGTTAAACCAACACCAACAAGCTGGCGGCCTCCTGACTGTATTCAAACTGGAAGAAAAACCCAGCGGCCGGTCTGTATTCAGACTGCAGACAATCGGACATTTCTGTTTTGAACCACAACTTGTAAATAAAACCACGTGTCTAAAGATCTCTTCAGTCATTGGCCAGGAATTACGAGGGTGAGGCAAAGCAACAAGAACAATGGAAGTACTGCGGTTTGTAATCCTTGTCGGGATAGTTCACTGATTCAAATTTTATATTTCGCTGATCAATTCTGAAGGTCTGTATCACAAATTTTTGCTTGCTGCTTTGGTACGGCGGAAGCATGTTCAAAGGCAGCTACTGAGGAAACTGCTAACAAGGTACACAGCTAAGTGTTTATGACATATAGCTTGCGTAATGAGCCTGCATTCATCCGATCAAGTTTCAATGAGTTGTTACGTCTCATCATTACTCCACTACTGTGTTTACATTCCATAATACCCGCTACAGTGGCCATTTTGGTCCAATTGTTCCACTCCGAGCACAGAGCCTATTCAGACTGAGGAAACTCAGAGCGAACCGAAGCTCAATTCAAATGGAAACTAACCCAGACTACCTCAAAAGAGGCCCCTGGTTCCAAACCAGGGTCCGGACTAAAAATTTGTTCTGCATTATGAGGAGAAACCAACTCTGGTTCACTTTAATCCAGGGACAGGCAACTTCAGGTCTTGACTATGTCTCCATGAGCTCCAGGCCATACTCATGACTGATTTCCTGGTTTAGGTGTCCAGCCAATTAGAACATGCCAGAGCAGGGTATGTTGGAACACATGTGAGGCCTGGAGTTGCCTATCCTTGTTATAAGGGAACCAAATGTGTCCAGTCTGAATACATCCTGAAGAACAATTATAAATGAAATGGAATTAAAATGGCGCATACTTCTATAGCACTTTTCTGCCTTCCTTGAAGGCGCAAAGCGCTTTATGATCATCATATGCTTTTATTTTTTTCTTGTTTTATACTACACGGTGTATACCATGCAACCAAACGGCAGCGCATGTTTGTAACGGCTAAATATTTAGCTTTAAAAATGAATGAATGTCAGGTTTGTTTGTACTGCCAATAAACTAGGGTCCAGTGATGTCATTACCTTTTAAAAATACACATGAAACATTTCCTTCCTGTTTTTTTCCCTAATAAATATGTCAAATTGCAAGAATTTTAAATAAATCAATGACTATCTTAAGAAAAACTACCAAACTAAACATGAAGAAGAGAAGATAATAAAGCAGCAGAATTTACTTTTTTTTTTTTAAGAGAAATGAAGTTCAAAAGTTTAAGACTCACCCTGGTTTTACAGTTTCTAAAAGTTTAACGGTGGGAAATATGAACAATGTCAACCATTTTGTTCTCACTGTTAACAACTGCTACACAACAACACTATAGATGAGAAACAGATGAAAGGATCTTCAAGAATAAACGGGAATCCAAAAAGCGGTGAATCAAAAATTCATAAAGCAAAGTCCCCAAAAAAAGCTATGAAAGCCAGAGTCCAAAATCACCTTCAATCCTCATTTAAACCATCAATACTGCCTCTGACTGAATGTAAGGCTTGGAGTGGTTTCAATCATAAACACATCAGATATATTACATTTTCCTGAATGAATGTTGGCTGTTGTGCTTTGTGCCTCCAACACCGTCATAAGCAGATTCTGACGCATTCTGCAGGCAGCTGGGGTAAGAAACATGCCAGCACAGAAAACACCGCGTCACCCAATCATGAGAGAGACTTACATTTGTAGGTTCTTTCTCGTGACCTCAAGTCACGCCGAGGTTGGAAAAGCTCGCTAATTTCCAACAATCTGTTCAGCTTGTATTAATGCAGGACTCTGAAGCGGCAAAAGTCCTTACACAATTTTCTAAATCGGTGAACTCCAGGACCCGAGAACAGACGGTCAGTGGAAAACCCACTTTTACTTAAGAGACGGTGATGTAAAGATGACTAAACAGTTTCAATATCAGTGTTTCTTAGGATGTAAATAAATAAAATCAATTCATGGTTTTCTGATAACAATATAAGTCATTTAGACACGACTGACAATCAAAGTTGTGATTTGCTGCTTTATAAACAAACAATTAAAGTTAAGAACATTTCTCTCAATTAATGGTCAAAAGTTGAATTTTAACTCCACTGGAGCTGAAATTTACCACAAAAGTACACGATAGATTCACAGGTTCACATTCAGTTTGACTTGTATTTTAGAACACAAATATCTGAAAGTGTATGCTAATGAAATCTGCATAACTATTAATTAAAACTGAACTAAATAATACATTTACATATTCTGTTCAAAACAAATAAAAAAGATTAGTGGAGCAAAAGTAAAGCTTTAAAAATAGAATTATGAATCTGATGAATAAATGAGCCTAATTGATACTGATCTGATTTAGAAAGTGATCCAGTTTTTTAAGCAGGACCGATGTCTTATATCTGATAATCGCACGATTACAGAGAGGTACAGTGGTCTCTCACTATATTATGGTTCACCTTTCACAGTCTGGCCGTTTTCACTGATTTTTTAAGGTTAATTTTGCATGCTTTTTTTTTTTTATAGTGCATTGTGTTCTGCATTCCGATTAGGGCTGTGGATCGTTGCTCAGGTGGCGATCCAATTCGATTCACGAATCAAGCTCAACGATTCACGAATCGAACCACGACTCTTACTTTATAACAATGTTTATTGCTATTTGTATGTCTACTTACTGGATGAATGAAAATTGAATTTATTTGTATTTAATCATTTATACCTTTTATTTAAATCAGGAGATCAGAATCAACAAAACTGATTTAAAAAAAAAAAGATTCAGACAGAAAGAAATGCTGTTTGTCATTTTAAACTTTTTTTTCTTTTGTCTATCTTCTGTTTAAGTTCGCAGTAACATAAAAAGGATACAAATCACTTCTATTTTGGATCATTTAAAAGCAAAACCTGAAAATGATTTCCACAATTTTCTATCCACAAAGTTCTTCAATATTTTACGTTCTAAGCTTTACATATTGGTGCAGACGCCCTATGAAAGGAGTCGTTTTTTACGCAGCAGAATCAGCAGATTCACGTAGATTATATCCGCCTTTCAGGAGCTCGAGGCTGCGTTTCTTCAGAATAAGATGGAGTTTCGTCAATTGCGTCAACTGTTAAAGAGGCTTAGTAACCAAAAGAACTTAAACACCGGAAGTGAAGCTCCGGTGTTGAAGCTAATCATTTTTTCAGACGCTATGTCAGTGAGCGGGACTTCAGTCTGAGTTTCTGAACAGAAAAAAGCTCTCGCGAGTTTTACTTCGAAAACCGGAAGTCCCCAGTCACGAAGATGTGGCATCGCGGTGGTGGCATCGCGGTTCTTTCGGCTTTGTTTTAGTTTGTAAGCTTAAAATACAACATTCATCAGAGTTTCGGGGGAAAAATACATCGTCCCCAGATAAAAATTTGATAATATTTTACTACAATTTACGATGTTTGTTAGTCTGAGAAAAGACTATAAAGTGTGTAGTGGGGGGGGTTTTGCTTCTATAATTCGCAGATATTACTAGTCCCAGATTATTAACTGGGATTAAATGAGGGACAAGAGGTCTAAAACATGCTATTTTTTTGGAGGAGTCGCAGCGACTTACTGCTGGATATCCCTCCACAAGTACGACGATCCGCATCGCGCTAGCATGGATGACGACCATCAAGAGGTACTAACGTCCAAATATTAAGGAAACCTTTTTTTCCCCTTTTCACTCCACTTAGAAGAGTTAGGGAAAAAAAGTGAAGCAATTCGGGTTGTAGTTTGTGCAGGAGAAACAAAAACGCAGAAAACAGATGCCACACGAGCAAGACGTGAGAACAACTGTTTGTTTCTTATGAAGTGCGAACGGAAAACAGTCGAAACATGTTCTCTATTTTGCAGACGTACTAGTTCCCTCATTAAGCAAAGCCAATACTACAGCTGTTGTTTTCAAAGTAACAGGAAGTTTAAAAGCTACGTCACCAAATACCCATATAGTTCTGCCCAAAATAAACCAACTAGATCTGGATTTTCAAATAATCAGATTCCATATTTGGTACACTTATCTGATTAGTCCCAATTATCCGGTTTATGTGGACAAATGTAAAAACAAGATTGCAACTAATTGCTTTATTGATGGTTTTATCCCCTAAAGTTTCATTTTTTTTGTTTTCATTTATGTTAATAAAACACCTAAACTATTATTTACCTGCTAGATTTTTCCAGCAGCAGACAGAACTTAAACTTTGACCTGAGCAAAAACATTCAGCTAAATTAGGAAACTCCAGAAGCCGCAAACCTTTTTATCTGCTTAGTTTGTCAACAATAATACTCTCAAGAATGTCTCGGCACGGGAGACACGGTTGCCTAAATGCACTAGTCTGCACACCAATGTGCCTAATCATCATTAGACAGCTGAATTATCCAAACCCCAATCCCAGGATGTGGGACAGCTGATGAAACGGGCTCTTTCTGCCGAGTCACCATGACCCAACACTTTGAAAAGCTGCCTACATCTTACAGCTGCAAGTTTATCCTTTTTGAGCCAGAAACGATTTCTGCACCGGCTTTATTCAAAGTTGACTTGAAAACAGAAGGAGTTAACACACAAAAAAACCCATCAAGTAATAAAAATCCCCCAGAACTGAACCAGACCGGTTCCTGAAGTGGAAATTAGATTTTATAGTCCGCCACTCTGTCCAGAAAGTGGACAATCTGGTGTTTGATGACAAACGGCAGGTTTGTGAAGCTCTTCTGATCAGCTGAGCCGTGTGCTTTAAATCCCCCACCACAAGCTCGTCTGTTTACCAGCTGTCCACAGGGATCCTCCGTATCGAGTGGGTATCAAGAGGAGATCAGAAGGCGTCTTCGGGTCCCACGACAAACCTGCGCCCATAACATGCCTGAAGAGTCAGGGCAACCGCCAGGTTGCCCTGACTCTTCAGGCATGTTATGGGCGCAGGTTTTTCTGTAACACTAATGTCAACAACACCTAATAAAACTATACTTTTATGAAAACCAGCTTTAGAATGTATTTTAGAGCATTTTATAACCAATGATAAACTCAACCAGCTGGATATGTGTTAATTGAACAGTGTATGGCGCATTCTTGAACGCACCATGCATTTTCTCTATGAAAGCAGCATCAGAAGCTAGTAGGCGTGTTTGAGTTGACTTGCGCCTCGCCTGCATCGTCGGCGAGACTAAGCTGCTGCAGGAGGGGGCGGAGAAAGGCGCCTGAGATGAAGGTGGACGACGAGACTGTACGAGAACGAGGAGTTGGGGGTTGTCCTCAACATTCGGCTGAATTTTAATACGCCACTCCTCCTAGTATGATCTGTGCTGTTGTGTCTTTTATAGTATTTTTTTACATCTCTTACAGTAAAACAGATAAAAAAATTGTCGGGGGATTCATTACATGTGCACAGTCCCAAATAAACAGATAAACTAAAAATTAAAGTTCATTTTAAAGACAACTATGATACACATGACCACAGATTATTTAAAATCTTGTATATTTTTTCATCAGCGATTCATTACCTTCCAGAAAAAGTAAGAAAATACGCATATTTCCTTCATTTAGCGCCAGTTATTTCACATTAAACTACAAAAACTTTCGGGACACCGTTTCCCACAATGCATTGTTTTGTAGTCATCAAGGCGGCTTGCAGCCAGCGCAGTACCTATTTTCTGGCTGCGCTGGCTTAGGTAGGCGCCTTGAACCCGCCACTTTTTCGCAATACTTCATGTCGTCGCAAATGTGACGTCGGTGACAGAAACTAACCAGCATGCACCGCAATCCCGCCTGCATAATCTCAAACATGCCTAGTATCTCACTGAGCAACAACACAGCAATTTTCAGGAAAAAGAGAAGGTAAGACAAACTAGACACGATTTTGACATAAAATCACACAGAATGTGGATCATAAAGGTATTTGTGACAAATGAGCTGAGATACTATCAAAGAAATGAGCAACACAAAACATTTGAAGAAAGAAAGGGGGCTGGGTATCAATGATTCAATTCGATTTGATTCAATTTTGACTTTACATGATTTACACATTTATTAATAAATAAATAATCCACTATATGCTATGACTATTAATAGCATATAGTGTTACATGGTCACTCTAAAGGAGAAATTCTGACAAAAATGTTCAGATCATTAACATTGTAAACATTGTTCTGCTTCTCCTGGAGCACTTTTCAGTTTGGCCACTAGGTGGAGCTTCCACTGTAGCAGTACAGTTTTTTTTTCAAGAAGAATAAGCACAGAATGACCAAAAAAAAAGGTGCTTTAGACCAAAAATTGTTACTTTAAAAAAATGTTTCACTAACAGAGTTTAGAAAATTCATATTTACGAGTATATAAGATTTTTATTTTAGTCAGCAGTGTATGTTTAGGTCGACTGAGTGTTAGCATTAGCCATCCTGTGGGAAATTACATAAAACGTTAGCATCAAGCTAAAAGACTTTACGTGCTATATCGATTTATATTTTGATGCATCAATCGATTAATCGATTTTATCATCCCGTCTATAGACAGAAAATGCTTTTAGAAAATTAGACATTTAAAAAAACTAAAAACACATCAAGAAATAACAATATTTGATGTTTTTGTTCATATTTAAATTCAAAATACCCTTTTATCCAAGCCATGACAATACATCAGTCAAAAAGAATTGTTTTCACATTTTTTTTTTTTACCAACAAGCTAATCAAAACAAAGTAAAACAGTTTAAATAAAATAAACTATTTGATTACACAAAAAATCTTTGTATTTTTGCTTACTAAATGGGTCATAAAAGGTAAAAAACTTTGACGGTTAGATTAACAATAACAAACTTTTTTTATTTTTTTATCTTGCCAAACTCTAGAAAAGATGCTGCTGTATTATTTGTGGCAAATGAACTCTGAAAAAAGGTTTAACGGATTTGGAGGGCAAACTCAGCCTAGACCGCATGTCAAAACCTAGAAACTTCCAGCATAACATGCTGTTCTCTAATCGTCAGCTGAGTTTAGCCGCCGGTACAGACTCCTCACACTGAAATGCTTGGTCACTCTCCGCTTATCTCCAGTCTCTTTCATTTCTTTGCTTCCTTTCAGTGATTGTTCACTGCATGTTTCCTCACAGCTCTGTTGGGCAGCTGCAGCCTGCTGTGTGCACTCCAGAAGGCCAGAGGTTTCCATTAACATAAACCACAACCAACCCCTGCCAGGTCACATTAACCATAAGCCTAACTTACTGGCTGGCTCTGCTGCTGCAGCTCCTTTATTCCACCTTTCTGTTTTGTTTGAATGCATGGGGGTGGAACAGAGGGGCATTGCATTCATGCAACAGTGTTCCTGAAGCTCAGTTAAGATCCCCAAAGCACCAAAAACTGTTGAGTCCGTCTGAGCAAAGGTATCCTTCTTAGACCAAAGCAGGACTCTCCACAGTTTATTCCATGTTAGAGAATCTCAGATTTCAGAAGCGGAGCTGTGTGAAGAACAGAACAAAAGTTGGTCGACTTTTCTTTGGTTTGCACTGGTCGATGCTGGCAGCTGACCGAGTTTAAATGCAAATATTCATTGTGTCATGACCTTTTTATCAATATTTCACAGCAGATATTCAAATCCGTCCCAGAATATCAACCTTTTTTTGGACACTTTGCATAACTGCACATTGAAATAATAGAAACAATACAGAACAATGGAAACTGGAAGGCAGTAAAGAGAAAAAAAATGGCATAAAATAATATCTTGGTGTCACAAGATGTCAAATTCGTTTGTTCGTCTTGCAGTTTTAAACATCACTTCCATTTTAAATGCAACTGCTGCCTCTGTACAACAAACTTAAGGTCACATTTTAATTTTAGATAATAGCGCAGATCATAAACCAATATTATTACATCAGATTTTTACATTTCATGCAAAACATTTCGATAAAACTCAAAGCTGAAGTTCAAATGACTTTGCCACTTTTAATTAGTTTACATTTATTTTCAAGTCGCTTTAAATCAAACCTGCCTTGACAAAAGTTACAGGAGAAGCTTGTAAGGACGTAGTATCTCTCAAAAATAAAAAAGAAAATGAGTTTGTCCCTGTACTGTATAGATGACCATTTTGTTCACAGCGTCACAGGTAGCTATTATAATAAATATGAATATATAAGATTTTCTTAAACTGATGTGCTTTATTTATTCTGTTCCATTGTTAGTAGTTTCGTTTTTTATTGCCATTTTTGAAACAACTTTTATTTGCACAAAGCTGTGCAAATAGCTCAAGAACGGTTTGGTACCACAGTTTTACTGTACTTAGTGCAGTTTTGCAGTTTTTTATGCATGATCTGTACCCTGATTGGCTGTTGACCTCGTCAAACAAACTCCTCTATGCTGGGAAAAGTGAGAAAATATTCACGTCTTTCAGTGTGTAGTAGTGCTGCACAATATGAGGTAAACTTGTGATGTGAGATATTGGTGATCACTCTAACGATGACAAGACTTTTTAATAAAAAAAATAAAGAATTACCAAAACTTGAACCATACTCATCGATGTCTACATAGGAAGCATCCAACATAAAGTTGTCCATCCGGCATGTTAAATGAATGGAGCGCTGCTATAACTTAGCTTTTAGCATGTGTGCTAACATTTGAGGTAACCATTTATCATCATTTATGCTGTTGTTTGCGATATATGTATCACAATAAATTTGCGATTTATTGCAAATTAAATTTCCAAAATGCACTTTTTCGGTTTTACGTAACCTTATCTGTTCTTTACGCTTCTTGATGTTCAAGAATTATTTTACAACCTTGACCAGAAAAAAATAACTGATAATAGGGGCGTTGAAAAACGTCCAGAACTGTAAGTTCGGACAAGCTGTTTTCTGGATTTATCAACAAAGAAAGGTTTCATATGGTCTTGTTCCCACACTCGACTATCAATATCCTGTGAAAATATGATAGTGAGTCGCTTTAATGTACGCATTTGTTGGAGTTATGCAACTGTAGATATATTGACAATTATTCTCTGATGTTTCAGGTAAAAATAACATTTCTTTGAGAGATTATTTGTGTTTCTAACATTGGTTCATAGCTTTTAAAATTAACTGGAGATTTATGGAATTGCCTTTTTGACTGATCCTTTAGTAAATGCTACAGGTTCTTAATAATATTGACACAGAAAAAGTCTTTATCTAACCTTAATTACATTTTTTTTTTATCCTCCAGATTTACTAGAATAAACCAGCAGCTGCAAATAACTGAAACTCCTTGACAATAATCTAAAAAGGCTTTTTCTTAACTCATTTTGACGACCATTCTCACCTCATGGGGGGACGGCAGAAATTCTCATGGGTGCTGCAGAAGCCACCTGCTCCCAATCCCACAGTGCATCACTGGAGAAGCCTATAAATAAACGGCGTGCCACGTTGCTCTGCGGCGACAGATCCACTCATGGGGCTGAAAAACCAACCCAATCCTCAGCAGATGTGGGGACTTTTGTTGTTGTTGTGAGGATTGCAATAGCCCCCACCCCCAGACCCACATGCGCTGTATAATAACAGAGGCCAGATTTAGATAATTGAGGCGAGTGTCAGTCTGCGGCTTTTCCTGTGCTCTTGTGGGAAGTGTTGTGCGGAAACGCAGCACAAAATCTTTAAAACAATGGAAAATAATGGCAGGGTTAGATCTATGAAGGGGTTTAATGATCCGACATAGACCTGCTGAACCTGTTCAATCAGAGGAAAGCCGGTTATCTGCAGGCAGCTCGGTGGTCCTCCCTGCATGCGTGCACGCGTGACGACAGCAGAGGGAAGCCTTTCTGCAACCACCAAATAAGGAGGAAACGACAGAGCGCCCGCCTGCTTCCTCACGCACACGTCAAACACACGGCGGGCTGTCACATGATCGCGTGGTGACATCACCTCGCGACGCGAGGGGTGAAAAGCTCAGAAAGCATTCCCCCCACGAGTATGCCAGACGCATTACCAGCTCATGAGCCATACACAGGTCAGATAACAAGTGGAATCTAACCTGATCTCAACTGTTACCCGATACCAGCAGGCCTGATGCTGAACTGGTTAGCTCCACTCAAACCCCTGCTCTGCTCTGCTCTGCTCGCCGGACATCCACTCCTGACGCTGGTTAGATAAGTCGCTGGAGCTGACCTATGAAACATCACGTCTATCTTTAAACTTCTTGGCTCTGATCTTCCTTGGTTGCACCAGACTGAACCACAACTATTCATGCCCGTGAGAACAATGGAATGGAGCTTAGTACAGGAACTTGATGACTCCCAGAACAACAACAAAAAAAAAAAAACTATCAACATCTGATGTTTGGTTACCATCGCACCAGAACTCAAAATCCCCTCCTGTCCACACATCCAAGACACACAAGCTGAGGGGGAATTATTGACCTCAATATTCCTTTATATCACTTTACGCTCTTCTTTTTAGGTAAATGTGTACAATTATAATACAAGAGGATTTTTCTAAATTTGGTTGTTATCAGCAATAGAGAAAAATGAAGAGCAAAAGAGACAAAAGAAAGCATTAAAACACTGCAGAACGAGTGCAAAGAAAAGGGTTGTTGATGCAAAGTTTGCAAGACATGGAGGTCTGGTCTTGATTACGTTGTTTTGGTGCTTGATGGTTTTTCTTTAATTATTTTGTGCTTTTGTGAATAATTATTACACATGTATAAATCATGGGAATTTCTTCCAATCGCTCAATTTTCCAAATACACATTAACAGAAAAATCTTTTCTGTATGAAACGCCAGTTTGTATCTGTCTTCTTCTTCTATGGTTGAGAAAAAGGCGACACCGCATTCAGAAGCATCCGTCGGGCTTTGTGATCCCAATGACTTTGTTATTAAAACCATTTAAAATGACCAAAAAATAATAATAAAACGACACGTCAGCAATCCCAAATCAGCGTCAACGTGGTCAACTAATCAATGACAGCCCTAATTAAAATTTCTATTTGCTGCCCGGGGAACAGAGTTACAAATTTAATTTCACTCTGTGATGAAATTACAATTAAGATCCTTAATAAAAAAAAAAGAAGAAAGAAAAACGAAGCGACTTTATGAAGGAAAGAAGCTTAAATCGTTGTTAGCTTAGGACTGCGCTGGGGCATGTTTCAACATTCAACATTCATTTCCCCCCTTTTTTTAAATGTATTTATGAATTAAAAACACTTTTTAATTAATTGAAAATTCAAGAGAAAGAATGTCTCCAACGTAAGTGAAAAGAACTGAGAACAAACCAGCAGACGTCAAAAATGTAACGTCCTAATTTACTGTCACTGAGAAACACACAAAAAGCCCATTTCTGCAGCTATTTAAAGCTCATTTTCCAAATATATCGTTTCTTCCTCCAAACTAAACCCAGTTTAACTTGTGAGACTGGCCACATTAGACAAACGGTCCCCACCCGAATCCCCACCGAGGGTCGCTCCATTATCACCAGGTCCAGACACAACATCCAGACTGATAAAAAGGACTTGAGTTACTGAAGACATGCCAACAGCTGACAGTGGGTGTAGCTTTTTGGCAGAGGAGCAGGGATGGCGACACTTTATACCTGACCCTCTTCTGCACGATTAAGCAGAAAAGTGGTGGTACGGATCCCCGTCAGAGCAGAGGAGGTGAGACGGCAGGATTATTCCGGCTCTTTCCTGATGAATATTTCTGCAATATGTTTGCATCCCACTCATGGTTCAAACAGCACGTTCTCTGCTGGGTTTATAAAGCGACGCCTACAAAAACACTCAGCTCTTAAGCATGGCTGAAGGAGCAACAAGATAAAATCCAGTCTGGGACAAATGTGAGACTCGAGAGGCGTCACTCCTATTTCTATGAACTGCAGAGAAAGCCGCTGTAAAATGGCCAAGTACCTTCAAAACGCCACACCCTGAAGGTCCTCCAATCTACACCCACATGGAAAAAACAAACACTAAGAGATGATTTCTTTATTTGAAACAAATCCACTGATGTTTGTGCAAATCCTTGACAATAATTACAGATATTTTTTTTATGTAATGCCCAAATTTAAGCATTAAAACTGACAGGATTACTATGAATGAGCAGAAAATAAGGATTTAGCACAAAAAATCCAGACTTCTTCAAAAGGTTCTTTTATACCCCGATCATACAAATAAATTATTTGAAATGTGTAAATTTGAAAAATAAATCAAATCCAATTCATGGATTGCCTGTTGAATGCTAAAAGAGTTCAAACCAACAAAAGTGATATTTTAACAACAGCTTAGTCTCCTTTTGAATTCAACCACTTTGTCAGTATCAGTTCAAAATTTTATGCAAAAATTATCAGACAACTCGACTGACTTAAAAACTATTTTAAACTGAATAGCCTGAGTTTGCAGTTCAGTTCCTTTTCTGTTCTGCTAGAACACCAAGATGGTCCATTTTGAGTGTTCACTCCTTCTGAATAAACATGACCAACAACCTGGTTCTCAGCTTTCTAAACAATCAGTGTAACAAGTATTCGTGACAGAGTGGAGCATCACTTTGTAGATATCATCTTTGTTTGGGTGAAGCTCACGTTTTTAATGATGTAAATTCTCCGGTAATAAGAAGCAACTTTAATGGAACATTAACA
Source organism: Oryzias javanicus (assembly GCA_003999625.1). NCBI lineage: Eukaryota > Metazoa > Chordata > Actinopteri > Beloniformes > Adrianichthyidae > Oryzias > Oryzias javanicus. The sequence continues at coordinate 33,317,715 of CM012450.1, read as the reverse complement.
CGTTGCATTTTGACAGATACGAATAGAGATTTATAAATATTTTAACATTTAAAAATGTAAAGTACTGAAATGAAGCTACTTATTTACAGTTAAGTGATTAAATGATTAAAAGCCTGGTGAGCAAGCAACTAAAGAAAAGCTTCTTTGTTGTATTTTTCTTTAATCATCTTTGCTGGTTTCTGAAGGATCTAATGGACACATGGGTGTTTCAGAAGATTTTCCCAAGAAAAAAAAAAAAAAAATTTAAACTAAACCATTTAAAGACAGCATCTTTGTGGAGGAACCTTCGGGTCTCCATGAGGTCAGCGGGTTGCAGACCTGGATATTCCCATCTTCATAGAAATGTCACACAAAAACAAGAACAGAGTTCTAAGACTTGACAAATTGAAACTGGATTTAATGAACAATATAAAGTCTTTATGTGGATTAGTGACAGCTCCTCTCAACTGTCTATTCTACCACGAAGGATGTTCAAATCTCTTAAAGGTCTAAATGCACACACCTCACTGGAAGGAGGCAGAATCCGTCTCTATGGCAACAGAACGTCTAAACCTAATTAGAAAAAGTGTCAAATGGAGTGGTATTACTGAAACAGATTGACCATTTGTTTAAAGTGAGCACATTTTTGCCTGTACATCAGAAGGTGCTGTAGCAACACAACTAAAGCAGCTGCTTTCTGCTTGGAATTCCCTTCAGGCACCGCTAACACAGTTAGCTCATTACATCTTTGTGAGCCGTTAAAGCGTTTCATTTCCCTCAAAGAAACTGAGAAAGTCAGCCTCTAAACACCTTTCAGACCGTCCTGATCACCAGCAATCCGAAAAATATTAAAACCGAGGAGCAAAAGAAGAGCCGGCTGAATGTCAGAGGTTTATCTCAGAGCAGCTTTGGCGACGCTGGTGTGAAATCAGACTGTGGTACAGTGGTCTGCACTGCAAACACCAGGAACAGGAGCAACAGCAGGTTATAGTCATCTATACCTCCTCTAATGGTTTCTGAACAGACAGAGTCTTCCTTCTGACATTTCATCTGACATGTAGTTACATATTAAGAGTTTAAGCAATCGCCATTTACACCCCCTCACTCAAACTTACTGGAAAAAAGGCTTATCACTGTTTGCTTGATCAGAGAGTAACGCCAAACTCAGTGAACTGGCAGCTAAAAATCCCTTCAATTTACATTTAAAGTAAAAAAAAAATAATAAATCAGTTTTCAGGAGCAAAAAACACATAAATCCTTTAAGCTTAAAATTCCATGCATCAGTTCCATATTTTTGTTTTAAGTCGAAGAAGAAAAACCAGCTACACTGTTACTGTTATTTACTCGAACTGAGATCCTGAGGCATGTCCAAACATACAGTTGGTTTTTTATTAATTATTAGTATTTTTATTCAGTCCTTCTGTGCGTCTGGCAACTAAACCTTCGGGCCAGAACCGGTCTGTAGTTGGGAACCATTCATTTGAAATATTTTCAATAAGAGCTCATTATTTAGGACAGGAGTTAATACAGGTATAAAACATCCATTCATGAGATGAAGACGAAGTCTCAGAACTATTTGAAAACATTGACAGTAGATCTTTAATTAAAGTTCATTGAAATCTTCGAGCATAATGACTGTTCTGTCATGTGATCATAGAAGATCTTCACTACATAACGGACTAAAAGAAGGGATCGAGTCTGTCCATGTCGCTCATCTTTAGATCTAGGGGTGTACCAAAATATCGATATTGCGATATATCGCGATATTTAGTCCTGCGATTGATTCTAGATGGGTTCTCACCAAGTATTGATCTTATATTTTCATTTGAAGAGGCTGTTGCGCAGCTGGGCGCGCTGCGTCGGACATTTAATGGCGACGCATACACTGTGTGCAATTATCATCCATCTGTTGAAGAGACAGCCGGTAAGAAGCGACTTTGTCTGAGCGCTGGAACGACCGCGATCGGTTATTTCCTGTTTGATTGGCGCGCTGTGGGAACGAGGCGCGCGCTTGTGTGTACTTCAGGTACCAGTCGGAATTTTTGTTTTTATGCAGTTTGATGTTTAGCCTGCTGGTATACGGTGTAACTTTGGTAAATTTATGGTGTAAGGTTTTCAAATGAATGTAATTACTTTTTGCTAATGTTATTTTTAAGTCATTCTGGAATAAAGATTTAGGATTTAATGTATGAACTTAAATAAACATGTAGTTAAAATAAAGTAAATTAATTCACTGTAAAACTAGGGAGGTTGCTAGTTAATTGAAGCGCATAAATTACATAAATTATTGATTAAAGTCTTTTATTGCTATTCTGTAATGGAATTTGTAAATATTTATCGCCATTATCGGTGCTCTAGGGTTTATACCTATTGACTGCTGACTGACCAAATGGAAAATAAATAAAGATTGGAAAAATAATCTCAAGTGGCAGTCTGAATAAATCAGCCTTCAATTTTCAAATGTGGGAAAAGTGCACAAAAAATTAGATAATCCTTGACAGAGGCTGTAAAACGTTATTTTCATCATCTTTTGGAGGTAGAGAGCTGTCGCCATTTGAATTATTACATTTTGTTCTGTTGCTTACAACCATTCTACACTAAGTAGTGGCACTGCTGATCATGTTTACTATTGTTTACATTGAATTTTACAGATAATTCCAATTCAATTTGTGTCAATGCTTGTCAAAGACATAGTAGGACTGATTTCTGCAATGTTGCGCAAAAGTGTCTATAATTCATTGCACAAAATAAGACACAAGTTGTTTATTATGATTGTGTTTAAGCTAAAAAAAAATAATGAGATATATTTTCCCCAAAAATATGACCTTCTATATAATGCGAGTTATTGAGAGATGATTTTTACCAATTATTGCAGTATAGCGATATTATCGATATCGTGAGCAATGTTCGTGTATCGCACCGTATCGTGAGGTACCCGGTGATTCCCAGCCCGATATGGATCCATATTCAAAATCCTGGAAGAGATCTTTCAATTATGATTAAAATATGATTTTTAGCTTTTATTTTTGTTTCTGGGAGTGGAACTCTTAAGCATATTTATCTCATTTAAACTGTCAGATTCAATAACAATTATTTCATTTGACCCTCGTGCTCTCTTAAGGGGTCCAGATGACCCTAATATTGATGTATGATCCTCCCTCATGCCAAAGGTTTACAGGATTTCATGTCTGCCACAGACATAAAATAAAAGACCTGCTCCAAGCATTTTTTTAATCTGTTTTCAAAGCATTCCCTGTGGTCTTAATGATTATGCTGGGGTTTTTTTTTTTGCCAAAAACCAAAATATGTGTGATGTTTTTTAGGACTTAGTTTCTGCAGAGCGGCAGGAGTTCATTTGAAATTAGCCGCAGAGTTGTGGGTAGGACTGTTGGTGAAGAGCAAGCCCGCCCCTCTTCCCTTCCACGTTGCTGAGAACTCTGAACAGGGAGCATTTGGTATTTTTTTTGTCTGCTCCTGATTCTCAACAATTTGAAAAAATAATTACTAAGCTTAATTTCCCTAAAATATGTTCCCCATCATCAGAAAAACACCACAAGAACATGCTAAAAACACAATTTTCCGTTAAAAAAACATTACTGATGTACAGGAGCTGATTTTAGTCTTTCATGCTTTGACATGAATCCACTTCGCTGCACCAGGAAAACCTGAATCCATCAGGTTTAATGATGTTTAACGTAAAAATGAAAAAAGTCAGTTAATAAGGCAAAAAAAAATAAAACATGATGGCAGATTAGCCATTGTGTATGCATAAAGGCACATCTTTCACAACTCTTTATGTCTAACTTCTTCATCTCTTCTGACATTCTTGCCCTCCTGTTTCTATGTGGAAACCAAAACTAACAGCAGTAGAGTTTAGAACTTTTGGTATATTTAAGAAACCATGCTCACAGTGAGTGCTAGCCAGAAGAAAGGAGAGGGGCGCTGGAGGTCAATGTTAAGCTTTAAGATTGAAATTTCATCATCTTCAAATATTGAGTCTAAACTGGCCGTATAAGTAGAAAAACTGGAATATCTCATCTTTTGAGATGGTTATAGCTCAGTCCATATCTCCGGGATTAGAGAAAAGCTTTCTGCCCACTTCAATACAACAGAAACACAAAAAAAACATTGGACAGAAATCTTCTGACACAAACGTTTGATGATGACTCGCAATCTAACAAGAGTAAAATTTATCACTAAATGTGGCAAAAAGATGAAGAAAAATGAGTTTAGTAGATTTCTCATTTTTCTGCAATTCTTCTTGGCAAAAAAAATGCATTTTCTTTCTAAATAGATGTGTAAGCAACATGTATTTCTAAGATTTGACTAGTTGTTATAAATTTAAAAAAATAGGCAGACAGTACAGAATTTTGCTGTCGTCTACAGACGTACAGGACAACATGGCTGCAGGTTCTCCTGCTGGTCAGTTTCCAGGTTTAAAGAACTGCAGTGGAGCCTGAACATGTGCAGCCCAGCCGCTCAACACGGATTCTGGTTCTGACACTGCCTGCATCACAGCTGCCCAACACTATTCTCTGCTTATCCGCTGACTCATGCTTTTCTGATCGACTTAACACACCTGGTCCAGGTAATCAAGCAAGAAGTGCATGGAGACAACAGAAAGGGTGGGAGATCTCGAGGACCAGGGTTGGGCGGACCTGATACCAACAGCAGTTAAATATTGTTTTCATCACGAACGTGAAGAACATTGATGAATGCTGCACCAACAGAGCAACATCTTTGGGTGGAGGCAGCATGAAAGGGGTCGACCCCTCCCTTACTGGAAAAACGAGACCTGAGATGGCACTAGTGGATGCAGTCTTAATGCACAGATATCCAGATAAGATTCTGCAACCACAGGCGATCCTGAATCTCCACAGTCCACAAATGAACTTTATCCTCAGAGACGACAACGTTTGCCTCTCAGAGAGAAGATTTAGAGAGACTAACTCCAGAATCTGTGTGTGTGGAGATGATGGGATGGCCCGCCAGTGATCCGGATCACAACAACACTGAACACCTGTTGAGACGTGATGTTTGTGCCAGAGTGACCAACGCAACCACGCTGCCAAACTAGAGAAAAAGCACAGATTAGACTGCTGAGCCTACGGTTCATTGAAGAGAACACTTGGTTTCTTCAAACGTCAATCATCCGTTTCACCAAATAAGAATCAATGGCAGAGACGACCGTTTTAGGCCAAATTGGCATGATCTTTCCAGAAAAGGCAACAAATGCCATTTTAAAGACCCTCTCTGATGTTTTTGGCGCACTTGAGGAATTTTTGTTGATTATGGAGGAAATTTGAGGACATAAAAAAATGCTGTTAAAAAAGTTATAGATGTAATGTAGAAGCTACAATCGAAGGACCACAAGCTCCCTGCTCCGCTCCATTCTGATGCACTCAATTGACAAGATTCATGTACCTCTTGCATGTCAGGTTGGGGTCGTGAGGGGCTGTAAGCTAGCGAGTGCGAACAGGTGGATGATGGGAAGTGGTGACAGGCTTACTCCACACCAAGATACGACTCAGAAGCAAATTTCTAATAATCTACGCTTCAGAAACTATTTTTATTTATTTATTTTTATGATTAAAAACAGAATAATCATTTAAAAACCAATGTGAACGCTCCTAAAAAAGATCATAATATGATTGAAGGGGCAAAATAAACTATAAACCATAACATTTCCTATTTCTAAAATATATTTAAGCTCTCACACTAATTTTGTAAAAGCAGAACTGGTGTTTGTTAGATGGAAGCACAAACTTGGGGGAAAAAAGAACACTTCATTTAAATAACTTTTGTCTTTGAATGCAGCACACAACAGGCCTGTTGCTGAGGCTGCTTCAGTCATGGACGCCCTGCTGAGTTCCACTACTGAATGTGACAGCTTCTGGAGCCCAAACTGGACTCCAAAGTCTGGAAAAGCACGTTTTTGTCACTGCCAGAAGTCCAGCTGGCACACATGAGGTAGTCCAGACAACTGACAGCTCAGTTACAAACAAAAAGACCTCTTCTAGAACAGACAGCGCCGAAGAAAACGTGTTTTGGATCAAGCAGGATCACCCACCTGAATATAAAAAGGAGAAATATAATTTTGATTTCATAAAAATGCTAAGATTGAAGCAGGATGACCTGCAAAAGCGTGCTAGCTTACATGCTAATGTTAGCTAGCAAGGTGAACGCACAACTAGCGGCAGGATTTGCTTTGACAACAAACACAACGCATGACAACCCGCAGAATGACCGACAAACACCTGCACGGTTCCACGCTGGACCACGCCAAAAAAGGTCCCCCGACTCAGAACCCGCTGCGGACCCGGTCTCCGGCTAGCTAGCTAAGCTATCCGCAGCCATGCCTCTCTCTCGGGGAACACGTGGAGTGAACACGTGATGTCTCATAACAAATCTGCTCATTTTTAGCGATTAAACGAGCAGATGTTTCGCGTTAGATGGCGATTTGAAGTCATGCCAGGAGTAGTAAGAAGCTGGCGTGTTGTTGGGGCTGCAAAACAACGTGGTCGTCTTTAAGCTAAACTAGCTAAAGGGCTTCGCGTCTGACTAGGCCAAAGGGGACTGTCTGCTTTGTTAGCTGGTTCAAGCTGCTAACCAGCCGGCCAGGGTCGAGTTTGCTTCTTTTTTTCTTTTCTTTTTTTTAACGAACTGATGCAATGTGTGACATGGGCGGGTGTCTCTTCATGTCTGACGTGGCTGTAAGCAGCATCTTTTGAGCTAAAAGCCCCCCCAAAGTAAAAGGTAAACAGAATTAAATTAGCGGTTTAAATATTTGGTAAGCAGAGGGAGTGTGTGAGCAGCAGGAGAGGTGATGAAGCAACTTCAACTGCAACCTGATCAAACTCCACATAAAATCCTAGAAAAAAAAAAGAAAAAGAGTGGGGGAAGTTTGCACCAAACTTGCAGCATGCAATTGCCTGGGGGGCATTTAAAAGATCTTCTTTAACCTAAAAATGGCATTTTTAAACAGTTTGACAGAACTAAAACATAAAGATGCTTAATTTATTTTTGGTAAAGTTTGTCCTTTTTTTTGTTTAGTTTTGTTGAGTGACTTAAAACCCCAGCAGATTGTCAGGGTGTGACCACACCTGAGCACACACACACACACACCAACAGCTCTGACAGCCGCTTGGTCAGCATGGAGGGGGGTACCAACCTGCCTGTCCGTTCACGCTGACCACCGTCACCGCCGTCACTTTCCGGGTCCACGGGTTCACCTTGGGCGGAGGAGCCTCCGTGAACTCCTTCTTGTCGCTCTCTTTGCCCCCGTCCTCGCCCGCTTGCTCCTCGCTGTCACCGCCGCCTCTGCTCTGCTCTGTCGCCTGTCTGGAGGTCTGCTCCCCGGCGCCGGTGGTCCCTCCCTGCCCGGGGCTGCTGTCGCCGGTGACAGCCGCCGCCGGCCGCTTCGTCGCCTCCTTCTCCGGCTCGCTGCGAATCACTTTACCGTGCCCCTCGGCTTTGGCGAGCGGGTTGCCGGGCAGGAGAGTCTCCACCTGAGTGGCCATTTCCCACCACCGTCTTTCTTCCCCCCTTCAGGATTACTAGTCCTCCCCCCCACCGGCCCTAATGTGGCTTCAGTTCGGGGAAAATGTCGAGTCGAACCGCGGGGTGTACGGCTCCTCTGTGGCTCCCGGACCGCAAGAGCTCGTGCTTAAGCCGCGGAGGAGTCGGCGCCGAGTTAAAACATATAAAAACAAAGAAACAACCGCTCAGGATTAAACCTTATCTCCAGCACTCGCAGCAATATGGATGATCCCCACCACGCGATAGAGGGGCGCGCGCACGTACACTCGAAGGGGGAGTAGCCACGCAAACGCAGGGAGCGCGCATTGGAACTCAGAACGTGATGGTGCCTTCAAGTCTTGCTGGTTTTTTACAGCAAAAAAGAAAAAAAAATAAGCAATCAAGTTTTTGAAAAACTGGCTTCATCTACTGAGGACGGTTTATTTATTTGTTTATAAAGACTAATCTTTTTAGTATAACTTTTAATCAATTTTACATGTCCTCATATCTTAATTTGATTGTATCTACTGATTGCATTTGTGGGATTTGTAGTTGTGTTGGGTTTTCATTTTATTTATTTTATTAAACTGCTTTGAGAAGCTTTTTATCAAGAAAACTTCTATATAAATAAAGTTTAATTTTAATGACTATTTTTAATCTTTGTTTTTTCTGTGTTTACAAAATAAATTTAGTAAGGATTAATCTCCTGTTGGACAAAATTAAATGTCAAAAAATGACATATTTAGTTTACTTTTTTTTATAAGCTTTATTCTTTTTCAATTGCTGGTTTCTTTGTAGTGCAGGACTCGAGTAAAATCTCCTGCAAAACATGCGCTCACATTTTTTTAAACATCAAATATGATGTCACATATTTCCTAAAATAAAAGATGTAGTAAGTATGGGTAAAATTTTAAATTAATGTTCTGTTAACTGTCACCTATTTAAGTGAGTAAAATTTGTTTTACCCATTTGGCCCATTCCCTGGAGGGGGAGCAGTGAGCTGCAGCCACACTCAGAAACAATTTAGTGGTTTAACTCTCCAGTTCAACCCCTTAACTGGTGTGGATCCTATTTTTATATTCTTTGGTACGACTCAAGCTGGATACGAACTCACAACCTTCCAGTCTCAGGGTGGACACCCTATCACAAGTCCCCTGAGCTGGCTGAGTATGAATCCATTGTGTTCTGATGATAAATACTTGGTTGGTTTTAAAAAAAAATAATGTTCATGTATTTTTTTTTTACATTAAAATGCATTCAAATACAATGCTTTGTAGTCTACTCTCATTAGTCACTTTATTAGGTACACCTGATCATTAATACAAAGTTCTAATCAGCCAATAACATGGCAGCTTAATGCATTTAGGTATGGAAATATGATTAAGACGATCTGCTGCAGTTCAAAATAATGTCTTTGACTTCTATTCTATGAGAAAGGACAACACATGTACAGTGGGATATTACGAACATAGTGGAGGAAAAAATATGCTGTACCTAATTACTTTCCTTCAGGGTTACAGAAGTTATAGCCATAATATTTCACTCCCTTTCAGTCAATTCACTCGGTATAAAACATGTAGGTTGGGACTAATACACACACCCTGAGAACCACGACCAATCCACAGCACTGTAAGGATTTACAAATGTTCACCTCTGACCTCAATCTAGCTTCCACTGCTCTTTCCCATGTTGTTATTGTGTGACTCATCAGCGTTACTCCTCTGGAGTTTCCACAACTCTGATGACACATAATTAAAGTCAAAATTTAATTTCTGAGTATTTCTTTATTTGAATTGTTGTAAGTTAGAAGCAGACAAAAAAATGCAGTTGGAAAAACTTGTAGATGTGATGTTGAAGAAACAAACCACAAGCTCCCTGCTCCGCTCCATTCTGATGCATCCAAGTTGAATCTTAAAATTATATTTCTGTTAATTAAAAAAACATTACATTTTGAATTTAAATAAAGTGAATTTTCACAGTTTTATGAAAAAAGAAGATAATTCGTATTAAATGTTTTACTTGACTAAAGTAAATATAAGTAATTTTTTAAATCGGCAGTTCTAAGTGAAATAAATGGTCATTAAATTGCATGGAAATTCGAATGTACATAACAGTATACATATAGTGTTAAAGTTTTCAATAAATGTTTTCATTCTTGGAGCTGAGAACCCGAGTTTATACCGACATCTAAAATCCCCACTTCCATTAAACGCATCACTTGAAAGCCCCTTCCCCTCCTCTTCCAGGTCGACACGCGCTCGTTTCAGTGAACTTGAAGTCTGACAAACTGCAGAATCGGAGTCGCTTCTGCTGCTCACACTTTCCTCCAGTTTGTAATAGAAAACTGCACTAAATGGAGGGATCAAATCAACATTTCTGCACGTGTCCACCAAGTAAAAGAGCACGTGCGCACTTGCGCATGTTCCAGATTTTAAAGACAACCCCCCACCCACCCTTTCTTTTCCCTTTCTTTTTTTTTTTTTTTTTAAATGAAACCTGTATCTGTGCAGGGGAGGTCCTTCATTTTGCTTTCTCTACTTTCAGTCACTTTTGGTTTCCATATCGTGTCGTAAACGCTTCATTGATCTATTTGTGTTTTAAAATACAGACACATTTACAGTATTTGCATTCAAAACTTTAAAAACTTTATCTTGACCCCCTCATAAAGTAGTCTAGATCTACAAAGGAAGGCACAAAAAATAATTTTTTTAATTTTTGTTCATGTTAATTCTTCACCTCAAATATTCATCTTTTCTAAATGAATAAATAGAATAAAATAAATCAATGTTTTATGTCTTTAATGGACAACCCATCAATACTTCCTTTTTTTCTATTTCAAGCTAAATGAAACATAATTGGTGGAAGAGGCTCTCCAAATGACAACTATAAATGTCATTCCAAAACCCAAAATAGCTACATGATATACTTCAGTTGGATTTTTACTACCCTAGCATCAAGCCTGAAACATTTATGGGAAAAAATTACAGCTGTCAAATGTTAAACGTTTGCTGCAGAAGCTGCAGAAGTGAGCAGGACTCCCGCAGAGTTTATTACTAAATTCTAAAATACGCCATCAGCCTGGAATGCATGCGGTTTCTCTTGGTGTAGTGTAAATGCTTTAGATTTTGTGAAAGGCCTAGCACTTGTCATGTACGAATGACAGGGGTGTGAACGGGCGTGCAGCAGGAATGCTTAGCAGGAGAAAAAGTTAAAAAGTGAATGAGAACTAAAAGCTTCAAAGTAACACGAAGACGTCCATTTAAAATACACTTTTATGTGATTTTCCTTTCAAAAAATATAAAAAAATATTCTAAAATGTCTCCTGCTGAGAGGAAATTTGGAGTTCACTGAGTTTCTCAAGTTTGGATCCATACAGCCAATAATAAAAGTGAATTAATTGGCTGCATCTCAAACCATAAGAACCCTCGGGCACCTGCCAGAAAAAACTAAGATCTTCTCCCGCTGGGGAGAGTTAGACAAGACAGGGCCAGCCTCCTGTGACTGGTTGCAGCAAAGCCCCTGGCTGCTTCAGTCACGACATTCACAAAGTTGGTGCAACAATTGCATCTTATATTCCAGCCCTTGCAGAAACATTGCAATACTTAAATGACTCCAGGGTTTTATAATTTAGAAAGTTAAACTGGTTACATAACCTCACAATGATTTAATTTATCCAACACATTCACATTCAGATGCCTGAATAGATATTTACCGGGTTTTCAGTAATTTACCCAAAAACCTGGAAGACTTTATGCAGAAGTTTGTTTATTCTCCAGACTTGCTAAACTCTTTATGAGATCATGGCATAAACACAGCAGAAGCAACTCTGACGTTCAGGAGTCAGCAGGCCTCTGAACAATCACCCCACACACAGAGGAAAGGGCCTAAATATCACTAATCATCAAGCAGCTCAGACAACTGTCCCCAGCAGTCATTCACAGGGTGACTCAAGTGAATTTTGGTTCCCACATGACTGCTGACTGGGTCAATAACTCTCATGTGACCTCATGCAACTTTCTAGATCATCCAAGTGCTAAAATACTTCGTGGTAGGGGTCTGAGAAGTATCAGAGAGCTGGTGAGGGTTTGCCTGAAGTCCTCAGCTTAGGTGCTGTGTGATAAGGTCCACCTAGATGGACCAGTGGTTCTGCGCGTTCAGATATGGGCCAAACAGCCGAAGAGTTTCTAAGATGGATAAACACATAAGTTTCAACTGGAGACGCCATTATTGATAAAAGTAGCATTGGAACACCCAAGGTAGGGGATTGGTGATCACTTTTGTGGTTCTGGCCTTCATCTGGTCTTTGGCTATGTGATTTGCACACTAGTGGTTACTGTCTTCACTTGTACAAGGATTAACCTGACAGGGTATAGGCAGTCCAAACACCATGCATGTGAAACTTAGTGGTAACCATGGAGAGGGACCATCAGTTGGCCTAAAAAAATGTCTGGCAAATCATTTGGTTTGCCAAGGAATCAAAGTGGTTCTCTGTCAATGCCTTCAAAAGTTTTGGGTAGCTGTGGTGCAAAGGCTGAGCAGTTCCCTCTAATCATATGATTCCAGGGTTAATTTTCTCTGTGCCTTCCCACATGGAAGCGTCCTTGGAAAGACACTGAACCTCACATTGGTCCTAGTAGAGCCTTGCATGGCATTATGTGTGTTTGTGAGTGAATGGGTGACTGTAAAGCGTGTTAGGCTTTGGTGAAGGTACAGAAGCACTGTAATAATATTCACCATTTACCATTTACTAGTGAGCTGTTGTCCTCAACATTGCCAAGAGATGAAAATAATACTTTAAAGATGCCCTTTTTGGCAAGGCACCATGAATGAGGTCCTCCATGAGGGAGTGTTTTGAGTTAGCCTCCCTTGCAGTTCTGCACAGCAATTGAGCAGAGGGTCTAGAGTTATAGACATAGATGTCAACAAAGGAGACCACATGGGGGATAATACAACTGTCCTTCCTAGATACTGCAGGATAAACAATGACTGATTGTTGAACATCTGATTCAGATGGAGCAGTGTGAATTTTGTTCCAGTTGTTGAATAGTGGATCACCCACACTCATTATGTAGAGGTATTGCAGGTATTCAAGATCATTTCATGTCAATGACTGTTGCCGTATTGGTGTAGCCTGTACTCCAGTATGGGAACTGGAGGTAATGGAACTTGTCTTGCTGGATTTGTTTGCCTCATCTGACTGAATTCCTCCTCTCTCCACTCCAGAGTGTCCATTCTTCAGGGGGATCTCCATTTTTGTTACTAAGAAGTTTCAGCGCAAGAAGAGAGTAGATCAGGGATGTCCAACGTCAGTCCTCGAGGGCCGGTGTCCTACATCATGTCCAACCAACCTGCCGTTGAAGCTCTGTATTGGCCAAACACACTTGATCCAGGTAATCAGCAGCAGATAAGGCAGGGTTTCTGGAAAACAAGCAGGAGGATGGTCCTCGAGGACTAACTTTGGATACTCCTGGACTAGATTGTTTTTTGTTTGGAGCTGGACATACATTTATTCTGCTCTCTTCTGATTTCAGGCTCCCCTGCGCAACTGGTGGTGCTTTTGACTGGTCTCTGGTGCCAGAGTGTAGTCTGTCCTCACCTCCAGCCATGCTCCTGTGCACTTTGACCTGTTTTTGGACCTGACCTGTCCTGAGTTAGTCTTGCTCTGGACCTGGTTCATTGAGCCTCCTTGCCAGATCTTTACCTCTGTTTTTGGAGTCCCAGTGGATGGCTGGTTCCTCACCAGTTGTGGATCACCTGTTGCCTCTTATCTCCTCCCACTAGACTTTGCTGTGTGTCTCTGCCTTTTGGAGCTACAGAAACCCTACATTTTCATTTCTGAGACTGCCATCTGCTGACTGGAGGATCCTCCTGCCTGTTTCACTGTCAACTTGAGGCTTTCTTTACCTATTCCATTAAAATCTTCAGCATTTCTCATTATTTGGGGCTTCAGCCATGCTTAACATTTTATTTATATAATTCTCAATCATGCAAAAAAATCAATAAGTATGTTAAAAATTTCATCTGAGTGTGTCTCGTAGTCTGGTTTCACTACAAAACATCCTCTGATCTACTCAGGAAATCTGACCATGTGACATAAATCAAACAGATCTACTTCAAATTTGTTATAAGTTTAACCAAATAAACAATGATAAACCTATTTGGGTGATTATAGAAATGCCATAATTGAAGTCAGTTGTATGGAACTGCAGAACTGTAGCTTTGATTTGAGATTTGCTGCTTGACTCATGCTTTGTTTATCACAAAGAAACAAGAGTTTGCAGTTTTTCTGAATGAAACTCCTCCTTATCCTGAGAGGTGAGCTAACATGTCTGAATGTACGAGAGCTGAGGTGTTATCATTGCCTTTTTGTTAAGCTGCGGCACCGCCACACACCCTCTGACCACTAAATCTTTCGACACACATCCCCAAAAGCCAGCGCATTCACAATCATAGCCCCTGTAGGTGAGGACATGATTACAGAGACACACACCCTGCTGAGGCCCCCGCACTGTAAACAGACTAAAATGTTGTTCAGTGGCTGCAGCCTATTCATTGTGTCTGGTGAGGCTGGTGAAATGTAAAGCTCTCTGGCATTGTCCAGCGCGGCGGTGCCTTTTTAGCAATGCAATCGCCGGTAAAATGGCAGCGAGCCACTGGGATGAAAACACAGATCAGCAGCTGGTCAGCAAATCACAGCTGAAAGCCTTTAAATGGTGGATCTGCTTTGTAAGCAAGATGAGTCTGGGGGGCTTTTGTGTGGCCAATTTGTGGAGTCAGAGTGAGATTTTTCATAACCGTTTAAAGTGCTCACGGTTTCTCACCCTTTTCTGACCTTTTATCAACCAAAACTTTTGCTTGAACTTAAATTAATTTTTTAATTGCTAACACGATCAACATAATTCCAGCAGATTCTGAAGGTGGTCACGCCACTTTTCTCATTCGGAATCTACTGGAATTCCTTGATAGTGTTAATTGTTGAAAGGTTTCATGATGTTTTGTGTTTAAGCGTCACCGACGATGCTTCAGGAGTTAAAGGTTAACCAAACCTTAAATTAGTTTTTTTTGGCTGTTGATTTCAATAAATGGGGCTTTAAAAGTTCTGTCTGTTGGTCATAGCCAAATTTTTGACAAATTGAAATAAAACTGTTTAATTAATCAAAATATAGTCAAAAACTGTCTGTGTGCTGCCCCCTACAGGTTAAAATGAGGTATTACAGTTGGATTTTGTGATTGGTCTAACTATATAAGTTTTAGAAGTCTGACATCATGATCTGCAGCTCCAGTAAAGATAACAGTCCAGCCCACAAGCTCCACCCCTCTGACTGGATTTTCAAATTTCAGCTGTGGGTGGAGTCAGCATCCAACTTCCTGGTTTGGTTACCCTTTAAAGGATTATAAGATAATTATTTTGTCAAAGAAGTTGATATATTTCAGTTTTAATAAGCAAAACTCAGATATTGTATGGAATCATTAGATGCTGAGTTTGTTTCTTTTATTTTGAATGAAAGTGAATTTTAAGTTTAAAGCTATTCCTCATTTTTTATTGTGACCAGCTTTATAGAGATATTGATTTCCTCTTCCTACACTGACAGACAGTTAAAAAAAAAAACCCTCCTGGTGATTGATAGGTCAGCAAACTCACTTGACCTGAAACCACTTGGCCATTTCATGCACTTTTCAGTTGCTGCATTAACAAAGAGCTGCAAACGTTGATACTTTTCAGCAGGGACTGCGGCTGGAGTTCGTCTGATGTTGAAAGGTCGGCTTAAAGATTAAAAGTTCAAACTTCTGTTTGCTTTTCGGTGCTACTTTCTCAACCGCTGTTGATCCTGGTCGTTTGCCAAACCCACATGTTTAAATCATCGTAAGATAATTACAAACGTGGAACTAAATGACAGGAATTCTGAAGTAAAAAGAAATAATCTTGTCTCTGCAGTAAGCTTACAGTGTTTGAGAAGAATGAATGAGTTTGGGGGAAAAGGATTTGTGATCCACCTAGTGGTCGATCAGGTGAAGACTTTCACAACTCACCTGATGTTCCGGTTTTTAGACTTTATCTGGTGGATTGTGTGGGCAGGAAAGAGACACACGCTGACATTAAAAAACATGTTAAATCTTAAAATAATAACTTTTAAAACTTTGTTAAAGTAGACTGTTTTTTTTTTTTTGCCTTTCTGTCTTTTCTTTATTATTGTGCCGGGGTGGGATTATATAAATTCGCTTCTTCCCACTCCCTTTCAGTGCAATCTCTTACTGTTTAGCTATCCTGTGCTTGACATGTTCTTTATGGATGTAAACTTCTGATGATTGATTGAATTACTTTTTTTCTTCTTGATTGCTTGAAATAAACCATTTCTAATCTAATTGAGGTTTTCTTGACAGGCTTTTGAAATCATTAATATGGGGCATAATTAAAGACAAAGCGCAGCAAGATGTGACATTTTTATGTTTAGAGCAGCTTTAATACCAAAAAAATTTAGTTTTTATAACATATTTTAATCTATTATTATTATATATTTTTGTATATGTTGTATTGTTATTTTATGAGATTGGATTATTGTATATATTATGCAAAATTTTACAATTACTTTGCTTAATATTTAATTTTCTAATCTGTAATTTGATGCCTATTAGTCCTATGTTTGACATATCTTTGTACAGTTGTAAACCCTGTTAATCGTTCTGCTCATGCATTATTCTTGCGTTCATTTCTAGAAATTAATAATTTCAAATAAAAATGATTATTTAATTTTAAAATTTGACATTTTATTAAAAGTGTCATATTACTTTTTCTTGGCTCAGAACTTCCCCAAGAAAGTTGTCAAAACAATTATTTCTTGCTTTTATTTTTGATGATAAATATGTTCCTTGAAGAAAAATGAACTTAATTAGATAAAAAGCTGCTTTAATAGGAATAAAACTTTCCTTACTTTTTTATTTTTAATTTATAACCAGGTGTCTACATCCCTTCTTAAGCTCCCCTCCAATATTAATCAAAATAAAAGATTACAAGAACTCTCTGTGCTGCTTGTTCTTTAGTAAATTGAAAAATTGCTGCATTTAAAGTGTCATTTAAAGGGAGTCAACAGTCTTTTAGCTTCTGATTGGACGACGACTCACTGGCAAAACTCTAGAACAGCAATAATCTTCAAAGAGTCTGACAGTTCCAGCAACATGCACCATCATGCCAAGTATTTCTACGTTTTAGGCAAAAGGTGTCCTGAACCAACACACACACAACACACACAGAAAACTCTGCACTAAGATTGCTTACAGTAAACCTTCATGATGTCACTGACACACAATGAAGGTGTGATTAAGTCCTGGTTTCTGAATGAGACTCACAAACTCTGCAGGAGAACAGTGCAGCTGCTGTGCTGCAGGAAGCATTTATGGAGTTTGAATATGTGTGCCGATGCTCTTTATTTACATCTGTTTACTAAAGCAGGCGTTGAAGGGGAGAATGAGCTCTATTGTTAAGCCCTTTGCAACACGCCAAAGTGCTTTTCGACAATAAAAACACATGAAAACAATGACTGAGGAAGTGCATTGATTCTTTTACTAAATCAAAACTATTTTTTTAATCTTTGTTTTGTTGTAAATCCATTTCAAAGCTGTTTAATTTTGATTAAGTGTTTTAATGACTATATATATATATATTTTCACATATGCAAAATAACAGTTTTGAAAGAGTTTTGCATACTCAGAAATGATAATGCAACAAGTTGTTCTCTCCAGTTTGTAATGGAACTGTAAAGAGTATTGTTTATGTACTTTTTATCCCAATAATATCCAGAGACCTCAAAAGTCTGCAGAGTACGAGCTCAGAGGGCTAATAAAAACAGCTAATTTAACTTTTACTCGCCAAACAGAGTTCATTTCCTACCTTCCATAAACTGATTATTTGCTCTGAGGACCTAAATGAAACTTTTGTTTGGGATCAGAAAGGAGCCAGTGTTGTGCCAAGGTACGTTCCCCCTGCCAGAAAATGATTCCCTCCAATAATTTATAGTAGAAGCACCAACTATTTAGTAATTGTCCTTTGTTACATGCTTCCATAACAAAGTAACTTTCATAAATCAAGTTCATAAATCACGTTTCTTATCCTAAATTAGTCAATAAAGGGTCTTTTTTTTTTCTTTTTAACTCAAGAAGCTGTTGTTGTTTTACATGTGGAGAAAAAAAATGCAACAACGAATTCCCAAGAGTCCAGAATAAAGTATATTATAATCATCCATCAAGGGCTGGATTGACAAAATCAATTAATTGATTTGAATCGATTCAAGTTTAACAGATCAATAATCGATTCATAAAATAGAAATCGATTTAGATAGATTTCTGAGTATTTCTTCATTCAAATTGTTGTGAATCAGGGGATGCTTGAAAAAGGTCATATTTGTGTTTTAGAAAATTCACATGGCGAGCGACAAACTCCCTGTCTGCCCCATTCCGATGCATCCACTTTTAAACAAATAAATCCTGGTTTTCCTCGTCTAAGCTGATATGTGGCTCAAAAGTGTACGAATGGATACCTTCAAATTTACTCTCTATTTTTGTTGCACCGGTGATGTTAGGTTGTGAGTGTGAGGGGCTGTAAGCTACTGGGTGAGAGTTTAAACAGATAGTTTGCCGCCCACAACTCAAAATATATAAAATACTCCTGCCACTCTGCAGAAGCTATTTCCTATAGAAAAATGACGTGTATTTTAATTACTAAAGCCAGAATACTCATAATTAAGATAAGTGGGAACGCTTTTGCAATCGTTTAAAAGAACATTGGAGTGAGACTTAATAAAGTTTTCATTAACTAAATAGAAAGGGAGTCAGTTCATGCAGCTCTCTGCCTCCATCTAGTGGCTGCAAAAAGCCACTGCATGTTTCTGCAGATTGTTGAGATCCTTTAAATATGACGGAATAATTCAAGTATCCACAAATATACGCGAATGATTACATGAATGAATTAATAATCCAACATCACGAACCTCGTTTGATATTTCATTGTAATATAACCCAATTACTAGTTAAACTGTGAGGAAAAAGTGAGAAAAATCTTTATGCAGCATTAGACGAGCAGCTTTTTCAGTAAAAAATTATGTTTTCTTTTGATAAACTAAATTTTCTTTCATTTTTAATGAGTTTATTTACCTGGTCTTTTTTTTTTTTTTAGTAGATTTAAATATGCTTATCTGGTGAAGATATACCACGTGTGTCAAAATCAAGGCAGATCTGGCCCTCTGGGTAATTCATCTTGTTATTAATGGTCAGATGTTATCTTGTGCTTATTTCTAACTTGTATGATTTTGACAAAATATATTTTTATGGAGAGTAAAATATTGAAAGTTATTTAAGGTTTAAGTTGATTTATTCTGGAATAATATTCTTGCCTGTCTTTATAATGTTGAAAAGTTACATTTTTAAAGTTTTAAAAATGTAGTTTTAGAATATTCAATAAATGTTTATCCTGTTCGGCCCGTGACCTAAGGTGCGTTTTGGATTTTGGCCCTCGTGTGGTAGTTTGACACCCCTGAGATAAACAGTCAGTACTGTGTCTGACTAACATACACTTTGCCCTCTTTTCGCTCTTGAGCGCAGACAATAACAGCTGTTTGATTTGAGCTTCTGCTCCTCCAGATCCGGCATGTTTGGACCCGCACTGCAGGGTGTGAGCGGGCGGTGACCAGAGTCCCTCCGCGAGAGAGAGAGCGTCTCTTCCTGCAGCCTCGGACGGGACCTGTCGTGCAGGAAATGGCTCTGACCGGCAAGAGCGCGGTGGTGACCGGAGCGGCGTTGGGCATCGGGAAGGGACTGAGCGAGGTTCTCCTGCAGAACGGGGCCAAGGTAAGCCTCTGTGACTGTAGATGTTTGTTCTGGGGACGGAAGATGAGGGAAAAATAAAGAAAACGACACTTCCTCTTTGATTCATCTCTGTGCGTAAAAGTCAAAAGGAGCATGCGTAAATTGCGCATTTATGGTTCAACTTTTTGGGTCCAAAACCTAAAAAGACAAGTTTTTTTTTTTTTTTTTTTTTTTTTAAAGATGACCTTGAAACCTGAACCTGAAATCATCTAGAACACAAAACAGGAACATATGGTTTTAAGTTCTGGTGGAAATGTTCTATTCTATGTTAATTATGCTGTTGTGAAACAAAGCTGCTTTCTTTTTTTTAAAATAATTTTAATCAAAATATATAGAAACAACAAACCTTTGATCCAAAACTAGACAATTAAAAGTAATCTCTGTGACCAAAATGTTTGAATCAGGATTTTTTTTGCAGCTTTATCAGACAGTTCTTGCCTGCACATGTATTTTTATTTAACAAACTGCATTTATTAATACTTTTTTAAAGCTATTTTTTTAAATCACGAGTTTAAGATCAGATAAAAATGTCATTGATTGAATCAAGACAAACAAAACCAGTCAACTAGATTTGTTTTATCCTGTTCCGGGAGTGACAGGTTTGCATTTGCTTGTTGGCTCCTAAACTCCTAAACTGCCTTAAATTCTTTTTTAATTGCTTTTATTCATTTCATGTTTTCTCATTGTATTCTTTATTGGTTTGACCTTGTCTAACCTCCCTGGATGGTGGTGGAAATGAAAAAAAATGGATAAGACGTCTTATCTCTTTCAACAGAAATCATCAGAAAAGTAGCAGGTTGCACCCTATCCAACCTGCTAAACAGTCAGAGTTGTTTTAGATTATTATCTTCCCTGTATTTATGTTTCTAGTTTTCAGTTCTTTGTTATCAGGTCATCTGCTTTGTCACTCTTCTTGTTTCTACTTTATTTCATGTTTTTGTCTCAGATTGAGTTTACTTATTTAAGCCCGATCTACTTGTGCTCTTCACCCTTCTGATATAAGGGAGCTGCTTACTGATCAACTACGGTTAACATAAACTTCAAGTAGATAATTTGTCTGAGACCAATTCTTCTGCAGTTTTACTCTTTAATTTGAAAAATGTAAATAATCACAATTTATGCAATAAGTTACTGGAAAAAGATGATTAAATCAGCTTTGGAAGAGGACCCAAGATAGAGCCCTGAGGTACGCAAACTAAAAAACAAGCAAACCAACCAGTTGTTCGGGATCATAGACTTTGATTATCAAGACTTTCTTTTAAAACCTGGAAACTAGAACAAGACAAATTTAAAGGAAAATAAATAATCTTTCTTTTTAACCCTTTATGTGAAAATGAATTAGCTTCTCCACTTAACTTAAGTTTTTGATATCTGGCTGTTGTTTTT
The DNA here is from genome assembly GCA_003999625.1 of Oryzias javanicus. Classification (NCBI taxonomy): domain Eukaryota; kingdom Metazoa; phylum Chordata; class Actinopteri; order Beloniformes; family Adrianichthyidae; genus Oryzias; species Oryzias javanicus. The sequence goes on along the minus strand of CM012450.1, from coordinate 33,296,976 downwards.
TTTATTATTATATTGATTTATTCAGACAAATTGAACAATTCAGAGTCTCAAACCAGCATAAATCCAGGCTTTGACTGGATCTCATTCTTTTCTTTAAGTGGATTTGCTGCTGAGTTTCGTTTTCCTCCAAACTCATGGAGTCTTGAGGTTTTAGCAGAGGGTGGAAATTCTCCTTCATTAATTTTTTTTTTTAAGTGCAGAATATGTTGTCTGGTCACACAGTCACCATCCTGTTTGACTGTTGCTTTGAGCTTTTTTTATTTCTGCTCTTATGATTCCAGATGTAATGTATAAAGGACAATCCAGGTGTTTCATCTCTGAATTCTTCTATTAATCAGTATTTTCATAACTAAATCCGGAACTCTGACCTTAACTGAATACAGCTGCAGTTTTCCTAAATGCTGGACAATCTTGTGTTTCCTTGAAAATGACTCAACTGCTGTAACAATGCAAATTTGTTGCTTTGATTGAAATTGACTGAAGTTCTTTTCAACAAGTAATTGATTCAAATTTCAAAGCAAATGTTCTGTCATGATTTATTTCAAAGCAATGCAGATTTAAAATCAACATAATTCCAACACAGGTGTGTTCCTCATCTGTGCAGGTCGCCCTCCTGGATGTGAAGGAATCTGCTGGACAGAGTTTAGTGGAGTCTCTGAATCAGCAACATGGAACAGGAAGCGCCTTGTTCCTAAAATGTGACGTGGAATCAGAAGAGCAGCTTAAAGGTAAAACACAAAAAGTAAAATCCAAAACGTCCTATCAGGTGACAGGTAATCAATCAGTTGGAAAACACCTCTCGACCTTTTCTTTGAGGTGGATAGCTTCCTTAATGACAACGAAAGCTTGGATGAGTGAGTAAAACTGGAGACAAAGGAAATATATTATACATTCTGTTTTTTATCATACAATTGAGCTTTTTTTCATCTGACACTATCACATTTGGAAGAGGCCCCTCCCTCCTAATGCCAGGTCTTTTCCTGATTGGTTAATTTCATACATAAAACTTGACTTATCAATGAAACTGGACCGAGTGAGTGTGACATCACTCATAGAAAATGGTTTACTCCTGGTTCCATAAAATGAAATCAATTAAGTTGCCCTTTTTTTTTTAGAACCAGTAAGCAGGGATTGGTTGATTTAAATCATTGTTTCTTTGGCAACCACTCGGGCCAATCAGGAGTGAGCTTGCTGGACGTCCACGCCCCTACCGCTGAAAGCGGTCTCAGGAGACTCTGTCAATCAGACGTTTCCAATGTTTGACATGAAACCACCGACTTTTAATGAGTCCTCTTCTTAATAACTTGAATAGTTTACACTGCAGCAAAAATATTATTAAAAAAATAGGATTATCAAGAAGATCTTAAAAAAGGTATCAGAGCAAGAATAGTTATTCTAACCAATATAATGACTGAGTAATAACTGTTTATTCCACAGTAGAAGTCTTTGGGATTTTGGCTTCTTGGAGCCAGCAGGTACTTCCTGTTTGGAACACTAGGAGGGAGGAGTCACACATCCAGTCCTCAAATTCAGTCAATCGTTAAAACATGGTGTTTTTTTTATTACTGATTTATTTTTTAGAGGTGGAATTCAGATTGATTTGGAGTTTTGCCATAAAACGATCTAAGATAGAAGATGTACAAATCTAGTCTTTTAGAAAAGTGCAAAATTTGCTGAACATTGATGGTTAGAAGGAATTCATACGTTTTAAGGGGTATAGAAACAATAAATGTGATTACTGTGAACTGTGGTTGTATCTTTTCAGCACTTTGGTCTTCTCTCAGAATAGGATTTTTATTTTTAACTTATTACTTTGTCCAAATATGGTGCATTTGTGCCTTACAACCGTTTAAATTTAAATATAATTGCACAAAAAGAAAAAAGTAAGATCCTGTACAGTTCAGATCAGGGTTCTTAAATTCAATTAACCTTGAGGTCACTGAAGGCAGAGTCTGGCTGAGGCTGGGCCGTACGAGTTCCATTTATGCCAGAAATATTACTTTTTTGCTTCCATTGTCCATGTCTACAGAACAAGTTGATTGAACATTTGTTCATGTCCATGCGATACTGAACAACATCTTCTGTGTGTTCTTTGAAACGACAGGAGCTAATGATGCTAGCAACTGTAGCTAAGGACTTCTCTGACCACCAGCTCCAAATAATAAATAAAGCATGAAAATGCAGAAGATTTTGCTAAGTAGACATTGAACTTTCATATTAAGGCTGGGGACAAAATATCAACTTGGGGGCCACAAATGGCCCGCGGGCCGCAAGTTTGAGACTCCTGGTTTAGATCTTTTTTAATTTAAATTGATAAAGGTGTATTCAAGACACTTCAAACAGATTTAATTCAGATATGCGTCTGAGTCTTGACTACTTTTAAAAATAACAAAATAAGAATGATAACATCTGAAAGTAAATAAATTAAATTAAATTAACTAAGTGCAACTTTTTTTTTTTTTTTTTAGCTGCTTTTCAGAAAGCAACAGAAACCTTCGGAGGAATCGACATCTTGTGCAACAATGCCGGCATTATGAATGAAGCTACATGGGAAAAAGCTGTGTCCATAAACCTGGTAAGAACAGCACGTCCTGTCTGCATTTAACTGTTAAAGCCTTCCTTGTTTTATTTATTGCAGACAATACGTTTAAAACTTAATAATTAATAAAAACCCTCTCTTGTAAACAAACAGTTGTTTGTAACTCTTGGAAACACAAACTCTGTTTTAGATGGGCGTTATTAGAGCAACTTACATCGCTCTGGAGCACATGAGCAAGTTAAACGGAGGTAAAGGAGGAGTCATCGTCCAGACTGCTTCTTTGGCAGGTAAATCCAAATCATCAGTTTCACTAAAAGGCATCATGGAACTGCAAAAGAAATAATCAGTGTAATCTATGAAAAAAAGCAGACAAACTATGACAAAAAAATAAAGAAAACAGAAATAATTGTTGGTGAAACTGGTTTGAAATCAGATAAATAAGATCAAATCTTATAGAAAAATGAAAAAATATCTTTTAAAAAAATCAAGTGAGGATACAAACACAAAATAAAATCTGGAATCAGCAACAATAACCTAAATTTACCTGGACTGACTGTAATTTGTTATTGTTTTTTCTTTATTCTATACTGCTTTATTTTGAACTAATATACATTTATATGCCTTTTTAAAAATTGTTTTACCTGTTTTGAATTATTATATTATTATTATTATTATTGCATTTTGTGATTAATTCTTGTTTACCTATATTTTTTTTTTTCTTGTTTAGAAACGAGAAGCTCTTTTGCATTAACTGTCACTGTCAAGGTGGATTAAAAAAATATTAACTTCTTTACTAGAAAAAATGTCTTCCTCAAAAAAGTTAAAAACATTGAATGTAAAATGTTTTCCTTGACATAAGTAAACAAATCTGCTAGTTGAACTAGAAACATTTGGTAAGATTTCTTGAAAATAGCTATGATTTTTTTAGGACACAATTTCATCTTAAAATAAGATATAATTTATGATCTATTGTTCTGGTAGTTGGAAAGATTATGTCATAAAATAAGTGTGTATTGTTAAACAAGTGTTTCATCTTTAAAGTATATCTGTATACATTTTCCACATAAATATATTATATTTTAAGTTCCACAATATTACAACAACGTTTATCTCAAAACTGATTAAAATTAGACTAGAATTACACATTTTAAGATTAGGTTGTCCAAAAAACACATGTAAATTGGCCACCAAAAAGCTAGTTAAATTAAAGATATTACTCAAATAAGATGTTTTCAAGATCAAATGACTCAATATAATCAAATACTATTAAACAGTTTTTTTTAATTTTAACTGAAAAGTTACTAATAAACGAGTTTTGTCTTATTGATCAAGCGTAAAACAACCTAAAAGTACTGGGTGAGATTTTGTGCATTTGCAGTGTTCACTGTAAAAAATATCAGTAATTTTTACAGGAAACAAAAGTAACAGTTAACAACCGTTTTAATGAAAATAGGAAATGACAATTTATTTAATGAGTTACGTCCTTAAAGTCATAAATGTTCAAAATTAATAATATTTTTTCTGCAAAAAATACTTAAATTACATTATTTTGTACTGCCAAAGATATATAAATGGACTTACTTATTACAGTAGCTGCATGTAAAATTTCAAGGTTTTTAGCTGCAATCTATCTAATATATAATAAAAACAGAAAAATACTGTAATACAAATAATGGTCCAAATTATAAATTATGCAACAATTTTTGGTCAAAAACACAACATCTGACCATTAAATTAACCTATTTCATTTTGTATGATTTGTCAAAAACCATTGGAAATTTATCAAATTTTATGGGATAAATTTGATGTTCCTTCAGTAAAATTATGATACAATTTTCAGCAAAAAACTATAAAATATAACAATAATAATTATTTTAACCGTAATATGATAAAAAGTACCATCATATATTCATATACAAAAAGAACTGTAAAATGTTGGCAACATTTTTTCCGTAATATTGCTTAAAGTAACACCTCTTTTTTTTTTTACAACTATAAAATATTATAAAAATAACATGTAATTTGGTAAATCAGGAGACCAGAGATTCTGAATGTCATGGATCTGTTGCTCCTCCTTAATTGAATCCAGGTCTGGGTCCGTTTCCCAGCTGTCCCGTCTACACAGCCACAAAGAGCGGCGTGGTGGGCTTCACACGAGCCATGGCGGTGAGGAATCTTTCATAGATCAGATTTTAACTACACAAAAAATAGTTTCATTATTGTTGTGTGTGGGATCATGGTTTGGATGTGTTAATGGAGGGGAGGGGGTAGGGTGAAGGACGGGTTTAGTTTTTACTGCATATGTTCTTGTTTTCAAATGTAAAGCGCAAAACATGAGAAGATCTTTTTATAAATAAAGTTTGATTTGATTCAGTCAAGCCACGATTTGATTCCTATTTTTAGTCACAATTTCAATTTTTTTCCCTCAACACAAGGAATTAAAGGTATTTTAAGGCCAAGTACATTTTCTTTTTTAACTCTCTGTTTTCCTACTAACAGAAAGGATTCAATATAAATAAACAATTATACATAATACTGAAATAATCACAAACCCTCTCATTCTCGGTTCATGTTGTGCTCCATGTGACGGAGCGCTCCGCACCCACGACTGTTCTGTGCAATCCCTCCACCCAGCCGCTGCTGCGCGCCCTCACACTCCGCGCAAACGAGCGTTCACGCGCAGCTTACAGAGAAAAAAAGACAGAGAGCTGAAGAGAGTTCATAAGGGAAACAGAAGGGAAACAGTCATGAAGCTGCGTCGTCACTCATGACTGTTGTCACGGTAGATTGGTCAAAGTTCCAGTAAAGTTGCAGGGTGAGCGACAAATCTCGGCTTTGCTTAAATTTTGTTTAAATACTGTAGTTGCGATCGCAATATCGCGACATCCTGGAGGGACTGACTTATGTGAAACGTTTAAATCTGAACGAATTTTCCAGGAGGCGCGAACGCACTCTCACATACATTTTTCTAAATTTACGCACGGGCCGGGACAAAACTCATTTTAAAATTGTCTGCATCGATGAATATGTTGATGCGTTTAAGTCGTGTTTTTACAGATTCACCGAGAATCGTTACATCCTTAATCATCATTAGAACTTTATTTATAAAGCACCTTAAATAAAAATTAGAGAAAGCACTGTACATTAAAACACAAATAAATAATGACAGTTAAATATAATTTAGAGCAGGGGTGGGCAATTGTTTTGACTCGTGGGCCACAAAGGGTTCTAAAATTTGGCATAAGGGCCGGACAAGGAGCAGATGGAAGGAGAGATTGGGCAATCAACCTCATAAACTAAAAAAATAATATGGAATTTAGAGAAAAACATGCTTTAATTTGGATTCAAATTCACATATATTAATTTAAAAACAGAAAATTTGGGAGTTTTAATTTGTAAATTTTGATTTTGGTTCTCTTTTGGGTGATCCAATGGGTTGATGTTCTTCAGAGGAAAATGTGAACTCAAAGAAATGCTGCATTTATGTGGTGTAGGAATAATCTGAAAGATCACCATCTGACTCAGAAAGGAACACACACGAACATCAGAGAAACAACACCATTCATGGGAAGAAACCAGAAATACAATGAAAATAAAACAATAATTAGGATTTTTGATTCAATGTATTTTAATTTGGAGAGCCACATTAAGTAGCTTAAGGGGCCGCATGTGGCCCCCGGGCCGTAGTTTGCCCACCCCTGATTTAGAGGGTTTTTGTCATAAACTGGTCAGTGTAGCCTCTGTGAATTGATACTTTTGTTATTTTTGGTTTATAAATTTGCTGATTTGTGAGGTAAGTTGCATTTTTGTTTTTTATTTTTATCTATTTAATGTGTTCATCCTCAAATGAATTCTACTTTATTTTATATAAATGATTAACCCTTTAACACCGGAGCTCTAGTGTTTATTTTCTTTGATTAAGTGTAATTTTTTAATCATTAACAAGAAAATTCCAGCAGATATTTATTATTTTATCTTCAGAATCTGCTGGAATTGCGTTGATCATGTTAACAGTTGAAAAGTTACATTGAAGATGCCTCTGGTGTTAAAGGGTTAAAAACTTAGATTCCAGATTCGGTTCTGGGCTTTTTTAGACACACACTGCATTGGCTGAGGTTTTTTATTTTTTTAGCTTCAGCTAGATTCGTCAAAATGATGCGAGAGTTTGATTTTCTTCTACCAGGCTGCCTCTGCGGTGTCGGGCTACGGCATCCGCTTCAACGCTCTTTGTCCAACTTTTGTCCAAACTGAAATGATAACCAACATCCCTGCTAGACTGGGGCAGTTCTCTCACCTGAATGAAGTGGCCGAACAGTTAAAAGAAAAACTGGGAGTTCTGAGGTTGGAATTTTCTTTTTTGTGCCTTTTTTTCGAACAAAACTTTCCTGTCCAGCTCTTGACCCTAACGTGACCTCAACTTCACAGTGTGTCAGACGTGGCTGAGAGTCTCCTGGAGCTGGTGACGGACGAGACGAAGAACGGGGAGGCGCTCATGATTCTCACAAAAGGAAAGGCTTACATGCAGTTTCCATCACCCTAAGTAATGTGTCAAGCTGCGGCTCCATCATATCCAAACTCTTGCTAATGTAGTTCTACATTTAAAAAAAATCTATCATTTTGCAGAGGATGTCTTACTCTGAATCTGATTTATGTGTCATTTATCTGTTCTTCTCAGTCTTTTAATGATCTACACGTTTGGTGGAAAACTGAAAAACAACACAAAAGCCAAATAAACCCAATTTAATAAAATATTTTTATGTCTTGAGGGTTTTTGAGACAATTAAACTTGTCTTGCTGCTCACAAAGATTTAGGAGATTAAAAAATGAAACTTGATCCACATTTTTGCTTCACATTTGTGGATTTGGTGTAGTTTCCATGCTAGCATCAACAATTCTGGTGACATGTTTTTAGTTTTTCAAGATGAAAATCCAGTGTTTAAAATTATTTATCATCTTAAGTTAAATTGTTCAAAGTTTCTGGTAAAGATGCAGAGAAAGTTCAGTTTGTTACCTTAAAATGCTTCTCTTTAGGCTGGAAAAGTGCATAAGATCATCAGGAATTGTTCACAGATGTGTCCATCTGAGACTCCATTCATACAAAGTGCTTTAGGGTTTGAACTGGGTCCGATCATGCCAACTAACCATGCTCAAAGTCACTGCTACACAGATGATACCCACCGCTACGTTACTGTCAAAAAACCAGACACCCTTGACTTTCTGGATGCAGTCAAAGTTTTATTTTATTAAGACAAGACAGAGATTACAAGAAGAAAAGAGTGAAAGTTGTCTGAGAACTTAACTACAGAAGAAGCTGTATTGGTAAGAGCCTAGTGATACAATACGTATCGCGATATCTGGCTCACAATATGGTATGTATTGAGATACATCCCAAGATTGAACCACCACAATTTTTCACTAATTTTTTAAAGAGTATGACTTAGAAAAAAAACTCTACCTGAATATTAATTCATTGAAATAAAATGGTAAAATTAATTTTATCTAATAATCACAACGCTAATCCCTAGCAACTGTAGCTCATATACAAGTTGCTTTTACCCAAGTAAACTCATGGTGTCATAAAAAATCAATTAAATATCGCCTTGTCAGCATTTTAAATCGGTACAAGTATCGCCAAATTAAGTATCGCGATAATATCGCAAAATCAATCTTTTTCCTACAAGACAGAAATTCATTTGAAACCAAAGTCCAAAGGTTGAAAATGGATCACGAAGAAGAAATTCATATTTGCTGTTTGTCTTTCATATATTGGAAAAGAGCTGTGAAGGAAAAATTCTGGAGCGAGATTCACAATATTTGCACGGTTTCAACATTTCGTACTAAGCTGTGACTACATGCACTAAAATCCGGTAGTCACAATTCAGTCTGAGCACCATAATGCTAAAATAATGTTCAAGAATCTACGTTCTTCCCATTCTTGAATGGATGTTGAAGTAATATACATAGCATTTCTTGGGCAGACTGTAAGAAAAATCAGTCTGAGTACTATAGCTTGGTTGGAAAGGAGTTTTGACAGATACAAGAAACAGAATAAAACTGTCTAGATCCATCATGTCCTGGTACCAGAGGCTACCAGAGATTTTGAGGAAAAGTCACATATTTTTTCCCGCTTTGGCTCAGTAGGACGGTTTCGCCGTTCTTCATCTCGTCCATCACCAGATCAAGGACGCACTCAGCAACCTCAGATGGACTGAAACGAAAAATAAACAACTATTGATGAGAATGTAGAGGCTTAAACCACAAACCCTTTAGCAACGGAGGTAAAATACAGAGTTCTGGAGACACGTGTTGATCTTATAGGAATCTGAACCCTTTTGCAAATTCAGCAGATGTGAGGACAACTATAGCATGAATACACATCATACTCATTGTTCTAACGAAGTATGAATCTATCAAGATATCTGACTGAGCAAACCTGCACCTGGCAGGGCTTGGAGATCTGGAAAGCAGGCAGGGTGGTAACACTCGAGGACCGAATGGGCAGGCCCTTACACACTAGACAAAACAAGGTGTTGACGTCAAGCCAAAGCCGTCACCGTGACTTCCTGGAAACCCAATGACAGTGATTGGTCCGAGTTGGTTTTAGTCGCGTTTTTGGAGGAACAACTGTCGCCACTCATGAAGGAGCTTGTTCAAAATCCACACACCTTCAACTGAGGAGAGAAGCTGTCAATCAAACGTTTGAGGTGGGGCCAGAGGGCGCCACGTGCTTTTACTGAGACATTTGATTGGTCAGTTTATAACTTGATTATGTTTATAAACAAAAATTAGGATTAGACAGAAAATGTTCAGAAGAATGTATCAGAGCAAGAATGGTTATTCTGACAATTAAAATGACAGAGTTATAACTGTCTAAATTTCTCAATAGAAGTTTATGGGATTTTGACCTCTTGGAACCATCGGGTACTTCCTATTTGGAACACAAGAGTAGAGGGTTGAAATGTCCATTGATTCGACAGTCATTGAGTAAGAGATGTTTAACCTCCTCATTGGGGTTTCAGTCCTTTCATGGACAACGATGTCCCCTAATGACCAAGTCGTTTCCCCCCCCCGTGTATTTCAACTCCTGTCCTGGGTTTTACCTCAGGATAACAATACCTATCGTCATGATGAGTATGTTTGGGCAGTTGTTTCAAAACAGGATTGTAAATGGATGAAAGGTTATGTCTGAGTCCACCGCCTACCCATATGGTCAAAGTTTAACTGATTGAACTTTCAACGTCTTAATCTGCTCGTTTGGTACGTAGATCCCAAAAATGGACTTACATAGTGACGTGTGTATGTGGAAGTCCGAAACGAGCACATTTGCCCTTTTACATAGACTTTTAACTGGAAGTGGTTGCTTAAACATGCTTCTCCAAGCTTGGTGTGAACGTACCAACAGATCAAAATAAACCTTTAATGTTTGGAAGCCAAATTATGTTCAAAATTTCTAAACTGGTAAAAGATTACTTCTCTTTGTGCATAGAATGTAACTTTCAAAAACAGGAAGTGTGTCATGTCTGTGACAATAATCTCCCACATCTTTAAATTGCTCCACTTCTCTCAGAACAAAGGGGCACAAGGGTTTTGGGATGTTTCACCAGTGGACTGATTGTTTTTACTCACACAATTGAAGCTTCAAAGGCTTCAACGGCCAACTCGCAGCACACCATCTGTACTCCCACACAGCTAATACAAACTCTGATACAGTAAGAGGAGTTGAGTACTTATTTAGTCAGTCATGAAGCATGCTGGGTCTTTCCTATATATGACTATGCATGCTTGCGGTTGACTAAACCAAAGTCTTTTTTTGTGTGTGTCACTTCTCTTTCTTGTCAAGAGAACTTCCCCAAAAAAAAACTTTTTTTGGTTTCAACTCAGTTTTGTCAGACAATCAATGTTCACAACCATAGTGCAACTTCACTGTGCTGAACTCTGGAACTGGTGCGGTGGTACAGCTCTGCAAGAAGGAAAATCAGAGTGACCACATCAACCAAACTGTACTTTGTTTGGTTTGACGCTACATTCATATTAGGTTCAAGTGACCGCTTCTAATAAAAAGTCCATATAAACTCATGCAAATGCGCATTTTGGGCTGTCATATTCTTTTACGTTAATAAATTGCTACACATACTTTTATGACCATTTTTGGGATTTCAAAACATGCGTTGAAAGTTAATCAGTTGAACATTGACCAATCAGGGACTCAGATTTTATAGAGACCTATTGATGGCGTCCTTTTTAATTCACAAAAGTGCTAACCATTTAAAAATTGACAACTAATAATTTCGGAATGTGGCCGGCTGGAACTCTGTGACATCAATTATTTCGTGTATCAGAAAGGAATTGTGAAAGAAAAAGTCTGGAGCGAGATTGTTAAGATTTACACCACACAGGTGGTGGACAAGCACTAGTGAAAAGTAAATAAAGAACAAGAGGAAAATGCCCCCACCCCCTCCTGCTTGTCCAGTGTGAACTCTATTTTCTAAACCACTTTGTCCCTTTTGGGGTCATGGGGCTGCTGGAGCCTAACCCGTCCACTTCAGGGCAAAGACTGTACAGGTTGCCAGTCCCATACACACTCACAAAAACACCTATCAGTTTAGAGACACCAATTAACCTAAAAAGTATGTTTTTGGACAATGGGAGGAAGCCAGAGTGCCCGGAGAAAACTCACGTATGCACGGGGAGAAAACGCAAACTCCACACAGAAAGGTCCCCTGTTGATGATTTGAAGTTTGGTTAAGGCCCCATTTGCATCACCTTTTGATGTTTTGGGTGTCCCTAACTCGTCGTTTGTTGACATACTAGGTGTTAATAAAGGATCTGCGATCCTCAGGACGTGGTACCGGATGCAGTACGGATACGGTACCGGATGCGCACAGATCCCCAGAACTGGTTTACTACCGGTATCCTAACCTTAACCCGGTGTTGGTTCACATCCGGTCCCAGAGGCGGTACGGCATACGGTTCATGCCCAGTACTGCTCCTGGTACCAGTTCTAACACATCTGGTCCAGTATCAGGTTAGAGTTAGGGTTCTTGCTATGCGTCGCGGTACTGGACCAGTTCTGGTTCGTGGCGTGATTTGATGGAAACAACCAGAACACCAAAAAAATAACCAAAAACGATGAGTTGTGGACATTCAAAACATCAAAAAGAGACGCGGAGGGGTTCTGAACCAAACTTCAATGTGGGATGACTTAGGAGTGAGAGTGTGTTGCAACATGTTCTTGATAATCCTAAGTTTTTTTTTTAATGATTTGTTTTTTCAATGGCAAGTTATTCAAGTTACCTCCAACATTTGAAACATTTAATTGACATATTCTCTCGAGCACATTTTCAGTAGAAGGGGTGTGGCTTTCCAACGAGCTCACTCCTGATTAACAAGAGTGGTTGCCATAGAAATGATGACTCAGACCGACTCGGACCAATCACTGCTTGCAAACGTCATCTGTTCCAAAATGGTGACTGAATTGACTTCATTTCATTGGAACTGGAGGTAAATCATTTCTATTGATGACGTCACACTCTGTGATAAAAGAAAATAATTCCACTTAATAAAAGTAAGCAGAAGAAAATGCTTTAAAGAAATGAAGAAGGTAAAGACTTACTCCAACGCTCGCTCTGAAGATTTCTGCAGGGCACCAAGCAGGTGGGAGAAGCGTCCAAAGTTTTGAGAAACTGAGGAGAAGAAGTCTGTTTGGACCCGGACGGGACAGATGACGTTGAAGCGGATTCCATATTCTGAAGCGCTGGAGGCAGCCTTGACAACAACGACAACATTTAAAAATGTAAAATGATTTGTAAACAAGGGGGCGTGTAAGCTTACTGCCATTGCTCGTGTAAAGGCGACCACTCCATGCTTGGTGGCTGAATAAGCAGGACAGCTGAGGAGGGGGTCAAGACCTTCAGGACATAAAGCTTTGATCAGTCAAATTTCAGAACTTTATTGTTTTAACACAGACAATTCAGTACCTGCAACAGATGATGTGTTGACCACGACCCCTCCCTGACCTCCGCTTCGCTTGTTCATGTGTTCCAGAGCCGTATAGGTCATCCGGATGACACCCCCCTGCATCACAAACATGCAAATCTGTAGCTATTTTGTGGAATATTCTCCAAAATAAATAAATAAAAAGATTCCTACAAGGTTTATGGAGATGGTTTTCTCCCAGTCGTCTTCTTTGAGGATTCCAGCATTGTTGCACAAAATGTCGATGGATCCAAAGATATCTACGGTGCTCTGGAGCGCAGCTTGAAAACGAATAAAGAAAAACGTGCAGTTTATAGTTTTGATCTGCTCGTAACTCTCTTGCTGCTGGCATGTGGCGCTCTGCACACACCAGAACTTTATAGTTGACCTTTTATGTCCTCGTCTGACTCAACGCTGCACTTCATAAACAAAGATCTGTCCTCTCCAAACTGCTGGTCAAGGTCGTATTTCAAACTCTTCCCTGCAGGTTCGTCCACATCCAGCAGGACTACCTGCACACATAAAGGTTGATGAGTAACCTGGACGTTTCACGTCTTTATGATCTTTTACAGCCGCATAAATCTTTCACTTTGGGATTTTAATCGAGAGCAAGAAAACGTTTTTTTTTCTTTAAATTGTAAGTTTTCCATTAAATGAAAAATATTTATTTCATTTTTTTTAATCATTCCTTTTTAGAGCTACTATGTTGAAAGATTTTTTTCAAGCAATTAAAGCTGTTTTTATTAAAAAAAAGAAAAAAACATGTTTACCTTTGCACCATTTTGAAGAAATATCTCTGCGATCGCTTTTCCGATCCCCTTCGCCGCTCCCGTCACCACCGCCACCTTCCCACCTAAACTCATCTCTGGAAGCTTCAAGCAGCGAAGAAGTCAGACGGGGCTGGCTGTGAATGCAATCTGAAAATGAGATGGATAAAGTAGTGAGTGGGACGGGTATAGAACTTGAATTTTATTGCGTGTGGCAGCAGGAGGAGGCCACTCTTCCTGTTTGAATCTCGTGTGAATAAAGAGGGAGTATAAACAGAGCCAGGTCAGGTGGACGGGTGATTGTGAGGCCAACTAAAACTCCATCAATCCATCCATTTTCAGAACCAGCTGTATTCCTTTCAGGGTCAGGAGCCTGGAGAGTGACCCTGAACTGGTCACCAGTTCATTGTAGGGCCACACACTCGCGTGCACGGATACAAACATGCAAACCCCACACAGAAAGATCCAAAGAGAAAACACATTTTAAAGTTGTTATTGAGCTGCAGGAACTGTTGCACAGACTTTTATGCATCCTTGCTGGAGGTGTTCTTCTCCTATTGGTAGGAAGACCCTGCAAGAATTTTCTCTTGCCCCGATTGGCCTCATGGCTTCTGTCAACGGGTGCAGAGCGATCTGTGTCAGAGGATCTGACTAAAACCTGCTAAAGTGAAAAGTAATTCAACAGGAGTTATGCTCGCAAGCTGATATACTGTGTATATAAAAAGAAGTTGGCTGATGGTGATTGGTTTATCCTCCTCTCTGCTGCACATCCTGGAGCTCAAACTAACCCCACAGCCTGGACAAGTCTCAACTGGAACAGGCCACCCTAACCTGTATCATATGAGTTTAATTAAGTTATTTACTTTTGGCTCGTCTCACTTGGATAATCCAGTCCTTTCTGTAGGGGACTTTTGGCTTTATTGGTTTGTGTCTCTACTGGTTTTATCTTTTTTTTGTTAATATAAAATGTCTTATTATAAAATTGGAACGACGTTTTGCTCTGGTGTGAACCTGCAACAGCTTTGCCTTACGGCTTGTATAAATAAACAGGTGGTAGATCTCAGGATAAAAGTTTTTTTTCAGAATAAGTCACAGATTTTTATAATTTCTCACTGTGAGAACTTAAATCAACCTTTTGTCGTTTTCTTAGGGGCTGCTTAAATAAAGTTCCATTGAATGAAATCTTTATTATTTATGGGCAAATAATTGATAAAACAAACTAAAAAATTCAGTAGGAAATGTTAAAAAAAAACTTGCATTTTCTAATACAAACTAAATACCAAAAAACATAAATATTTTCCTTATTTTTGAAATCCTTGAAAATGTTCACTAACAAGCAAGTTTTCAAAAGAGAAAAAAAACACTTGGATAAGCCAAAAAATGTTTTCTTGTATCTTGAATTCAATAATAATGTGCAAACTTTTCTTTTTAGAATTATTTTAGGACAATTTTTATATCTCCATGTCCCCCCACCCCAAGCATCTTTTTTGGACATCATTTAATGAAAGAGAATCAAAGATGACTTATTTTACTTTAAAAGTCTATAGCAATGCACAAAAATTCAGCTTTACAAAAAGCAGAAATTATCTGTTAAATAAACGATACCGTTTCATTAACTTTAGGTGTAGTTACACCATCCTGCCACTAGATGGTGGTGTTATCCAAGCTGCGGCTCCTCATCTGAGAACCTCAGTTTCAAAAGCTGCTTACATGATTTCAGCTGGAATTTATGTTTATAAACATTAAACTAAATCCTTAAAATCGTCTAAAGTCTCTTCATTGTCTTCATTATGTACACAAAAGAATCAAAGAAATTGACAGAAAATTAGATAAAAATTCTGCTTCTATTTTGAGGCTTTAAATTAGAATAAAAGACAGATAACAGATTTCTTAATGCTTACTAATTATTTGTTTTTAAATAGCTTTGTATCATATGAAAAATTCCATCATACAGTCATGAAATATAGTATTCTTGACATTTTTATTTATTAGCAATCTCAGGTGAAGTTGAGAAACTAAACTGAGCTTTGACGATGTAAGAACAGTGTTTTGGATGTGCAGTTTGTACACAATAAAATATTGCTTTTTGAGTCTGTCTTAAACAAGACTGTATGGCAAGCGAAAGGAGTCAATAATTGGCAGGAAAAGAGCCGTAAAAATTGTGCTTTTCCTGACAATTATTGACCCCTTTCACTTGCCATAAGACGGCGTAATTTATGTGCCGCTTTTAAAACGTGCGTAAAAAGTGGCGTTTTGGATTGCCAATACACTGTCCTTCACGCCATTTTTCCTGATGATTTATGACTTCTTTAGCTTGCCATAAGACAGCGTGTTCTACGTGCCACTTTTAAAACATGTGTAAAAAGCGGAATTTGGATGGAAAATTTGCTGTTCAATACGCCGCTTTTCCTGGCGATTTATGACCCCTTTGGCTTCCAATAAGGCACCGTAATTTACTTTTAAAACAAGCTTAAAAATGGCGTTTTGAATGACCAATGCGCCTATACACAGCTTTACCTGATAATTTATAACCTTATTTAGCTTGCCCTCATATTACAGATATTTTCTGACCGCATAATTTTCATAGTTCCAGGAGCTACTGAATGCACCAGGACTAAGTTGCCACTCTAATTGATTTTGGTTGGTCCTTCCTGTTAGCCTCACCTCAAGCGCTGTCAGAAGAGCAAACCACTATCCACACAAGATGTCAAAGGTCTCTTTTCTTTTATCTTTTTTTAGAATCATACTTTTTTTCCAAAGAAAGTATGGCAGGAAACAACCCACAGTGCTGCATCATCCAGCCATACAAACAGGAGGCGTCCATTTTGAAAAGAGATCCAATTTTATAGGTGGCTAGCCCCACCCCTTCACCAAACCAACCCAATTACTAATCAAAAATTAAACACATATCATAGAAAAACAAACATTCATGTGCAATTTTACTTGTAAGAAGTTCAACATACTAAAACAAAAATATGTCTTCCATCAATTAGAAATAGAAAATAAAGTACAAACAGGCCTGTCGAAGGAAACCAAAATCAGTGGACTTCCTGAAACAGGAAGTGTTCCAAAATAAAACAGGAAGCGAACGAATAAATCACAAAACAGCCCAAAATCCAGTGATCCAGTGACCATTAAACTAAACAGAGTGAAATGCAACGGATGGTAAAGCAGAACAGCGTGTGCACCCACTGACGCAATAACAAATAAATCTCTTTAATAAACCTCACTCAGGGACAGACATGGGCTCTGTCACAAGCGCCAGAACAGGGCCAAAAGTTTCAAACCTGGAAACTGTGAATTTGAAACCAAAAAAAAAAAAAAAAAAAGTTAAAAATTTTGAAAAATTAAATCTTAAGTTTTGAAACTTAAACACAGAAGTTGTGAAGCTGAAAATAATTAATACTACAACTGCAGAAAGTTTTAGGTATTATTTTGATCAACATCGATATCTCAGCTTGAATTTTTCAAGTTGTTTTATGTGTTTTTCAAACCTTTACACCCCTGATTTGGCTCCGTCCTCCTCCAGCACATTCTCCACCTCCTCCCGTCTTTGGAAGGCATCCTTGCCTCCATGGGCGGCGTCTGGATCTAGACCTCATTCCAGAGTCCAATCCTCAAATAACTTTTGATATTTAGAATCCATATAAAGTTCAATGTTTTATTGTTGAAATAAATCTTGTTTTTATTCCTTTAAGATCTCTTCTTATTAAAGTGATAGCCACATGCAGATCCTGCAGCTTTGCCTCCAACTATCTGGTTTTTACTACAAATAATAACCAAACGTATTAAAGTTCTGGTCTCAGTGGATGTTAAACCCCATGATCTTCTTCATGTACAGCAGATGTGATAGTTGACATCAACCCAACTAACTAACATTTTAAAATGTGAGATATCTGTGAGATATTCTGTCTTTTCATGAATCAAGACAGGACGTCCGATCATCCGCAGAGTGAACATTTAGGACTTCAAGCCTTTATATTTGAGTGAAAATGGGGAAATATTTTCAAACTGATGTTTTGTCTGAAATTTTGCTGCACTTTTGTCAGTTTTACTGATAGTTGAACCCAAAACCACCTTGTTAGGATCCATACATTTTCATTGGGTTTAGGTTTTAGACTTGCAAAGAATTATGGGACGGGGCAAAGGGAGTTCACTGAGGTGCTTCTTTGTACCTGTGGGGATCAGCTGATAGTGACTGATGTGCATATTTGTGACATAAATAATACATCGTTTACGTCTTTGATAACTTTTATTGATCAGATACATTCAATTAAAAAATTCTTCCTTTTGCCACCAAAACATTTAAAAAAGCAAAGACTTCTTTATTGAACAAACAGAGACTTTGCTTTTAGATTCGATTAAAAAACAGATTGGAAAACATTTCAAATCCCAGTGATTTTCTGGGGATTTATCCCCTGAAAAACTCTTTAACAGAGTTACATTGGCAGGAGCAGCTAGAAAACAGTGGGGAAAGTCATATATTTCTTCCCGCTGTGGTCCACCACCAGCACTTCTCCATTCTTCATCTCATCCGTCACCAGCTCCAGAACACAGTGAGCCACGTCTGATGGCCTGAAGTCAGAAAATCAGAAAGATTTTAGAGTTTACCAGAACAGCCAGAACTCTGTGCAGCTGGATTGCTTCACTCATTCTTATCTGAGCCGCCTAAAAAGCACCGCGATCTACATTTTAAAGGATGTTGGCAGCAACGTGGCACAGAGTTTCATCGTTCAAGTTTGGAGAATCCAGTGTCAACAGTTTGGGAAGGGATGATAGAGGAGGTGATGTTTGCAGCAGGAGGATGATCTTAAAGAAACTTTTCAGCCAAATAGGATGGATTATCACTTTCTCCTCACCAGGCATGAAAGTTAGCTAAATACATGTCTTGTCATGAGTGAAGCGGCCTTTTTATCAAACGCTGGTCCTTTTGCACGTTAGTCTACACAACAAGAAAAGCAGTGAATGCCTTTGACAATCCACCTAAGTTTTTTAATTGCATTTCTGCAACATGCATTTTGCTTACCAAAACCATAATTAAGAACAAAGTTGCTGCCAGATGGAGAGTTTTCTGTTTTCTTTATGTCAGATATGCTGAACAATCTTAATTTATTTTTGCATATTTGGTAAAAATAGTCAATAAAATGTCAAACTCTCTTCTTTTATGAGCACCACAAGGAGGTTGTGTCCATAACAACAGGAAGCATCTCAAACTGCAGTTGTTAGTGTTGAATTGTATACAAATTTCAACACCCAGAAATATATGACTTTTTTCTAACTTATTATACACCGGTTAAAGTCACATTCCAACTATATTGTTTGATTTTTTGTAAAGTCACTCTCAGTGGTCTTTTAAGCCAAAGTCACAAACCCCCCCCCCGTCCTTTATAAAGACATAGTTTCTGCAGACGGGCAGGACAACTCAGAAATTTGCCTTTTAAATCTAGAGTTATGGGCGGGACTATTTTGGACCAGGTATTAATCACTCAATGCATCAAAAAACAAATACTTTACAATAATAAGATTTTATAACACAAAAACTAAAAAAAAAGTGGAAAACAATGTTTAAAAGTCACAATTTGCTAAGTATCCACGCTCATATTTACAGGATAAAGATAAAATTATAAAAAGGGTTCAAATGTGAGGATTCTTGCATCAAAGGAGGAGAAAAAGGACTCACTGCAGAATGCCGCCTTCTGTAAACTTTTCAAATAAATGAGCCAGGTGAGAAAATGGCCCCAAACACTTTGTAACAGAGGAGAAGAGGTCGGTTTGGACAGCACCAGGGCAAATGGCGTTGAAGCGTATCCCATAATTGGAGGCAGTGGAAGCAGCCTGGCACAAAAAAAGGAGACATGATCAATCAGGAGAGAAGAAAAAGAAAATTATCAAAAGTTTCGTTTATTTCAGGAACAGTTTCTTTAGTCCCCTTCAAATGCCAAATGGAAAAGCTCATCCGGAGTCTGCAGATCAAACTACTGACTGAGCTCTGGTTTGTGGCTTTCGATTTGCCTGCACAAAATCCTGGCGCAGGATTATTTAGCAGCCAAAGAGTGGAAGTTAAACTATAATGTAAAAAGTAACACTAGCAGAATGATTTCCTATAAAAAGGCCAACATTTTAAGCTAATCTGAAGACGCTTTCATCAAAAGACTCTGCCTTTAAGGGCGTTGAGCAACATGTTCCATTTTCTTTCAGCTGTTCTTTCCTGATTTATTTTGAAAAATATCTGTAAGATTTCTAGGTCCTTTCTCGAAAGTGCAGTGTGAAAGTAAACAGAAGCTGCTCAGGACTTCACAAAGGTATTTGACTGGTTCCTGGTGTTCACACTGAACAAGCAGGGAAGGGCTACCTCTTCTTCTTCTACTGTTTACTAGTGCATGTTCATCACCTATAGCTGGAAGAGACATGGGTTGTGTCCGAATCCCCCCCCCCCGCTGTCCAAATCTACTAATTCCAAATCGAGTGCACTCAAAATTTCCCAAAAGTCTTTGCAAAAAACTAATGTACATCGATTTCATTAGATACACTATACCGTCAAACAATTTCGAACAAAAAAAAAAGTATTTTCACCTTCAGAACTCAGTGGAGTCATAAATAAAATAAAAACCGTGAATTGTTTGTTTTTATTAGATTTTCAATTCGTGAAATCAATGTCATCATATTCAGTTTTTAGAAAAACGAAAGTAAAGTAGTGAGCATCATTTCCAAAAATCCAAGGCACTGTATAGCCCCACACTATATAGCTTTTAAGTAGTTAGGGATTAAGGAGGGAATTCGGACACAGTGTGAAATGTCAAAGCAGTGCAAATCTCTGGATTTGGACACGAAAGAGAAATGGTTTGGTTGATATGAATTATCGTCATATCAGGAGAGGGTCATAGCCTTATCTTTATTTGAAAAACAAATGCAGGCTTGTTACCATGTCTGGGTTCACTAGATAAACCAAATCCATACGTCACTTCAAAATCGGAGTCCCTGACTGGCCAAAGTTCAACCAGGTTTATGTGGGGACTTACAAGCATTTCTGCTAGTTTATATAGACTTTTCATTGGAAATGACAGTTTAAATCTCGTTGCCGAAGCTTGAGCCTCATAAACTGCGATCTGTCTCATCGTTGAGAACTTATGAGCTTTCAAAAACTTTCTAACACACAAAAAAAAGCCTTACTGCCATAGCTCGAGTGAAGCCGATCACACCGTGCTTAGTTGCGGAATAGACAGGACAACTGGGTAGGGGGCCGAGGCCTGTAGAAGAGAGGCATCAGAACATCTCATCCTCAAAAAAATCCAGCAACTTTTGACGTTGCTGGATCCTCTTTTAGCAGCAATGCCACAGATGTTTCTGTCGTTACCCCCCACTGAAGCTGTGTTGACCACAACCCCTCCCTGTCCTCCAGACTGTTGGTTCATCTTTTCCAGAGCAGCATAGGTCATCCGGATGACGCCGCCCTGAATCACAGAGGGGAAAACATGCTTATCCACCGGTCAAAGTCTCCAGAAATATCCACCATCTTGGATCAATAACCGTCCAGAATGAGTGAATCATCTGAAATCCGATCTTAAAGACTAAAGTCTCACCAGGTTAACAGACACACTTCTTTCCCACTGGTCCTCACTCAAGATACCGGCATTGTTGCACAGAATGTCGATGCTTCCAAAGGTTGTCACTGTTCTCTCAAAGGCGGCTAGAAAACAGGAACAAAAGATTTAAAGAGTCTTCACATCTTTCTGTACCTTTAACCTTTGTTTAGCTGATTATCTATCAATCAATTTCTCAAAGCTTTGGACATGTGAGTGCTGATCTATTTAAAAAAGCTATATATATATATATATATAAAATGATATGTTAGAAAAACAAAGAGGAGTCAGTATATTAGAAATCACTGATTGGATGATGAGAACGGGTTTCGTTTTGTGTCAAATAACTTTAGGTTGAAGTGATGGACAAAAGTCCTGATATTTTCTGGTTTTCTCTGTGTTGTCATTTTCTTTTTGGAAGTGGCTCTCTTCATTTTGGTTTCTTGTTCTTTTTTTTTTTTTTTTACATATTTTGCTTTTTTAATTGTCATGATTTTTAAAATGTTTTTACATTGAGTGATTTGTAGATGTGATTGTCACTTCAGGGCCATCATATTAATCTTTTTACATGTATTTTTATAGTTCTGCAAACTTCTAAAGTTTTATATATGAAACATTTTAGGTCATTCTGATAGTATTTTTACCTTAATGAAGTTATTTTTGAGAAATCCAACCTGCATCTGTCACTCAGGTGAAGTGTTGTGGTAAATTACAAACAACAGCATCACTTTTATAGACAATACAACTTTTTTTTTACTCCAGCTGGAGGACATAAATATTTCTCTGTTTGATTTTAGGTAGAAGTTGTAATTTCTCTGAAGTTATTATATAGTTCGAGCTCACCTTTGATTTCCTCCTCTGACTCAACATTACATCTGATGAACAACGTTTTCTCCTCTCCAAACTTCTGATTGAAGACCTTCTTCAAATTCTTCCCCGTGCTCTCATCCACATCCAGCAGGACTACCTGTTCAGGTGACCAAAGACACGATCAACATAATCAAAGCAGCCAAACATCTTCTTTCAACAGTAAACCGAATCAGATTTCTGCAAAGCTATTTTCCTTCTCTGATTTCCTCCTCGCTTGTTTCAGGGCTGCAAAAAAGCGCGCAGTAGAATCCAGCGTTTTACCTTTGCGCCATTCTGCAGAAAGGTCTCCGCTATCGCCCTCCCGATCCCTTTGGCTGATCCTGTCACGACTGCGACCTTCTCACCTAAGCTCATCTTGGAGGTTCCGGGAGTCTGTGAAGCTGGAGCTCCTCCGTCAGGGATCAAAACCGAGGGTAGACGTCACTGAGCGCGTGCGCAAAATAGGAGAAAAGGTGGCGCATTCCTGACAGGGGGGCAGGTGAGGAGCATACCTGTTCAGCAGGTTATGGAAATGAGGAATAGAAATCGAGGCGGGTATTTTCCAACTTTAATCCAAAAAAAAAAAAAAAAAAGTCGGAAACTCACAACAATAAGGAAGGAGGAAACAAACTTTTAAGATGTAAATTTAATTTTATTGGACATCCTTACAGTCCTTAAAGTAGTTTGAACCCATCTCCAGAAAACATGTAAGAAGTGGCAGAATTGAAATTTATGTGTGGAAATATGAGGAAACATTCTCCACACTCCTAAAATGCTTCTTCAACCCAATTCTTGTTGGGGTATTAGTTTTGGGTACTTTTTGGAGCAAAACTCTTGGTTATAATGATTTCATTTTAACTATAGGCTACTGTAAAAGTAAAACGTTGGTTCAATTAACAAAAAATCTGTTATCTGTCATATTTAAAACGATTAGTCTTCATGAAATTAAAAATATGAGTTGATGGTTTATTTGACTTAAAAATTAAATTTGATAAAAATGTATATTTGTAATTGAAACAAATTACATAACTTTTTAAATTGAGCCAATTTACTTTTACAGTGTTTTCCCCAAGTTTCATGTTTTATTTTTTTTATTTATTTATTTATTTTTTTGCTTAACAAACTAAAACAACCCATGAGATAGTGTTCCTTTATAAACTTGGAGCTATGTTAAAAATAATTTGTGTTGGGAGTTTTTAATGTGCGCTAGATCAAACAAAGTGGGTCCCTTCCAATGTATTTGGGTAAATCTGGGTTGAGGTTTGGTGGTACCTCCAGGAATTTTTCATTTTGGTGTCAAAAGAGCTTATTAAAATGAATTTTGGAGGGGTACAGTTTATTATTATTATTATTTTGGAAACCCAGTTATTTTAGTAGCCTAGCTGATCTAGTTTAATATGAGCACAAATTAAAAACCACTTAAAAAAAAAAAACTAGAGATTGAAACTTAAATTTATAGTTTAAATCAAAATATTACATGTAGGAAGAGAAGCCTGTTGAAAACAACAAAATTCCGTTTTTTTATTATTATTTTTCGCCAATAAAATTGTATAATTCAAAGCTGAAGATCTGTACAAAGAAAGAATATTCTAGCATAAAGAGGACAAAAAAAGTTTGTCCAAATGTGTGCTGCATAGAAATGAAAGATTTAGATTTTCTTTTATTCAGATTTAAGATTGATTAAAACATCCCATCATCATTGTAGAGGTCTTTTTTTCTATGGTTTTGGTAAAAAATAAAAAAGATTTTGTACTTCCCCTTTAGTAGATGTTGGACTTGTTTTTGCAAATTTTGCTTGCCCCTTCCTTAAAAAAGACCCACTCCAACAATGTTTTGAGTATGTTTCAAAAATGCAGTTGTCTTTTAATTATGACTGTTAATGATAAATTGTGGGCCGGACTGCTGGCACAAATCAACTCCACCCAAACTTTCTAGCTTTCTAGCTTAGGGTCCCTCCGACCTCAAAACCTACCATTCTAATGCAACAAAAAACACTCTCTGTCTGTCGGTCAGTCACACGGGAATCAGCTCTGGGATACCCCAAGGATCTGTACTTGATCACCTCTTTTTTTTACTATAAGTCACGTTCATGTCTTCTGATTCAGTCCTTTGTTCATGCTTTTGGATGCATGTCAATTTAATCTCTCTTTGTATTCTGGTACAGTAAAATGATCCCCCGGATTGCTGAAAAAAGCACAAAGTTACATTTTTAATGAAAAGAAAAACTTGTGGTCCATTTCTTTAAGCAATGTTTTTTTTCTTTCAATAATTTTACTGTATAATTACATTTATGTATTACAGTAACATTACTTTTTGCTGTAAGGAAATGGTACATTCCAACGTAATTTTTTGAACATATTTTGCTCATACTTTATTCAACTCATGAAATAAAATAGACAAGCTCTGAGACAAAGCATTAAAAATAAAAAAGTAGGAAGTAACTACTGGTTCATGGTCAGTCAGACATCCAAATATATTTTTAACTAATTTGAACCAAAATTATTCGTCATACACCCAAACCATTTTGTGTTTGTGTTTACCTAATAACCAGTTTAATCGGGTTTTTTCTGTGTTTATCTATTTGTTGTTGCATACTTTTTTCATTTTGACTTTTAGGGAATACTATACTATAACTAATTTGTATATATTTTTTTAATTGGGCCTGTTGTCTGTTTTCAACTTTTTCAACAGACAGCTATTAAATTGATTTTTATAGGGAATATTTACTAGAAATAAATTAGAATGGCGTGAGATCTGTGATCCATTTTTGTTTCGTAATAACGTTTGTAAAACGTATCTTAAACTGTATCTTAAACAAAATTGAAAGGGGTTAAAAACGATAATAAGTTGTTTCCGCCCGGTTTCGAACCGGGGACCTTTCGCGTGTTAGGCGAACGTGATAACCACTACACTACGGAAACTGCGGTGTAGAGCAGCGTTCCACAATGGATCCATAATTATAATGGACTATTGCGTGGTTTAATACATTATAATTAACCAGTATTCTGAGCGCAATGCTTTTTAGAGTTATAATAAATTATTTTTTAATTAAGCTTTTCCTATTTCAGTCATTGCTGCATATGACAAAGATGGCATCACACCATCATTCGTATTAGAAGCCTTAAGTCACATACATCATTTTCATTTATAGCGAATTTAAAGTTATATTGATAAAATTCAGGACAGTGTACTCTCGACCACTATGGTTCGGCTGTCCTCTCGTGAATGTTCTCGTTGCGCATGCGCTGAGGACAGAGCTGTTGGTGAGCGTGATAAACATGGCGGACAGTGACGATATTCTTTGCCTGTCTCCGGAGATGGAGAAGGGTTAGTCAAAGCTCTGCTTCTAATTTTGCGTAACAGTTTGCATCGGCGTCTTTAGTTATGAGCTAGAACTTTCAGAGCCAATGTTGTCGTTAGCTTACAGAAGCTAAAAATTAGCCGTCGCTCCACTTCAGAATGAAGGCTAACATGCTAAGAGAAGCTAAGCTAAGCTAAGCTAGCCGCTTTGCATCCAAGGTCATGAGAGCGAGTTTGCATCCGTTGACTGACTGGCTCTGGTCAGAGGAGAAACGTGTTCCGACTGTCTTTAGCTCACATGAATGTTTTAGACGGATTCTGGCTCCCCGAGACACCTAATCCTAACTTCCAGCCTGAAAATGCATAAAAGTTCACTAGTGTGTCCGAATGTGCCCCACTTTTCATAGATACTCAGATGTTGGAAGATCTCCAATGAAATCAATATGGGTTGGAAGATGCAATGCTTTAATTTAAATATTTGTTTTTCTTGCTAAAAAGAAAAAAGTAATTTTAACAGGTACGATGTAGATTAAAAGTTCTCTGATCAGTGCATCCGTCATTCATTTAAAACAAATTATGTTAATTAACTTAAAGGCCAAAAATGATCAAAACGTGAATGAATTGACCTAAAAACATCACATGATCACATAATCAATGCAGCAATCTTTAAAAACAGCTAACATTGCAGCAACTGCAGATGTGAAACTTCAACACCATTTATTATTAGTAATATTCTTAATGTCTATTGCAGTTTGGCTTAAAAAGATAACTTTTTTTGGAATCCTTGCCTTTCTTAACATGTAGGAGAAAACTTTTTAAAACGCAAGAAGTTCACTCTTTGTTGTGTTTCGTTAAAATCTTATCAAATGTTCAGGATCAAACGGTCGCTGGTTTTAGGATGGAAATTTGAAAACAGTGAAAAGATTTCTCATTGAGTTGTGGGAAATTAAAGGTGCTTTATCATGCAACAAAATAATTTAATGATTTATAATGTTAATTCCTCATGAAAAACACGCCCAAAGCTCTATTTAGCTCAATCCGCGCATCTTTAAGCATTCCTCGGTATAAAAACACTAACCTCTCCCAATTCAGGAAAAAGACTGGGTCCTCGCATTGTGATGTGAGACAGTTGTTTATAACAAAACAATTAATATTTCATTGAAATTTTTTTTAGTGTAATAAATGAACATTTAGATCGATATAGTTTGCTCTGAAAGGCTTAAGAATCGCACGAAAGGCCCTTTAAATGAATAATTGTTCATCTAAATGCGCTAGACTGAGACAGCTATTCCCTCATATTTGTAATTCACTTTAATATGAATTTATTTAATTTTTTTCATTTAATTCATTTCTCAGTGTCTCATCAGAAAATCTGGATTAGATTACTGCAGAGGTGAAACTGTTGTTTCAGTTTGGAGATAATTTTGTGCTTTTATCCTTAAATGACTTCTATATTCATTATAAATGAATGCAAACACTGATCATATTAGGCATCATCTGTAGTTATAAATTAGTTTTTAAAAGAAAAAGAGGAGAATTGACTGAATATATATGTTTTTCTTTGTGACAAATGACTCATTACTTTTAAATATTTGGTTTTAAGACATTTGAGTTCTCCAAAATTTAAACTACTTAGATATTTTTATTATTAACAAAACATAAATATAAAAAATGATCATTCTTTTCCTATATATGTTGATGAATTACCAGAGAAGATTGGTCTTTTTTATTGTATCTGCAGCTCCTTAATAATATATATTTTGATTTTTTAGATCTTTGCTTTTCTTCAGATTTCAATGTCAAATGTTGGACTGTGTTCGCTGAATCTTCACCTTCTTCAATTTAGGATTCTTGTTTTGTTTGAGGATAGTTTTTTTTTAATGTAGGAATTTATTAAATTCTATTTTCAGCTGCCATTCTTTATGCATCATGTTTTCTTTCTCCTCTCTGCAGTGCATAAGATGATCCTAGAAAAGGAGGACCTGTTTTCTCTCTCCTTCTGTACAGTCTGCAGCGCTGCCCTACTTTCTAAGAAGCAGAGGTTGAGCCATTATACGGTCAGTGCTCCGCTTTTCCTCTGCAGCTCTTCGCTGTAGCTGATAATAGCTTATTGGCACATTTTCTGAGCTAATGCTATTATTATATCAAATTATTCTGCACGGTTTTATGCTCAAAAGTATTTGGAAGTAATTTAATTTGACAAAAACTGCAATCTTGGGCATAAGAAAATTGAAAACAGTGCAAGATAAATGTGATTACATAGAACAGAATTTGATTCAAAGAGAAAAATAGTTTATTTTGACATTTCAGCTGAAATTTTTGGTTTAAATTTTAATATTACTTTAATTTATCAACTTTATGTCTTAAATCTATATGTTTAACTTTGTGTTAGCACGAGACTAATTTGAATTTTATTAAACTCGTAACCAGAAAACAATTTTTAAATTTTCACACGTCTTTATGAGATATACTGCATGTTTTCCTTTTTTTCTTCATGCTGTCTTTGAAGTACTTTTTATCAACATTCATGTTTTTTTTTCATATTTTCAGGGCAGAAAACACGCCAACAAAGTGCGGCAGTACATCGCTCTGCAAAGTGACAAAAAGATGTTCATCAAGAGGCAGAAAACGTCCGACTCTGTGAGCAACGATAAGTTATTTGTTAGCAAATGCAGAACTCAGATGTTTATGAAATCTTTTTATTTCCGTCAGTAAACGTGTTTTTTTTTTTTCCTGAAACGACACATTTTTAAAATTTTCCGGCATATTTCCTCTCCTAAGCTAGAAACTTTTATTTTTAAATTTGTTTTTTTAAATTCCTTGTTTTGTGAAGACGTCCACCGGATCAGCTCGTGTAAATGTAAATAATTGATGTTCTCTGTCAGCAGGAAGGGAACATAGGCGACTTTGACAGGACGAAGGCCTGCCAGTTATGCAACACCATCTTCACCTCGCAAGTTGTGGCCGAGTCTCACTATCAGGGCAAGTTTCACGCCAAGAGGCTGAAAATGGAAATGACTAAAGGCCATCTTGCAGGTGCGTGTTTTCCCTTTGGTTTCCCTTCATCGCTTCCAGAGAAACTTTAAGATTTTCTGTATGTTCTTGTTTTAGGTAAAGCCTCCACGGCGGATCCGCCGAAGGAAAAACCTGCACCCGTTGTAGCAAATGTGAAGACGAAGTACGACAATCCGGAATGCTTCTGCTCCATCTGCGACGCCAGCTTCAACAACCCGCTCATGGCACAGCAGCACTACAAGGGCAGAAAGCATAAAAAACGAATGACGCGGGCCAAACTCATGGAGACGTACGGATTCCCCTCCGCGCAAAGTGAGAACCAGGACTTCCACTCAAAAGGGTTTCACTTCTCCAGAGCAGTGGTCTCCTGTAGGGCGGGGTATCGTCATTAATGTCCAGAATCGATTCGATCACCAGAGCCTGGATTGATTCCAATTTTTTTTCAGATTCTTTCGATCCTCTGAATTTAATTCAATTCAATTAGGGCTGCCACGATTAGTCGACTAATCGATGACTAATCGACTATTAAAATAATCGACAACTAATTTAATAGTCGATTAGTCGTTACTTTATATTGTATGAAGTCAGATTGTAGTAAAGTTGAAAGTTATAATAGCATTCTGCTAGCTTTTTGGAATATTTTGGCATTTATTAAGGTTTTTTAGGCTATTTTGGAGTTTAGCTAATATTTCAGCAGCATGCTAGCTATTTCGGCTAACTTTAGCTTTTTTACGTTTTTTAGGCAACTTTTGAGTTTAACTTATATTTCAGCTATATGCTAGCTGTTTTGGCTAATATAGTATTTTTCCATTTTTTTAGGCTAATTTGGAGTTTAGCTAATATTTCAGCAGCATGCTAGCTATTTTGGTTAACTTAAGCTTTTTTAAGTTTTTTTAGGCAATTTTTGAGTTTAGCTTATATTTCAGCTATATGCTAGCTGTTTTGGCTAATATAGGATTTTTCCAATTTTTTAAGGCTAATGTGGAATTTAGCTAATATTTCAGCAGCATGCTAGCTATTTAGGCTAACTTTGGTTGTTTTTATTTTTTGGCTAATTTGGCATTTAACTAATATTTTAGCAGGTTATCTACTTCAGCATCTTTACATCCACTTTGGCCATGAACAGATTAGTCGACTAATTGGAAAAAATAATCGGTGATTAGTCGACTATTAAAATAATCGTTTGTGGCAGCCCTAAATTCAATTAACGTTTATATATTTATATATATGTTTTGAATATGTTCTTATTAATTTGATGCAGTTCACATACTGTAAAATGTATTAGTGAAATAATAATGAGATTGTTAATAGCATTACAGCTTATTCCAGAAGAAGAAGAAAGTATCAGAATTACTTTTTCTTTTTCCGTCAGTTTCCCTTAACGTTTGAGGGTAACATTTATCTTTATCCTCTGTAAAACATCTACGGCTACTTTAAAGTTTATTTGCTATGATTTTATGAAGGAACCATTAATTAGTGAAATACATTTCTCCTTAACCAGTAACTATTGGACGACAACTTCAACTTTCTTCCACTTTTAAGGTGTGATGGATGCATTGTGAAATAGTGAATTAAACTGGTGTTTTCTAAATATAATGTGAATCCACCGTTTGAACAACTTCCTCGTAATATTAGACAGCCTGATAATGAATATTATGCATTATTATTATGGTCTGTGGGAACAATAGTCACAATAGATCCATAGTTGGACTAAATACTCCTGGTTTTGTCTGTCAAATGCAGATTTCTGTTTTCTTTGAAGTCTTCTTCACTTATTCTTTTCTGCAAAAACAAACTTTCCAAATATATTTTTGTTACTTTGTTAGCTTGAGGATTTCAATTTAGGAGTCGATAGAGTCTCTTTAGGAAAGTAGCTACTTTATCGGCACGTAATCGAGTTACTTAACAAGTCAAATGGTGGAGAGAGTCCAGTATTTTTCCAAAATAAAACTTCCTTCAGAATCAGTTTATAAATATAAAGTAAAAAAAAAATGTGAGTTTTTATTTTTTTTTTTTCCTCCTCTACGACCCAATACTGTCTTATGTACTAGTACTGGAGGTTAGGGACCGACTTTAGTAATTTTTATATCATTAAAGTAACTTATTCTTTTTTAAACATAGAAACATTTCAATTTTTTTTAAAAAAAGCAAAACATGTTGATTCCTAATTATTGTTGTTAATTATCTGATTCTTAATGACAAATAGATCAATTAATAAAAAGGTAACTTGATTGTCCCCCCTAAATTGCCATTAGTCACCGACTGTGCTTCTAAAAACTGTTCTGTTTTTTATTTCTGCAGCTCCCACATTGTTGAGCTTCAAGTGCGTCGTCTGCAACATCGAGGTCAACTCTATCAGTCAGTACCAGTCTCACCTAAGCGGTGCCAAACACAGGAATCAGTAAGTCTGCACTCAAACTAAATACAACTTTTGTGTTTTCAAGTTTGTTTTTTTTTTTGTTTTTTTAACAGGAAGAATTCAATTGTTTTAAAAATATCTTTCAGGATGAAGAAATCTGGTGAGAAGAACACGACGGAAAATCAACAATCACCGGAACACACGCAAGGAGGTGGCGAGCCCAAAGACGACCAGGACACGCCTGCAGACGACCAGTACACGCCTGCAGACGACCAATACACGCCTGCAGACGACCAGTACACGCCTGCAGATGACCAATACACGCCTGCAGACGACCAGTACACGCCTGCAGATGACCAGTACACGCCTGCAGACGACCAATACACGCCTGCAGATGACCAGTACACGTCTGCAGATGACCAATACACGCCTGCAGACGACCGGTACACGCCTGCAGACGACCGGTACATGCCTGTTGTTGATCGATACACACCTGCAGATGATGAGTACGCACTTGCGGACGATCGCTACACACCTGCTGACGACCACAAAACACCTGCAAACAACCGCTACACTTCTTTGGACGACCGGTACACACCTGCAGACGACCAGTACACGCTCGCCGATGACCAGTACGGTTCTGACGAAGACCAGTACTGCCTTGAGGATGAACAGTCTGGAGCCCCTTACCAGTACACCCCCGAAAATGGCGAGTTCTCCGAGCTGCCGCAGTACACCTGAGACTGGACTTAAGGAGAACCGCTGTAGACAGTCAACAAGCAAGCCCTTTACCACACCGCGACACCCCAGCAGTTTACCTCGTTTTACTTCTGTGCAAACCATCGGAAGTAAACTTCAGTGTGGATTCTAGAAAATTTTTTTTTCATTTGTCTGAGGTTGTTCCAGAGTCTGACCGGAGCAGAGCTCCTCTGGAATTTCATTTTCATCCGTTTTCTGTCCATCGCTTTAAAAAAAACATGAGAGGATTTAAAAAAAAAAAAAAAAAAAAAGTGACTTCTCCTGTCAGATTGCACGTCTCGTGCTTAGCGCTTGCAGATGCTGTCAGTGTTAACGCAAAGTGTTAAATAATAAACATGGGATTGTTGGAAAAAGAAGCTGAAGACTTTTTGTATCTTCTCCAAACGAGCACGAATACACATTCTTGAGGAAATTCTGTGGCTTTAATTCCTTTAAAGTTTCAGACTGAAAGAGTGAATTAGAACTAGAGGAGCCTGTAGTCATGATATAGGATTGCATCAATAGTTTTCACAGCGTCAGAAAGAAATTAGATGAATACTTTGTGCAGAAGTCCATCTTGCTCCAGATCTTATCTTATATTTGTTGGATTGTGTTCAGATTCTGGTGTTGGTGGAGAATCCAGATCTTCTTCCTTCAAACTCTGATGAGACCCCAGAAACATAGTCAAGGATTAATAGTTTAAAAGGTAAATGTGTTAAAATGTCTGCTATTTTTCTTCTTTCTAACACTTTTAAACCTTATTTTGTTGAGTTTGATGCCACATCCATTTTTATTCTTTTACAATCTTTAGGTGTGAATGTTTATTGGTGGGATCTTTATGTTGCAAAATACCAGAATAGATGAACAAACAAAGAAGAAAAAGTGAAATAGAGGTTCAATCATCTTTTCACCTTTGAGAGGTTTTCTGAACTACAAAACAAAAGAATGAGAACCGTTCTAACAAAATTTGGGCATGTTGGTCATGTAGCAGACAGAAGCTTATTAAAGCCCGCCCCTTTTACGTTTCCTGATATTTTAACAAAAGCATTTTTATAAATCAACATGTCGTCAAAGAACAAGAATGATAAAGAAATCAACATTTTTGGTATTTATTTATGTATTAGTTGATTTCACAGGGACAGAGCACATCAAAAGCTTTGCTGCAGTGCGCAAGAAAAAGCTATTTTTCATCTGTAGTCCCTATAAAGGTGTTAAAAATTGTCAACATAAAAACATCAATTAAATACACTAGTAAAATATATGAACATACATTCAAATACGTCAGTTAAAATACATGTAACAATATTAAAATGCACAAAATGAGAAACATTAACACTAATATAAAAGAAACCACCATTCTTATTGTTGCAAACTTTCACACACAGATTACATACTCTACTGTGACCAAAACATTTTTTTTTTTTTTGCAAAATTCTGTTTTACTTAGGAAGGAGGAATTGCCGTTTTCCCTTTCTTCCTTAAAAGGCTTCATGTTTTAAACAGTTTTTAAAAAATTAAATACATTTTAAATCAGGCATGTCCAAAGTCCGGTCCTGGCGCCACATTCAACTTTCCAGCGGATTCCCACCCTTAAATCAATAACATGCGGCCTTTTTTTTTTATTGTGATTGACTGGATTATAAACCTCGCTGTCACACTTTCTTGCTAATTTTTTAAAGTGTCAAATGTAAATAATAAAAAGGAAAGTTGACAGCAAAACAACTAGAATTAGTTACTTTTAAATAAGATAACTATTTCTTGTTTGTGTATTAAAATTTAAGAGTTTACAGAAAGCATTTAATGATGAGTAATGTAGCATTTCATATGAACTATCAAGTTTGATTTTGACTTTTTTCTCCCAGACAAACTTTTTTCTCATTTTATTTCTGGTCTTCAAAAAAGTACATTTAGATGTATTTCTGTCTTATATGAAGAAACAAAAAAGTATCTTATTGTCATAGAATTCTCACATCATATGCAATTAATGTTATTAAATGTAGGTTTAAAGAATGCAGGCTGGTTGATTGGCCTTTACACATTCAAAAATCCACAAGAGCATGTTAAAAACACCATCCTATAAAAACAGAAAATCTATTTCAGTGTCAAAATTAAAAGTTCCTTTGGCTTAGGGGACAATCTCCAGATTTATCACTGAATCTGCCCAGAACTTCTTCTTCCACAGTTCCAACCATAAAGTGAATCCGAGCTTCGCTTTACGTCTTGCATAAATGCAAAGTGATAAAATAAAAAAGAAACTAATGCTATTAGATCTGCTCCAAAAGATTTGGAGGGAACAGATCATGTATCAGCATCACCCTGTCAATTTAAGTCACTTTTTAAGACTTTATTTTATTGTAGTTGAAATAGACAGAATACACATTTGAGTTTTTATTAGACAGCAATAAATCAAATAATCTGCTGAGAAATCTTACATTATTTTATGGATCTGTTCACCGTGTCAGAACATGTACTAAATTTACAGGTTTGAATTCAGTGGCAGCCACCCAATAGACCAGAAGATTTTATACAACATTTATACAGTAGTTATAGAAGATGATCCTGGTATGAAACATTTAAAAAAATCACATTCGACAATTCCCTGTAATTTTAATAGTTTGATTTTAGGTAAGATGCAATTACAACCTATTAAGGAAAATTTATTCAGAACACTAATAACTGCGGGTAAAAAAGCATTGACTGGACACTGGCTCCTCCCCACCGTGCCCAGCCCAGACAATTGGATAGACATTGTAAATGAAATCTGTCAGATGGAAAGACTAACTTATTCACTTCGGATACAATTTTCCAAGTTCCTTAAGATATGGTCACAATGGATATTTTATGTTAATCACTTGCAACAAATGGAAGTAATGAACTTGTCTGACTTGTAAACTGTATGGATGAATGGACCAATGACCCCCCCCCCCCCCCCAAAAATAAATAAATAAATAAATAAATAAAATAATACATCCACTGTTCCTTTTCTTGTTTCTTGTTAGATGTTTAGTTAAATTGTTAGAAAAAAAAGAAAAAATAAATTTTGAGAGTGGAGATATAAATCAAGGGCCCAAAACTGGCTCGAAGTGAATTTGAATGTAATGTGTCATAATTTTGCTCAATGTTTTTAAATAAAGATTGAAAAAAAAAAAATCAGATTCAAGTCATTCAAAAGGCATCTATTTATACACAAGGTTGTTTCATTTTTTTGTCAACCTCAAAAGCCACAACAGTGAGTGAATTAGATTTTTGTTTAACATTATTCATGTTTGATCTGGTTTTCACATTGTTAAGAATGACAAGCTTTTATTGTCATCGCTGCAATACAAGTACAGTGGAAATACTTCTTGACCAAATTCTTAGCATGTACCAGGGAGCAGCTCATGTAAACACGAGATTCTACTTCCATGTCATTAAATTACAGCTAGGGTGTAAAATATTTAATTAGTAAGGGGAACAAATGAGGATTAAAAATCAGAATTTGATGGCAAAACCAAAGGTAGAAAGACCAGTAATACACAAGAGGCCCTACGAGAGAGAAGTCATTATTCTGATTCATTTTTTTTAAATGAATTCCAGTAGTGTTTTACACAAAGAAGTGTTTTGGTTAATATTTGCAAGAACATTCTATTGGTAGATATGTGTTTTGACTTGAGAGATTATGGGAACTTAAAGGTTTGTGAATATATAAATGTGCCAAGCTTTATTTTGTCGGCGGTTCTTTCTTTCAAGCAGGTCTTATACATAAAGGAAATGGCAACAGACAAATTAAAGAGTGAAAATTAGAAAAAAAAAACTGTTTTAATCAATATATTGTCTTTGAACTGTTATATCCAGCAACTTCATTTGTGGTCACCTGCACCAGTGTATTTCTGACAGCAGGGGGCAGTCTAATCTCAGGAACGGATTCCCTAATCTGTTTTTTAATTCATTTTTTTTCCCACTTTGTCCTTGAAAAGTACAGATGCTGGTGATCCTGAAGGATTGAGAGATCTGAAAAAAGATATTTATCTGTAGACAAGGAAGTATGAGAAGGAGAAAACACTGTGTAGTTGTAGAAGATGACCAGCAAGTGTTGCCTTTGCTCATTTTGTGGATTCAACTAAGGGATCAGGATGTTTTCACAGAGGGATATTTTTTTTTTCTTTCCCTGAAATAAAAGTAAATTCAAATAAAATAAAATATATTGAAACATTTTAAAAATCAAAGAGGCAAAGCACTTAAAAAAAAAAAAAAAACTGTCAAAACCAAAGTTGGAAATGTCAGAAAGTGGAGTGTCATCAGCATAGAAATATATGAGCAAAGAGTGGAGATCAGAAATGCATAATAGGCCAAGAATATGAGGGGGCAGAAAACAAAACCCTGGGGAACACCCGTGATAGCCGGTTCCTCCCCTTGCAAGGATACTTTCAAAAAGTGCCCAAATGAATGGTTCAAAACTGGGCCAGAAAAGCCCAGAAGTATGGTAGAGAAAATATGGTTGTTATAAAGAGATCTCATGCATAAAAGTTTATATCTTTAAAAACCGTTTGGAGTGACGTTCAGGAATGCTAAGCGAGAGCTAGTTGAAAATAAAGTGTTAAGAATCTGTGTAATCTCCCGGATCACTGTATTAACAACAAGGTGCCATAAATGGCTTTAATCAAGGCTTACATTTGAATAAATTGTATGCAGAAATCCAGATTTTGACTGAAAACTGACAAACAAATCAACAAGTCCATCATCAGAAATAATACATTTTTTTTCTTGAAGCCAAACCATGAAGTTATTCTTCCTGTGGGTGTGTTTGTGTGAACCGTTCAACTTCCAGACGAAATCATTTTTCTTGCTCCCAAAAACGCTGAATGGCTTCACCGTTGCTTTACGTCATTAAAACAGACATGTCAGTGTCAAGAAAAGCCTGATTATCCAAACAGTGACAGTATCTGAGCACTGTGTTTAGTGCCTCACTGATCTCAATCAGCCGCATTTGATTGTCAGTTAAATTTGCATCAAAAACTGCCAGAATGTATTTCCCGACTTATTGTAGTTTGAATTACAAATAGAAAAAAAGTTCCAGAAGTTACCTTGGATAGTGTATCCTTCAAATAAAGGAACCCATTCAAGTAACATTGCTTTACATTACAGTATGCAAGTTACATTAGAGATTAAGCTATTTTGAAAAGTACAACAAATGTTCTGGATCTAAAGGGTTTCCAAATTGTGAGTTTTTCTTTTGCAGGATGTTGTTAGATTTTTCATCTCACTCTAAAGATAATTGGGCTTTTAATGTGTTCTTGTAGCATTTTTCTGATGATAGATGACAAGAAAATTAAGCTCAAAACTGCATTTCTGAGGATTTTTTTCTCCTAATTGTTGTGAATCAGGAGCAAACGAAAAAAATGCTGTTTGAAAAAAAGAGCGTGTGATGTAGTAAATAAGCTTGAGTGGGCCAAAAGCTCCCTCAGCAATAGAGAGGGGAAGAGGGGGCGGGGTTGCTCAGTCCCACCTTCAACTCAGAGGCAAATTTCTAATGAACTTCTGCCGCTGTGCAGAAACTACGTTCTAGAAAAGAACATAGGTTTTTGGGGTTTTGGAAAAAAAAACCCTGCATAACCATAATTAAAATGTCGCTGGGAAAATGTTTCAATTGATTAAAAGATGTTCGGAGAGGAAGTTTAATGCCACATGTTGGATGTTTTGCTTTGTCTTCTCCTGTAGCTGCAAACTTGTAGCAAGGATTATTTGAGTTAATTAAAAGTGGACATTAATCAAACTGTTCTTACTGTAAGAAAAGCTCTAATGCTGTATGAAAAAGAACAGCTTTAGATCCTTTCATTCACATATATAAAATGAGAGAAATGTTATCTTAAAGACTGATTAAGATTTATTATTTTAAAAAGAGTATAAACTGGTGTTGAATTTTGAAAGAAAGTATTTGCACCTCCTAAATCTTTGAATGCAAAAACTTTAAATAAATAAATAAAGGCACCTCATCCAGTTTGTAACACTGTAGTCCCTGATCATCATAATACCACTGCCATGTTTGACTTAAGTAAAAGTTTTTTTATCTGAAATAGCTTTTCCTTTTTTTTTTTTTTTATATGACATAACAAAACAAGATTCAAACTCTGTTAAAAGTTAATTTTGCTTCTTAACAAGCCACAGAAAGATTTCTTTGAGATAATCCAGATGATTTTTTTCACCTGTAAAGGTTTTTTCTGGATCCAGGTTCTCTTGTTGACCTCACAAACTCTAACCTAAAGTGACCTGCAGTTCTTTGGATGATCCTCTGCCTCTTTCATGCACCCCTGAATGAAACGCCGTTGTTCTCTGGGAGTCATTCAAAACTTCTCCATTGTTTCCTCCTTCAGAGGTTTAGAGAAATAGTTCTTCTCCTTGAGGTGCCGCAGTTCTAACCCTGTCAGACGGTCTCCATTAAAGTGATTTCTTCATTTAGAAAGTCTGGGGTGTGAGGATTGGAAACGGTTTTTATCTACTGTCATAGTTTAAAACTATAATTTTTTAAGATAAAATCAAGCAGTTTTGAAAATCATTTTAAATATGTATTTTGTTTTTATCCTGGTTATTAGTAGTTTTTTTTAATAATCTTAAATTGAAGTTTGAAGTTCATTTAAAACATCAGACTTTCACTACTTTTAAGCAAAAATCAACTTTGATCCAAATAAAAAGGGTTGAAGCTCTTATTGAAGCTTATCCATAAAAAAAAAGTTATAACTCATACAGACACAAAAACTTAACATCAAACATGCCACAAATATAAAATCAAAATGCTTGGCAAAATAAATATTAATGTATGCGTATACATATGTACATAAACAAATGATTACATACATGTTTACAGGGACATATTCAAATTTTACTGATATTGATCAATTATTTGAGATTTTAACCTGTTTTTTTCAATATTAATTAATTTTAGATCTTTATTCAAAAGATAAAAAAAATATATATATACATAAACATATAAAATACATTTCAAATTATTGCATTCCTTTTTTATCTAAAAGGAAAAGAAAACAAGTAAAAACAGTAGTTTAAAAGCAAACGACTTAGAAACAATCCAACATTTTTGTGCACAGGATCCACAAACTTCAAGGTATTTGATATATATATTTACAAAAAAACAACCACATTTATTGGTCTCATTTTTTTAAGTTTAATTATTGGATCAATATTTGTTTTTGTATCCGGCTGGTTGGACTATCGTAACGGTATTCTCACTGGGATCTCTGAATCAGGGATCAAAGAAAATGCAACTTATTCAAAACGCTGCAGCTCGAGTCTTGACAAAAAGCTGGAAATCTGATCACATTATTCGAGTTTTCATGTCTCTGCACTGGCTTCCTGATCTCCAGAGAATCGAGTTCAAAACAGCTCTACTGAAGATTCATCTCCTATTATCTCTGATATGATAGAGTTCCTTATTTTGAAATCTGTGAACTTCAGGAAGAGGTCTTCTTCAGGTACATAGAGTCTAAACTACACTCGGTGAGACCGCTTTTACGTGTTTTTCTGTCACAGATTTAGAACAATCTCCCTGAAAGCGTGAAAAAGTCTGAAATTGTATAAATCTAGGCTGAAAATGTCTCACTTTTAATCTTATTTTAATGGTTTTGCTTTTGTTTATCAATGGATTTTTATTCTATTTTGTCATTTTTTGACTTGCCTTTGGGATCGATTGCGCTTTATAAATAAACTTGCTTGCTATGGTTCTCCATTATTCAAAACAATATTCAAAATATGGTAGAATAATGGTCGAATATAGAAAATTCAAGCATTTGTGGTCAGTATTTTTCTGGTTTTGTGGATCATAGCTTTAGATTTTTTGTTTTCTATTATATTCAACATTTGACATTGAGTTTCCATCTAAGCTGATTGTTTATATTCTAAATTACTGAACAGATAAAAGAA
This sequence comes from Oryzias javanicus, assembly GCA_003999625.1. Lineage (NCBI taxonomy): Eukaryota > Metazoa > Chordata > Actinopteri > Beloniformes > Adrianichthyidae > Oryzias > Oryzias javanicus. The sequence continues at coordinate 33,257,943 of CM012450.1, read as the reverse complement.
TATTTAAGGAAACTTTCAATTATCCCTTTGGTATGCCCGTCTGTTGGAATAAAGTTCTTATTTCAGTTCATAAAAGTTGAACGTTTCCTGACTGCAGCTCGTGTAATAAAAGTAAAAATGAGCCAAATGGGAGTGCACTGATTTTCCCGCCAACGTTATGTTGCCCGCCTCCTGTCCACATTGCTTTAGCAGGTATGTCAACAACTTGCAGGAAGCATTGCGTCCTCTCGCGGAGAGTTTTAATGGAGGGCTGCAGGTGGCCGTGTGGTCGTATTATTGCCCTGTGAAAAACACACACACAGAAACACATGTGCACGCAAACACCCAAACTCTCGCCTTCCATGACATCTGAAAATTCCTCTGGATTAGTTCTAATTCTTATGACAGATGGGCGAATGGAGCTGTGTGCACTTGTTGGTGTGTGTGTGTGTGTGTGTGCAGCAGGGATCAGTAGGTGAAACCTGCATCCAACAAGCTGCTGAATGGGACTCCAAAACACCTGTTTGGAGCGACCCACCCCCTCTGCTGGTTCATGACACTTGATATGTTGAATGCGGGGGGGGGTTGAAGTGGGTGGTGTCGGTGGGTCGAGACAAATCGAGGAGGATGGGGAGAAAACAGCTGGATCAACTGGATGTTTCCGTTTTCTGTTTCCTGTCGCGGAACTGTCAGGACGGCTTCAGCAGAACCTTCGCTCCAGAACCACAAAGCTGGTGCTGATTAACACCAGCGTACTGTGACCGCCGCCAAACACCAGATGTCCGGTCTTTCAGTCGCGGCTGAGAACATTTGCCTAAAAATAATGAAAAAAAACGAGGTTGTGAATGTGCATTCTGGGAAACGAGGGCAGTTACTCCTTGTAAACTCCTAACAGAGTTAAATTCCTGTGGTAATTTCATCTAAAACCCCTTAAAGTCCCACTCCAATCATCTTGGATCTATTTTTAAACTAGTCTCGTTTTCTTGGACATATTTTTGGCAATGTGACATTAAAAAGTCACCTCTCAGTTGTGGGCACGACCGTTGGGCCGGATCCCATTTCCCATCAACCAACTGTTTACACGCTCTCCTGCAAGCTTATGGCCCCTCACAACCCCCCAACCTAACATTACTGGTGCAACAAAAATAGTGAGCAGTACTGGAGCTTTGAGCCAGCTCGGACAAGGAAGACGATCTTGGATCCGTCTGTCTGCAAGTATCAGAATCAGGCTGAGCTTTGGGTCCACCGATTGTTGCACCTGTCATGCTTTAACAAAACACGTTTTTACATCTGCTCCTGATTCACAACGATTTGAATAAAAAATGCTCAGAACCACAATTTTAAGCTTAATTGTCTTATTATATGTCCATCATCAGAAAAATGCCACAATTTTCATTGGAGTTGGTCTCAAATGGCTTTCATGCTTCCTGTTGCTTCCCGACTTTTCCTTGTTGATGTTTTCTGGCATTAGCTTTGTCATCGTAGGAGATAATATATGGACTGAATTGGGTTGGACTGATGGGGTTCTGCCAATGTTCTCTGTTCCTGTGAGCGTGTCAGGAAAAGGTACTTGTTGGTTCTGTCATTTGACCTGTTGGGTTCAGTAATTGGGTGAATTGGAGAGCTTGGTGCATGTTTAGGTAATTGAGACTTTTGGGGAGTGTTCTACTATTTCTTCGTGTGTGTTGCCATGGTTGCGGCCTACAGGAGCCAAAAAATAAAGGAAGGTTCTTTTTAGAACATGATCCGGTTTGGTTTGCATTCACACTGCACTCTCAGGAGAGGACCAACCATGTAAGTGAAACAAACTGATAACAAATCATTCTTATGAATAGAACTAATAGATAGGAACAAGTAAATATCACTAAAAAAACTTTAAAATGATTCTTAACAATAATTACTGTCCAGTATCTTTGAGATGTTGCAGATTCTGAAGTCTCTGTCTGAAGGAGCTCCTCAGTGCACCCATGGTCTCAAGCATAGGATGATGATGATGAAGGTTGTTCAAGATGGATATTTTTCAACAATCTATATGTCACTTATCACTACTGTTACCTTCATAATCGTCGTCTTGACAGTGATTGTCTTACAGCGTGTCTCTGCTGTGCCAAAGTATCCGTAAAAAGTGTTGTACCTGACGTTGATACGGACTTTCAAAACTGGTCAGGAAAATAATAGAATTTAAAAAGCAAACTAAGGATTGCAAAGTGTAGGACTTCCAAAATTGTTCCCTTGTTTAATGAGTGTCGAGATCTATAGTCACATGGTTTTGTTTACAAGCTTTAGTTTGAAACAGGAAGTCCGAAAACACAAGTGCAAGGATCGGTACCAGGTGGACAAATGATTTAAGTGGATCGGAGTTCATTGTTGGGTCTGCACCAAATCTAAGGACCAAGGAAGGAAACAAACTCAGGTGAGGATCAAATATCAGTATTTACTAAACACCTTCTATCGTTCTATTCTTTATCGAGTCCCAAACATTGAAGCCTCAATTCATGCAGCTAAAACGATCAGAGATCACTTTCTTCAGCCCAGACTTCCATAAGTGCAGAGAGGAGCGACACTAAAGCTGCGGTCAGACAACAGGTGAGCGGTTACGCTCTCAGGCACGTCTCATTGATATTCTAACCTATTGCTCTTTCCCACAGAGAGGACTCCCCTGTGGAAATGCATTACTGCCTCGCAGCTCCGCTCTCTTTCAGGCTTTGATCCTCACAATGTGCAGCAGATCACAGGCCAGGCGGGACGGCTGTTATTCCAACCAGCTCAGAGCAGAGAAAGTATCTGCGCTCAAAACAACCACACAGAGTTCCCTCTGTTCTCCTCTTAAATACTATCAGACCAGATTTTTCACACAATGTTTGTTCAATCAGCAGATTCTCCTCCTCTTCATCAATTAAACCAGAATTGATGAAGAGAAGAAGGGAGGCTCCAACTCAAATCACGAGACGAGGAAAGTCCAGAGCAAACGTCGGAGTAATGGAGCCCCGTCTTCATCCAACACCTCTGTTTTGACTGACCTCTCAGTGTTTAAGGAGGCACGGGTCACTTCCCTCCCCCCACACGGCGGTGGGATGAGCTGCGGATGTGGGCTCGCTGTGCCGGGTATTTCTTCTTCTTCTTCACCTGGGGGGTGGAGGATGTGTTCCAGTAAGAGGGATTATGCATATTGCCAAATGCCTGGAGATGACACTCAGGAAACAAAGCCTCACCTAAAGGAAACTTCGCAAAGACAAAAAAAGGCTTTTGAGGAGAAATGAACATGTGTTGTCATATAAAGAAAATATATGTTTTAATTATTTAAGACTAAACTGTACTTTTAATCATTATTTTGCGGTTAATCATTATTTCTAACACATAAATATTTACTAAATTTACTAATTCCACCTTAAAAGTAATCAAAAATGATGATTAGGTGGAACAAATCAAATATAAATTTGGCGTGCCCACGTTTCTATTCATCCACTTGCAAATGATAGAACCTCTAAAAAAAATCAAAACAGGTGATTTCATTAGGGTGCAATTATAAATCAATTGGAAATTTCCTCCTCCCACCAGCCTCTAGTGGTCTTTTGAGGATCTGCAACATATTTTATCTTTATTTGGGGGTTTTCTTAAACTTTTGGATTAAAAGGTTCAGAAATAATCTAATCCATAGCGCTTCATCCATACTTTGCTTTCCTTGCATGTGTTCTTTTTAACCGTGAGATTGGAGGCAGATAATCAAACAAACTCAATCTGGTCAGTCTGGCCTGACAAAGTGGAATAAATCTTATTGATAATCCTTAATGATGTTTTATTTTCCCTGTTTTTCTGGTGTCTCCTCTTTGATGGTGGACTTTAATAAATATGACCTTAAAGTTATTTTACATTCATGTGACTGTGGAGGATTTGTAGTTTGTCTAATGTTCATGTATGTTTTAAATGCGATTATTCCAACATCACGTGAACGCAGCATTTTTCTAAGTTTGATTTGTACATCAACCTATTGATGCAATTAGCACTAAAATAAGAGTAAAAGCCACAGTCTTACAGGGCCTAAACCAGGGATGTCAAACTCAATTGTATTGGGCCAAAATCCAAAACGCACCTTAGGTCACAGCCCAAAAAGGATGAACATTTATTGAACTCTAAAACTATATTTTTAAAACTTTAAAATGTAACTTTTTAGCATTACTATGAATAAAAACAGGATGGAATATTGTTCCAGAATAAATCAACTTAAACCTTAAATAACTTTTAATATTTTGTCAAAATTATCCTTATACAGCCCGCAAATTCTGTCACCGTGGTTTCCAGATACGTGCACCGCCATTTTGAAACCCGACGACAGTGATTGGTCCGAGTCGGTCTGATTTACGTTTTTAGAGTCGCCAACCGTGAGTGAGCTTGTTGGAAGTCCACACCCCTTTCAAGCGGCTCGGGAAAATCTGTCAATCAAACGTTTGACAGACGCCTTTTCCTGAGGCATCTGATTGGTCAGTTTACAACAAATAACTTACAATAAAGAAATAAAGTCTTTTCTTTTTAAAATTGGATTAGAAAGAAGATATTAGGAGAAGTTATCAGAGAAGAAGGATTATTCTGACAAATAGAATGACTGAGTAATAATTGACCTTCTTGGAACCAGCAGGTATTTCCTATTTGGAATAAGAGGGAGGAGCGGTTGAGCTGTCCATGTTTCTACAGTCAATGGGTACGTTCCATTTTAACGACGTCCCTTAAGGTGGCCGCACAAGTCTTAACTGTTTTCTTTTAAGATGCAACCGCTCCTCTCTTTGACCTTCCACGGGTTCACACAACCCAAAAACCCGTACAGGTCATGTGACCTTAAGGCTTCAGATGAGCTGGATACAATCCAACGAGAGACATCGCAGCTTTTTATGTTATGTAATCAAATTTTTACCATAAAAGTAATTCTAAGAGTTCTGTTATGAACTCTTAGAATTGGGCAACAATGGGAGGAGCCATAAAGATGGTCGTGTTGCTTCATTTCAAAGACATAAAAGTTCCCAGTTTTCTGGAGTTGTTGATTCTTCAAGCACCTGATTAGATCCAAAGCCAATAAAATGCCACAAATTTAGAGGAGAAAGCTGTTGCAGCTCCCAGCTCAGCTAATTTCAGAGGTTTGATCGGCCGTCTTCAAAGAGCTTCTTCATCCCCGAATAAACAGGAACCGATGTTTCCATTCCTTCCACAGAACTTCATTACTGTACTCTTAGTAACGAAGAAACAGCTTCATTTTTTTTTTCTTTAGAAAGCTCTCCCTCAGAGTCACCATGAAGAGCTTTTGTGTTTCAAATCAGGGAGGGATAAAGGAGCATGTTAGGCCTCAGATCCTTCCTTGAGGGTTTTAGGAATGAAGGGATCTTTTGCCTTTGGTGCTGATAATCGGCAGCTTCTCTCATTTCCCTTCAGCACAAAAAACTCCTCTGTCTGCCTCCTTACTCTCAGAGGGAGAGTGTTCACCTCCCCGGGGTGAGCCTGAGCCACCTGTAAGCCTGGATTTAAACTCATGGAAGGCCAAGCCGCTGCCTTTTTCTACTTTGTTGGTGTTGGACTCTTGTAATCCAGCCTCTTTCATCAAACTTTAGTTTCTAGCTTTTGCTGTAAAGCTGCAAGAGTTTGCTCAGAAATCACAACATTTTGGATTATTTCTCCAGTTAATGTGTGAAAATAAAACCGAGATTTTTGCACCATCTATCTATGCAGAAGCACTTTTGATTTGTTGTTGGATATAAAAAAAAATGCTAATAATTTAGCTTTAAAGGCTAATGAAAACTTTGCCATGATAATAAGGGAGCTCATGCAAGAGGCTGGTTATGTTATTAGCCAGGTATCAACAGGTGTGAAGAAAACAGGCTGAAAACAGAAAAGTGCCCCAAAAAGACACAAGCTACTAAAAAAAATGTAAAAAGAACTGTAAATCTGGAAGCAAAACAAAACCCTCAAAAATTAGAGAAATCAGCTTAACTTAAAAGATATTTTTAATACAATAAATCTGAAAAATAAAACAAAAAACAATGTTCTGGATGGTGTGTAGTTTCACATTTCAACTGAGAAAATCTAAGAACTGTTGAGAACCGTCATCACAAAGAAACAGGCTGCTTCTCATTTAAAATCCCAGCATATTAAACATTATATTTTATTTTATTTTATTTCTGTTTAATAAAAAAAAACTTTTAAAAATCTGAATTCTGTAAGTTCAAATATAAAAATTCTCGTTTGTACAATTTATCAAATTCTTGTAAAGTTATTTATTTATATAAATATATATATTTCATTTTTCAAATACAAGACTTGAATATAACAAACAAAAAAAGAAGAACAGCAATTAGTAAATTATTAACAGATAAACTAACAAACAAAATTAAACAAAGGCCACACCATGATTTTCTTAAACCTTTAGTGAACTATTTATATGACTATATATATGATTGAAGCCTACAAAACAAATTATTTATGAAATATTAGTTATTTTTTGTGATTTTTTTCCAACCTGGAAATAAAACAACTTTATGTCATAACTTCATCCTGGAGCCATAAAAATAATCAACATCCAGGTTTTTTCAAAGATGGATGCACATAACATATATCTGCCTTTCGTAGGCCTGGTCATTCCTACACTGGTTTACAACACAAATACACATCAGCACGACTGTGTGCGTGTGTGTGTGTGTGTGTGGGGGGGGGGGGGGGTGCTCAATTAACACCAGTTTGAGCTGAATTTATTGAAGACAGGACACAATCGGAATATATGTGGTATTTTGCATTTAAAATATAATTTTTTTTTTTGCTGATCATCACTAGCTCTGTGGAGAAGTTGGGTGTTGGACTGAGGCAGAGCTGACTCTTCCGTCACTCTGTGACGTCAGATAGGGATGTATGGGATGGGCTGTTTTTAGAGAATTACTCAAAAAATGTATGAACGGATCAAAAATACTGTTTGGGGTTCTTCATAGTGAGGAATGAACAGTGTAATACACTTAAAAACTCAGAAAGTTATTTTTCATGGTATGACCCCTTTAAATCAGAACTAAATTACTGTATTTGTCAAACCACATGGTGAACTTAAAATCCTTGAATTTATTCAAAAATAGAAAATCTGATTTTTATTCCGATACGCCTTAAGTATGAATTCTGGTTGGTTAAATGACTTCCAATAGATTTTCTGAGGTACACGGTGCAGAAAATCTGTCAAAATGATTTAGTTCGATTTACCATCCCTCAACAGTTTGTGAATGAGTGGAATAAAGTTTGACTTAGTTGAATCTACATCTTTGCGGTTACTTTTTACAATTTAAGTCATTTTATTTTTGTGTAGCCAGAGAGCCACAGTTTAGGGGTAAAAAAGCAACATGAGGCTCCGGAGCTGCAGGTTGTAACCTTCTGATAGCCTTTGTTGGAAAAGTTTGGACATGAAATCCTATCTTTTTTTTTAAATTGAGGGTAAATTTTGGATTTAAACTGGTTCAATAAAACACAAATGTTCTTGGATGGGCTGAGAGTGTCCAGTTCCTTCAAAATATGTGACTGAAATGTCGCGCTAACAGTGTTTAATCTGTGCCGGTCCAGAAAGCGGAAGTGCCTAATGTGGCCCTCGGCTGTGACTGATCTGCCTGCTTCGCCCCGCTCCACCCGCATGTGAAGGAGGAGACCTACAGAGAGCTGGCGACAGGCGGTCAGACGGAGGGCCGAGATGTCAGACAGAAGCCGCGGAGGCCGGCAGACAGGCAGACGGTTGGGACTGCAGACAGGCTGGCAGTGGGCGTCTCTCCGTTAACGAGGCCTGACAGTTTCCATGCAGGCTCATGCCACAGTGAAAGGGCGGATCGGCTCAGATTTGGGGCGTTTGATGTTGGCTTGGGGCTGCTGTTTGAAGCTGCGTTTGCTTTTTGAAGCCCCGTGGTGTCGGACGGCCCCTTTGGGCCCCTTACAGTACCTCACAATGACATTCGAAAAACAAACCTGCTCGCCTACCTTGCTATGATCCTCATGAGGGTTTGTTTATCTATTTCTGGTAAATCTAATTGTACATCCGGAAGAGGATAACCACTTTCTTTTTTCCTTTTTTTTTTTTTTTTTTTGGCTTAAGCCAGGAAATCCGGGCTTGGCGATCCATTGTCCGGCGATCACTCACTGCTTCCATTGACCGCTCTTTATCCATCTGTAAAATCTGGTTTGGTGAAGTGTGGGGTTAAAGAGGCAGTTATGAAACAAGATGTGACCCCTCCCTCCTCAGATGGGGCAGGATGGGTATAAAGTGCAGAGGTATTGACACAGGAGGGATAAAACGCTGCTGTGTTTGCTTCCTGCCAGCCTCCACGCTCGGGTCTTCATGGCGCATTCACCCCCCCCCTCTTCCACTGCGGACGTTCTGCAGTGTTTAACAAGGGGGCAGATTAGCATAACGGCCTCCACAGGAACCCTGTCAGCATTAAAACACACACTTCCTCTGGAAGCGGTTTTCTGCATAATCTGTTCTTCACCCCCCCACTCCTTGACAGTAATAACACCCCCATTATCTCCCTCTTTTTTGTCTCTCAGCCTAGAAAACGAGAAGCAACTGTCTTTTAGGTTTGTACAAAGAACAAAAATCTCAATTTAGTTCATTTGAAATGCAACGATGTAAAAAAATGATGAAAGAAGGAAAAATTCTTTTGTTGTTTGGCATTCTTGCACTAAAATTAGTTTTCAGAAATTTCAAAACCAAATTTAGTTCAGTTTGTGTCGGCTTATGATTTATGCAAGCACCTTTTTGTCAAGATTTTTCTTCAGATTAAACTTTTTTTTTCAATTCAGATGATTTTGAAAACAACATTTTTATTAACCTGCATATATGTTGAGACAGAATTAATTCAGTGCATAAAATTTTGATCTAAAAGAAATAAGAGAAGCCAGAGCTGCAGTGCCCTTATAGTGGAAATCACATCAATAAAACATATTAAAAACTCACTTCAATAAAAATTGTGGGGTTTTTTTTTGTTTTTGTGGCTTTTTTCTCACGATGGAAGACATATAAAAATAATTTAAGATTAAAGATACAATTCTGAGTGTTTCTTTATATTATGCATCCACTTACAGACAAATAGATTCATTAACGTCTTCATTTTCCTCTTCTGAGCTGCCGTCCGGCTTGAAACTATGGCTTGATAGTTCCAGTAGTCACCAATTTTTGCTACGCTAATGTTCACTTTGACTTGTGAGGGGAGACTGTGCAAACAAAGGCATGCTGGGATACCGACGTAGGGTTGCTTCTCTGCCAACGGTCCCACCCACAACCCAGATTCAAATTTCTAATGAGCTCCTGCTGCTCTGCAGAAAATATCCTGAAAAACGACACAAGCTAAAAATTGCTTAGACGTGATAAATGATTAGTATTTGTATCGTGTTTTCTACCTTCATTGAAGGCTCAAAACGTTTTACAGTCACCCAATTGCACAACACACTGGCACCAACCTGTAACCATCAGAGGGAAGGGGAGGTTCAGTGTCTTGCCTCAGGACATTTCGAGATGGGTAAGGCAGGAACTGAATCTGGGATCTGATCAAACTTCAAACTTTATTTATGGAGCGCCTTTCAGTCATCAGAAACACACAGTGCTTTCAGAGGTCAACCACTCTACCGCTGCACCTCATTTCAAAAAATCGAAACAAAAAATAAATGTTTCAGAGAACAAAAGTCCTTTTAGCAAATCCGAACAAGACAAAATCTGTTAATTTTCTTGTAGAAACGAAAAGAGTTTACTGTTTTCCTTAGGAGTAGCAGGTCAGCGTGTGCTGCCTTTGACAACTGCGGCAACTGATAAGCTTTTAAACGTCAGATGGAGACCGGGACAGCTTGATGTCTTTAGCAGTTACATCTGCCTGAGCTTTATTTGAGCAGCTGCTGCATGAAACAGCAGTTGGAGCAGCTAAATCCCATTTCCTCGCTACTGTAAGAAGATACTGTTAGCTGTGAAAACTAACTTGAAACCCTAACATTTCTAGTAAACTTACTGTTTTGTGTTTTCTTAAATCTCCAGCATGTTTTTAAGGTCAGAGCTGATTTTGTGGTTAATCAGTTGTGTAACTGCAGTGATTGAGGCGGAAACGCTATTATTATTATTTCTTTTTTTCTCAGTTGAGGTCTTTGTGTCTGTCAAACATGAAATACAGGAAAACAAAGCCAAGAAAAACACGTGAAGTTAGCACATCCTTTTGTTTGGGGATATTTGAGGCATATCAAGGCTTTTCCAAACTCCAGCTCTGCCAAATTCCACCACAAAACCCATCCGGAGGGTGAGACGGCAGACTCTTCCGATGAGGATAGAAAAAGCGTGATTTGTTTTCCTTGCAGAGTCATTCATATTCTCATGTTCCCACATCCGGATCAGGAAGCAGCTCTGAGCGCAAGGAACAGGTGGATCCACAGCACTGTCAGCTGGGGGCACTGATGTGCACGGAAAGGCCGTCAACAGGACAGAGAGAACTGTGGGGCTCTTTTCTCACAATGAAGCCTCATCTGCATTGAAATTCAGTAAAGATAGAAGTAGAGCTCCAGTGTTTATGTTCTTTGATTTACTGTAATTTTTTGAATTGTTAACGCGATCAACGTCATTCCAGAATGGCGATGCTAAAAGCTGTTAAAAGGTCAAAGACCCAATCTGATGAAAATTTTTTTTAATGTGTTTTTGTGGCATTTTTCAGAAGAAAATTAAGATGAATATTGTATGTCTGAGTATTTTTTTATTCAAAATGTTGTGAATCAGGAGCTGACAAAAAATTATGTTTAAATAAGAATGTAGTTTGTAATGTAGAAAGTGAATTTTTGTCACAAATACATGTTTGAATTAACATTTCGATACCAATAAGTTGACAGTAGGTTGCTAGAAGCCCTCTATTCTTTATCATCTATTTTTCGTTTAGTTCTCTGTGTCTCTGTTGGATGCAGTGCGAATCATGTGTTTTTGCTCTTTTTAACTCCCCTCCGGGGGAGTGTGAGAGACTCCAGATTCCAGGTGGCTCGTCTGTGCTTCTGTTCTTGGCCGTGGACCTTGCCTCTGGCTCGTCTCGCGACCTCAGCTTTCCCAGATCCCTATTACACTATTTAAAAATGTAGTTTTAGAACTAGAAAAGCTTACTCTTCTGTAACAGTCCTTGTACATCGACTATCCATCCTGAGAGGGGATTCCTCCTTGTATTTCTTCTTTTTTGCCCCTGGAATTGTATTTTTTAGTAGTTTTTTCTTACAGAGAAGGTGTCAAACTCCAGGCCTCGAGGGCCGGTGTCCTACATGTTTTCCAATCAACCTGCCTTTGAAGCTCCTTATTGGCCAATTACACCTGATCCAGGTAATCAGCAGAAGATAAGGCAGGATTTCTGGAAAACCAGCAGGACGTTGGCCCTCGAGGCCTGGAGTTCGACACCCCTGGATGCCCAGTTTAGCTGAAGCTGTTTAGTTTAGTTTAGCAACCAGCTATTTTTTATATTTTATGACTGACTTTATCTTTTTGTAAAATTACAGGTGTGAAGCCCATTGAGAGAATTGTAATGTGATAAAATAAAACTGACTGAATAAGGAAGTTCAAACTCATTTATATTCATGTTGGGTTCTTCACTTCTCACCAGGGCTGGGTTGACAAATCAGGTCTAAGTTTAATAGATCAATAATTGATTATTGTACAAATAACGATCTACCACAAAAAGCTAAAGTCTGCTAGCTTGATGCTAACACGTTCAATGGACGGCGGCTAATGCTAACGCTCGGTTGGTAATAGGTGTGTTTAAGATCACCCAGGTGACGCATCGCTGCACAGATGGTGTGCAATGCATGCTGGGTAGTTTTTGACAAAAAATGTCCCTCTTTCCGATCATCTTTTTAAAAGATTTCCTAGTTGTCTTTTGATTATGATTATGTCCCTTTTAGCCCAAATCGAAAAACCTTCTCCTCCGCTTGGACATAGTTTCTGCAGAGCAGCTCAGAGCAGGAAGCTCGTGTATTTTCTGCCTCACAAATAAACTCTTTTTCAATCCGCCTTGTTTAGTCTGTTCTTGATGTGCAATGATTTGAACAAAGAAATACTCAGGAATGTATTTTTAAACTTATTTCTCTTGCAGTAATGTGCATTATTGTCAGAAAAAGGCTACAAGAAGATGTTTTAAACATAACTGTCATCGGAGTGGGTCTTTAACGGTATATTTAGGAAGCAATGTTTAAAAATGAACGACCTGCAGAAACAGAGCTGCTGCTGATTAAGACGGTTCCTCGCGGTGGTGGATGGATCGTGCTGAAGGCCGAGGCAGAGAGGAAGCAGATTTGAGCAGCAGTCTGAATGCATACTTTGGGTTTCAGATTTGGTTTCGTGCTCTTGGCCCACAGCTCCGGATAGATTTGATTGCACCAACAACCTCGGGCCAAATCTAATTAGCACATTATCCACACCAGGATGTCAGTTTCATGTTTCTGCGTGAGGCATGACATCTTTACAGTCTCTCTGTCAGCTAATGGTTTCCCATCATGCCTCAGTGTTGGCTGAGAGTAACGGTGATGAAAAAGAAAGCAGCGCACGAGTGAGAGTTTAGCAAATTTTGTTTAAAGTGAACTTTAGATTGAAATTATTGATTATTATCGTGGGCTAATGCCAACAACAACACGAATGAATTGAAGGTCTGAGACAAAGACCCACAAAAACTTGCACAAAGCAAGAAGAAAAATGCACAAAGAAAAAATGTTATCTTTTTTAAAGCTATATATAATAAATAATACAAACTGAACTAAATCCAGTGGAAAAAAGCTTAAACGAAAAGCATTAATTCTTTAGACATTGTTAAATTAAGAAGGGATGTTAATTATATTAATTATAGAATTATATTTAATAGCGGCCATTACAAATGAACGGATAAAAAACATGTATTTTATCCAGTTTTATTATCGTAATTAATAAGATAACAGCAGTTTTTCTACCTGAGCTGCTATTTCTAAAGCTTAAAGAAGCTTCTGTCGATGATTTCTGAACCCATTGACACTTGAATTTATTTCCAATTATAAAAAAAAATTGTGTATTCAATAATGTTGAGATAGTAAATAGATATAATTTTTTGGCTTGTTGCTAATCACCAAACAAGCAGCATCTGTTGTTGGAGAAAAAGAAAACACCTGTTCCCATTTCCAGTGTGAAAATATTTGTATTTATGCAACACCGTTTCTTCCAGTACTTTCACTCTAATGACTGACAGAAACAACTACCATGAACTAGAAAACACAATATGAGCACAAATTTCAATAGAAATGCCCTTTTATTGTGAAAATCTTTAGTATTGATGCTCATTTACCACCTCTGGTCAGCGCCCCTCAGCATCTCTGTGAACTTCCAGTGCAGGAATGGCTTTGGCTGCATACTTCAACAGAAAGGAGGAGCTGCTGGTTTCCCTCCAGCACTAGTGGGCTGTGATGGTCACCATGCAATAATGTAATCCATTGAGAAAAAAAAACAACATTTTGATCTATTTAACGTGTGGGTGAGGTATTAGGTTTTTTAAGCTATTTGTGATTGACACCGCTATCAAGACACAGTTGGAGCTCTGTGCCGCGGTCCACGTGTTGCCTTCTAAAGAATGAAGCCAAGTTCATTTTTAGAAGAATATTGGGCAGAAATCCCATTTATCCCTCCACAATAATACTAAAATGACTATTAATACAATGTTGAAGAGCAGATCCTAATTTAAAAAAAAACGGCCGAGTGTTGAACCACGTTTAGATGCTGCGCCGCATTTTCTTTGTAGCCTGATAAACCCAAATAATCAAATATCTTTAAAGATATTCATCATAAGTGCTCTACTGGTTTGTGGTAGTGAAACAAGTGTTCATTAAGTATTTACATAGTATATCTTTGTAAAATCCTACCTTTGATTTTTAACATTTTTCCAAGATTGTCAGCTTAAAATGAAGCTTCAGCGCGAATTGGTCTTTACAAGAAAAGGATGGAGCTCCGCCTTTCACCCGTCCTACCAGAACCTCATGCTTGAAAAAGGATCTCAACTTTCCTATTGAAAGTTAAAGACCATGAGTGGAGGAATATGGATGACATTTTGGTGCATCTGTGAGCATCAAGTGGTCTTTGTTATTTTTGACTCAAAATTTGGGGTGGCAAGTGGGGGAGCAGAGCTTTTTACTGGGGTGGAAGCTTCCCCCCTTTGCCACCTTGTGGCTCCGCCCCTGTATCAGACCAAGCTGTCTTCTGTCTTGGCACCTGTTTGGAAGGGCGTGGCAACAGGAAGTATGAAATCTTGGGTATGGCCTTGAAGGGAAAAATACTGAACGATGAGTCTGGAGATTTCCTTGGATTTTCCTTTAAAAAAACAAAAAAACAAATTTAGATTCCTTTCCACACTTTTTGTATTTTACATTTTTCTGCACATTGGATTTACCTTTTTGGACCAAGGATTTCTTTTTTTTTCCAGAACGGGCCATCATACTCTGGACTGGGATCTTTCTTCTGTGAGTTTTGAGGATTTTTCACCTGATAAAGGAACCTTTAATATCTATAACTGCTGGTTTTATTTCATTAGTCATTGACAGTTTTAAATGGAACTGGTGAGTCGCAACATAAAAAAATACATGTAGACGTTTTTTTCTTATTTTATTTCTCATCTTGTTGAGAAAAAATTACCTGGATCTTGTCAAAAGTACCAATTGAGCCCCCCTGCTCACCAAGATGACAGATTTGTTGCAGTAAACATCAAAAAATGTTTGCGAAAATTCAACATTTGTGTTATTTTAGAGTAAATTTGGATAATATAGCACGGTGGTCTTTGGAGAAGTCTCCTGAAACTAGCCCCTATAGTGTTTTTTTTTTTTAGGAAGTCTCAGTTCACGGTTGGGTGAACATATTTTTCTGATGGGGAGGTGGACTTTACTCCCTCTGAGGAAGAGGAGGCTTCCGTCAGCATGTGAAGGTCACATCTGTAATTTTGTCTTAGGTTTGATGCTGTGGGAAACGTGGATAAAGCTGCACCACGGAAAGGTGTCACTGGAAGTATTGTTGTCCATTGTTCAGTGAAGGAAGACCTCTGAGCTTAACTGTCTTTGTTTCTCCTCAATTCATTTTTGGCCACCGAAACACAAAGTTAAGCTGTCTTATGTAGTTAAATTTACTGTTTCTGTTTATAAATTAGTGCAAAATTAATACATTTTCTAAAAGGAAGAAAATGCATATTGTAGTTTTACTTTTTTCAAGTTTATTAAAGTAAAGTGTTACATTTAACTCCATGCCATCACAATATAATCTGGAGAAATTGGAAGTTAGCTGGTTAAGAAATCTATTTTGACCTGATCTGAAGCATTACAAGCCATTCTCGTCTTAGTGGGAAAGAAATTCCTTTAAGCATCATCTATTTAGTAGTTTTGGTAACGATTCCACATGGTTTGTTGGAGACATGAAA
This sequence comes from Oryzias javanicus, assembly GCA_003999625.1. NCBI lineage: Eukaryota > Metazoa > Chordata > Actinopteri > Beloniformes > Adrianichthyidae > Oryzias > Oryzias javanicus. Next base: position 33,242,542 of record CM012450.1, on the reverse strand, counting down.
AAAAAACCTGAAATTAGAAACAAAATTTCTTGGAATAAGACTGCATAACTGCTGCAGGAAGACTGCAAGAACTCCCAACAAAACTTCCTCTCTAATTAGTATCAATTTGGTTTAAAGATCACCACCCGGAAGCTCCACGTGAGTTCCAAGATGTGCGAGTTTTGTTCATCCTGCGCATGCGTGGGTCTTCTGCGGGTTCTCTGGCTTCCTCCCGCTGACCAAAAAAATGTGTGATCGGTTCATTAAGGATTTAAAATAGTCCCTTAGGAATGAGCGTAAGCGCTTGAGTTTGTGGCTTAGTGGTAGACGGTTATGTACCCTGACTTTGTCCAGAAACAGCTGTGCTCCAGGAGGACGCACGACCTTAACTGAGAAGGTGTAGATGATGACTGGATGGCGGTCAGCCCTTTATTTTCCCACCGCAACTATATTTTTTCTGCTGAAATATGATTATGCAGTTTTAAGCCCAAATGAAAAAACTGCTATTTTTTAAGACATAGTTTCTGCAGAGCGGTAGAAGTTCATTAAAACTTGCCTCAGGTTTGGGGCAGAAGAGTTAGCCTTGGCTATTTTCCCATCAACCCTTTGTTTACACTCTATCCCCTTACCAAAAATAAGCATACTTCGAGTATATTTTTAAAAGTATACTTAAGTATAAAAAAGTATGTACCAAGTACACTTAAAAAGTATACTGGAAGTTTACTACCAAGTATACTTCTTTGTACTAAATTGGCCCACTTTTAGTTTATAAAAAGTATAATTAGAAGTATACTTAAAGTAAACTTTCTGGTATACTACTAGTTTACTGGCAATAAACTTTAAGTTTATTATAAGTAAACTTTATGGTATACTTTTAGTTTACTTTAAGTTTATGAAAGTATACTTAAAATAACCTTCATGGTATACTTTTAGTTCACTTTAAGTTTATGAAAGTATACTTAAAATAACCTTCAAAGTATACTTTTAGTTTACTTTAAGTTTATTAAAGTATACTTAAAATAACCTTCATAGTATACTCTTAGTTCTTTTTCAAGTTTATGAAAGTATACTTAAAATAACCTTCATAGGTTGCCCTGTACATGTACATGTGTAATGACAATAAAGTTTAATCTAATCTAATCTAATCTAATCTAATCTAATCTAATCTAATCTAATCTAATCTAATCTAATCTAATCTAATCTAATCTAATCTAATCGTATGTATCGTATCGTATCGTATACTTTTAGTTCACTTTAAGTTTATGAAAGTATACTTAAAATAAACTCGAGTATCCTTCTTTTTGGTAAGGGTCCTGCTAGCTTATGGCACCTAACAAGCCCGAGCTGACATTAGCGTAGCATAAAAACAGCTAGAAACATCCGAGGTATCCAGCCATACAGTTTTGAGTTATATACCAGCTCAGATGAGAAAAATGAAGACGTTCATGGATTTATTTGTCTGCAGGTGAATGCATCTGAATTGAAGCAGAGCGAGGAGACTTTGGCCCGTTCTTTCTAGTTGATGCATCACAAATGATGGGTTTTTATCTGCTCCAAATCTATCTAGATTTGAATAAATATCCAGAAACACAGTTTAAATTTTAATTTATTTAACTTTAAATGTACGTGTTTCCAAGAGTTGCAAAAGAAAAATGCCTTTGCTAAAGTAAAAATAGAAAAAAGTCTATTTGCACGTAATTTTCTGAATACGTCCTGCCAGTGCTGAACGTTTCGTGGCACAGACCCAGCAGAAGGGTTAAGGTACGGACTACAGTTTGGGTCAAACCACTAAATGGTTTCTGAACGGGGCTTTTTCTGCAGTTCACTGCTCTTCCAGGGGATGGGTCAAATGCAGAGAACACGTCACACACCTAGATGCACGAATGCTAACGGACTTTAAGTTTAAGTTTAAATATGTGATACCAACAAAAAAATGAAGCTTTGAAAAGCGTGCGGGCAGTGCAGTAACATGCATCCTGGCTGCACACATTGCATGTGGCCAACATGAACTTCTATCACTTTTAGTGCTGGTCGTCGCTCATAAACACGTGAGCTCCGTGGCAGAGTTTTACCTGATTTGAGGAAGTTATTTTCAGACCGAATCCAAATTCTACCCCTACATTCAGCTCTCCAAACAGAGATTTATGGAAAATTATGTCTTCAAATCCAGACGTTGCTAACCCACAATGACATCATCAATAGTCGCCGGTCATCTATGTTAGTGCGTAGCTACCAGTGCTTAGAAAATACACAACAAAGTCAGTTTCATAACTTTAAAAAGTCATGCTAAAACAAAAAGTCATTATTTGTATGTTATTGTCAACTTCTGTTCTTCAGACACACCAACGGGAAGAAATGTGTTTCTCCTCCACATCACAGCATCCTCAGGGAGGAGGGTTACAGAGCGCTCCCCTTAAAAGTACAACTTGGGACACCACTAAAGCTTCAGAGATTGGAGGGGTAGGGAGATGTAAATCTAAGGAAACTGCTGTGCAAAATGTTGAAATATTGACGCTAACGTGTTTAACATTAAGAGGAACTACCGCTTCTCTGTCATGATTTTTGAAAACTTTTGAAATAGACACAGTCCCAAAGAAGAGGAGCTTTTTTACTGGTGTATTTTTCTGTAGAAACTCCTCCCATTACTGGATTTCTATTGTCAAGATATCATGGAGACATTCCGCATCATCACTATTTCTGCCAGAAGATGTAGCAAGAAAATAATTGAGAATCAGATTTTTTTTTTAAGCATACAAAAAGTCGTTGTTTAAATCAGATTTCTTACATATTTTTCAACAAATTCTTCTATGGGAAATCCAAAGAAGTGCTCCACCATAGAGCTGCCATTTTGTTTGAAAAGATGACACCAAAATGAGGAAGAATAAATGGTTGCTTTACTTTCAAGGAATTAAAATGTCATTAATTTTTTAAGTTTGATCAAATCTATAAGAATTATTACGTCTGAGTGCACAGAGGATCTAAAGTGTACTAAAAATAATCACAATTTTTGTTCAAAATGAGTTGAAATGCAATTTTTTTCTCATACCACCTGGAAATCCTTTTCAGCAGACCTTAGCTTAATGAATCATGGGATTTCTAGTCTGAATCCTGCAGGTTAAAGGTCAAAGTTTAGCTGTCTATGCATGACCATGGCGATCTCACCAGAAATGAAGCTCAGACTTTAATCTTCACTTGTGAGTAGACAGAATCTCGTGGTGGGAGCTTTCAAAGAACCTCAAAAAGAATGACTGAATGAACATTTGTAGCCTGTTAAATGGCAGTAAACTTTTGCATTTTCTACGTACAATGATCAGCATTTACCATGTGAACTGCACACTTGTCAGAGGACAAAGTCCTGCAGCACATGTGAATGTTTGCAACCTGTTGTACAAAACTTGATCCCCCCGTCCTCTCACTCGCCTTGTGCTGTTTTGAGCCCCGGGGGACACGGGATCAGTGTGTTTGTCAAAGGTCAAACACACCAAGCTCACCTTTCTCTGCCTAACAGGGACAGCAGCCCGCTGAGCTCCCGGAGCAGAACTTTTCATGCAAATATGAGCAGAAAATACTTTTACTTTGTCGGTTTGTAGTCTGCACACACCTTTTTTAGTGGCTACGTGTTAAAAAAGGTATTTTAAATAAAAATATTCAAATTTCCATGTTTATTGGTTGCATCATTCACTTCACATTGGGACTTCTGAGGCTAAGGAAGAGTCCAGCGTAGTGGGACGAAAGCTAAAATACCGTTTAGCAGGATTGCACAGTATTAAATCCATTAGCATCAACTTTTGCAAAAATTTTGTTTGAATTGGAGCCTTTCCAGCTGCCCCGTGTTGACTTGGGCCTCAAAAGTGGCTTCCAGGGACGTGTGACCTCCAGGGTTCAGGGATCAAGGTTCAGGGAGTCCGCACTCACCTTCTGTGCCACGGAGCCGAGGACAAAGCTCACATTGAGTTTTGGCGCTCTTAAAGTGTCTCTGTAAAATTTATTGATTTTGTGTTGCAGCAGGAAAACAACGGCATAGTTTATGGGAGAAGGAGAGAGCGCTCCTGTTTTCTGCTGCAACATTAGTCAAGCAGGGCTGTTGAAAAATGTCTTCACTGTATTTGTTTTTCCAGAAAGGTTGATTTTTGCTGGAGAACATCATTTGTAATGTTTTTTAATAGGCCAAATTTGACAGAAACACATGAAGGAAACCCCAGAAAAGGGCAGAGATTGATGCCACACTCAAACTGTCAAAAGTCAGTGGAGAAAATTCATAAATATGTTATAAACAAGACGATCGTCCGTCATATACATGCAGTGGAGCTGCTCATGGAAACTAGAGTGAAATGGACAAAATTACGAAAATCAAAACTTATTCATCCTGTATGGAGTCTTGAAAGAGCCTAAATGAAATAAATATATACACCATTAAATAAATAAATAAATGTGCCATTAATTATTTAAAAGTGGCAATAAATAAATAAATGTTGAAATAAATGTGGCATTAATATTAAAATAGCACATTTAAGTATTTCATGACATATTTATTTATTTCATTGCCCAGTGTGGGTTAAAAGAGCCAAATGGACATAAGTACATTTAATATGAAATAAATAAATGTGTCCTTAATTATTTTAAAGTGGCATTAAAAAAATTAGTCATTTATTTAATGGTGTATATATTTATTTCATTTTGGCTCTTTCGAGACCCCATAATTCTGATCTCAAGAAGGTTTTCTGATAACAAGAAAAACATTTTTTGATGTGTGAATTTTTCTTATATCCGCCAAATCAGTGGGTTTTTTCAGCAAAAATGTAATAAACCTGAATCTGAATGAAAAAGTTTTGCCAAAATTGCTGTTATCTGAATTTAGTTATTTTTAAGGAGCAATTCTAGACTTTAAAAATTAGGCGGTTCACTGGTGTATGTAACACCGTTGAACCAGAAGGTGTGAAAAGCAAATCATTGGATCCCTTCTGCATACTAGTATTAGTATTGAAAGTATTTCAGAAGAATTTGCTACTTTTTTTTTTTTATGACATAACATCAACTGAAAGGTTATGCTTCATTTTTACTTTCTTATTAGCACATAGAAAATAATTTTCTAAATTTTGGTTGTTGTTTTGCAATATACAAATCATATAGCTATTGATCTGAGACTAAACTAACCAAAAAAATCAAAATTTGAACCAAAAGAAGATACAATAAGTACATCCCTAACAGAAGTTTAGTTTATTTTTGACGACTAAGCTTTTAGGTGAAAAATGAAACTCTGGTTTTCAGAGCCCAATCCCACCGTGGGGGAATTGCACACAGTTTTTTCAAGAGTACCCAGATGCAGGTGTCATGGCGGACTGGCAGATGAGACATGGCAGATAGACATGGCCGATGGACGTCCAATCAGAGGTTATCCTAATGCTCAAATCGGAAGTCTACAAACAAAAAACTGAAATTCTCAGAAATTGTAATTTAATGATATATATATTTTTTGTTTTTTTATGTTGTGTTGATTTTAGTTGTATTTTACTGGTACATTAAAGGAAGAGCAGGAAATACTAAGGCAAAATAAATTAATTACATTTTAAAAATGAGGGAATTGCAAATTTTTGGTTCTGGCAGATATGACAAATAAGACGTTTTCCCAGTAACTTGCTCTATTTTCTATCTAGTTGTCCGCTCTATCCCCCTTTCTGTGGTTGAAATTGGGAAAGAAATTTGGACCGTTTCCTCCATAGTCGCGTACTCTAATCGCTGAAATAAACTGCCACGATGTGCATGCAATTGCACTCCGAGTGTAACATTCCAGTGGCCGGTGACGTCACGGCTCGAGCCCAATCAGCTCTGATGGCCGTGCGACCACGGAGACACGAGCAAACAAATCATTTGGGAATGTAAACCGCCCTTCACAGATTAGCAGTTTAGTGCTACAATATTTGCAAAATTGCAACTAAGATTACAGACTAAAGAGGGTAAAGATTTTGCCAGTAATTATATAAAAGGAAAAATATTTCCTGCTCAAGGCAAATTAATTGTTCTTGTGTTTAAACTGGATCTATTGTATATACTTTTTTTTCCTGCCGACTTAATATTTGTATTCACAAAAACGGTAAGCTAATACATTTAGCTGGCACAATGGATTTATCTTAATTTAAGATTGAATATAAAGCTGTGGACTGTAATTGTGATGGTTCCAGCCTCAGTTACTACCCCTGACCACCAGAGGGCGCCCTCGCCAGAGTTTTAACCCTGCTGTCACCTTACTACAACTCCCATCAGCCACTGCCATGGCTTCCTGTCTGCACAGCCGGTTTCCATCACCATCAGTACCATCTAGCATTTAAACCCAACTCAGCCACTTCTTCAGTGCGAAGTCTTGTTTTTGCCTTGCAGACAGTCAGAGCAGTTTCTTGGTTTAATCTTACAGGTGTTTGACCTTTGCCTGATTTTCCTCGATAGCCTGCCTTGCTCCCAGTTTTTTACCTTAGTTTGAATTTGACTACGCCTCTGCCTTTTCCACGCCTGTTTTTTCCTCACCAATAGAATCTATGTTTTCACGTTGATCCAACTGCCTCTGCCTCTTCATCACAGTTATTGCTTTAGAGTAAAAAACGAGAGGAGCTATAGAGAGACTTCCGCTTCCAGCATTCAGGTTGACGTCCATCCGCCATGACGGAGCGCCTTACATCAATCCGCCATGATATCCGCCATGTTTGCCTGCAGCCTTTTTTGCAAAAAAAAAAAAAACGCTCGGAAAAAAGTCAGAGATGATTTCATACATGCAAATTTTTTTACAGGCATGCAGATCCTTTTTTACACATTTGCATAAAATGTCACAGTTATTCTACATTCCCAACATGCAACTATTTCCTTGCCACCTGTTTTCTTCAAGTCCAGTTGATAGTTGACTTCAGCTCCATACGGACTCAGTTTTTGTCATAATCATAGATTTTATCAGATCCAAATCCTCCTATAGCCTGTTTTGCTTTTTCATTTAACCAACAGATCATGTAATGCATTCGTGACAAATGACATCATAACTTACTCTGATATGATTTGCGCTCAAGCTTCAGTCACGCATCCCATAATGCCACTGGGCGGCGTCCTAAATGCAAGTTTTTACAAGCTGTCTGGTGGCCGCAGAGATTTTAAGTAAAAGTTACAATTTTTCAGTGACCAGATGATTTTTCTCTAAAAGTTGACATCGGTCAAAACTTTGAGGTCGCGTGGTGGCAGTACAGTGACAGGTGGGGATGACGCCATTACAAGATTCGGCGACGGATGGGCGGCCATAGTCGCATCGCTAGCAGCCAATTATACCAAATGCCACCGGCCGCCAAGTATATAAACAGTATGTACGCCTGACGGACGCTGTCTACATTCATGACCACGCCAACAATGTTTCAAAAATTGGACTACGGCATTAAATCTTGAAGATTCAGCCAGTGCTACACCATCACTTGGTGGGAGTTGTATTTGTTATGGTAACGTCATAGCACAACCATGCCATTTCCAAGTCCAAGGTGCAGCAAAGGAACCAAACTTTGATGTCAAGTTGTGCAGAAAATGAAATTTTATGAGTAGCTCTTCAATTCCTAAAGCTTACCAGATTATGAAATTAATTTATACAGGATATTAACTGATTCAAATGCAATGATTCATGTAGAAAATGCAGTTATTTTGCATCAGCAGAAGACTCCAGTCATTTTCCAGGGTTCCCAGGGCTCAAAATGACCAAACTTTGTTGTATTTTCATGATTTCATTAGATTTTTTCCCTATAAATTGTTGTTTCACACACTCCTCCTACAACAGAGTCTTTAATTTAGACCTTTAGCCCAGGTCCTGACCCACAGACCTTCAAAACAACAGCTGGCAGGGAGGAAGGGTGGGAGATAAGGGAGGCCAGACGAGGAGGGAAGGAGGGAGGAAGATCAGCAAAGAGAGGCTCTGGAGGAATGAAGATGCAGGGGAGGATAGAGAGGGGATTTACAAGGAAGTGACTGACTCAGTTAACGTCCAGCAGCAGGAGAAATGATGGTCCAGATGCGATGCGAGACTCGTTCACATCCATTCAGGAACCTTCTTCTGACAAATCAAAAAATACTTCCATCTTTTAGACAGAAAATTGACCTTTGGACTAAAACTAATCTATAGATGTTTTTAGATTTAGGTAAAAATGACAGAAATGTCTTCAAAAAAGAAATAAAAAATAAAGATTGGATCTTGTAAACTTCTTTAGAATTACAATTAGATCTAAAAATAACAAGTTTATGCTAAACTGCTTCATTGCTACACTTTTCTTTGGATCACAATAAACACAAGATAAGATTCAGCATAAATAACAGATAAACTGTAGAAATAAAACAGTTTTAGAAACAAGAAAGACCCAAGAAAGAATCTAAAAATATTTATTTTCCCAAATTTGTTGAAAAAAATTGTTGTTTTCGCTGAAATAATTCTGGATTTATTCAGTAAAAAGTACAGTTGCACCATAAATTACATTACAGCTATAAATTGTAAATTGATTTAGAAATCACGACAGAATCATTTTCAAAATCTGTAAAGTCAACAAAATTGTTCTGTTTTGTGTGGAAGTTATTGTAACTTCCGTATAAATAAATTTTAATGTTATTCTCAGTTAGACTTGTACTGAGCATCAACATTTTGTAAAATTGACTTAAATTCATCAAACACAAGGTACTTTACACTGTAAAAGCATCAGGTGAAGGTCATTTGTTTAGGAGACTTTTTTTCATGTTGGTACAGAAAGTCAGTTCTTAATGTATTGTCTTTTAATGTGTATATTCAACAAATGCTAACTGTGAAACTGCATCTTAAAGCTGCAATTTAATCAATTTTATATAGTATTTTTGACTTTTATATCCTATAAATTTAAAAATGTCAAAGTATATTCTTGAAGAGGTTGCAAAATAATAGAAACTTGTGGAAAATGTACAAAGTTGAAAACAATCCTAAATATTAACACCCTTATTTTTCTGGAAAAATATCCGATTTTTTTTTTTTTACAAAAAGTGTCTGTGTCAAAACACTAAATTGGAATATTAACCCTTTTTTGTTTCAAAAAGTTTGACTTTATTTAAAATAAAAATGTGATGATAATTAGGCCTCAGTTTGAGTTAAAAAATAATACTTTAGACATTTTGGCTTGAAAAAGACTTTTCTTTTTTAATTTAGCAGAAAATTTTAAAAAGAAAAAATGGAACAAAATAAAATCACATAATTAAGGTCGTTCTTCAAATATATTAAACAAATATAATAGATTGTTCACAAACTGTTGCTGAGGCAGCAGATCATTAGAAATGTTAGTTGTGGGTGAGATGGAGCAACCCCGTCCCTTTCCCCTCTATTTTCCTGACAGCTCAGAGCAGGTAGATTGTGGTCAAACTGCATTTTTTCATCTGCTCCTGATTAATAACAATTTAAATAAAGAAATACTCAGAAATATAATTTTAATCTTAATCTTGTCTGCAAACATTTTGTACATTAGACAGAATTTAAAGACTTTTGCTTCAGAAAAATTAAACTGGAAGCTGCTTTTTTGTTAACAGCAAACCAGAAATGTTGATTTAATGAAAAGATTTGATTGTATGAGACTGATCAAAAGCTCTTTCCATTTGGGGAGTTTTTGATGTGTAAGAAGATCAAGCCACGCTTCCTGATAGATGTGAGAATGCCCTCTGTGAGGTGACATTCCAGCAGGAGCATTTAACGGAACTTCAGGCGCACTTGCACGTTTGGCATGGCTCCAGATCTTTTGTGTGAACGTCCATCTTTCTCTCTGAGCTGCCATTGTAGGCAGAGCTAAGCATGGAGGGAGGGGGGGGTGTTGTGGCCATGCAATCAGATCCTCGGATCCCTCGCAGCATTTGTTCCTCCGGCCTGTTTTTGCTGTCAATACTCCACTTGAGAGAATTAAGGGGAGCCAAGTACCTGGAGTTCAGGAGGTAATAAAGCAGTCAAAGCACAATTAAAGCATCAGAAACGCGTCCAGTCAGGCGGGTTTCATTCCTGCTCCCAAACACAAGGATTCAGTCATAAAAGATGAAGCCGCTCCACCAAAACAACAACTGCACTCCGCTGCATGATGATTCAATCTACGACTCTTTTAATCCCCTCATCTGGCTGAAATGTGGCTCTTCAACACAGCTTCAGCAGATTTGTTTGTATTTTCAAACAAAATGAACTACATTTGAATGTTTAGACTTTGTGTTTGGTTTTTCTGAGACACACACAGTAGTGGAGCTGAGCACGCTCTGTGTTTTAGGGCTTATTTAATTCTTTCCCCATGAGTAATCTTTTTCATCCGATGCTAAAGCTCACACTGAGAGTTTCACACTTCTGTCAGATTCCTGAAAGGCTGACTGTATCTGGGAGGGAATCAGTTTACACCACTGCATGATTTCTTTTTTTTTTCTGCTGTGAAAGATGGTTTTGAGTGTGTTAGTGTTTGCAAGCACAAGAAACCAGACAAGAAAGCAGACCAAAACTGTAAATTAAATTGATGTGTGAAACTAGTCAATATCAGTAAAACCCTAAAAAGGTATTTTTTTTTTATTTTAATCTTTTCAACTCTAATGTTCTTTTGGATTTGATTTACTTTACAACTCTGGGTGAATAATCTGGACTTGATTTAAAAATTGATTTAAAAAAACAACACATGTAAATGATACAATTATAATTACTCTTCATCATAAATAGACATAGCAATACAAGACGACCCACTCCAATAAAAATTGTGTTTATGGTGGTTTTAATACGTACCTGTGGGATTTTTCTGAGGACATGTGTAATAAAAATTAAGTTTTTTGAGTATATCTTTATTCAATTTATTGCGTTTCAGAAACAGAAGAATAAATGTTGTTTAAAAAGGCCAGTAGCAGTATCATACTGAAGGTGCTACATTGGGCGGGCCACCAACTTCGGTAACACTTTATAATAAGATTCCTTAATAAGCTTTATTAACACACTAACAAACATTATTAATGTGTTTATAATGGGTTAGTAATACATTCATTAGCACAATAAACAAAATAAGGTTTAGTAACAAACTTGGTAAGATTCATTAACATCTAAAGTGAGACTGTTGTCTTCAAAGACCATATTAATAAACTGCTTACAAGCTTAACAAATGTATTAATGATCTTTGTCAACATTATATTGCTTGTTTTGAAGCACCTCATCTAAAGTGTTACCCAAACTTCATTTGTTTTCCTTGTCTGAGCTAGCACCTGGCTCAAAACTTTATTTATTTATTTGTTACAATTTGTTTAAAACATGTTAAAGGTACAGAAATTATGGCCCATATAGTGGACAGTAATAACAATAATAACAACAAGAAAAAAATGATAATACAGGCACATGTTTAAAAGGAAGCATGCAGAAGCTCATTTAAACCTCCCCCTTAAAATAGATGTAATATGTATGATGGATGTAATGAAGATCTATAATTATTCCTCCAAACTTCATTACAGTAGGTGAGGTAGAGGAGCACTAAGGAGAAGTACAAAGTCCATAGTGAATTGTAGTCAAGGAGGTTTTTAACTTTTTTTTTGATAGACATTTTTTTCAATCATTTGTATGTGTCATATAAAAATGTGTATATATATATATATATATATATATATATATATATATATATATATATTTGTTGTCCAAAATTTTCCTCGTGGTTACCAAATATCACAGTTTTGTTTAAACTTTAATTTTAATGATAATTAGTTTCAATCCAGCTTTTTAAAAATAATATTTAGTTCTTCATTTACAGTCTTGATACTAATGGACCGTTGGCATCACTACTGAAAATATCTTTATCCTCTGCAAACATAATCAGGTTTTTTTTAGGAGTTTTTCCTTACTGGGAGGGAAGGTCTAAAGACAGGGATAACCTTTTATTTAGTCTGCTCAGTTTAGCAATTAGTTATTGTTTATATTCCATGATAAACTTTCTGTAAAATTACTTGAATGAAGCCCAATGAGGCAATTGATTTGTGATATTAGGCTATATAAATAAAACTGAATTGAATAGAATAATACGTTTCAATAATGTAGTTAATTTATATATGTCAATGTAAAAGATAAATAGTTTTGGTCCTAATACAGAGCTCTGAGGCACACCACATACAATTTCAAGATTACTTGAAATATTACTTGAAATATTGGATAGCTCCACTAATGCTTGTCAGTTTCGCTGCTCCAGCGATGTTAGGTTGGAGGTGCAAGAGGCTATGAGCTAAGATGGGAGAAAATGTAAACAAAGGAATGATGGGAGTTGAGGGCAGACTTGCCCCGCACTAACAGTCCTGCCCACGACTCAAAGGAGAATTTCTAATGAATCACTGTTGAAACTAGAAATCAATACAGGTTTTTTTTTTTTATATATATAAATTTGGCTAAAACGGCATAACTAAAAAAACACAGTGAACATTTTTAAAATAATTTAAAATATGTTGGGATGAGTCTTTAATGCAAAGTTTTTCATAAAGAGTTTAATTCTTTGCTTGTAGAGAAGTGAGAGGAAGCGAACTTGTATATTCCCACAAATTTTCTCATTTATGCTCTCCCTTTTTATCAGAGTGGGACTTTTGTTACCTGTCTTTGTATTTACTGACTAAATGTATAAATAAAGTTTTCATATAATCTCAGCTGTTTTATTCCTATGTGGAGGATAGTTTATTCATTTATAGGATTGCTACTCCCACATTTGTCAGTCAACACTGCAGAAGTAAAAATAATACCGAAATTTAACTATTTCCCGTATACGTTTTTCTTGAGCGGAGGATTTCAGCACCATATCTAAACATAGACGGTTATAACCAACTGTTTCCCCTCATCTGGGTCAGCCCGTGTCATCAGGAAATGTTGCACTAAAGTGATCTTCTCAAACCTTTGTGCATGACTCAGAGTAAGTCAGAACCCAGGGGATGCTGGGTAAACCAGAGGCAGTCATAAATGCACAATCTCTCACAGAGGCAGAAATGTTTGTTCATTATACAAATATCTGAGTGATGGGAGGGGACGGCGAGGTCTCACCACAGAGAACATTCAGCGGTTGAGGAGATGCGCTGCTTGGTTGCCAGTTAAAAATGAGGCCAAGCCCTGGAGTCAGAGTTCATCTTCGGTTGTGAATGGTCAACGGCACGAAGAAACCACAAACTTGTATTTGAATAAAACAATATAAACACAGAGGCTGACAGTTTAAAATCATGGATAAGGAAGCAGGTATTTCCTCTGTCATCCATGAGATTTTATTTTTCAAATATATTCAGGAAAAAAAAACTTTGGCGTCTACTGCTCTAGTCAACATGGATTCTGTATTCTTGATTTTTGACTTTTTTTTCTCCTCATTTCAAGTTCTGATGGATACGACGGAGTATTAGGGTCACCGAAAAAAAAAAAAGTAATATTACGAGTTTTTTTCTCGTAGATATACGACTTTAAATCTCGTAAATTTACGAGAAAAAAGTCGTAACTGCTAAATTATGAGAATAAAGTCGTATATTTATGACTTTAAAAGTCATAGGTTAAATTTACAACTTTTAAAGTCGTAAATTTATGAGAAAAAAACGTGTAAATCTACGAGATTTAAAGTCGTAAATCTACGAGATTAAAAGTCGTAATTTAATGAGAAAAGAACCAAAGTTGTCTGTTTATCAGAGCCGTGCTTGAAGATGAAAGTCGTGGAGAATCTGGTGTAGATTATGTCCAGATCGGTGTTAAAAGCAAATAAATTCTGAACCTTTTGGTGATTCAAAATCAAATTATTTCCGGGTTCGGTGTCGGTAGTGCGTGTGTTGTCTTGTGTATCTTCAAGGAAGCAAAAGAGGCGCTATCATTGTGTTAAACAGACTTTTTATTAACAGTCTCTTCATACTGCTACACTGTGCATGACTAGCGCTCATCTGCTTACTACTTGCCGTGCACCGAACATGTGACCAGTCGCTTGGCCTTCTGGGTAATGCAGTTCGTAAACAGCTAACTTCAATACACAACAGTGCGGAGTTTCATATGTAAAATAAAGAGCTCAGAGATACACGTTCATCAGGATCGTCACTTTATTACGTCTTTCATTTCCTTTCTCCACCTTACATCATGTCTCTGTCATGCTCAGAAACCAAAAGAGAATGTAAACAGAGCTCCGGACGCCTCCTTCCCCAAATGAAACGTCCCGTCTCGACACAAAACAACATTGAGAAATGACAATAGTCTGTCACGTTAGCACAAGAACATTGAAAATTCCAAAACTCGTCCTCTTCAGACGGAAGCATCACAGAGTTGGAGGATCTGGTCTGTCGTAGAGGAAGAAATGACTGGAAGTGGACAGCTGGAGGATATGGACCGCTTCATAAACGGGATCTGCAGAGATCCTGCAAGCAGCATCAACGAATAAAATATTAATACACTGTAAATCAAATAAAGGAACTTCCAAATATTTGGAATATTTTAAACATTCAGTTTACCTGATGAAATCCAAGACGCTTTTCACAGTTTGGTCGGTCTGCTTCAGTTCACGGCATAAATTCGCTGGAATGTACACTCCCCCTCGATTTTAATAAAGTTATGAGAAAAAAGTCGTAAATCTACGAGATTAAAACTCATAAATTTACGAGATTTAAAGTCGTATATCTACGAGAAAAAAACTCGTATATTATTTTTTTTTTTTTTCGGTGACCCTAATATGTCGTAGATGGAGACTCTAGGTCAGGAATGGTTGAACATGAGGAATGCGACATTCATAGCCTACGTCTAGTATTTGTGAAGCTGTGGATGCTCCGACTCCAGCTTCAGTTCACTCTGTGATGCTCCACCAAATTCCTGAATAGATTTCTGATGATCTCTAACGGGAGTGTCCTCGCTGCTGTTCACATTATCCAACCACAGTTTTACTTTCCACTCAATTTTATATTAATATGCATGAATTCAACACTCTGTAAGCAACCAGCTTGTTTGGAGTTGATCTTTTACATTTTTTTTTTTTACAACTTTAGAATTTTTTTGTGGTTTAATTCATTGTCAAAACGAAATATTTCAGCGACTCTCTGTAATAGTAAAGTTTAGCTCATCAAATTGGCAAAAGCTAAAAAAGTAACTTTTCCACAACACTCTAATTGTCTGATCTACCTGTAGAGAATATCTTCTGAACTCATGGGAGGAGATTCACTTTAGATGTGTCGGGTTTCACCACACAGAAAGTGTATTTGTCGCTGTTAATCTGCAGCTTCCTGCTGACCGTTTCCACTGCAGAGAAACCCTCAAACCACCTGTGCAGCGGCGATGAGGTCATGGACATTTCTGCTTCGCTCCCCACAGATTTTGGGCTTTCCTCTCTGAATGGTTTCCACGGCGATACGGCTTTGTGGCGCGAAAGAGGCAGCTGTGCTCGTGACCCCAAATGTTCAATATTCACGAAAGTGAGATTTCGTCATCAAAACCAAACAAATATACAAAAAAAAAGAGGTACGGAGAATAAATTCTTCTGCCGATTGATGTCCTCTGATGGGCACTTTCGTCTTTTTTTTTTGGTCATAATTTGGCGGGTAATGCGAGGCAGATGCGCGTAATGCTTCTGTGCGCGGCCTCAGAGAGAACGGGAGTGCTCAGGCTATGAGATAATGCCAGACGAGGCCAGCCTTGCTCCACTGCCACTGCGGCTGCTGTGTGTGTGTGCACACACAAAACCTACCAGCGGATGTTTAACATCCCCTTTCCGCTCAATTACCGCCTCTCAAGGTCACAGATATCTGTCCAAGATAACTTTGAGTTTTCTCGGCCAACTTCAAGTCCTTTTTTTTTTTTTTGCATAATTTCGATTGTAACCAAACTTTGAGTCAGAGGAAAGTATTTGTTTCCCCCTATAAATGGATATAATGAGCACCTCTTCCTTGTAATGACTGGTTCTGAGGCCTTATGCATGTTGTAAACATTGCTGTGGCATTCTTGGCTGCTTTTCAGGTCTTTGTGTTTCTTGGCTCTTTCCTGATATTCCTCACTTTTTTTTTTTTTTATTGGATTCATGATCTTGCAAGTTTTCCTCCAGCTGTTTGTACCATTTGTTTGCTCATGATTACTTAATGGATTTAATGGGGGTGTGTGTGTGGGGTGAAGCTGAGAGAAAGTGAACGTTAACTGGGAGCAGACTGTGTATTCAGGACCTGTGTGTGTATGTGTGTGTGTGTGCATTCCTGCCACAGACTCATCCGGCCTCTCCGGATCTCAGCGCAGTGCGTCGCTCTAATCCTGCCTTCCTGTTTTCCTGCAGGAGAAGTGAGGCGGAGAGGAAGAGGAGATCTGATAATTAGACCGATAACAGTCCCAGTCAGACGAGCGGGGAGAAGGTGCAGCTCAAGGACGGTTGGTCTCTCTGAGCTGAAAGGACCTCCTGCTAATTTAGATTGATTTAAATATTCTGCATATTTGCCAAATAGTGGGTCCTGATCTGATTCATGAGGGTACATGTCGACATGGGGACAGATAATAGTTATCGGGTCAAAATAGACAAATATAGATTTTTTTTTTCCCAAAAAGATGATACTTTACTTCAACTTATTATGTGGAAACAAAACGTGAAATATAAAAGTCATTTTATCAATATGTGAGGCTCAGTGAAGAGTTGCATATCCAAAGAAACCAGCTGCAAAGCTAGGGGTGCTGTGGAGAGGTAAAATTGTTGCTGCAATTTTTATAATTTTTTTTGTGTTGGGAGATTTTTTTTTCTTACTTGATTTTCACTTCAGGGCCACCGTATGGAGGTTCTAAAAATAAAACCTTTGAAAGCCACATTGTTACTCAAGTACACTAGATAATTGAGTTTTCTGATGATCACATTTCTATAGTCAATAGATCTAATTAGTAATTTTTTGAGGGTGTGTTAATTTTCAAATGATCCAAAATTAACCTACTGATAGAAACATGGGTTGTGGGGTTCCTCACTGCTCCCTGCTTCATGTCCTACATCGTTCACCTCTTCTTAGAAATCTACAATTCCAGAATCCAGTGCAAAAAAGTATCTGATGCTCATTTGATTAGCGAATATAATTGATCGTGTTTGAGCAATTTGTCATTTGAAAAAATTATAAGAAATTATGATAAATCATCCTCCCAGAGGTTTCCTAAATAGTCTTTGTAGTAAAATGCTTATATTCATTTTTATTAGGTTTTTACTTTCAATGTGTCCCTTCCCCTCCATTTGAAAGGGCTTGTGAAGAGCAAGTCATGTGTCTAAAATACATTTTTTAATATCCTCCCTCCCAGGCAGAGGGATACAGACCCCCCCTCCCACAGCGGGACGCGGACAAGCACTTTTTCACATGGGTGCACTCTAATGCACAGAGGTTTACATTTAAATGTAAGTAATGACCTTTTCTTTTTAAAGATATGCAACCACTGCTGTTATGTATATTCCAGCACTGGAAGCTCCACGCTCACACTAGCTAACTGGCGACTATTAGTTTTCATAACTCTCCGTTTGGAGGGCTAAATGCCCGGAAGTGAGAGGGGAAGAATTCCTACTGGGCACAAGCCTTTCAGAGTAAGCTATATCCATAAATACAACATTATATTATCTTTGGTACACTCAAGAACAATTTTTTTTTAAAATATTAGTTATTTTCGTGAACTCTTTTCTGACCCAGAAGTAAGATGACTCGATCTCTGAGGCTCTGCCTTTCTCTCATTGTGGATGCCACCCATTCCATGACGTCGACCTACAGCCGGCCTTGGTAGCGTGTCTTTGTTTCGCCCATGAAAAATAACGACAACCGGACTTTTGCAAAGATGGATGTTCATATTGAGCACATGAAATTGAAAGCGTTGATCTCTCTAAGAAGAAAGTGGGTGTTTGTGTTAACCTGGCGGCGGTGGAGGCAGCGGAGACTCTTTTTGGAAGGGGCTGTTCTCGCTTTGTGACATCACAGTTTGAGGACCCGCTTGTTTATGGATTGAGAGGGGCTGGTGCTCAGAGCCTAAGGTTTTAGATGAATACTCAGAGTTTAATGGAGTAAAATACTGCCTTTGGTGTTTTTTGCTGAGAATTAACATAATAAAATACTTAAAATCTGTAAAAAATAGTTTTGCATGATTTAGGCCCTTTAAAATCCAGGATAGTGGATAGTTGCTTAGGGTTTAAGGCAGGGGTCTGCAACCTGCGGCTCTGGAGCCACTTGTGGCTCTTTTACCTCTCCATAGTGGCTCTCTGGCTAACGAAAAATGAAATAACACTACATTTTTTAAGTAAGGGTTTCTAAATTAACATTTTATTTAATTTAGATTAGTTCAACTTATACATTTCTGGCACAGAAATGTTTAAACTTGGCACCAGGCATCTCTTATTTTGAAAGGAAATCATGTGAGCTTCTGTCAAATAATTGAGAGAATTATAGTTTTTTTTATATTTGTGTTTTTATTCATGCCACAATAGAAGCAAAATTCATATTTATTATTAAAAAATACGTTTTATTAAGTATCAAAATAAGAATTTGCGGCTCCCACTAAGTTTTGATCAGTAGAAAACAAGCCCAAATGGCTCTTTTACTGTGAAAGGTTGCAGACCCCTGGTTTAGGGTGTGGTGAGTGAATCTGCTCAGTTTTTTAGAGGTGAATTTTATACTTCTTAAGAAAAACGGCTGTAAGGTATAAATCTTTAAATAGATTTTGATTAACATTGAAACAATTTACATTGTTTTTGTTAAACTGGATTTTTATGCCACTTTATGCTCCACAACTCATCATTTATGTAGGGAAACTAACATTTTTTAGTGTTTTACTCCATAAAAGCAGCAGAAAAGCAAAAGAATGAAATGGAAGACCAAAAAATCAAGAAGCATAAACAAACTAAGCTCTTCATTTCAACACATCCTTCCCTCAAAGCTTTACAGACTTGGTTTTCACACCCACACATGAGCTCCCCAATCTATTTTTTTATATTTTTATTCTTTTTGAGGATGAGCAGAGCGAGCGTGGCGGGTGCATGATGGTTTCTTTCTGCTGCCTTGACAGTAATGAAGTGTCTAATAGGGTCCTGTCAGCAGCTTGGAGACACTGGTAACCTCGAGACACGGCGGAGACATGGTTCATGCATGCAGACACACATCCTTTATACGGTCAGACACACCCATCTGGTGACGCCGGAGCAATTACCAGCCACCACCAATTACTGCAGCTCACACATGGCCGTGCATCTGAAGCCGGTCGGCCATGTGTGGATCGAGCTGTGATGTGGTCCGCGCAGCACCAACAGACAAGAAGCAGAGATCCTTAAAGCGGCGCTGCAGAGCGGCTGTTGCAGCGACTTTTATGAGCCCTTTTGAAAATTTGTTTGCAGTTTAATTTGTGCAAGTATTTAAAGTTAATTTCATAACTGTTTTTGTGACAACTTATATAAAGATGAAAGCTTCACAGATGTGTCTTGACATGTTGGAAATCATCTGGAAACGCACTAAACTGGGTGGGTTTTACGGGTTTCTCAATTAAGCCTTTAAGGAAAATAAAAAAGTGAAATGTGTGGTTTGAATATTAAGAAAAGGACTAAATTAAGAAGTCTGGTCCTCATGACCAAACTTCAGTGGATGTATCCCAATAAAGCACAACACCTCTTTTACTCCAAAGACGTTTTGTGAATTTTGTTTTTTCTTAAGGAATTCTACTGTTTGTAAAGATTGTCTAGACAAGCTAAAGGTAACTGCCTTTATGAGTTTAGCAGGTCTTATGAAGAAACTTTATATACAGTGTATATATGTGTGTTAGGGCTGCACGGTGGTGCAGTGGTTAGCGCTCTTGCCTCACAGCAAGAAGGCCCTGGTTCAAATCCTGGCTGGGGGATCAGAAACACCAACTGGGACCTTTCTGTGTGGAGTTTGCATGTTTTCCCCGTGCATGCATGGGTTCTCACCGGGTACTCTGGCTTCCTCCCACCGTCCAAAAACATAAGTTAATCATAGGTTAATTGGTGACTCTAAATTGCCCTTAGCTATGAATGTGTGAGTGACTGTGTGCGCGAATGTGGCCCTGCGACAGACTGGCGAACTGTCCAGGGTAAACCCTGCCTTCGCCCATCAGCCGCCAGGATAGGCTCCGGCATCCCCGCGACCCCGAAAGGGATAAAGCGGCATGGAAAATGAATGAATGAATATGTGTGTTAAACATAGATATGTGTTTTTGTGCAATGGGTAACTATTAAGAACATTTTTTTTCTAAATATATATGTAAATATGTGTTTATGGTGCTGATAATACAAGAAACACAAAATAATATTATTAATAATATTAAATACTATTTGTTTTTTCTTTAAAGTTGCACTTTTCCCTGAAGTTAAAGCAAAACTATCCCTAAAGTTAAAAATATATATTTTATTGGAGAATTTAAATGTAGTCTGCAGAATTTTTTACACTGTATGGAGAATCTCTAATATTATCTATTAGGTTCTGTGCTGTGGACGGGCAAGTCAAAAGCTGCAATTGGTTTTAAGTAAGGTCAAATTTGAAGATATTTGAAGATAAGCCACAATAAAGGAAAATAAAAAACTCACAATTATCAAGAATAAATATCCACTGACTGTATAAGAGAATTGGACCGAGTGAGTGTGACAGTACTAATATAAACTACTTACTTCTGGCTCATGGCGCCATTTTTTTCCCCAATATGGACGTCACCATCTTGGAGCCTAACAAAGTCAGTAATAGGTTTTTGGTCTGAATCAACATTTTATGGCAACCACTCTGACCAATCAGGAGTGAGCGTACCCTACTACTTGAATCAAGTGTTTTGAACGTTTGAAGTGAGATTACATACTTTTATTAAGGTATCTGATTGGTCAGTTTATAACTTTAATAACTTGCAATTTAAAAAAAAAAACAAAAAGAGAAAAATACACTCTTTTAGTTGTTTATATTTAGGAAAGAAAATATTCTGTAACGCTTATTAGAGGGTATGAAAAAGAATAATCTGTTTATGATAATTTTTAAGAAGCATTTTTAACATTAAAAGTTAAAAATATTAATCCATAAGTAGTTAGAATACATAAAGGATTAGCAATATATTAAAAAAAGCTGTTTAAATAAAGGTAGCATAGCAAGAATGATTATGTAGACAAAAATAATGACTGAAAAACTGCTGTTCAGTTCTCTATAGAAGTCTTTGGAGCCAGCAAGTACTTCCTGTTTGGAACACGAGGTGGGAGGGGTTACTTAGTCCAGTTCTCATATACAACGAATGTATAGATATAAAGAATTCTTGAATATTTTTTATTTTCTAACAGAAATCTGACTTTTTCTTTTTTTTTACACATTTCACAACTTGCCTCCAGAGTTTTTTTTGAGGAACTACAAAATTCCATATTCCTGGTTTACATCCATTTTTACTGTAAGGCTGGTGATGTAGTCGCCATACTGAGCAAAATCCTGGTGGACGTTAAATGAATGAACAGAGAGAAAACCTCAAGTAGAAACCAAAACTTCTTAAATCATCAACAAGAAATAAATTGAATTAAACTGTTTTCTGAAAAAAAAAAAACAGCTAGACGGTCATTAAGACACTAAACTGATCAACAAACAAAAAAGCTTTTAAAGTGAACATTTGGGAAAACCGGAGTGGAGCTGGAGATTTATCTCCTCCGTCTTTTTCCATCTGTCATCCATGGACTCTCTTGTCTGAAATTAAGCCCAAGGGGACGGCCGTTCCAGCCGGCTATGACAGCATCCTCTGCTAATGTCACCTCACAAACTCTGAGTGTGTCTGGGGTGTCCCGGGGTTCATTGATGCTATTGCACCGAGATAGCCGATCTCAGGAAGCAGCTGACCTTTCCTGAGAGCTGTCTAGGGGATAATTTAATTGAACCTCCTGACCTGAAGCCACTTAACATGGAGCTATAAATTGCATAAAGAGGAATATTGACTTAATGTCACTCGGAAAAAGCTGTTTGCTTTGGCGCAGGGAGACGTTTCTAGTACACTGCAACCTTTACCCAATCTACAAATAATGACATGTAATTTCAGTCAAATTTACGTGCAAGCTGTGTTCCAGAACACTGCGATGTACTGTTGGGCTATTTTTGTTGTGCTTTCCTTAAGAAAAAAACATGTTAACATTATTTGATTGAGCTAAAAAGGGCGAAAATTGTAAATAAAATCAAGTTTGCTGTGTTTATTTTACATTTAAGGCTGATTTTCTTCTGCAAAGATGAGTTAAACTTTTTTAACTTGTCAAATAAAACAATATTTATTTATTAATTCAGATTCATAAGCTAATAAGTTCTAATAGTTTTTATGATGATGACGCCCTCCTTTGAGTTTTATCGTCAGGCAGACATGGTTGTGGTCAATGTCGCTGCCTCAAAGAAAAAAAAATAATTAGACATCCAAAACCTTAAAATCTCAGCCTAAAAATGTCTTTTGTTTTTGCCAATAGAACTCTCCTTTAGTCACACGCTCATCTTAACCTCTTGGAAGCCTGGTTTCCTGTCTCCACGCAGCCTGAAATCCGAGCCAAATCAATTAGTCTGTAGAAATTACAGAGCAATAAATAACGAGGGCCAGTCGGCAGCAGAGGAGGCGAGTCAAGGAGGAAACCAGAGTTATACGGGGCCCCTCCTGTCTGCATGTGCAGCTCAGGATGCCGGGGCCTCCAAACTCTTACAACACAACAATACTAGTTTTTATGAGCTTCACTGCATGATTTTTTTACTGGGCGACTAAATCTGTTGGGAGCATTTCATTTAATGACAGAAACAGGAGACAGAATTTGTGTGCTCGATTTAATACTTTATTTTGACAAAAAAAAAAGAGTTGAATGGCATTTTAGTTTATTCAAAGTAATGCCAAAGAGATTTTTTTTTTTTTGTTTGCTATTTGTGTCATACGGACAAAAAAGGGGCAAGCTCTTGGGTAACCGTAGATGCCATATGGGGGTTTAGGTTGACCCTGCAGTGATGTCTGATGTTACCTGATCCAGCTTGTAGCAGATTGTCCCAGTTAGTTCATCCATCTTTAAATCACTCCAGAGATTTAAAATGTGCTGGAGCTCTATATACTGATTTGTATCATATTTGATTCATGCATTTCTGAGATCTCATTAACATGATTAAAAATGTATTTAAAATGCATTCGATAAGTTTATTGTTCATGTCCTGGAGTTCATTGTCAGTCCACCAGAGGCAGTATAACGACTTTTGCTGGTGACTGTCACTATAAAATGTTAAAAACACTTTTGGCGCGAAATTTTTTTGCTAATTTTCAAAACTTTAAATATTCTATTGTTATTTATTTTTTAAATAAATGTTTGCTGTATTGGAATAGTTTGAAATTTGTTGATAACTAATTATTTAAAATACAGGAACAACATGTAAAAATGTATGCATCAAATTTTAGGAACTTTTTTCCTGAACATTTTGTATCTTAAACTAACATTGCTGTGAGCAAAAACTTACCAAATCACCCAACAAATCTTAATTAATACTATCTACATCTCATCAATAGAAGTACATTGGAAATTTTCTTTGTAGAATTAAACAATTGGTTTAAAAAATAACTTAATTAAACAAAAATAAGAGTTCCTGTCAATGCTTTAAAACTATGACCTTTACAAAGTAAAAATAAAGTTAGACAAAATGGAAAATAAGGAACTAACACATTTACCGCAGCTGCTTTTTTGGGAATGGTGTTTCCCAAAATAGTTCAAAACCAGTAAAGAAAACAGTCACAAAGATGTCTGAAACCAAACTTTTTCTTAGTCTGATCCAATGTAATTTCTTCCAACCACAACATTTTTGACAGCTTTCTCTTTATTTTTAATTTTTTTTTTTTTCCCAAAAGGGGGTTTGGAACTAAACCAGACATGTTGCTTAAAAGTGTAAAACGCTTCACCAAATCGCAGACAGAGCAGTAACTGGGATTTTTCTCCTTTGCACCTGAAATGCAAAACATTAAAGTCAAACTTTGATGCTTTGCTATTGGTCGTGTTAGAAGTTGAAGAAGTATTGCTCTGATATACTTTGCGAAATACAAAAAAATAGGAATATATCTGTATTTGGATCCACCGTGTCTTATTTTAGGACTCCCAAGTAAACATGTTACTTCTGAGGGAGGAAAAAAAATGTTACGCTGTGTGCTAAATTTTGGAGCAAAATCGATAAAACTTCTGCAGTGGATCAGTGAAAAACGGCTGACAGTTAAAGGTTTTACTGGACTTTGTTCCACTGGGATATTTGACAGCTTTAATACATTCAAAGAGTGGAATCTATTTGGGATCCTTATTTGAGATGTTGTTGTAAGTTTAAAAAATATTATAAAAAGAGCAGCAGGACAACTCTGCTGTCAGCATGACCCAGACATTATTTCCTTTTTAAACCTAAGTACAGTTTAAAACTTTTCAAATAAAATTTAATTTTTAGTGATCACAAACACCTGTTTTTTTTTAATGATTTTTCTTTTATAATAATAAATGAACATTTTTGCAGACTTTCAAAATAAAATACCTTTTACAGTTCCTCGTCAAAAAGACATGAAATTTTGCCGTTAAATATTTTTGTTTGACAATTAATTTAAAAGAACATGAAAATGAAAAAAAAAAAAGTTTTTGGTTAAAGATGTTGATCATTATCTAAAGCTACGTTCGCACTGGCTTCAGCAACGAGCGTTCAAGGCTTCCAAGGAAAAACTATTGCTTATTTTGGGCTTCCACGTTCAAAATTTTTGCATTTTTAAGTCTTTTTTGGGTTCAAAAATGTGCGACCATTGAAATATAAATCAAAACTTTGTCCAATCAGAGACTCTGATTTGGTTTATGACATAGGGATGGCATTCTTTTGAGTTCACAGAAGTGTCAACCGTTTGAAAATTGATCATAATTGAACTACTAATAATAGTTTGTGCCTTATACCAATGAGGCTGAATCCGAATTCTTGCCCGACCCCTACGCCTTCTCGCTACCCCTACGTTTAGCCTTCCAGGCAGAGTTATGGAAAAAACAATGTCTAAATCCGGATGTCACTCCTACTTGATGACATCATCAATAGTTATTTATCAGCTACATAAGCACGGAGCTGCCAGTGCTCTGAAATGCCCCTTCAATCGGAGGGGTAGGAGAAGAATTCGGATTCGGCCCAAGTCTTTCATGTATTGGAATAAAGAAAAACCAGGAGCAAGACTTGCGAGATTTCAACATTTTGGTAGTGACTGTTCAGTGTGAACACCAAATCCTAAAAACGTGTTCATGAACTTGCATTCAGGGTGTAGTTGAACCCACGTTAAATGTCTGGTGAATACATAGCTTCAGGGTAAATTTGCTCCTAAAACTTTCTGAAAAAACTGACCCTCATTACATCTAAAGTTGACGTTTAGTGGCAGGAAAAGACCACAATCTTGTAATTTAGGGAGTAAAAAGCTTTAAAGGGTTATGACAGTAAGAAAGGCTTGGCTGGACCCGTGTCCTCCCCCCTGCAGGCTGTGTCAGCACCGACTCTGCTGTGGACCCACGTGGCTGCTTGTTGTGTTACGGCCGTCTCTCTGCGTGATAAGCCGCTTTCATGTTGTCCCAGTGTTAACTCAACATCCTGCACATACCCTCTTCCTGGCCTTATCACACACTTTGTGTGCAGACGGAATCACAAATACTTCCGGAGGTCAGTAGATAAAGCGGAGCGGCAAATATTGCACACACACAGACTCGCGCACAGCTTGACTCGGTTGTGCGCGGTGTGTTTGGATAGTCCAGGGTCCACGGTGCCGCAGCAGTTAAAGTTTAAACGCTGATAAACCGAGAGCTGCTCCGTGCCGACAGTCAGCCTCCCTAAAACCTGCCGTTTGACCAGATTGTCTTGCAAAACATCCCATAATCAGGCAAGTTTATTGGACAAAGTGTATTCCACATGAAGAGGAGGATTCTGGGTATTGTGCAGACTATGCAAACGAATGATCTGTGAATAAGTGTGACTATAGAGTTTCTTCATACTGCTGCACATCTGCTTTTCAATTTCAGTCCACTTGTTTAAGTGCAGTAATTCCCACCCTTTGGATTAATGTGTGGTTGCAGAATACTATCCTGTGGGGTGACGGGTGGGTCTGCGCGCTGTTGCTCACCCCTGCTGTGATTGGACAGGAGGCTGGGGGCATTCTCCACGGGTCAGGAGTCCATCGAAAATATAAAAAAACTACCAAGCTGCTTCCAATGAATGATCACTCATCCGAGCATTTGTGGACTTCAGGAGAAATAACTCACTCAAATTTAACCAAATTCATTTCCATTGAGGTTTTAGTTTCATTCTCTTTTCCCAAGACTCGTTGTTTTAAAATGATCTAAAAACAGAAGCAACAATTTTTAATTTCATGCAGACAACTGTTTTTTTCTGACAATATTGTGAGTTAAAGCTGGTCTTGTGCCTCGTAAAGAGAGCAGGGAGGCTTTTTCTAATCCAGATCCACCTTTTCACTTTTGACATAATGGAGGCATCAATATGAAACAAAAATGTATTTACAAATTTAATTTAAAAATTCTAAGAGCCATAGATCTGAAACAAAAAAAGTGGATTTAGATTTGTATCAGATTCAATTCAAATCTGCCAAGAGAGACAACACACGAATTGCACTGCATCAAATAGAGAAGTGGAGAATTAAATGAAATGATCCTGATCCCCAAGTTTTGCCAACAGAATGATGAAAGTGTAAATGTAAGTGTTGTTTATTTAAAGAAAACAGCTGCTTCACTCAGACTCTGAAATCACTAAACGAAAGGCCATTTGAGACACAAAAGATTTTTTTCCCCAAAAAACAAGGCATTGAGCTCTTTAAGTCTTTAGGAACTGATAAGAAAAATGTTCTGATACTTATTGATCCTCAAAGATTTGTTGTCAAATCTCATCTCGAAGGTCACAAGAGAAGAAAATTTAAAAAAAAGAAAAGTCAAGACGCATCTTGACTTTCTAAAGTCCCACTCCAATCATCTTTTGATCTATTTTAAAAGCAGGATAATGCTGCTTTAACTCAGGTGGGACTGTTGACACAGAGCAACCCCACACCCCCTTCCCATCACCTATTACTATGAACTTTCTGTTTATGTGCTCCCACTAGCTTACAGCCCCTCACACCCCCAATCTGACATTACCAGTACTACAAAAATAGTGAAAACGTTGGACCTATGCAGTTGAACAGTTCTGAGCCAGATACCAGCTCGGACGAGGAAAACAAAGACGTACACGGATCTAGTCTTCAATAACTGGATGCATCAGAATGGGACGTTGTGGCTTTTTAAGTGAATTCTCTATGTCACTGAAACTAGTGTTGTTTAAACTACATTTTTATCTGCTCCTGATTCACATTTGATTTGAATAAACAAATACTTTAAAGAAAAATATTTTTCTTTATATATGTCCTCTGTCATCAGAAATTATTAAACACTAAGAAAGAGGCACAAAAACCTGATAAAAACACCTGGATTGCAGCTTAAACTTGGACTTAGACAAAGTTTTAGAAAATAAGACAATGAAAAAAAATATTCACTAGCAGTCAGTCCTTTTGGTGGTAGTGTGATGGTATGGGCTTACCTGCAGATTCACAACTTGAATAACTTTTACAAAAATAAATGAATAAACTCTGCACTCTAAATATGTTCAGCCATCCGTTGATGATGCTTCAGAAACACTTGAGTTGTTAGAGGGTTGATGAAAAAAAAAAATGATAAAGGAGATTGTTTAAAACCAAATGCAACAGTCAAACATGCATCTGCTGCAATTGATTGATAAAAAGCAATGATTTTACTCTGTGAGTGAATGATAATATTTCCAATAAACTCAAATCGGAAACCTAAATGGGATTGGATTCATTTCACTTACTCAATTCGCATTTTTTAATACTTCAGATTACTTTTTAAATGACTTTTTAAAAAAGTTTCCATATTTAGTTAATTCAAGGTTCCAAATTGTTGTTGGAAAAAGCTTATATAGCTTCTGTGGGCGGGTCACAAGTTCCCTGCTCCACTCCATTCTGATGCATTTACTTGCAGACAAAAAGATCCGTTATCGTCTTTGTTTTCCTCTACAGATTTATCATCTGACTAAAAACTGTTCAGCTGGATAGCTCCAATATTGCTCGCCATTTCTGTTGTACCACTAATAATAGCTTGGATTGGTTAGAGGCTTTAAGGTTGGGGGAAAGTGTGTAAACAAAGGGATAACGGAAATGTGGCCTGGCGTACTCCATGACAACAGTCCCGCCCACAAGAGGCTCTGCAGAGAATGTGCTCTAGAAAACAAAAATCCTTCTTAAAAACACCTTCATCATAATTAAAAAAAACATTGGAACACTGGAAAAATAGTTCAATAAATGATCGGAGTGGGTCTTCAGAGGTCGAGGTTCACCGCTTCTGTTGTGAGTCAAAACATAATCTATTCCTGAGCTTCACACAGATGAAGTTTCACTGAAGTCATGCCTGAATTTGTTGAACAAACATCAGCTATCTTCACTGGGAAAATTCCAATAATCAAAGGATCACAGTTGTTATGAAAGGATGAAGACGCGGTGCTTTGATCCTCAAGGAAAGAAAATGTCTCCCGTGGATAAAACAAACTGCTGCTTTGTCAACTCATCGTCCTCACAATACTGGAGGAATTCAAACAGCAAGAACATGTTAAAAATACCAAAACCACCATTTTCATTGGAGCGGGTCTGTAACTTTTTATTTTATATTTTTATTTTTCTAATTTTTCATGGTTCCAGATAACCAGCACAGAAAGACAACAATGGCTGCATTTCCATTGACTATGAAATTGAACAAATTCACCAATTTCCCAAAATTGTAGCTTGCTTCTGAATAAGACGCCAACGTCTCCTTTGATAGATGATGACGAGCGCTAGCGCTGTGGAAGAAATGTGAATGTATTTACTGTAAATCAGAGTATTGTTCACATCCACCCCCGTATTTTAAAATGACTTATTGTTTGAGTTGGCTTGTAAAAAATGTTGAAATAGCTGCTAACTAAAGGATTTTTTTTTTTCATATTTATTATAAAAATAAAAAATAGTTTAAAAAATAGATTGAGTTCTAGTAAAACAATCTTCTGTTCATGACATATTTCTGTTTTGCGGGTCAGAAAAAGGCGCTGGCTTTGAATAAAGAGCTAAAATAACACAATAGTCTTGCACTCAGCACCTAAACACATCATGAAAGTCAGTAAAAGTGGAGCCTGGAGGTTTCCGATTAGCCGGGGCGCTGGCTCATTTCACTGAATGCGAGCTGGATTAGCTGTCAAACCCCCACAATAAAAGCTGGACCCTTGCTGACTAATCGGACAAATCAAGGAGGAAGCAAGTCAGCAGATGTGGAACCCACTGAGTCAGGTGCTGCGCTCAAATACAGCCACTCGAAAAACAAAGAGAGGGAATGATTCAGAGAACGGTTAGAGAAATAAATCAGAACTGACTCAAGCCGTGAGGATTTTTGACACGATGATGAGAGCTGGAGGAGCAATATTCAACCAGTCAGCTATTTTAAAATCTGTCCTTGTCTGATTGGCTGGAAGCTGATCACCTGAATTTGAGCTTTTGATTTTGGCTAAAAACGGCATAATCCCAATTAAAAGAAAACACAGAACACTTTTAAAATAGATCAAAAAATGATTTGAGTTCTGTATCTGTTTCAAGTTCTAATCTGTATCACTTTAGGGTCTAATTTGAGGTTAGGCTCATTTGAAAATGAATGCCAGCTGTACTTTTTTACAAATATAAGTCATCGGCTATACATGAGGATGAGTGCAGTTACGTCCATTTGTATTGAGACTGATCTATAAAGACACATTTTCAACAAAGTGGCTGTTAACAATTGTCCACAAATGTAACTCGTCTCAAAATCTCATCTCATTTTTTCTGTATTTCTAATGGAGAATGTGGATTGGCCCACACCATCATATTGCCTCCACAATACTGCCGTCTAACTGCAACAATCTTTTAAAATATTTTCTACATTATTAATCTATCATTGGTAGATTAGTTGTTCTGTATATTTTGTGCAGAGATTTGGGGAAATGCAGAAAAAAATATTAAATCCTTGGTTTGGTTAAATTTAAAAAAAAAAAAACTATTAGAATAGTTAATTGAGCAGGTATTGTAACCAATACATTCTTTATTTAGTTCAACTAGAAGTTTAAAACTAAAGGAAATGATGTATAGTTAGGTATTAGAAATTGTTTATATACTTGAACATAATTTAGTTCCAAAAACATACAGAGTTCCTCCTGGGTCTTAAAAGCATTGAACTTAATAATTTGAAATTAATGCCTCAAAAAGTCTTTAAGAAGTCTTGAATTTTGACCTCCGAGCCTTAAAAATTGTGCTGCTTGAAACTTCTCTGTTTCATATTTCATGTCCAATGTTGAATGTTTTGGTATCTTTTTGGTTTATTAAACTGATCCACATTGACATTAAGAATATTGAAGGATAGGTATCTTATACACTTTATATGCTTCTGCCTCTTCTCCATTTTTTTAATTGGTTGTTTGTACTGTTATGTAATACAAATGGCAAACTAAACCCCTAAACCAATGAAAAAACAGCTTTTGGCAGAATCTTGACTCACAGGTGAACAAGGTTCAACAAACAAAGGTACCAGGAGCCCCAAACAAGAGTCAGTGATAACAGCAATATAATAAATTTGATGTTTATAGTGTAAATGTGGCCATTTTTTTCTTATTGGTGCACCCCACATGGTCGGCTGTGCCAATTATCCCAAAAACCCGAAACATTTCTAATAAAATTTGATTTTTTTTTAACTCTTACAACAAAAAAAGAACACAAATGTTGTTAGTTTTGGTGATAAATATAGTTTCTTTTTTCATTTGGCTCATGAAATGATCATTGTTTTCCGTGCTTTCACGTCACTAACAGATTTTTAACTTCATCAAAGCTAAAGGGGGGCAACTGTTGTAAGATTTAAGCGCCGCTATCAGAGAAAAAATTCCATCACGACTGATGTTCACGCACAGAGAAAAGCAAAAGTTGGACAAAATTATGAGGAGAAAAGGAGAGGTGGATGAAAGACTGAGACAGGAGGGTAGAAGAATGAGGAGATGGGGTTAAAAGTCAAGAGGCGGGTCAAGAGGTCAGCAGTGATCCCATCCAGCCTCGCTCTGTCATAAGTGTGTATGTGTTCAATGCCTAGACGGTAGATGTGGTTGGTGTGTGTTTGAACATGATTCTGTGTCAGTGTGTTATCTCCTGTGTACACGGTGTGTGGTCTGTACATGTATGCATGCCTGTTTGTGTGTCTTATCTCCCATGAGTAATAAATCTCCAGAGTCCTGCAGCTCTCCGTGCTCCGTCCTGCTTCATCAGATAAAGTCTGGGTCTGCTCTCCGTCTTCATCTCTTTAAGAAATGCTTGGTTTTGATGTTGGTAACAATTTTTCTGGAATTATATAAATATCTAGACTATTAAAAAAAAAAAACGATGAAATTCTGCTCCCATACAAACACGGTGGCGTTAGTGTAGTGGTCTGGGGATTGACTTAAACTTTACTTTATAAAAATTGTCTTTTTAGTGTGCATTTTTGCCACACCTTCTTTTGGCTTTTCCTGATAATGAAAACAAATCAAATTAAGCTTAAAATTACTTTTCTGTCTATTTCTTTATTCATATTGCTGTGACCAAAAATGCTGTTTGTAAAAGAACTTATTTGTGATGTAGAAAATACGCTGGGCGGGCAACAACCTCGGCTCCGCTCCATTCCGATTCATCCCACTTGTAGACAAATATATCCATGTACGACTTCATATTCCTCGTCTGAGCTGCCATCTGGGTCAAAACTGTACGGCTGGATAGCTGTGATATTGCTTGTGTTTTTAGTTGAACCTGTAAAGTAGCTAGCAGGAGAGTGGGGTGTCAAACACATGCCCCGAGGGGCCACATCTGGCCCGCCAGATGGTTTAATCTGGCCCACTCAAGAGAAAAAAATATAAGGATGTTGGTGTAAAAAAAAAGCAAGTTTCTAGCCTATTCCTGTAGCAAGTTATGGTTATTTGAAGAAATGGCCGCAATGCGCAATTCTGCCACTAGGGGAAGCAAAGGAAAAGACGTAAAATAAAGAAATAAATGGTGGAAGGGCGTGCCGCGTCTGGGTAAGATGTAGTTAGGTTAACAACTAGCCTTACCACTGATAAGTTGCTATAAAAATGATCAGGTGTGACACCACAATCACCAAAAAGATAATTGTTGAAAAAAAATTGCTCTAATATTATAAGTGATTAGGCTATAGGTTGTTTGAGGCATTTTTTTCAACTAAGAAAACTAAACAAAGCCTCAGACAACATGTTGACCATAAGTTCTTTTGCTATTATGTTACTTGTCCGGCCCACTTGAGATCAGACGGGTTTAATTTGGTCCCTTAGCCAAAATGAGTTTGAGATCCCTGGGGTAAACCGAGAGCTTTAACAACGCAGAGGGGGAGGGGCTTCCGTGCATCATATGTCCCGCCAACAGCTTACTGATGCTCTGCAGAAACTACGCAGTTTAATGATTTTAAACACTTTGGGTTCTGCAGCAGCTTGAAGATCTAAACACTCCAGAAGGTCGACCTCTGAAATGAATGAATAAAAAAACAATTGATCTGGTTAAATTTTATGCTTTTATTTTAGGTCAATGTTACCGTTTAAGCTTCTAATTTGGCTTTGAAAGTCAACAATGTGCGAGACTCGCTGCCAGTTATCACAACACTTGTTTACAATAGTAAACTCAGCAGGAATTTCCTTTGTCAAACGTGTGAAAATATTTTTGGAAAAGATCACTGATGGAAAGCAGATTTTTGTTTTTTTTTTCTTCTTTTACTATAACTGGGTTTGATTCAAACACAAAATGATCAGCGTTTTACCAGATTTACCATCAATAAACCCAAATGTCGAAATATTTAATATATAATAACTTTTCAACTGTTAACAGAATCAGCATAATTCCAGCAGTTCTTATTGTGTACTACTGTGCCTCTGTAGTATTATATAGTAGCATATTTACATGATGTGAATCTCTTTAAGCAACTCTCTCCACCTTAAAAAGAATTGCCCCTCGGGAATAAAAAGTGTTGGTCGTTTGTCGCTCACAAATCCTAAATATAAAAAGAGGTTACTCAGTTTTGAAGCAGGAGTCTGAAAGCACTCTTGCTTAAGTGACAGGGCGCTGGTTCGAATCCCATTTAAGATGGGACAGGTCTGTGGGCACTGCAGTACAAAAACATGCTTCATGATGATTCTTAACTGTCCATGAAGCAAAACTGGCTCATGTTGGACTGACGACCTGTCCAAGGTGGAGTTCAACTTCACTTAACAGCTGGGATAGGCTCCAGCAACCCTGTGATAATAAAAGGGATGAAGTGGAAAATAGATGAATGGAAGGATGATCTAAATTGGAATGGATCAAAACGATGATAATAACTTTAGTTTGGTTTAATGTTGATTCGGTGCCTTGAGAAAATCTTGGTTGTGACTTTATAAATAACCAGTTAAACTGAGTTAGGTTTGTGTGAACAGCTGCTCCGTCTGAATGTCCTGCCCTAAAAACATTTTCAAAATAGTTTACAGTAGAGCACTACTGTGCAAGATGAATGCGGTCCTGCACCGCACTGCAGTGACCACATGCAACTGCCGGCAAGAACATCTGAATATAGAAAACCTAACTGTGCAGCTCGGGAGGGGGGTTGTTATTTTTAACAGGGGACACTGAAGGGCCGGCTGTGTGCACTCTGACTAAATGAGGGTGTAGCACAAGCAAAGACACACGGCTTCTTTATTTTAAATTATACTTTATTTCATATAAAAGCAAAACAATAAACAAATAAATTAAATATTTCTAAAATAGCTCTCTTGAGAAGTTTGACAAAGTGATCATTTGTGTTGATCTGTGGGGGGGGGGGGCTGATAAAAAAACACTTCATGGGTGAAAATTTCTAAATAAAACGCAGACAAGAGGATGATTAGAAAACCAAAAATACTTCACTGGCAAAAAAAAAAAAAAAAAAAAAAAACTTTTGAAACAAAATGCTCCACTTTTCTCTGCAGGAGACAGAGGTTTGATCTCTCTGTTGGGGCTGCTGATGTTTGCTTAGATTCATGGCATTTCCCTCCACGTCTACAGCTGGTCGTGATGGCGATGGCGGCTCAGTCAATCTGAATTAAGATTTGTAATTTAAAAAGCCGCTGGGATAAAGATGGGGATAGAAGAAGGCTTATTACCATAATAAGAGCCTCTTCATTTGCACACAAGTCCAAGCTCCCCCCCCCCAGCACTCCCTCTGGTCCACAGTCACACCCATTAAGACCCCAAAGCCCTCATTGTCCGGTTGGACCGTGGACCTGAGGACCCCTCGCCACCAGATTGAGCTGGGTGAAGGGTTACAGCCAGACAATGAGGAGGCCCTCCCCCTTCTCCTTTATTTGAAATCAATCACAGAGGCTTTCACATTCACAGACCCCCCCTCCACCTCCCTCCCTGTCTGTTGTACTCTTGTGACAGTGGTTTGGAGTAAGATTCCTGATGTTGGATTCTACTGGATGTTGGAGGATGACCACTTCACACCTTCCTTCAAATCCCCAAACTGTTTTTTCCCCTCCATATTCCAGGAGTTTAACTGCCTTTTTTTTTTTTTTTGTAGAAGTTACGCAATTATTAACATCATCTGTTGTTGCTTTGCAATGTCGCAGTGACTCCAAACCTGATAGATACAAGTGAGGGGTTCTGGAATGAACGTTGAACAGGAAGGCAGCCTGACCGCCGCCGCCGCTGCTGGTTTGGCACTTTTTTGGGATTCGATTCCCCCCTCTCTTCTCGCCTCCTTCATTTTTGTGTCATTCGGAATAATTTATAACACGCAAACGCCTTCCTTTTGTTGATATGTACAAACAAATATTTTAATAATCTAATATATTCACAGGAAATCGTCAGTTCGGGCACTTTGTTGCCAACACGGCAACTTAGCATGAGAGATCCTGAGATTTAAGACAAGTTTTCTTTTTTTAAATAAGCAACACAAAAGTAAAATAATCTTATATAGAGAGATTTATATTCAACAATCAGCTTCTTACCTTTTACATAGCAAAATAAATCTTTCTTTCTGTACTAAAAATGTCTTTACGACCGAGGTTTCAAACCCTGGCTTTGGGTCGTGTTTGCTGAAGGGGTGGCGGGTGTCTTCCTCTGAAGAAGAGCTGGTGAGATTCAGGCTTATTGTCTGTTTTAGTCCTCCTTTCTTCTGCTGGCGTGTTCCCCTCCACCTCTCGAAGAAGCCTCAGTGCTCCGTGTGCATATGTGTAAGTATGAGTCCGTGTGCATAAATGCCTGCTTATATCTAAGGGCTTTAAAGGAGGTCCTGTGACAAATAGAAATCTTTAACTTAAACTTTATAAATGCAGCAGCGGACCTTTAGTTTGGCGTCCAGTAGACGTGTCACTGTCCTCGAGCAGCTCTGCGCCGCTCCAGGGTTGGGTTCCTATCGGAGAGCCGTCTTTGTGTCTATCCGGGAGTGCGCGTCCTGGTAGCTCAGGAGGCAGGGGTCGGTGGATAAGGCATCGTGGGTAAAAACGGAATCGTTGTCAGATGAGCAGGAGCTGGACGTGTCCTCACAGGAAGGGGAGTACTGCTCGAAGGGCGTGGACAAGTCCAAGTACTGAAAGAAACCAGGAAAGTATATGTGTAGAAACTACAACCGCAACTTTTTTTTTTTGTCGACATGTTCACATAAACAAACATTTTACAGTCTGGTTTGATTTTAAATGAATGTATGCCGTTAAACGAAACAATAACCAATCACCCAGATGAATTGCTGAGACATCTGCTGATAATTATATCGTAAATAATCTGACGCTTGGTTCTGTTTTATTGTTTGATGAGCCCGGGAACTGGCTCCGAAGCGTCAGCGTGCATCTGGACTACAGATCGTCAGTGAGCATCTGTGTGTGTGGGAGGCCCACCTCGTCAGAAATGGAGAGCAGAGCCTTGTCCAGCTCCTCCACCAGCTTCTTGAACGTCGGTCTCTGGTTAGGAACGGCGTGCCAGCACTCAGTCATCAGCATGTATCTGCACAGAAACACGAGCGCAGTAGAATGAATACTTTTTACATTTTAGGATCATGTTCTTTACCCTGTTTCAATACTCCAATGACTTAGTGGCTTTTTTGCGATGAAGTTCACAAAAATAATCTTAAAAAGCACTGACTCAGACGTTGGAAAATCAAACTGTCACGTTTTTAAAGATCAACTTTAGACCCACTCCAATGAAAATGATTATCTTTAGTTGTTCTTCCTGCATTTTTCTAATGCTAGAGCACATTTATAAAGAAAATGAAGCTTTAAATTTGCATTTCTGAGGATATCTCTATTAAAAAGCGTTGTAAATCTGGGGCAGAAGGAAAAAATGCAGTTGAAAAAGTTTATTTGTGACGTAAAGATAAACTTCCTGCTCTGCTCTATTCTGATGCATCCACTTCTAGACAGCTTGATTCTCGTGGGTCTTGGTTTTCCTCGTCTGAGCTGGCATCTTACATCGTGATAGCCCCAATATATTTATTGCACTGGTAAAGTTAGGTTGGGGGCGTGAGGGGCCGTAAGCTAGTGGGAGAGTGAAAAGGGAGCTCTCAGCAACAGGGAGGGGAAAGGGGCGGAGCTTCTCCACGACAACTCAGAGGCAAATTTCTAATGGACTTCTGCTGCTCTAAAAAAACTGTCTAAGAAAAGAACAGCTTCCTTTTTTAAAAGAATTTTGGCTAAAAAACGACATAATCTAACTAATAATATAATTGAAAGAACACTGGGGAAAGTTTTATAACATGTAAAAAAAGATCAGAGTGATACTTTATGTGTTTGGTCAATTTATCACTAAATTGAAACTTTTAGACTAAAACATATTTGTACAGAGTTTTGTGAAAAACCAATCTAGTGTAATTAAAATGAAAATTTCCCTAATTTTATCTTATTCTTACCACTGGTACAGCCCTGAGACTCGGCCCTTTTCTTTTTAACTCTGGCTAGGTTAGAATTCCCACCCTAACAACTAAATCCCTAACATTCCAAATAACTAAAAAAAACCATATAGTGCAGGAATATGCAATGCCTTGAATTCTTAAAAGCAATTTGGAAACCATGCTTATTACTTTATTTTTTAATGGCGAATACGATGTCACCATTTTACATATCAAAAATCGAATCAACATGAGCATTTTACGTCTATTTATGACTCCACTGTGATGAAAAATGTAGATTTTTTTTTCATAAATTACATTTCAAATATTTTTCTTTTGTTAAATTTCCAGGGCTCTCAATTTTGGAATTGTAGATCCGAACAGCACTAGAAAATGCCCAAAGTTAATTATATAGTGAGTAGTGAAGGACTTAGGACATATTCACTCTCATGAGAACAGTTCAAACATTTAAAGTAATTAATGCATTTCACCAAACTAGACAAAGACTTAGCACACAGGTGAGGATTTAGAATGGCACC
Source organism: Oryzias javanicus (assembly GCA_003999625.1). Classification (NCBI taxonomy): domain Eukaryota; kingdom Metazoa; phylum Chordata; class Actinopteri; order Beloniformes; family Adrianichthyidae; genus Oryzias; species Oryzias javanicus. The sequence continues at coordinate 33,205,110 of CM012450.1, read as the reverse complement.
TGTAGGTTTAAATGAAACCTTCAAAACAGCTCAGATGCTTAAATTGATCATTCAGACAAATATTTTAAAATATTCACCTCACGTTCATCTGGAGACCACCTTGAACTTGACACAGATTGAATTTGCTTTCGTTTTGTCAGACCATTTTCTGCTCCACCAAATCTCAGTTTAGAGATCATTTGTTTAGGAATCAAGATGTCCTTGTTGTGCTCACCAGCTGTTGCATTTGGACTGTTAACTCATGAAACATGTGGCTGTTTGGCTAACATTGTTACCAAACATGCAACTGATAGAAATATAGAACAAAAATATGTATAATTAAATAAGTCAGGGTTATTTCACAATATTCAGGCCTGTAAGCAAAGCCATCTCTGCTCTCAGAATGCTACATTAGCTCCAGCTACAGCAAAAAGAAAAGAGGATGTGCAAAATCCTGCCCTAAAAATAAGCTTTTAGTCTTTACATTCTGATCAGAATATATTATCAATACAGTTTCAGAAAACTGAGAGAACTGGGAAGAATGTTTAGTAATTTTGCAAACGTTTGGTTTAAATCTTTCAAGTGGAAAAATAAGGAGTTTATTCTGATTTATAGCATTTTTTTGTCTGAAATAACATTTTAATAAAATTTGAAAGTATTTTTTACAGTCTAACCTCATGCATCAGTCACTGAAATTTAACTCTGTGGTTTTTTACTGACAAATTTCTCTTTGATTCCATCTTGATTTTTGCCTTAAGGGAGAAACAACTGTGATATGTTTTGTCGTGAACGGCAGAAGTTAACTGAGCCGTCTGTGTTCACGTTTGAGGCGATTTGGGGAAACCGAGTCGAGAAAAGCTTCTGCTTACAGTTCATGTGTGCAGTTGGAAGGTTTGTCCATGCGGTGTCCCTCCTTTAGCAGCTTGAAGAGCTCCTCCACGGGGATGCCGGGGTACGGCGAGCCCCCCAAGGTGAAAATCTCCCACATCAGGACGCCAAACGACCACCTGACACAGGGAAACGAAGAGAACAGATTAATGAGTGAAGTACTTCACCAGAGCCTGGATCGATTGGATTCCAATTTTCTTCAATTCTGTAAATCCACTACACTCAATTCAATTTGGAGTTTACACATTTGTTTAGAAATACATTAATAATCTATATATGTTTTGTAGATTTTTTTATAATCTGATCCATTTCAATACTGTGAAATTTATAGTGAATTTATACAGTGTTACATGGATTCTCAAATGGAGAAGCTCCAACAATTGTTCTGCTTCTCCTGGAGGGCGTTTCAGTTTGGCCACTAGGGGGCGATTGCACTATATTATTACACCTTGTTCCAGTAGAAGAAGAAGAAAGTATGAGCAAAAAAATTGAGTTTCAAACCACAAATAGTAACTTAAAAATATTGAAAATTGATACTTGTGAGTTTATAAAGATGTTTATTTAGTAAACAATGTATGTTTACCAAGTATTAGCATTAGCTGTCCTATGGGAAAATCCCATTATACGTTAGCATCAAGCTAGCTGGCTTTAGCTTTACGCGTTCGATTGAACTCTTACTTTTATGGATCGATTTAGATCGATTTTTTTATCCCAGTCCCTAGTAATAGAGCTAAAAAGGACAAAAACAAAATGAACTTACACGTCGCTTTGGTGTGTGTAGACTCTGTCGAACAAAGCTTCTGGTGCCATCCATTTCACTGGCAGACGCCCCTACAGAGAGACCAGGAGATGGTGAGCTGTCTTTTTAACACCGTAACTCTCTAAACTCTTTCATTTCTGCCTCATGATCATCCCCCTCCCTCCTTTTCCAATTAACTTCCATTAAGCCTCCTGCCAGTCAGAGGAAAGCATCAGACATCTATCAGGAAATGTAGCTTCAGGAAACTACTGTTTTCTAAAACGACCATCAAAGATTGTCTTAAATGACAAACTTTTTGCTCATTGTAACATGTTCAAGAAACCTTTTTTTTGACCAAGAAATTCAGAGACGAGAATTCCTGAAAATGCGACGACGCGAACTGTCACTCACATTGGTGGTTTTCTTGTAGTAGTCTATCTGGTGGACTCCTCTGGCCAGGCCAAAGTCTGCAATCTTCATCACGTTGTCCTCCGTCACCAGAACGTTCCTGGCTGCCAGATCCCTGTGGATGCACTGGAGAAGGAGACATGAAAAACAAACATGAGCTTCAACAGCAGAAGTTTAAAAAAAACCCTCTTCAGAAGCCAGACGAGAGAGCAAGCGGGAAAAAAAAAAAAAAACAGACTCCAGTCTTAAATCCGTATAGAAAAATCCACAAAAATATAAATGTCTTATTATAGAAATTGCAGAGTTTTAAGAACAAACAACACATTGGGAAGGGAAAAAAAGAAAGCTTGCCCACACTGAATGCATGTCATTAAGTTTATTTTGGTTTTCATTCGAAATAGATGTGGGATTTGTGGGAACGTGCAAAATGAACCATTCTTGGTTTGTGGGTCCCCCCATAATGGAGGGTTACTTTCAGGCTCCGGCATTCTGAGGAGGCAGGAGAGCCAGAAACCTGATGCCAGACGATGTCTCCGCTGCCTGTTTGCTAACAGATTTATGGCGGCGCTAAAAAGGACAAAGGCCTGCGAGCGAAAGGACGGACAGATGGATGGAGAAGAGTAAACAGGATTGAAGCTGCAGCGACTCGCTGCTCTGGAATGCCGGTCTCAGACACCGGCTGGCAGACAAAGACAAGGCTTTATAAGACGCAGAGAGCATGCTGGGAAAATGAAAGACCTTAAACGTGGAGTTGAGGGCGGAGGGGTGAGGCACTGTTTTTGACAGAAAAATCCAAAAAGATTTGGGAACTTCTTCTTCTAACCCTGGAGCATCCACTTACAAAGAGATTTATAACTCTTTTAAGTCAACGCACCCTTTTTGAGGCCAGGTACTCCATCCCTCGGGCCACCTGGTAGGCACAGGACAGCAGGTCTTTGAAGGTGAGCTGCTCCTCTGGCACTTTGGTCACATCAAAGGTGTAATCCATGCCTGGAGGTCGCCTGGCCCGCAGGTACTCCCTCAAACTGCCTTTTGCCGCATACTCCACCAGAACATAAAGAGGACCTGAGGAGGAGGGACAGCACGATGAAGAGCGGAGCTTCTATTGTTTTCATGCCCTCAAGGTTTAAATTTTACAAGTGACTTAATCTGTGTCAGCCAGACGCTCACCGTCCTGCGTGCAGACTCCCAGCAGGTTTATGATGTTCTTGTGCTTGTCCATCACCTTCATCAGCTCCATCTCAGAGATGAGGTCAGCCAGGTCTTTGTCCGTGGCGTCATCTGCGGGAGCAGAGCTCGGATGGGTAAACAGCTCCTCCGCACACTCGGGGAGGAAGAGAAGCTCACCCACCTTTGAGCATTTTCACCGCCACGGTGGTGGCCTGGTCCGGGCCGTCCTTGTTGATGCCGTAGGCTTCAGCCCTAACCACCTGACCGAAGCAGCCTTCCCCCAGAGGCTTGCCCAGCGTTAAACTACAGAGTCAGAGAAACAGAAGTACACCCACATGAAAACTGAACAAATCCATACTTTAGACTTTTGGTTTCTTAAACTATGGGGTGCACAAAGTTAAAAATGGGTTGATCTATTTTAAGACCTACAAGAGCTTCACGGAACTTTCTTTCAATCATAGATTCTCCCTCTTTTAGTGACCTCAACTTCAATTCCAACTCGTCACCTGCAACATCAGTGGAGGGGAAAGTCTTACTTCTCTCTGGGGAACTCCCACTCCGGATCGTAGGGAAGTTCAAACTCCATGACTCCCGCCAGCATGGGGGAGCAGCTGGACGACAGGCGAGCCACCCTCATCAGAGAGGCGCTGGACTTCCCCGATGAGTTGGACTCCACCGAGTACTACAAGGAAAAGATTCCCGTGAGCTTGAATGGAGTTTCTGGCCTTTTCTAAGACCTCTTCAAAAAGTCGCACCTGTCTGCGAAGAGGGAACTTGGAGAGCTTCTGAACTGGAAGGGCATCAAAGGGCTCTCGTCTGGGCTGGACCTGCATCCGGCACAGCACCACGATGATGACCGCCATGATCAGAGCCAGGAATCCACAGGCGTAAATGATGATGTCCGTGTATTTGGTTTCCATGGATTCCATAGGGTCGGCTGCTTCTTCCTCTGCATGGACAAACGTGTAAAAAAACGAGTTTTTCTTTCCGTCCGGTAAAACAAAAAAGAAAAATGATACAGACATAATAAATATAAATAAAGTTTAGTATAAGAGGTTTATACTTAGTAAACCCCTTCTGGGACATTAAAATCTGTCCAACCCAAGAGGCTCTCAGCCCGTATCTGTTTGCTCAGGTGTTGGACAGGACAAGTTAAAAAAAGAAAAAATAAATAAACGAATAAAAAAAACATTAAAAATAAATTTAAAAAAAATCCAACAGAATGATACGTGTAGGAAAATAGAATTACTTTACAACATTTTTTTTAGAATCCTTAATTTTTGACCAATAAATCAGCAAATTTTAAGTTAAAAGAGGTACCTGGTACAGAAAAACTGAGCAGTAAGAATATATTTTGATGGTTCTGGTTTACCTGACAGCACAGTAAGCCAGGCGGACTGGTGGGCGTAGCCAATGGAGTTTCCAGCCAGACAGGTGTATTCCCCTGCGTCCTCCATGGTAACTTTCGACAGGTAGAGCACCTCCACGTCTGACATGTTCAGGCTGCCTGTCTGCTCAACACAAACACCAGGACGTCACGAACACGCTTCAGTTCAAACTGTGGGCGTCTGAGCCGACTCCCTCACCTTCAGGACGTTTACGTAGGGAACCCCATCGGGGGCGTAGCGAGTGCCGTTAATCTCGATGTGCTTCAACCACTGAATGTGAGGCTGGGCGTCGCTGTAGACCTTACAGCGGAACTGAACGTCACTTCCCACCACTGCGGTGGTGTTGGCTGGTAGACCCGCCTGCAGAATGGGCCTGTGGGGGGAACGTTCTGGAAAAAAAGATAAGTAGAATAGACAAATTTCAACAGAATCACTGGACAAACAAGAACAAAAACATGCCGATGTGTCAGCTTTTGCCATCTGGCAAACGTAATTCATAAACACGAGTCTTAAAGTAGCCAGCAGTGGCCCCAGTCTCTTTTTATGTGTTTCTGTTGTTGCAGAAGAATGAGAAATGCCATTTTGGGACAGCAACTGCTTCCATTAGCCAGCGCGCCTGTGCTTCTGGTCTCTTTGATCTCCCTCTCTGATCTCGTTAGCCGTCTCGTTAGTCCTCTCCCTCCCGTCAGTGGGCACGGAAACTGACCCTTCAGTGGACAGCCAGCGAACAAATGAACAAACAAACCGCACAGTTTCTCCTCACAAATCAGGTAGAAAACGGGAGTGGACGCTTGACCGTCTAAGTCCTGATTTTAAGGCCATCGCCAGACGTCCCAAAATGGTCGTTTGCCCATCAATTTCTAAAAACATTTGTGTCTTACCCAGAACATCCAGGACATAGTTGTGGGAGATGGAGCCGTACTCGTTTTCCACCACACAGGTGTAATTTCCTCTGTCCGAGGGCACGACGCTCTCCATCACCAAGCTCCAGTGCTGGTGCCGCAGCTGACCGAAGAAAAAGGCGACAGAATAAGCATAGAAATGAAAAAGGCATCCTGGACTTTAGCAGGTCAAGCTCCTGACCTTGATCCCCCCGATCCGGTGCTCTCCTCTGAATTCACGCCCGTTTTTCAGCCAGCGGATGGTCGGCATTGGGTTGCCGATGGCCGGGCAGCGAAAGCGGACCGTGTTGCCTGCAGGGACGGCGTACAGCTTCTTCTCCATGCGCTGGGTGTGAGTCCAGACGGGAACTGTGCAGACAAAACCCAACAATTAATGCCCTGGTCACAATGTGAAGGAGAGATGTCGGATTTGGCTTGAAACTGCAAACCTCTAGAAAGGTAAACTTGATCATTGTCACTCTCAGCCGATGAATCCCCCAATCCATTGTCCTCATCGTCGTCGCCGGACCCTAAATAATCTGGAAAAATGAGAATCAACAAAAATTTAGACAGTTTCATTGGTCAAAATATGTTATTTTCTGGTTAAAACTGAAACGTCACATTGTGATTGAGCCACACCAACAGGAAGCTTATGGGGTTGACAACATTTCAGTTGAAATCTGTGGGATTTTAGTCAAAAATTGAGTAAATTTAACTTGTTTTTGCTTGAGCCAAAGTGCTAAACCTGATATCTGACTAATTTACTTGAGAAAATAAAATGTGACACTATTCTCCAGGATGTTCTGTAGCCCGTTGAAGGTGCAGGCAGGTCAAACACGGTGGATGTCGGCGTCCTAACCTGCAACGGTGATGGTGAAGTTCCTCACGGGGTGTTTGGTTCCTCTGAGCGTGCACACGTAAACTCCTGAATCCTCGTAGGTCACATCGGTGATCTCCGCCATGGCGCCTCGCATCTTGATGCGTGTGGTGGCCAGGAGCCGGACGCCCTCCTTGTACCAAGTCACCGCCGCAGCGCGGCGCGTGCTCACATCGCAGCGCAGCTTCAGGACGTCCCCCGGCTCCAACACGAGATGCTCTGTGGTGTCCTCACTCAGGTCCTCAAGAACATCTGGAGGATCCAGACGAGTGTTTTTCAGACGCTCTCTTCCCTCTTGGGTTATTTATATTCTATAAACTCAAACATGCGCTCACCTAAATCAGTCTCTTCTTTCAACTTCGACCTCCTGAACCCATGTGCGTCTCGTCTCGGGATCTATGGATACGAGAACAATGAAATCACCATGGAGACCAAAGATCCTGATGACCTGACCCCCGCCGCCTCTTCTTTCTTTTTTTATTTGGTTCCTATGTGGATTACTGACAGAGCTAACACTACAAAGTCCCTCCCCTCCCCAGTCGCTCCAGAAAAGAGGAGGAGAAAAGAAACAGAAGAAGAAGAGAGGCTCGAGCTAATGAACATGTTGCAGTGTGACAGTGGAAGCAGAGGAAACCCAAGAGGCGGTGAAGGTTCACTGGAGATGTAAGTGAGCGAAGAGGAGGAGAGGGCTTTTTTCAGCCCGCACAGCAGCAGACGTCCCAGAGGATTCCTTTTAAAATGAAAAGTCCCAGTTTGTTGATGAGGGCACACTTTCAAGAACTCATTTTTGGATGTAGAATAGGAATAAGCATGATTTCTCAAAATCTTCTTGATTTACAGTTTAATTAAATGTTGATTAATTCCCTGAAAAATTAGTGATTTCAACTGAAAAAAATGTGAAAACTATTTTATGAATTACTTTAGTAAAAACCAACAGGCTAAATGAAATGCTAATGTGTTACCTGGAATGACCGTGAGCCAGGCGGTTTGGAGGGCGACGCCCTCTGAGTTTTCAGCCCGGCAGCTGTACGCTCCGGCGTCCTCCAGGTTGACGTTTGACAAGTACAGAACCTCCATTTCCACCCGGGGATTAGAGTCGGACCCGCTCGTCTGCACAACACGGAGCAGAAGAAGAAACCCTCAATTCGAGCAACGTCTGGAAGACGTCTTTTAAGATCAGCTTCAGGTACTGACTTTGAGGATCTTGACGTGGGGACGACCCTCGGAGGAGAAGCGACTGCCGTTTATTTCCACGTGCTTCAGCCACTGCATTTTGGCGCCGGTGTCACCGTGGACCTTACAGCGAAACTGGACGTCACTCCCCACCACTGCCGTTGTGTTTTCAGGGAGACCGGCCTGCAGGGAGGGTCTTTTCAGGGGAAGTTCTGCTTGCAGAAAAAAAACAGAAATGAAGCATTTGTGCTTCCATCTGAGAACATTTACGGAGATTTGAAGGTACCTGAAAGGGTTTCTGCTGAGTTTAAGTTTTTGGAAGTGCTTCCTGTTGGACGAAAAAAATGACAGTTTAGATTTAGAAAAAAAAAAGAATAACTTAAATGGAAACTGACTCACCAGGCAGGACCTGCAGCCATGCTGACTGCATGGCCTGAAGCGTCTCCCCGGCGTGGCTGCTCTCGCCACACAGATGTACTCGCCGGCATCTTCCAACGTAACGTTGGACAGGTGGAGAGTTTTTGTTTTGGAGGAGCTGCTCTGCAGGGGCTGCATGAGGAAAACATCAAGTCAGCCACAGAAAACGTAGAAATCTGAGGAGTTTTTTTGGAGTCTGAAGACCCGATCTCACCGTCAGAGCTCTGATCTGAGGCTGGCCGCTGGATTCAGACTTCAGCCACTGCACTTTGGTGAACGCCGGCTTGTGGATTTTGCACAGCAGTTTCGCCTGACCACCCAACTCCACTGTGGCGTTCTTGGGGTAACCTGGCACAATCAGAGGCCTGGACTCCTGAATATCTACAAAAAAAGGACGACTTGTTGAGGATGTCACTCGTGCACCGAGATTTGACCTGAAATTGGCTCCTCCGAGTGAGTCCAGAATCACCCAACAAAAGCTGCTCAGACACATCGCCGAGGTTTCAGTTTACCCCTGAAAGGTCCGGCAACAGAAGCTCCATGTTCCTAAACGCTCACTGACATTTAATGCCATCAGGATCTGGTGATAGAGTGCCCCGATAACCCAGCTGTTCTGTGGTGTCACCGGTGCCGGTCACTTTCTGCGGCCGCCCTGCTGGGGTGCTCTCCGGCCGCTGCTCAATCACTCAGAAACCAGCAATTTTCCGGGGCAATTTTCTGTCTGATTGCTTCCTGCGAGCTCTGAGTGAAAAGGCAATCTGTTCCTGCGTGGCGGTGAAGTGCTGCCTTCTTCTCTAATCACCCGGAGTGCATGCAGGTAATGCGTTCAGGAACAAATACACTCTTGCAAACCGTCTGAGTGGAAAAATCAGGCATGGTTCCTGCTCACAGCGAGGAAAACAAACTGAGAGACACAGGCTGCTTTGAATCAAATCCTGACCAAAAATATGGAGCCGCTCCTCTTGATAAACTCTCCGAAACGCTGCCCTGCAGTTGAACTTGCCACAGAGTGTGAATTGTCACCTAGAGGCGAGGGGGCAAACACGACACAAAACACAACACAAACAAACAGCTCGGCTGCTGAAACCCGACCGGTCAGACGGCCGACCCGTTTGCTGGCGGCGGAGCCCCGAGCCGGGACAAAGATGTTCTTCATGTCCCCGACGGCGGCACAGACAACAAATATGTCCACTCTATCAGATCAGTTGTTCTGCCAGGAAGCTACACAATCCTTCAGAAGCGCCCTGACCTGTTCCAGACCCACTCTTTAGAGGAGAAAATGAAGCTTATCGGTGAGGAGGAGGTCAGCCTGCAGCTGTGCTTCATCACAGGGGTGTGCAGGTGCGTCCCACAGGAAGGGGATGGTGGGACTGGTTTCCAGCTTGAGTGCCTGCTGGTAGAACACCAGTGGAAGGGCCCTGCCACCCCCTCTCTGTCCCACAGCTGGCATGCAGCCAGCCAGATTTACATTTCTGAGCCGCAGGGCCTCGGAAGGATCCGGTGACCCGAAAACACAGTTTCTGATTTCGTTGTCTTGACCACTGCCTCAAACTGTTTGTGTCTTTTCACCTGGACTTTTTTTTTTTGCCCAAAACAATCACAGTCTCCCAAATCCACCTGTAAACGGACAAAACGTACCTTTATTTCTCGTTTTTGCAACCGTTCTGACTGCAACTCCGTCCACCAAACAGATCAGCAGCACCCAGAAAGAGCAGACCCTCTCCATCTTCAGGAAGCAACGTGGTAGAGATTAAAAAGTTGGAGCGGCCCTCAAACGCCTCGGCATCGGCAACCTGGATCCTGCAAAAGGAGGCAGAGGGTTTATCTGCTGATCGAAAACTCCTCCGCTCGCTTTATTTCAGCAGATGGCAAAAACACAAACAAATCGCTGCAGACAGAGCCGCCTTTGACTGTGAGCAGCTGTATCCTCAACCAGATGTCCCGCTTACTGTCCCGCTCCTCTGCCTTACATTGTCCAGGCTCTCCTGTTGTTAATGGGAGGGAGAGGAGGGGCTGTTGCTGCCTGTTGTCAATGGATGGAGCTCGCTCTGTCCTGGGATAATGGGCCCTTACTAGGAAAACACTTGAAACGTGCCAGGAAGCTGCAGAATCCAGAAGAGCGGTGAGCTCTGAGGAGCAGACACTCATCTGTCTGTTTGTTTAGAGTAAAGATAGTTAGAAAAATCAAAACTTTGATTTAAAGTTTTAAACTTTCATCTAATACTTTTAACAAATTCTACTTGAAAACGATATTAAAATTAAGTTTGTTACAAATTTGAGTCAAGTAGAAAGATGAATTTTATTTTTAAATGCGCTAAAAATTAAATATTTTCACATTTTCTTTATATTTCTGGTTAGTTTTGGACAAAAAAATGACTCAATTCTTTCCCATTTGAGTGGATCAGTCTGTGTGGAAGAAAAGTCACCTTCAAGGTGAAGCTGCTGCTGCAGACTGTAAACCCTGACAGGCCGTTAGAGAGCTGAGGGGACGTGACAGTGATTTTTTCTGTTCCACGCTGCGCCAACTGAGCACAGGCGCCAGACGCTGGTGCGCGCTCCAGGCACCCAGGCGGCGCACACACCTCCCTCCATGCAAGCGCACACACGCACGCAGACCGCTCGTTTAAAGAATAGACTTGCTGAATGAAACGTATTCTTCCTCAATTAAGAGCAGGAAAACATTTTCCTCCTTGTGTCCTCCTGCTGCTGTTGATTCCGCTGCGCTTTCGGCTTCGCAGCCAAATCCTGTAAATCTGGTTTTTTTTCGGTTTTAAACCCAAATAAAACGTTTTATTTTCTTCTTAGAAAACACAGTAAACTTGAAAGCTGTCAGGAGTGACTCGACTCAGTTTCAGCTCACGTTATTATGTCTTTTTGCGCGTGCGCGCTGCTTTCAGGCACCAATAAATCCGATCACTTTGATTTTAAGACAGATTATAGGTCAAATTTAGACAAAAGTTTTTAAGAAATAACGAAAACTTTGAATGCCTCTTAAATCAAATTGCCCACACGGACTTCTTACATCTAAGAAATCAGAGAAAATTCGAATGGATTTCTGGTTTTTACGCGGAGCCAAAGTTCAAATTCCGCTGCGAGTGACACGGCCTGTTTTTCCTGACAAATGCTTCCACCGGAGCGTCACTGTTGCCCTTTTTGCCTCTGTGAAATGCAAAACACACATTTAAGCTGTGAAGCTTCTGTTTTTCAGACGAACAGACGTGATTTTGTTGCGTAAACAGATTATCAAAAAGCCTACAAACAGCAAGAACAATTTTGCTGACAAATCAATATAAATCTGCAGTTTACAGAGAGCTGATGATCGTTTTTTTTAAATATAAGCTGCTTGAAACTAATGAATGAAAGAGCCGCTTCCTCTGTTCTCACCCACCTTTTCCTCCCGGTCTGTCCTCCTGAGGATGACTGGCACCGCGGGAGAAAATCACTCCTGTTCCCGGGCGAAACGAGAGAATATTGAAATTCTCATTTTGAAACTTAACAGTCCTTCTCTTTCTCCAAAAAAGTAGGATTTGGTTTATATCCGATGGAAGTTAAAAGTCAGTGTTGTAAATCCATCCGAAGCAGCTCCGGCGACTGGAGAATATAGACTTGCTGGAGGAGATGTGATCCTTGGGGCAAAGTCCGTGGCCTACACCGCTAATTCCACGGATTACAACAGCGCACTGAACACAGAAGATGACAACAAAAAATCAGCGTCTTAAGTTAAAAAGATCCAATGAGTCCACACAGAGCGCCGTTCCTGGATGCGTCTTTTCGTGCGTCTTTACGCAGAGACTTTACAGCCTCTCACTGCAGATCAGTTATTTTTATTGCACTTTTGTTGTTTCTTTCCACTGGTTTCTGAGAAGAGAAGCTCGACCTCCTCAGTGCGTTTCTCTTTAGTTGCGCTGAGGGGAGCGAACCGTCCTCCGCGCACCAGACCCGACACAGGCGCTCTGCTGCTCCCCGGATGGCAGTCACAACAACAATGGTCTGAAAGCGGCTGAGAGGGGGGGAGCAGAAGAGGGAGGAGAGAAGGAGGGAAGGGCTACACCCCCGTCACCCCCCACACACACAAAACACCCCCTTCCCTCCGCGGAGCTGGCACACAGGACCCTCGGGCTCTCCCTCCTCTCCACGAGCGCGCACAGAGATCAGCAGCTGCCTCTCCAAAAAAACGTTTTCGATTCAGGAAAAACTTTCCCAAAAACCTCATTGTCGTTTAACTTGTCGTTCAGAGTCGCCCTGTAATAACAAAAACAGCACTTCATAATGAAGTCACGCACTTTATTGCGCGTTAATTGCTCAGAGGACGCATTCAATTAAGCCGCTTTTGTGAGCCCGCGTGCAGAATCGCCTCCATGTTTTAATTGCATCAATGAAAGAACAAGATTGAGTAATCCCATTAGCTGCAGAACGGAATCAAGATAAATCCAGTATTTTATCAGCTTAACGCGCTGAGCCTTTTTGTTCTCCCGCATTCATATGGAAGCTTTGTTTTCCTTTAGATATTAAACTATACATTTAACAGAAATAAAAAAAATAATCTGCGCTACTCCAACATGGACTCTTGGAGCAGTAATGTGTCAAAAGCGCACAGACTTGCTCCTCGAACGGTCCACTCTTCCTCCATTTGAACATCTTTCATCCATAAAAGCAGGAAAACATCAACAGCAGTCGGATCCCTCAGAGTCATTATCAGATTAACTCTAATCCCCTTAAAGATGAGAAGATTTAATACTTGGGGTGCAACTCCTTCAAGATGTCTGTGGGCACAAGTGGGCAGTTACATGTTAGTTACATTTACTTAAGTAACTTGTTCTCAAACTTGTACTTGTAAGAGTAGTTTGTCTGTTTATATTCATGATTTAAAAAACCCACAATATGTTAAGTTTGTCAACTTTGTTCCAAGAATAGCAAGAATTCTGACATTAAATTTTGTCGATTAAACCACAAACTGCATGTTTGCAAAGAAGCAGTGATGTTAGAATTTGACAAATAGGACTTGAAAGAAGGGATATGTGGTGTTGTTTATTTTTTATTGGAATATACTGGTTTAACTACTAAATTAATTATTCAAAAAAGGCTTCATGGTGCATTATGGATCTTTTTGCAAATCACATTGCTGATCTCCCAAATTGTTACATGGATGTTTGGTTCGGGTCCTCTCCGCGTCACTTTTTGGTGTTTTGGGTCTCGCCAATTTATCGTTTTTTGATGTTTGGCTGTTCCCAAACATCCGGGCAGTGGACCGGTATCAGTCCGTGGGCTGCTTGGTACCGGCCTGCAGACGGGGAAAAAATTAATACGGTAATCAGGCGACCCCAATCCTTGGGACGCAGACTGGTACCGGTACTGGATCCAGTACCGGTGTCGACATTGCCATTGTTAAAAAGCTGAAATTCACCAATGTAGCCACAAAACGGAGGAAATACTTGTCGTTTGGCGAGCATCAAGCACGCCACAGCAAGAGGTGGCAATTTATTGATGAGATACACAACACCTGTAGACATGTTGCTCCTTCAAAAACAGGAAGTGATGTCAAGTCAAGGACACCAACGTGAAACTCAACAACAGGTACACTTACCTGGTATAAGTGCGCTAACCCTGTACCGCTTCCGTGTCTGTTACTACGTCCGGAACTGCATCCCGTGACATGGGGAGCTGTCATTTAATGGGAACAGCTGGCACGTCGAAAAACAACATGCTGGGGTCACCCAAAACATCAGAAAGTGATTCAGAGGCGACCTGAACCACACGAACAAATATGACAAGTTGGGAGTGAGAATGTGTAGATTACTATTATTAGCAATATGTATATATTTGTTGGAGCCATTTGGATATATTGTTTATGATATTTAGTGCATGCATGAGCCGTTCTGGTCTCCTATTGGTTAAAAACATTTTGGTAGCACGTCTTTTTATTGGACTTTAGTTGGATTTAGAACTTGGGAAGTGCATTAATCTTAGGCCGTGTCATTGTCATGTTAATACATTTTTTTTTCCTTTAAAATATATTTTTGTGGCTTTATTTTGTTTTGTTACTCATTAAGAAAATGCAAGAAAATGAATAGCATAAAAGCAAGAACAACAATCTTTTTTTCTGAAAGCGCGAGACAGTTCCAGTTCTCATATGAATGTAATTGCAATGGCAGCTACAAGATTTAAAAATCTGGAAATACCAAATTTACTCTTTTTTATCATCTAATTTAAAGACTCACTCAGAAGAAAACTCTGTTTTGGTGTTTTAACATGTTCCTGTAGCATTTCTTTTTATGTTGAAGTAAATATTTTAAGTCTAAAATAGCATTTCTGAGTATTTTTTTATTCAAATTGTTGTTGGTGGAAAAAGCTTTTCGGTGTGACGAAGAAGCTACTACGGCAAACCACAAGCTCCCTGCTCCACTCCATTCCGATGCATCCACTTGCAGACAAATAGATCCATGTATGTCTTTGTTTTCCTCGTCTGAGCTGGCATTTGGCTCTAAACTGTTCATTGATTCCCATTTTTGTTACACTGATAATGTGAGGTTGGAGGGGCTGTAAGCTAGCTGAAGAGTGTGTAAACAGATGAATGACGGGAAGTGGGGGTGGGCTTACTCTTCGTCAACAGTTCACGCAAGGCTTAGAGGTGAATTTCTAATGAACTAGTTCCACTTTGCAGAAAATGACAGTTTTCAATGTTTTTTTTGGCTAAATTATTTTACTTGAGTGATAAATTGTACAACAGCATCTTTTTGTCCTATTAAAATAAACCGTTTTTAAATAAATCAGATATTTTGACAATTTAAAGTATCCTGAAGCACAGCATAAAAACCATGAACTATTTTTTTGTTCATTTCATCCTCAGTTACATTCCTCTTATGTCAAAAATTATCTTAAAAGTATATTTACTGGGTGTTTTGTTTTTTTTTTTTTTATTTTGCTGAAAGGAAGCTTAGACGTGAGAAAAAGTTATGTCAGTGGCGGTCACATGATCCCTGCCTGAGATCAGTGAGCCACTGGGCCTCACGTGGAAATGTCTGACTTTCTAAACTCCTGCCAAACTCAAAACCAAAGTTCCAAACAGATCCTGAAATGGTAAAGAGAAGCCGCTCGCTCCGCTTGTTTTTATTTGCGGGTCAAACTCCTGCAGCATGAGTGCGCTGAGCAGAAATTTATGTGCTGAAATAAACTCCAGATTTGACCTTTGACACCTCCCAGTGCCGCTCCGGGTCAGACGGAGCTTTACAGCGAAAGTCAAAGTACACAAATAAACGAGTTCTAGTGGAAGTCATAAAGCAGATAAGAGCTGTGCTAATGCCAGCCGGCGCTGCGCGGACGGCCGCTGCGCCAGTCGCGTCAGTCCTGCGCCGCCGTTTGTGTGTGGGGCTGGAAGTTTACAGCCTCCAGCTTGTCCTTGTTTCTGAGGATTTAAAGAAGGTGCTCAAAAATAAAGTGGTACATTTGATGGTTATGTCAGTACGAATGCTGAATATGTAAATCGTCAGGATTCAGGAAACTCATATTTTCTTCTCAGAGGTGAAGGAGCACAGCCTGTGTGTGTGTGTGTGTGTGTGTGTTTACTGACTGCACAACAGATTCAAGTTGATCTCCAAGTTTGTCTTGAATAGGGATCAGCAATAGACTCCCGTGTGCTGGGAGGAGACGGCAGTCTCTTAACGCCATTGAACCTTGTTGTTGTGCAAATGAAACACAGGTAGGATTGCAGGGGCCTAAATTGCTTCAAACTCACACATCACTCACAGGATCCCTGTAATTAAGGGCCCTGACACACCCTCACTTTGAGTGTTAGTAAATAGACCATCAATGGGAGGGGGCGGGGCTTTATTAGCAGAGGATCCAAAGATGTGCCAAGAACTAATGACTTGACTGTTTCACTTCGGCATCACAGCCAGACTTCAATTGAGTTTTTCTAACTTTTAAAACGTAAATTTATCAGAAAATTCATGAGCTTTTCTGATTAAAATCTCAACTAAAATTAAGAAAAAGCTTGTTAAATAGATGAACATTAAATCAACTCTTCTTAAATTCAGACCAGCTTCATTAGAACTGTATTATGGAGAAACTGAGCTGTTAACGAAAAACAGGATTCCATTTATTTTAAATCATGTTGTGTGTTTGTCAGGTGTAAATTGAGATCAATAACTCAAATCTGCCAATAAAAAAACTCAACCTCAAACAGAGAGATTATTTAAATCTATTATATTTATTTTTCAGATTTTTTGGAGAGTGACAAAATCTTTAGGCTTTTTAAGCACATATTACAAAATATTGCAAACCAAAAACTTTAATGCAGTTTAAAACATTAAATAATAAATATAACAAGAAATTAGACATAAACAACAAAAAAAAAAAACTATAAATGTTGGAGGTATTAGTAAACTCTACAATTAAATCCACATTTGAAGACACACTCTGATGAAAATTAATGTTTTGTGGCAATTTTTATTGATTAATGAGAGATCAAAAATAAAGATTTTAAAAGAATTTAAATTAAATTTATCATTCAAATTGAGTTTAGTCAGGTGCAGATGAAAAAATACTGTTCGAAAAAAACAGAATAGATCCATGTATGTTTTTTTTTGTCACATTTAAATGTTACTCAAATGATATTAACCATTTCTGTTACAGCAGTAATGTTATATTGAGGCTGTGAGGGACTGTAAGCTAGTGGGAGAAAGTGTAAACTGATGGATGATGGGAAGTAGGGGCACTACACGTCAATAAACACATTTGTAATGAACTACTGGAGAAACTAGAAAACAATGCAGGCTTTTTTTATTATTATTTTGGCTGAAACTGACATAATCACAATTAAGACCACTGGGGACAAGATCAATTAAACTTTAAGACTTTTAGACTTTACAATTAGACTTTACAAACTTGGAGATCAACTTGAATCTGTAGTGCAGTAAGATCAATTAAACTTTAAGACTTTTAGACTTTACAAACTTGGAGATCAACTTGAATCTGTTGTGCAGTAAGATCAATTAAACTTTAATGAGTTTGCAGCAAAACTGCCACCACAGCTCTGTATGAACTGCTATTGTTTTTTTGTCGCCTTAAATGTTGCTTTTATGTTTTATGAATTTCTGTTGTGTGTTTCTCTATTGACAACCCAATTTGTTTTTTTCTGCTGTTTTCAGACTTCTCTTTACCTTTTATGTATTGTTTTAACTTGTACTTTTATTTGGAGACTAAAAAACCTTTTCTATAGGGACTAAAGATGGAAATTAGTC
Source organism: Oryzias javanicus (assembly GCA_003999625.1). Taxonomy (NCBI): domain Eukaryota; kingdom Metazoa; phylum Chordata; class Actinopteri; order Beloniformes; family Adrianichthyidae; genus Oryzias; species Oryzias javanicus. Next base: position 33,187,951 of record CM012450.1, on the reverse strand, counting down.
CAAAAGACTATAATCTTATATATTTACATTTTTAAATCTTTTATTTAAATATGCTGTCCCTGTCTTAAATAAACAATCAAATCAAATCAAATAATTTCAAGTCGGAATAGATTAACAACACAAATTTAATGTATTTTTTGTAATTAAATAATTAAAAACCTTTCAGCAAGAAAGAAAAAAACTGGAATAATCTGATAAACTGCAATGTACTATTGTGATTAAAATGTAAAAATAATTAAAAAAGCAATACTGATCATATTTTCAGCTACGGACTTGTAGAAAGAGTACATAGTTGAGAATTTACAGGGATGAGGATAATTATCATAGTTATAAAGCATTGGTGGATTAAGTATAGAATACCCAATTTCACTATTGATTAGATTTGATGAACTTCTACATTGATGAGTATAAAACAGCTAAATTGTTATTTACTTTAAAAAGATTTGTATTTGTTGACTTCTCTTGATAAATATGAAAACACAACAGTTTTAAAACATATTTTCTCCACGTGAGGTCACGGATACCTTCTATGATAAATAATGGAATTTTCCTTAACTTGGAAAATAAATCGTGCAAAATTTTAGTTCCAGTTTTATGTCATTAGTTAAAGGCTTTATCAAGAAAAAACGAGCAGAGTAGGGACAGAACCTTTAAGATTAAAGTTCTTTCTTTCTTCTCACTAATCAATACAATCAAATTTCGTAAAGTTGACCCCCCCGCCGGCTCCTTTACCAAAACCTTCCTCTCGCTTTTATCTGATGACATCAGAGACAGAGCAGATCCTGGTGCCCTCGGGTCCAGATAGCACTGATAGCCTTCTGCATACTGATGTTAATGGGGAATACCAGGGCCGGTTGGTGCCTGACAGCTGATAACAGATTGGGACGGGTGGGGGGGAGCGATGGGGTGAATAATTATCACTCAGTTGAGGTGAGGTTAGGAGGCTGTGTGTGCAGAGGGAAAGTGAGGTGGAAGAAAGGTCAGGAAGAATGTGTGAGGTGTGGTCAGTCGCTCATTTGCCTGATTCACAGCAGGGGCGCAACATGGAAACATCGGCCTCCATTCATATTCAGATTCTGTCTGTTTAGAAGAGGCTCCTCTTCAGGCGTGCACCGTCTCTTTGTTGTGCACCAGCAGCTCCTATGATGATCAAGCTTTAGGAAATTATTTACATGGACATTTTTGTGATAAATGATTTCAATGTTTCAATGCTCCCTCCGCCTTCATTTTTAATTATTAACTAAACTCTCACAAAGGAAAAATTGACATTTATTTTATTTGGACACTTAAATGGCTTTCTGTGGTAGCTCACATAACAAAGTCTTTGGTGCCACAAGGTCAACAAACTAATTAAACTCATTTAATTTAAGAACTGCAAAAAAAAAGCCATCAAATCATTCTTACAATTATACATGTAGAGTCATGTCGATTTTATCAAACGTCCATTGAAATGTCAATAATGATAATCATAAAAACCAAAATAAAAGTCTCCAGCTCCGATTTCAAGTCCGTTCACTCCCACACCGGTCGCCTTCTGAACTCCATTGTTGCTTGTTTACGTTAATCATTACCTGCGATGTTCGCAACACAATGGGACGAGCTGGGAGCAGAGCCTTTGTGATGCAGGGAGTGCTGCTGCCAAAACACAGCGCTGAAAAAACACCAAGCAGAAAGGCAGAGGAGGAGGAGGAGGAGGAGGAGGAGAAGAGGAGCAGAGTCCCACAGCAAAGGAAGCATCAGACCTACTGAGGCTGCTTTCACTCTGTGAAAGAGGCAGATAAACTTCATCCCTTCGTCTGGTTTGGTTTGCTTTCAAATATGTTATTCTTGGAAGGGAATTAAAGTGGATCAAACTTAGTTCTTAAGTTCTTAAAGTTCTTAAAGTTGGTACCTTGGGGGCGATGTTGCCAGATCAAGACTGTGGAAAAACCACAAAAAAACAAAACAATGGCTAGTCCTACTGATCCTTGATCATCAGTTAATAACAAGTGTCTGAAATGTACTATGCTGTGTTTACCATCTTTACATTTGTTGCTTTCTAACTCTTTGATTTTGTGTTCTCTGCTGTCATATTTGCTGTAACAAGCCTTCAGTTTTCATTTCCAAACTTTAAGTTAACATCGAAGCACTTGAGGTTGCAGTTCCCTCAAAGACCACTAGAGGAGCAGTTTTCTATTGACTCCAATGAAAGTCTGATTTTAAACCAAAAATTATATATATTTACATTGTTATTCAAAAAGAAGTATATTAAATAAATATTTATTTCTACAGCACCCTTCTCAGATAAAACTTGGGCCTTCTTTTTCAAGCCTCCGGGAGTTTGGGTTTTGCAAATCCCAAAGTCAAGCGCCCCTGTGGATGTTCAAGGTATTGCAACATTTTTAAATGTTTTTTTAGGAATGTTGTAGAAAGCTGTTATTTTTTTCTTTTTTTTAATTGTTTGAAAGGTGTAAAATCCGGACCTAACAATGGGAAACTGGTCGAAAGATATTTAAAGTTACCTTCGGGATGTTGGGCTTTTTGGGCCCATGATCCCCGACTTTTTCCCATCAGACCCTAATTAGGGTTAGGGTTAGAAATGGACCATAAAAACGAACAGAATACTGTAACCGGAAGTCAGAATTATGATACTAAAATGAACAGATAAAAAATAAAGATAGTCACTTAAACAAGAAGCTCTTCTGGATAAAAACGTCTTGACCTGACTTATAAAACACTCAATGGAGTCGACCTGTCTCAAGAAGAAAGGGAGGAAATTCCAAACTGATTGGAAGTAGTTTTGGGGATATTTAAGCTGGTGTGCAGACCTCAAAGCTTGCTTAATTTCACATTAATCAGAATAATGTTGAAAACATTAATTTGTATAGTTTTAAATCTTACATGTCTGCATTACTTGGATTTTCTTTTTGGTAGTAAGACAAATTTAACAAAACTATCCAAAAATTAATTTTTCAAGATTATTCAATCTTTTTGTAAACCCACTTTACCCCTTTTGTGGTCACGAGGTTGCTGGAGCCTATCCCAGCCACTGTTGGATAAAGGTAGAGAACAGTGGAAGGTTCTCCAGTCTGTTTCAGGGCCCAGCAGACTTTAAGCTCATACAAAGCAACATTTAAAAGTGACTAAACTCTACATCTGGGAGTTAAAACATTACCTAAGGCTACAGGGTTAAAATAACATTCTAGCACCTTTAAATATTGTTGGTTATTTTTGTTTATGAATTTGAAATGTGTAAAGCAGAGGATTTATGTCCCCAGACAGACAATAATTTCTTTACATTAAACTCTTTAAAGACTCACTCCGATGATTGTAATGATATTTTTGCATAATTCTCCTGATGATGAAGGATATAAAGAAAATTAAACTCAAAAATTCATTTCTGAGTAGTTCTTTGTTCTAATCGTCAATCAGGAAGTTCCCAAAAAAATGCAGTTTGAAAAAAAAAACGTATTTGTAATGCATAAAATACAGTGGATAGGCTCCAAACTCTCAGCACTCACCCACAACCTATAAACAACACTGTTTATTTTCTTTTGTTTTTTATTTTTTGGCTAAAATCAGTATAACTACAATTAAACAACCACTGGCTTAAATTTTGGAGATATAGCTCTTTACACAAGCACTTTAACTTCTAAAATCTTAAAAATCTTAAATCTTTATGTGATCAACAGGAATCAGTTGATTCTAATGCAGAGAAAAATGGTTTTGCATACTGGCTTTATTAACTAATGTGAAGTAGCTTTTTTCTGCTACAGAATCTGCTGGAATTATGTAAATTGCTTAAATTAATGAAGAGTTAAAGTTGTTGAAAGAGAGTCAAAAACATACATTTTATATGTATTTAAGCTGAATAAGTTTAATGCAGGAAGCAGGCCACCAACACCCTCTGGAGCTGTTTACATGAAGACAAATTTCATCTGTTGTTCCTCGCCTCTTCTCCCTTTCTTCTTTGATTTCTTAATCACGTGGGGGGGTGGGCCGGCTCCCCAGTCCAGCCCTGGTCTCACACAGAAGGCTGAACCCTGCCTGAACCCTGCAGCTTTAATTAATCTCGCTGACTTTGTTAATTATTTGTTTGGCCGCCTGTGAATGCATCGGAGCACATCCCCGCTTTGAAGCGGGCGGGACGAATGCCACGGCTGAAACAACCAGGCTGGCACTGATAACCTGGAGCAGATGCACGCCACTCCCGCTGGGATTTTTTTTTTTTCCCCTCCTGTATTTTCATTTGTAAAGATTTCTCAGATTTTGAGGTTTGTTTTATGGGAAATGGCCCAAAAGTTTACAAAGAATCGAAGTGACCCTGCACGCTGCTGCTTGAGCCACTCGCATGCAGTAAACAGGCAGATCGACAGCATGTGGGTCAAATGATGGGAATGTACTTACAAAGTGTGTGTGGTCTGACTTTTTGAAGGGAAATGCTCATTGTTAGAACAGTGATGGGATAATGTCAACCCACTAACATCGAAGCTTAAAAATACAGGATAATATCAAAAATAATCTCAAATTTCCTGCCAGAAATGAGAGTTCTGAGGTATAAATCACTATTGGAACAACAAATAATGTGATATTTCCTATAGTGGCATTAGGATACACACTAAGCTTTCCATAGTGTTCAGTCTTTCTGTGTTACGTTTTACCTGAGTTTTAAAGTCAAAAATGGTTTATGCTCCATATCTGATGAGAGACAGGCGTCGCAGATCAGGTTTTTCACCAAACTGAACTCCCAGCTTCTCGGTCTGGTCTGTTTCAAGCTGTCATGGAAGTGTTACCTAACGCCTTTCTTTCATGATTAATGTTCCAACACGACAGAAACGTCTCCTGTTGCTAACGCTAACGCTAACAGGAAGTGGACCGGTGGCTTTAGGAGAAAACAAAACTTTTTTAAATGAACTGTAGCATTTAATGAAAAGGTAGTGACAAGCAAACAAAGTTTCAATAACTCTAAAAGTTTTTCTTTTGACTTTGCAAAAGATTAAAAAAAAACAATTGAAGCTTTGAAGCTTCAGTTGAACAAAAACAGGGACATCTGGTGGTAAACTGAATCTAGAGCTGGACAAAACACTGATTTAATCTTTGTTGGTAATTAGTAGGCTACTGCCACAAACGTTTATTGTAAAAGTCAACTAATTTTTCAGATTATTCAACTAATAAATGTGTGCAAAGCACACATCTTAACCATCATTACCATCATTACAAAGAAAATATAGCATTACCTTGGATAATGCTGAGTGTGAATGCTGCATGCTGAATTTGGCCGCTGAAGTGCTGATAGCTAAAAACGCTGAAGCTGTTAGCTAAAAACGCTGAAGTCGATAGCTGAAAACACTGACTCTGAAAGCCAGCTAAAATATTAGTTAAATGCAAAATTAGTCTAAAAACTGAAAAAATCTCTAAATTAAGCAAAATAGCTAGCATCTAACTGAAATATTAGCTAAACGCCAAATTAACCTAAAAACATCAAATTCCCAAATAGTCCAAAAAGCTAGAGTAATGCCATTATAACTTTCAACTTTACTACACTATGACTCCATATAATATAAAATAACAACTAAACGACGATCAGTTGTCGCCTTTTTTAATAGTCAATTAGTCGCCGACTAATCATGGCAGTCCTATTGGTAAAAAGAGTTCAAAAAGAAACGGCAGGAGTTTATCAGAAATTTAACTCAGAATTGTGGAAGAGACCATGCATGCCCGCCCCCCTTCCTCTCCCCTTTACAGAGCAGAGAGCCTGTCCCGCCAGTGTATTTTCTACATCCCAAATGTTTTGTTTTTCAAATTATATTTTTTGTCTGCTCCTGATTCACATTGATTTGAAGGACATAAACTCAAAAATGTTATTTTGACCTTAATTTTCCTTGTATATATCCTCCTTTTAAAAAATGCCACAAGATCACGATTAAAACACAATTTTCAAAACAGTGGATCTTAAAGTTTTCACCATCAAATACTTTTACGATAGGATTAAATGCAGTTATCCCCAAAAGACACTTACAGACTTTCTGAAATTTTTTGACTAAAAGTTAAAAGCAGAAGTTCTTCAGCCATGAAAATCAGTTTACATGGTTTGGAATTGGCAATAAAAATTATTATTAATTATTATCACCATAAAAATGCAGAACTAGATCCTGTTGAAATAACTGAGACTGTCCCATTGCTAAAAAAAATGGTAAAAAAATAGTCATTAGTTGCTGGGTTGATATTTTTTAACTGGATTTTGTTAAAACATATATCCTTTATATTGGGGATAAAGCTACAGCTACTGTTTATACGATAACAGTGGATCTTCTAACTTTCCATAATTTCAGCAACAAACTCCCTGTAGAACTTTTCCACACATTCCTGCTGGCTTTAAGCTCTGATCCCGGGATTCTCTGACCCGCATGTTTTAGATGCTTCCCCGCTTCATCTCATCTGGATCAAATGAACCAATCAGCTTATGCTCATCTCTGCAGAGGCCTGAAAAGGACCAGTTCATTTGAATCAGGTGTTCTGCAGCGGAGAACCTCCTAAAACAAGCAGGACAGGGATCTCCAGGAGCAGCGTGGACAAACATGGAGCTCACGGCTTTGTGGTGCAGGTTTTGTCAGGAGTCTGCACACAAGATTTCCTCTTTATGAATTAAGCTCAAAACCATTTTTGGCACGAGCAGATTCGATTAAAAAATGGAAGTTTACAAAGCACCATGAGACATAATTGATGCAGACGCGTGTTGTTCCAAAGTAACAACTCAAAGACGCTGACAGGCCCCGGATGTTCGTGCAGGCATGTGTTTGGTTAACTGCAGCACTGAGGCTTGAGAGGACGCAGACTCCCAGCTGCTGTATTCTGGAGGAAATCCGGTAACGTGTTGCATATGGGAGGTATTATTCATGATTACAGTTCAATAAACAGAAGGAGAGAGGCTGGAAACGGATCTGTGAGCTAACTCTTCCTCTTGACCTCACTTAGCCGGGAATCATCCATTTTCTCCTCTTCACTTCTTTTTTTTCTGCTCCTAAAGATTTTTTTTTCTGCTTTTGTTGAACTTATGAGCCTCTTGGTGAATCATAGGAGCTGTAGGTGGAGGAGGACTCGGTTCTCGTGGAGGCAGCTTGTTGCTCCTCTGTAAAAAGCTGCTATGAAGACATCAAAGGTGTCACAGTAGCTTTTTCTCATTGACCCCCTCTCCACATTGGGCCAGGTTTAAAGACACTCCTCCCTCCCCGCCTCGCATTAAAGCCACGTTCTTCGGGACTGAATTAGTAGGTTCCATTGACTCGGGGTGTATTCAGACTGGAAAAGTCCATTCATCTGGACCGAGTCCTCTTAAATTGATCCGGATCAAGTCCTGAACCTTGTGTTTGGTCTGTTGTCAACCAGAGATTTCTGTTCCAGACAAACCTTGTAAACAAAACCACATGACTAGAGATCTCTTCTATCATTGGTCAGGATTTACAAGGGCGAGGCAAACTCCAATTTTGAACGTCTTCATCAACATCTGGTACAACACTTTCTATTGGTGCTTTGGTACAGTGGAGGCATTCTGCAAGATGGAGAAGGCAGCCAAGAAGGCATGCTGTAAGGTGTTTATGACATTTGAATTGTAAGGAAAACAGTGAGTAGCAATGTGCATCAAGCTAAAAGTTTTTTTCATGAGTCTGTATTAATCCGATCACATTTAAAGTTGCTTATTGTTGCTCAGCTACACCCCATAATGCCCTGCTACGAAAGCTGTTCTGGTTCAGTTGTTCCACTCAGAGCATGGAGCTTATTCAGGCAATTTGAAACAAACCACTTCAAAAGAGAACTATTCCTGGTCCGCTTGGGTTTATTCAGACTCAAAATTAGTTCAGTATTATTGGGGGAAAAGAAGTCTGGTCTGAATTCACCCTTGAAGGCCCAATCAAACTCTAATTTTTTCAATCATAAAATTTTTCTTTTAATTATTATGAATTTTTAAATGTTAAGACATATTTTATGCACAGCAGCAGTAGCTCATTATAAATACAATTCTGGTTTGTGGGCAGGACTGTTGGCGCAGAGCAACCCCGCCCCCCTCTCCGTCGCTGATAGCTTAGTTTGCGTGCTCAAGCTAGCCTCAAGCCAACTTTAGCGAAGCAAAAATGAACAACAAGCAATAATGGATCAATCCGGCCATTCAGTTTTGAGTCAGAATGGCTTTTGACTACAGCTCGAGTATTGAACGCCCATCATGTCTCGCACATCTGTGAGGGCGCCAGAGCATGCAGCGGGAGAGGATTTTGGCACGCCCATTTCAGTAACTTCATCATGAGCCTGAGCCTTTTCTAACATCCGGTTTTCATCTGCTCCAGATGTGATTTAAGAAATACTCAGAAACTTAACATTTTAAACAAAATCAAAACAAAACAAAATCTAAACAAAAACAAAAAAAGACGATTTTCATTGGAGTGGATCTTCAAAGTCTTCTGTGTCTCTTGATATTTGTGTGCATTTCTCCTCAATTGAGGAGTAAAATGAAGCATCTCTTCAATATGAACCCAAAGAATATATTATTTGAATGTAATGACCTTAATCAAATCCAGTGAAAAATGAATTGGTTTATTATAAAACAGCCAATAGTTCACCATCGGCGTAAATTATATTTAATTTCTGATTCTTTCAGTTGTTTAGACCTAAAATGTTAATACTAAGACAGATTTCTTACCACATAACAATCAAAGATCTGTGTAAATGCTCAAAAATGTCCTTTTACCGTCTTTTACTGACTGTTAGGTGAAGGACAAATTGATGCCAGTGAAAAGATGATGTAGCACTTAAAATTATCGTAATTGTTTCCCGAAGGACTCCAGTGGTATGAAATGTTAGTTCTCCTTGTTGAGTGACCTCCTAAGACATTTATACCTCCTCTTTCAGGAATCTTCACATAAATAGATTCTGCTCACGATCAAACTTGACAGCCACTGACTCCTGCAGAGTTTAACTGACAGCTGAGTTTAAACGGATTTATGCCACAGAGCAGAAGATAATTCCTGGATTTCCCCGTTTCCTGTTTCTATAAGTTAGTGTACAGTAAGTTTTACAATTTATGAGGCTGTAATGTTATAAAGTCAAAGTTTTTAAGTGCAACATGGATAAACAGGTTTCACCAATTGCTAAAAAGGTTAGTTACGTGGTAAGCTTTTCCTTCTTCAATAACTACAGATTTGACATTTTGAAAAACATGAATATCTCTTTAAAACTAAAGAAACTTAAATGGGATGCTTAATCAAATTAGTTACAGGATGTTTGAAAAAATGACATCAAGAATGCAGCATCACTTCAGGAGAGCATCAGCCTTTTGGAAAAAACTTTAACATATCTAAATAAGTCCAATGAAGTGCTCCTGACATGAAATGAAAACACTTCCTGGTATGAAAAGGCTTCAATTTAAGAGATATTCAACAGACATAACATCAGAGACCTCTGATAATCACATTTTTTCTTTGAAAAGGAAAAACATCCCTCTTTATGTAGGAATTTATCCCCAAAAGTTGTACCCCATAGTATTTTCTCAAGTGCCAATCAGTTAAAGCTACAGAAAAACAAAAAATAAAATAATTTCAGATTTTTGTTTTTTTATTGACACTCAGATCCTTCCATTGAAGCCAAATAGTTCAAAGTTTTGAACATTTTAAGAGTTGTTTTCAAAAATGTCTCAAAGCTTTTTTTTGGTTTCATCCGTTGACAAAAACATCACAAAAGTTACACTTAAAAAATGTGTTCTTATGCTCATATCTGGAGACATTCTAAGTTATTCCTGGTTTAAAAAAAAAGTTGAACTTCACTCATCATTTAGTTTTTTAAGGGATCTGAAAAGAAGAAAGTACAGAACATACATCTTAGTAAACAAACTAAACTGAGGAAAATGTATAAATTTTTTTCTTTACTTTTAGTCCAAATTATTTTGTTCAACCAAATGTCCTGTTGTTATATAACATTTGCTTTTCCAGACTTTCAAATGTTTGTTTTTGTTACCAGATTGTTTCTGACTCTTTTTAGCAGTTTGAGACCAAATTGCAAAGGATTTGAGAACAGATTGAGACAATTTTGAGACTATTTCCGAGATTTGTTGCAGGTAAAAAGTAGAAAATGTGAGCAAAAATGTATAACTTACAAACACACAACTCACAACACAAGCTGTGATTTGTCATGAAATTTTGCACTTCTGATTGTGCTAAAAAAACAACTTTTAGAAAAAGTTACATTCCAGGTGATCACCATATATTCACACAATGCTATTCCATGATAATTTCTGATAATTTAACACAATTAAAAGTGGAAATACTCCTCAAATTTATATTTTTCTTTTCATTTATATCTCTAAACGTCACAAGTTACTTTTCTTATTCATTAAAATATCTTAGTTGACTGTAATTTAATAAGCTGATCTTTTCTCAAGTAACGTTTTTTACTTTTTCTATTTTTTATAGCAGAAACAAGGAAACAAAACTGCTTTTAAATGTGTGACTGCTCCTTTAACTCCTCGGTTAATCCTTTTTGTTTTTTCTCCACAAAATGTTATCGATTTTAGGCATTTTAAACCAAAACTTGATATTTTTTATCTCTCCTTCCTGTCTTCTTTGTTTACCTCTTCCCTCCTCTTCAAATTTGCAGATTTATTAATAATCTCATAATCTCATGGATCAGTCCACCTGCCCCCTTCATCCCAGCCCTCTTCTTCTCCGTCAGAAAGCCGGGATTCGGGCTCTCATTGTTTGGCTCCTGATTAAGAGCTTCTCACTCCCCAGGATCAGACCTTTTACACCAAGAGAAGGAGCTGTGGGCAAAGAGAGGATCTTTCTCTCCTTTTTGTCTTGGGGGGTCTTATGGGTCACATTGTTGCTAAGCTGATGGAAGGTCTCTTCTAAAGGTAGGCTGGATTTGAAGGACAATGGGATGTTAGACGATGAGGGATTTAAAACTTAAGCGCATGCTTTCAGCCTCTGAGGTCTTCCACTCCTCCAAAGCTTGGAGATGCTGCAGTCTATTGAGAGGCTAACTTTGAGGGAACATCTCAATCACAGGAGGTCCAGAGATGCTTTTTTCTTTTTACTTAGTCACTTTTTTTAAACTGAAGTTTTTACCAAAATCTGCAGCTTTAAAGTGACATTCACACCACACTCGGCAACATGCGTTTAAGTGACCCCTTCCAATGAAAAGTCCATGTTATTGCACACAAATACAAAAAAAAAAACTCTTGCGTTCATGCACATTTTTCGTGTGTTCAGTGGATATTACTACTTCCTGTTTGTGCTCGTCCGGAGTCGAAATGAAGCTGTGAATAAAAATTACGAGATTTGCACCGGTTTAACATTTCGCTGCCAACCACATGTGCGAGTAAACAACTGAAAAAGAGGAAGAAGAAGAAGAAGCCCCACCCTTCTTGTCCACTGTGAACTCTGCATGTTCAGCATGTCACATGTCCGGTGTGAACTAATTCACTCTTTTCAGACTTTTTAAATGTTTTGTAACCAAAAAGTAGCATTTTTCTCCTAAATTCATAAATATTTTAATGAGATTCTAGTTGTACAGTCTTTTTGCAGTTAGAAAGCCTAAAGTTTTGAGAAAAAAGTTTGTTTTTGACTCAAAAATGTTCTAGGAGCTTCACATTTTCAACCACAGATTACATTTTTTATTAAAATCGACTTCTGTTCTTGTTGTTTCATGTGGATTCCAATTATTGGCAAATGTTACTCATTGGAGACTATATTTTTTTTCAATTTATTGAATCAAATCAAACTTTATTTACCTTTAATACATATGTAAAGCAAAGTGTTATACATAAAAAAAACATTTTTACTTAAAAACTGAAAGCAAAAACAAAACCATTCACACACAGTATAATAAAGTATAAAATGATCTATAAAAATCGGTTTCTTATACTATCAATGACTAACTGAATTATCTGCCATATTTACATTTCTTTTATCTTGTTTTTAATTAACACTGAGGGGGCGTGTCATCTATTTAAAGTCAGTGAAAGATTGGAGAAAGTGTTGGATTAAAAAATATCCCCCTGGATTAAAGTGGGACGCGGAAGAAGAGGGCTCTCTCCTGAGATTAACACCTCAGTTTGCTTTTCCCACATGGCCTCTCAATCCCTCAGGAATGCTGCATCTCTCATCTTTCTTGGCTTTCAGGCCTAATTATAATATGAGTCTGAATCTAAATGAGGCTGGGGTTTAATGCTGCTTGTGTCCACATGAAAGGAGACTGTGGCCAGCGAACAATGAGTCTTTGAGAATTGAATACAAAAAGACTATCCTGAGAATCAATGAACCTGCACAACTGTTGGCCAAAGAGAGTTGTTGGACATATTTTTAGGTTTAATTAGGTGTGAAAGTGCATTGTGTTTAAAAAAATCATATAAATTCTGGAGGTAATGTTTTGTTTTTCAAAAATCAGAATCCCATTGCTGCAATCAGATCAATTTCTTGATAAAAAGGACAATCACTTCCTATTTTCATAAACAATGACAATAGTTTCAATGAGCCGTGAAGTAAAACTTTGTCAGTATCTGTTTCAAGAACATGCACTGCCCCCTAGTGTTTTGGAGTGTTTCAACAGAATCAAGTGCTCAAAAAGCTACAAGTATAAATGCAAAGTTCAGTGGAGTTCCTTCATGGTGAAGCTTCATGCAAAAAACTCAGGGGTACTACAATCATTGACAGTAAATAAGAACTGGACCAGGTCAGTGTGACGTCACACAAAACAGAAAAATTAAGCTGCTAGCTTCTGGCTCTAACCAAATTAAGTCAATTTAGTCGCCATTTTTCGGTGATATTTTCACCGCCATGTTGAAGCCAGACGTCACTAAGCAGTAATTTGTCTGAAATCAGCCAGACGGCTACTCCAGTACATATACAGTTGTAATCTAGAGTTTAGTTCAATTTATTTGAAAATAAATTTAATCAAAATGTCATTATAATTCAAAAAATCCAACCATTCTCAACCATGATAGTATAATTACATCCAGATTTTTTTCAGCAAGAACAGATTGTTTGATAATAATTGATTTATAGGTGATTAACAGTTTATATATATAAAAAATTGTTGGTTCAAATCCCATGCTGAAAAAGCATCGGGCATTGCGAGTTCCAAATACAATGTTCAGCATCCATGCCAGCATTTTCACAAAGGAGCAAAGGTCATGGATTGGAGTCAGTGCAGGTTCCCCAAGAAATCATTAGGTGGTCAGATATATTTCAACCACTCGAGTCTTAACTGGTCCAACTTTACAGACTGGTATGTGGTTATAAAAGCTGGTTTTAGGATTGTTTTGTGGGTTTAAAACCGACGATGAGTGCCTAACCTGCAGCTGTATTGTAGGTACTGTAGCTCTCCATGTTTGGTGGGATTCATGTGTAGTTCCCACCCCTCCCAGGGGGGGAACGGGACAGATTCCAGGTGGCTTGTCTGTGCTCCTGTTCTTGCAGTGGACCTCGCCTCTGGCTCGTCTCGCTCCCCCAGCTGTCCTCCAGCGCCATCTGGATGAAGCCCACCTGCTGGTCTATTCAGACATATTTGTAGAGTTAGATAAGCAAATTCTTCTTTAATGGTCCAGGTACAACAATCAGCCATTTTTTTTTTTTTTTTATATTTTATCAGTAATTGTTGAGAAAACCATGTTGGATATTGTGCTATGTAAATTGACTTGAAATGTATTGGATATTGTGTGTAAAACAGCAGAATCTGCAGTTGTTGAAGACGATGTTAGTGAAGACCAGCCAATAAGGAGCCTCAATGGCTGGTTGATCGGAAAACATGATATTATTTTATTATTAAACCTTTATTTATTTTTTGTCATGTAGGACACTCAAGGCCTAGACTAGATGAGTGGACAAGTCAGTAATCTTTCAAAAGATCTAGTTTGGGTGCTCATCTGACTTCCTACAACTCTCCTTCTCCCAGTCATCTATGTTCCAACATAATCTTTTCTGAAACATGATGAGGCTAAAAATACCCAGAATAATGCAACCATCAGTCATTTACTTCCTACTTACTGTCCAGTCCAGACACAAAAAGAGAATTTAAAACCTTCATGAGATGAAATTCCACAATCAAACCTGGTGAAAACTGAAGCGCTCCCTGTGACGTTCTTTTGCTAATTAAACCATTGAGTATAAAGTGACGTTTCTGAAGAACTCTGCTGAAGCATTTGAGATTCCTGTTTGCTTTCAGGCACTGGAAAAGCCTGACCCTTTGGTCAGAGATCAGATGAACCAGTTGGGGCTTGTTTGTGTTGCCTGAAAGATCAGATGCTGCTCCAATGACATTTACAGGAAAACCACTTTGTGGAGGCTTTAGTTTAAAAGTTTGCTTGTTTTTATGTAGGAACCAGCTGATTCAACACTATGATAAATAGATATGAGAATCCCCTGATAGAATACCTTAAGTAAACATTGTCATTTTATGTGACATATTTTCTGCAGAGGGCCAGTAGTTCATTAGGATTGTTGGCATGGAGTAAGCCTTCACTGACTCCCCATCATCCATCTGTTTACATTTTCTTCTCCTGGCTTACAGCCCCTCACAAACTACCATTTAAAGTACAATTGGAGTCATCCAACTGTACAGTTCTGAGCCAGATGCCAGCTTGGACGAGGAAAACAAAGACGTGAATGAATCTAGTCATCTACAAGCGGATGCAATGGAATGGAGCAGAGCAGAGAGCTGGTGGCCCACTGACTGTAACACTTACGTCACTCCTAAAGGCTTTTTCCAACTGTGTTTTTATCTTCTGCTCCACTCACATTAACAATTTGAATTAAAAAAAATCTCAAAAACATAATTTCAATCCTAATTTTCTAAATATATGTCCTCCTTCATGAGAAAAATGCCACAAAGACATGTTAGAAACACCAAAAAACAGTTTTCATAAGAGTCTTCAATTAGTGTGACGTCTTTTTCATCAGTTCTTATGCTGTCTGTTTGAATTGTGAAAATCTTCTGAAATAATTAATTAATTAATTAATTAAAGACACTCTCCAATCATCTTTTAAGCTATTTTAAAAGCCTTGCCAGTGGTTTTTGGAGGACATTTAATAAGAAATTTAAGCTTAAATTTGCATTTCCGAGTACTTCTTTATTTCTTTTTCTTTATTTAAATAAAGGCAGTTTAATAAAGAGTTTATTTGTGATGTAGAAAATCCCCTGGGTGGACCATAAGCTGCCTGCTCCTAAAAAGGGGGTTGATCTGCAAATCAAACCAAATCAACTTTATTCATGAAAAACACTTCTAATACATAAGTAGCTCAAAGCGGAAAAGTTTAAATAAAAACCCAACCCACCCTTTACCCTCCCCCCGTCCCTCCAACAGCACATATATCCCATGAATACTTTTAAAAATAACTTCTAAAAGAAAGTTTAGGGTTGGCTCTGCTGTGAGGAAACAGTATTTGGGAATGTCTTTATACCAGGAGTCAGCTTTGTCATGAAACATCGCCGCAGCTCCCACCCAGACCAAGACACCAACGGGGTCCACTCCACAACCGTGAGGCGGCAACGCTGGACCCCAGCTGCACCAGACGAGAGAGAGTCACAGGAATCACTGGGGCTAATTTTCCCGCCTACAACTTAGAGGCAAATTTCTAATGAACTATGTCCTAGAAATTGACAGTATTTTGTTTTAAATTTCGGCTAAAAACGGTATATTCATAGTAAAAAACCAAAAAAACACTGGGGACACTTTTAGAAGAGACCAATAGAGGATTGGAGCGTAACTTTAAGCTGTTTTTGCTATTTTTTAAATCAAATTATTTGAAGTAAAGCACAAAAACCATAACAACATGCAATATTTCAAAGTAGAAAGGATCTACGTTGATCCTCGACAATCCAAGAAAACTTTGACGCAAAACGTTCAATTGTCGTATTTGTTTTGCGTTTTGTCTGCGTCATTCTGCAGTAATTTATGTTCCAAAACAGCAAACTGTTGATCTTTTGATTAACGGGTGTAGCTTCTCGCCTACATGTTTACACAAGATCCCAGATTAGGAACTCTTCAGATTAAATCTCAAAGGCTTTCTGTAAGGTCTCAGGAGGAAAGTTAAAACTTCGTGTGATGGTTCAGGCAAGGATAAGGAGCTGCAGAATGTGTTATGTCAACACCTGATGAAGATAACACGCAGGATTCCTGCTCAATGACAGAAAGACTTGGTGACAGAAGCGGAAATTCTCCTTCCTCTGCGTCTGTCTCTGAGACAAACAGCAGCCGTAACAAAGATGAAGTTGGTCTGTGTGGATGTTTGGAATCTGCGGCTTAGTCAGGCGTTCAACAACCCAGAGAGAAGAAACACCTGTGAGAGTATCAGCCTCTATCAGGCCGGCAGGAACCACGCTCTGATTCACCTCATTCTCTGCCTGTGTAAGCAGAATACAGAACGTAAAGTCCATCAGCGATCCTGATGACTACAGAGCAAAGGCGAGGATAGAACTCAGAGGACCAGGAAGTCACTCTGATACCAGATTATTCTTTCCTGTGTTTAAATAAAGCACAATAAACAGGAATTATTCAGCACAGTTGGTTTGAGACAAAACTGAAGATAAAAAATTAAAAATAAATAATCCTGACGTGAGGATTTGAAAAAGACGTCTGAGCTGTTCTGATCGTAGATGAAAACAAAAAATACGGAAGATGAAACTTTTCAAACATGAAAAAAGATTACTTTGATTTAACTTGAAAAATTGGCCAAAGATTATTTTTCTGCGACGCACAACAAATCCAGGTCTGTATATTGAAAACAACTTCTGCAAATTTATGGAGTTTCCAGCCACATTTGAGCCTTTAAACTCACCCCTGCATCCAGTAATACTTATTTTTAGGGTCAGTTCTCAGGTGTGTGATGAGACAATTAAAATTATTAAACTTCTGTGGTGGAGGAGCAAAAGTTTGTTTCAGAACTGCCCCTCTGGTGCTTTAGTGTTAGTTTTGCCCTCATTTTTCTGAAATATTTCTGAGTGTGAGAGGTTTGAACCGGTGTGAACTCATGTCTTTTTGTTTCTAAGGACAGTTTCAGACATCCAGGTGCTCTTTTATCGCCAGTTTTGTACAAAGTATTTCCAAACAATAATGTGTGTAGATTACTTGTTGATGTTGTTCAAAAGTAATCCCTTAGATTAAAGTCCCACCCATTTTTTTATCCATTTTCAGAGTGTTCGCAGAGGTTTTTTTAATTATAAAAATGCAGTTTTTAGGCAAAATTAAAAAAAAAAAGTCATTTTGTTGGACACAGTTTCTGTTGAGCGCCAGGAGCTCAGCAGCAACTCACGTCTGAGTTTTGGGCAGGATGTTAGCCTCTGCTCATTTCCCATCATGCCTTTGCTTACACATTCTCATATAGCTCACAGCCCCTCACAAACCCCACCTAACATTACCGGTGCAACAAAAAGGCTGAGTAATATTAGAGCCATCCAGCTGTCTGCTCCTGGTTCACAACATTTAGTTAAAGAGAAGAATGCTCAAGAACTTTATCCTGTTGATTGAACTGGAGGGAGTGAGAGTGATGTCACCCATGGAAAATGACTTGATCCCGTCTCCAACAAAATGGAGTCACCACTTTCTCACAATATGGAAACCGCCATAGATGTTGTCAGTGATTGGTTGGAGTCAGTCTGTGCCAACATTAATATGGTAACCACTCCCACCAATCAGGACTGAGCTTGTTGGAAGGACACACCCATACCTGGAACGTTGAACATGAGACCAAATCCTTTCATGGAGGCATCTGATTGGTCTGTTTATGACTTTCACTTGAGAAAAAAAAAAATTAATAAAGAAATTAGGATTAACAAAAACATGTTAAAAAATGGTAGCAGAGCAAGAATGGTTATTCTGACAACATGCTTCCTGTTTGGAACAGCAGTGGGGAAGAATCCCTCAGTCCAAATCTCATACAGTCAATAGATTATCTTGATATTAATGCCACTTGAAAAGTCCAGTTACTCAAGAAATCAGATCATGATCTGAATGTTTTGTGTGCATGTAAACAGGTTTATTGTTCCTCTTGGCTTTAATTTGGTGACATTAATAAATAATAATTAATAAATCATGACATTTATTCATCAAGTCAACTCCATTCTTGAGTGTTTTTGTCTTTTAAACTGGTTTAGTTTTGTCGTGAAACTCACAAGATAGAATCAGGACTGAGATTGTGGGAGAATCTGTTCTCTATGACCTTGTTTCATCAAAAAAAAAATTCCTCCTCCGAATATTGTCCAGGACACAAGAACTACAATAACTGTGAGGATCAGAGCTCTGATCCCCTGATGCTTCGCAGGAATCTGCATTTTAAAATCTTCTCTTTCCCAGACAATGAAGTCCATCTCTTCCCCTCCATCATAATATCTCAGTTCAGAGGTTGACAGCTCAGGCTTAATTCATTTTCACGCATGTACATATTTGGAATGCATCCCCGTCAAAAACAATTAGGATGGTCCCTGCAGGATTTCTCTCCCCCTGCACTCTCCCCTGTGAGGCGTCTGCTGTCAAAACTGCTTGGATGATTTTCCGGAGTCGGGGTGTCCACATCTGTGCCTGATTAGCACAACAATAAGGCCCAGCACCCCCGACTTAATGAGAAGGCATCTTCAGCCTGGACTCAAGAACCGCTTTCACAAAGATGCCATAAAATTACAACACACAAGTGTTTTTTTTTTCTCCAGATCCATTAAGCTAAAACCTCCCATCGCTGCTAAACAGACATTTGATTAGAGGAAAACCCTGAAAGTACGAAGCTGCACAATTGACTCTTTGTGCTCGAAATGGACAGTAAAGTAAACTGGAAAATAAAATGAGGGTAGAAATGAAAGAAAATGAAAACATCACACGTTGCCAAAATTAGAGGGCAAACCGCGCTGTGCAGCGTGCTGCTGTGGGGCTTTTCATTTGCTCAGCAGCTTTTGATGCTTTGTTTGTCAAAAATCAAAATACCAGAAAACTTTCCCATCTGTGCAGCCTGTTGAGCAGTTTTCCCATGAGCCTTTGAGGCAAAATTTTACATAAAAACACAGTCGTTTCTCACATTAAAGCAAAAAATATCACGTGTTATTAGATTCCTGGAAACAAATACATAAACTCTGCAGCTTTTAGTCATAATCGTACGCTCAAACCTGGATCTAGTGAATACTTGTTACTACAAACTCCGAACAATCATTAAACTAAACAAAAGTAAAAACCAGAACAGTTTATTTGGTGATATAGAAACACCAAAACTAACAAAAAAGAAGTTTGTGTTTCAAAAAAGTCGAGTTTATTATAAAAATTAAGCATTGAAACATCTCAATTTTTGTTCATCAGAGTTAATTAGTATTACTGTGTGCTTATTAGCTGAAAACTAGAAAAAGTCTGTGCATTTTTCTTCCAGGAAGCTCGAGTGTGAACGCAGGAAGCAGTTCATGCGTGGTTCCAGCGTGCATACATTGTTTCTGCATGTGGCCCCCGGTGCTGCACTGATGCTGTCAGCAGCTCTTGGAGCAGCAGGCTACTCAACAATGGCTTTGTTCTGTGCGTGCGTGCGCAAACATGTCCCCGCGGTCTGAGCGGGGACAGGATTCTGTTCAGGCCGTCACATTTTGTCAGCTGACCTTTCTTTAGCAGGAGATAAAATATAACTTGAGATTCAGAAACATTCACATTCTGATGAATAGTTGCTGAAGTAGTCTCAAGCCAATCTGCAACTAGTTTAAATAACTTAAAAGTTGAATTAACAGAAAAATATACATTGTTGACTTCACCCAGAACAGTTTAAGCCTCTTTTCAGTTTATAACTTTTTCTCCATAATCACTACAGAGTGTCAGATAACAAGTTACAAAAAGTAAAGAAATATAGTCACAAAAAAAAAATCGAAAGATTATTTAACAAAACAGTGAAATTGTGCAAACAAAATACAAATCCGTTGCCGCAAAGTACTTGTAATGACGTCCCCTGGACAGCTTGGTAAATAAATCAAGCGTACCTTTTCTGATTCAGCAACTGGGCTCTCATATTGTGTTTAAATGTCTCAGAAGTGATGATTCCTTTTGATTCCAGGCTTTTCAGAATGTATTTGGCAGCCTAAATAAACCTCTATCATACTGAGGTTTACTTTATGTTTTATTTTTAATCTAACAGAGGACAAATGATGCCAAAATGATTGATTAGTAGCCTATTTTGTTCACACTTTTCTGTGGCTATTGTTTTTTTTTGTACCAGAAGGAGTCTGTATGACTAAAGCTTGTCCAAAACATCAGTTAAAACATAACACATTAGGTTACAGTTTTGTGATACGTGAAATATTGTGTTTGCTAATAACTTCCCTGTTGGTTATTCTATCTTAAAATTACTCTATATTTACAAGTCGATCATTATCAAACAACTCTGTGGTCTCTAATTAATTACTATTTTTTACTAAATAAGCAACCATTTCTCTTAAACTAATTAACATAAAAACAATAAAATTTAAACTGTAGTTTCCTAAATTAAAGTTCTCATGAGTTGAGCGGAAAACGTTTTTGATTTAGTCCCAGTTATGTTTTACCAAACGTTTATATTTAGGCCACAATTAACCTTAATCAAGAAATGGAAACACAAAAGTACAACATTTCCACTTTTAAAATAAGAAAGTAAACAGGTGCCGAGATCATAATCTGGTTAAAAATAAAGAAAAGCAGCAGCACACAAGTACAAAAAGGTGATCAGGGACAAAAATCAGGATTGAATGAGCCAAAATCAACTGTAAAGGGCAAACAGGCACTTAAAAAAAGTTTACCTCTGGTTAACTTAACCCAAACGCTTCAGATCAAGATATTAAATTAAACCATATTTTCAGGAAGCTCTGGAGACGGATGAAAATGATTTTCTAGCCACACGACCACACAGACTCCAATGAAAAAGAAACAAATGCCAGTTAAAGATTTTAAAATGTTTGAATAATATGTTTTATAGAACCAGAAAAGTGATTTTCCTAAAGTAGTTTGCTGTCCTTCGTCACCTCCAGCGATACGCATTTCAAAGGTTCCTGTAATGGCATTAAAGCCACTTTAAATGTTGGTACTGCAGGAAATAATCTCCTGTCATTTAGAAGTTCCTGTGATCAAACAGATCATAAAGGAAGTCAGGAGGATGCTTTCCTGTGCATGACAGAGATTTAAGGACAACTGGGTCTTTTGGCCTGAGGCCAGAATCTCAGCAGGATGCAATATCCTCCGAGTGAACGACAGATACAAACCTACAAGACAACATGTCAACAAGTGACCGTTTGATTCGATGGTGTTTTCTTATGGTTTTATGGACTTCCAGAAGTAGTTCAATTAAATCTAGCTTCACATTTATGTGACACAACAGTCCCGTCTGCAGAAGAACCCTATCTCCTTCTCATTCCTGTATCAGAAGCATATTCATCTATTTTTCTAATCTTGTGAAATTCAGAGTCAAAAAAACTGTTTTCTTCTCTGAATTTTGAATTCAGAATTGACAACGGGCCGCTGAGCCAGAGGCAATCTGGTTAAATAAAGCATCAGTTCAGAGAGAAAGTTCACTTCTTACTTCTCTCCAGAAGATGAAGGACAATTGTTTTGAAGAAGTCTGCACATATAGAACATTGAGACCAGAACTTCCTTTTTAGCATTCACACCCAGCAGCCAATCGGAATCAACCATTTAAAGTGCAGAAACAATGTTTGTTTCTCATGGCTGGATGTCAACATCTCGGTTTTCTTCAATCCAGACATAAAAGTCTTTAGAGTTCTGCTTATCTTACTCACTGATGTATTCTCTGCTCAAGAATTACACTTCTGGGTGAACACTTTATAATATTTCAGATATTTTGTGGGCAAGCTGCATATTATTGCATAAAATGTACTGAGTTAAATATTGTAAGTAATCTGAATCATTTTTTTAATTGATCAACAGTACCAGATTTTTCTTCTCGTTTTTCTGCGGTCTGTCAGTACAAAATGAAAACCTTTAGAGGACTACCAAAAACTGTAACTTCTATGGTTATCTGTTTTCGCACTGCACTCTCGAGGGTGGAATAAATGTGGTGCAGTTACGGCTGCTTTTGGTACAGCAGAATGAGATCTGAACCTGTCTGCACAACAACTGTAAATACTATTGTTTTTGTTGATGTAAAAATGTACATTTTAACCTTTTTACTGTTGTATGAAATAGGTTCGAAAGGTAAATTTAATGCTAAGGTATGAATGAGATTCTGTTTGTTTGTTTTGTGTATGAAATACTGCCCTTAGGGACAGTAGTAGATTAGGGACTGCAGATGGAAATTAGCTATCTAGCTATAATCTGGAACAGAACATCTCTGCTTGTTTTAAACTTAATGAATCTGTACATTGTCCCTTCAAATAAAGACTATAACTAACTAACATGGCATTTTATTTTGAAAATCAAGTGGATTCTCTCTATATTGATCAGATTTTTTTCTCTATTACACGCGTGTCCTGCCTGCTCAATCTCTGTTCCGCTAATGGTTCATCTCTGGTTTTAAATCATTGAATGTCAGCATCATCTGGTTCAGTCTGTGTTGATAAAGTCTGTTGTTTTTCTCAAAAAAAACAAATGATGCTGAATGAGTCTCAAAAGCCTCCAAATAGAAAAACACTCAGCAAGTTGGAAAAACTGGCCCCGCATGTCATTAGTTTTCATTATCATGACTCAATTTTAGTATTTTTTCAGTCCCTGGAATAAATGTGTTTGTTTTTGTTGTAGCTCCTTGTTGCCCCCTCATTGTTTCACATTTGCTATTTTGGGACGCCTGTTCAAAGTCAAGCTCAGCTGATCCAGACTTCACCCAGTCTGCCTCCTCCCCTGCCTGTAAATGTTCAATTAATCTCTGAGTTTATTGGTCTCCATTAGCCAAATGAGAGGAGGCTTCTCCTCCTCCTCCGGGCTGTAAAACCGAGCACGGAGTTAAAAAAAAAAAAAGAGACTTGCTGATTGGCGCTGGCGCCCTGTGTGGCCGCGGAGAAGTGAGGGGAAGGTGGTTTTCTCTGTCAGAGGGAGGTTTTATGGGCGCCTGTAATCACCAGGCGTTAAACTCAACAATTAAGAGCTGCTACTTTGTCGCCGGTTTATGGTGGAGGTGAGTTTGCTGCTCCATCAGCAGAACAGGGTGGGGTCGTGTCTGAGCTGCAGAAGGAGGACGCGGGGCTTCATTAAAGTTGCATTTGAGGGGTGAACTGCTGCTTAATTAAGCAGCTAGACATTTGTTTCTTGATTAAGATAAACAGCTTCATCAACCCGAATCAAAAAGTTCTGTCACATCTGGGACATTTGAAGACGTATTATTTCGACAGAAGCGCAGATTGAGTGATGAGGTGTAAAATATTTGGATTATGAAATCCAGCAGCTCTGGGTTTTATAATCAAGATGTTATTCTTTTCAGTGGCAAAACTTCTGACTTACTCAGGCTTTATTCTTAATGTATTTTTTGCCTTTCTATCATTTTTAAATATATTCAGATTTATCCCTAAATCACAGAGATGTAAAAGGTGTTTACCCTGCAATGACTTCAATTCTAATCTGACTATTTTTAGTCAAAGTAAAAACACAAAATAAAATTTTGAAACAGTTTTTGTTATGACGTGAAGGATTTATGAGTTTTAATTATCTTTTAGATCTTATTTAAGACCCACTCTGATGAAAATCATGTTTTAAATATCTTTTTATGACAGTTGTCTTTTTTATGTAAAGAAAATTAAGCTTAAAATTGTATTTCTGAGGAGCAGACAAAAAAATGCTGTTTGAAAAAGAGCACAATTGTGATGTAAAAAAAAAAAAATACATCTGATGGGCCATGCTCTCTGCTTCTGTTTGGGGCTGTAAGCTAGTGGGAGAGTGTGTAAACAGAGAGCTCTCAGCAAGGGCGAGGGGAAAGGGTGTTGGGGTTGCTCTGAGCCAACAGTCCATTTTCTGAAAGTGACAGAAATTATTATATAGAGTTATTTATTAGAAAGTTATTATTATTATTATTATTATCATTGGATAAAAATTGCATAATCATAATTAAAAAAGACCGCTGAGAACAATTTTATAATAGATTAAAGATGACCAGAGTGGATCTTTAAATTCATATCAATGTATTTTGGTCCGATTTATGTATTTATTAAATATTTAACTTTTTTTTAACTTAATTTTTTATTCCTCTACAGAATATCAAGTTGTTGTTTTTTGTTGAATTGAGCAAAATTGAGCAGAATTCCATTTTATTTTATTTCATTATACTTGTTTTAATATAATAATGAGAAAAATAAGGTTGAACATATACAACAGTTGGATAAACAATAATCAAGAATAATGAACACCAAAAAAAGAAAAAGAAAACAAAATTATCAGAGGATGGACCTGTTTGGTTACTATGACCTAATACAAAGCTTTAGATGCTGTATTATATTTTCAATTAATTAACTTTCCACATATTGAAACAACTATTACCCCATTTTTTAAGTTCTTTTTTCAGTTTTAGTTGAAATGTCAATTTTTCCGTTGACTAAATGGTCCATACCCTCTCCGACCAGTTTTGGAGGATCCACTTGATATCATGTCTCGGTCGCAGCCTTTCTGATGGTCAATAATTGGATCTTAGAGATCTAATAATTAACTGTTAGCTAGATGGCCTGTGGACATGGCATCAGTTACATTCGAAACTGTAACAATGTTTGGTTTTTTTTGTCCCTTTTAAATAAATAAATACAATTGATTTAACTTCAAGACATTTTATTCTATTTTCCCCCAAATATATAATTATAAACTTGTTTGGAAGATGATCTCCAATAAGATCCTTTGTAGTATTTGTTACTAAATTCCAAAAAGACTGTATTTTAGGATCTGACCAATGAATATCGAAGAGCCTGCTTTAAGACTGATGAAAAAGTCAGTTTAATAAATATGTTATTATTCACTCTACAAAATCATCTGCCTGAATATATCTCACTCCATTCTGGGTTTCTGGAAAAATCTTAACTAAATCTTTGAGGTAAGAACAGCCACAAAGTCAGGTTGTAGGTTTCTGACGGGCCGTGGTGTCGGACACCCAGATCCATCTCACCCATAAAGATATTTACTGATCCGTGGAACTCTCCTGGCTTTTCTGCGGCCGCTGGTCACTGTGAGGTTTTGTCCTGAAATGAGAGGCAGGTGTTCAGGGCCGTCCAGCTGAAGTCTCCTGAGAGGGGCTGGGGGGTCAAAGAGGTCAGAGGTCAGCGCGCACGTGTGCGACTCCACGCACTCAAGAGGGTTCTGGCATAAAGGTGGACATTAGTGGGTTTGTGTGCATCTATGTGCGTTTGAGGGACGTTTTGTCATCAGGACGTACAGCTGCGGAGCGGCTGATTGGTCCCACGAGAGAAAAAACAGAGAGGCTTTTTGTTTTGTCTCAAACGCACACTCTGCTGCTGTGGGTCAAAAATACACAAAAGCTTTCACTGCAAAGTGGAGTCCCAGCATCCTTTCAATGACAGGAAGTGCCAAGTAATTGTCCACCTGGAGACAACCCGCCACGGCCCCTAAACTGTCTAACTCGAACCTTTTGTTGGATTCATTTTTCAAACATTTTGTTTTTTTGCAAAAAAAAATTCTCATTCACGATGAGAAATTTGAATGCTGTGAAGTTTCCCCCAACAAATCTCTTAAAAGTTTTGGGACAAACTGTAGATTTTAATACACTTAAAGTAAAAAAAAGGATTAAATGTAGAAGTTCCATTAAAACTGCTGCTTTTTGGGTAGACAAAACAAAAAAAAAGAGGTCTATTGCTCGTAGAGGAAGTTGTGGACAAAATAATCTTAACTAATTGAGAAAATAAATATCTATGTTAATCAGATGACATCAGATGATCGTCATTTTCAATCTGCAGGAAAAAGGTTACAACACAAAACAAATGAAGCAACATTTGCTTCATTTACCTCCATGCTGATAAAACAGAGACTTCTGTAAGGAGGACTCCAGTCTCCCTTCATTGGAACTTGTCAAGGAAGTGAAGATTTAACTGAGACTATGAACCGTGTTCATTTGGTTGCATTAAATTCTGGTATCGGTCATTTCACAAGCTGATGTTTGTCAGGTCAAACAAATAACAACCAAGCAAGTTTTATTTATATAGCACCTTTCACAGACAAAAAGTCACAAGGTGCTTCACAGGTAAAAAAGCATAAAAACAAAATACTTCAAAGATAATAAAGACATAAAAGCAAGCTTTCCGGTTAAAAACATAAAGCAAAAGCTACATAACAAGCTAAGAACATAAAAGACAGGAGCAAGTACATAAAACAATCATTTCAAGCCCAATTAAAAACAGACTCAGTTATAAATGTTAAGCAAAATAAAAGGTTTTAAGTTGGCTTTTTAAAAGAGTGAGCAGAGTCCAGGGAACGGAGGGAGAGAGGGAGCTCATTCCAGAGTCTAGGAGCAACAGCCTGGAAAGACCTGTCTCCTCTGGTCCGAAAGCGTGTGCGAGGGACCATCAACAGGTTCTGATCTACAGACCTGAGCGCACGAGACGGTCTGTAGAGGTGATAAGTCACAGACATATACAGGAGCTTGGCCATGGAGGGCTCTAAAAGTCAGCACTAAAATTTTGAATTGGATCCGGTATGCAACCGGGAGCCAATGAAGAGCTTTGAGGATGGGAGAGATGTGAGCTCTTCTCTTAGTGCGGGTCAAGATCCTCGCAGCAGAGTTTTGGATTAACTGCAGACGAGACAGCTCCTTCTTACTTAAACAGGAAATAGACTGTTACAGTAGTCTAGCCGCGTAAGACACAAAAGCATGTATAAGAACTTCTAGATCCTTACATGACACCATTTTCCTGAGTTTAGAAATGTTTTCTCTCAGCTGGAAGAAACAGTTTTTCACCAGCTGTTTGGAGTGCTGCTCCAGTGACATGTCTTTGTCAAAAATAACCTCCCAAGTTTTTTCTAAGGGTTTTGACTGCCTGGCCAAAGAACCCAAATGCTGTATAATCCCTGGTATGAAGTCATCAGGGGCAATGACTAGTGTTTCTGTTTTTTCTGAGTTTAGTTGCAAAGAGTTTTTACTGAGCCATTGTTTGATCTGAATCAGGCAGTTCATCAGAGAATCCAGTTTGTGTGTCTCAGAGGGCTTAAAAGAGCAATATAGCTGGATGTCATCAGCAAAAAAGTGATAGGAGACATCACTGAACTCCTGGATGATCTTTCCAAGGGGGATCATGTACAACAGGAACAGGACAGGACCCAGAACAGAGCCCTGAGGAACACCACACAGTAAGTCTGCTGACTCAGACATTATCTGATTAGCCATGACACTAAAACTCCGACCAGACAAGTAAGAGGAAAACCAGTGGAGAACTGACCCTGACAGACCAATAAGGTCCCTCAACCTCTTCAATAGGATCTGATGATCAACCGTGTCAAATGCTGATGAGAGATCTAGTAAGACTAGAACAGTGTGTTTGCCAGAATCAGCGGACATCAAGATGTCACTGGACACTTTCAGCAGGGCTGTTTCTGTGGAGTAATGTTTCCGAAAACCTGACTGAAAAGTATCATAGATTTTCTTTTTGTCGAGGAACTCTGACAATTGTTCAGAGACCACTTTCTCAAGAACTTTGGAAAGAAATGAAAGCTTTGATATGGGTCTGTAATTTTGGACATCCAATGGGTCCAAATTAGGCTTTTTGAGCAAAGGCTCCACTGTGGCATGTTTAAATTGATTTGGAAACACACCAGTGGAGAGTGAAAGGTTTATCATTTCAGTGACACTTTGGCCAATAACATCGAAGACTTTTGAGAACAGCTTAGAAGGAATCACATCAGATGGACAAGAAGAGGGTTTCATCTTAGTCAGCAAATCTGATATGTCCTCTAAAGTGACAGGCTTGAAAGTTGACCATGTTTGTGAGACAGGCTCCACTGCAACAAAACCATCACAACAAAGGGGTGAGAGTTGGGCTGTGATTCTTCTAGTCTTGTTTACAAAAAACTCAAGAAATTCATTGCTGTCAGCTTTGCAGGACACAGAGGTTACTGGAGCTGCAGGACAAACAATAGAATTTATGGTGTCAAACAAAACTTTAGGACTCTTCTTGTTCAGGGATATTAGCTGGCGGAAGTAGTCAGATCTGGCTTCTTTCACCATCTCATTGTATGAGGACACAAGATCCCTAAGGTGTAGCCTGTGGACCATGAGTTTGGTGGATTTCAAAAGACGCTCAGTTTGACGACACTGTCTCTTTAAGTTTTGAATAGTTTCATTAATCCAGGGATGCACTTTTTTCTGTGATAAGTTGGATTTGACAGGGGCCACTTGATCCAGAATTCTGACACAGTGATCACTAAAACAATCAACCAGACTGTTCACATCAAAACATCCCTCAAATAAATGGGGGTCAAACAGCGCTGAGAAGTGTTCGGCAGTGTTGGCAGTGATAATGCGCCTTCGTGACATGATGGTTGAAGCAGCAGGCTCAGACGGGACATTTAACTCAAAAAAGACACCACTGTGATCACTCATATGCACATCCTCCACACACAGATTAGCAATGCTCAGTCCAAGAGTAAAAACTAAGTCCAGAGTGTGGCCCTTCTGATGGGTGGGGTCAAAGACATGCTGCTCAAAATTAAAAATTTCAGTTAAAGATAAAAATTCCATTGCTGAACAGGATGAGCTGTCAGTTACATGAAAGTTAAAATCGCCAAGAATCAAGACCTTTTCCAGTTTTATAATAGAAGTCAGAAAATCACTAAAATCCTGTAAAAATGAGGCAGCAGGACCAGGGGGGCGGTATACCAGCACACAATAAAATGGGTTTGAGGATTCAACTTTGATTGACAAAAATTCAAAAGAAGAAAATAATTGTGAGTTTAGGTCTCTGCATGTGTAGTTGTCTTTGTAAACAACTGCCACACCCCCTCCGCGGCGAGAAGGGCGGGGCTTACCGATGACAGAACAGCTGTCCAGACAGAGTTCGTTTAAATGAATAAACTCCCCCTCCTTCTGCCAAGTCTCCGTGAGATACATGAAGTCCAGCTCTTTTCTCGAAAAAAGTTCGTTCAATGAGAAGGATTTATTGGAAATAGAGCGGGCATTCAGCAATCCAAGCCGTATCGGAGGTGGTGACGTCATGATTGGAGCGATGGCCGGGCTCGCTGGGATTGGTCGCAGGGACGATGAGCGGTCACGTGACCTCCAGCTGGGTGTCCGCTGCAGTAGAAGCCGCGAGAACACCAGTGTAAACACGGAAGTACAGGAAGGTGGTGGCATCCAGAGGATAGAACGCCGACATTGTAGGGGCTCCAGAGCAGCAGCCGGGATAATCCGAGCAGGCGATGACAGCGGCAGGGTCGTGCCGCTGAGATCTTCCTGAAGGGGAATCGAGCGCAATAACATCGCTACAGTTTTCTTGTCAATAGAAAACTGACAAAAGATTTGTAAAATGCAGGTTGTGTACATCTGAGGTGGATTTTAGGTCACTTCTAAAGTTAATACCCCTTAGAATTTTGACCTTTTGGCACATCCAGTCAGGGGTCGCCCCAGTGAATCAGCTTTTGTACAGGAGGTTTGGCAGAGACTTCTTGACACAACCCTTTATTTTCAGGAGTGACAGAAAAAAGTAAAACCCACAGCCTTTTTGGCTTATTGCATCTCTGGTACACACTCATGTTTACTGCACACCAGTCCTGCACAAAGCCAACTGAGCCATCCAGCCTCTTAAACCTCGTTTCCACTGAGCGGTCCAGTCCAGTACGGTAAGGAGTGGTACGGTACGGTCCAGTAAATTCTGGCGAGTGTTTTCGACTCTGTTAATTCTCGCTTCCACTAAGCGGTTTGTTTTCACCGCGCATGCGTGGCGTAGACCGCCATTTGTGTCATTGTAGTGCGTCGGCTAGAAAAGTCAAAACAATTGGGGTCATCCAGCATCTTGTCTTTTTTTTTGTCCAAAATATGACTGTGACAAAGAAGCTGAGACGTTTGGATCCATATGCAACAACGTTTTAATGATGACAAGGAGCAGGTAAACACAAGACAAGGCGTAGTCAGGAAACAGGCCAGGGTCAGAGCAAGGAGCGAGGGAGGAGAAGAAAAACAGGCAGGGGTCAAAAACAGAGAGGCAGAAGAGAATAAATGCTCAGACTGACCATACCAGAGAACCAATTCAAGACTTCGCATGGAGTAGAGTGGTGAGCAGGGTTAAATACAGTTTGGTGATTAACTTGAATGGGAAACAGCTGGTGAAGGCAGGAGTGGTTGGCAGATGCATTATGGGACATTGAGTGAGGAAGGGAACAGATGTAGTCAGTACTCTGGTGAGGGCTCCCTCTGGTGGTCAGAGGAAGTCACAACTGGTTGAGTGAGGAAACCGCAAAAACCTGAATTCTTATAAACGTTAGCTTAAACGAGTGCTACTGAGCGCTACATCACTTTCTTCCAATCAACGAGTGGCTGCAGCTGCTTTGCTCCTTTCCGTTTCACTTTTCAATGGACCTACAACCCACAGGGCCCACCATGAGGTACGGTTTAATGGGTTCATTTTACAATGGGAACTCTCGATACTGGACCACTCAGTGGAAACCAGGCTTAAGACCACGTCACATATCCCAAAACGCCACTGCGTGGCGACCAAAATGCTAGTTCTTCAACAAATGCCACGCGGCGACATTTATATTTGGGAGGCAGCAGTCACATTTCTACATGCTGCGCTGGAAACGCAGAGGTTTTAAGAAAAGTTTCAATTTTTTGCAGCAAATTAGTGACATCTTAAATACAGTGAAATTTCTCCTTTGCCTTTTTTAATTATTTCAGCAGACTCTTGATGATCATGTGACCATGATGTTTTTTAGAGTCTGTTAAAACTCATAAGTTACATTTAAGTCTTGACTCGGACTCCAGTGTTCATCTCTGTCACATATAAGATTTAAAACTGGATTGTGCTCTAAAGAGTTTTAATCTTTTTTTGTGGAATTGAGTATTTATTAAGTAAATCTCCACAGAAAAAGGAGATAAAAATAGTATCATAATGGTTTAAGGATTGTTTTTAGAGTACAGTGATTCCAACACCTGCTGACAGTTTTGCAGCATGTTGTCGGCTCAGGTTTGAGTTTGGCTCGCAGCCATTTCCTGCCCCCCCAAAACTTTCCTGTCTGCACTTTACGGTTAAATGATCTCAGGTTTGTCATGCAGTCTTTAACAAGCTGTCCTGCCTGCATAAAAAGGTGATGAAACCTGGGTGAGAATGAGTATTTAAAATTGAGTGGTGCATTGTGGGATCACAGGGATTACAGATTTTTATTTGTTTGAGACGTTTTTCTGCAGCATCAAGTTAACTAACACTTGGGAGCAACACAGGTTGGATGAGAGGCTGCAGGTGGGGCAGTTTGACAAACGTCATGCGATCTTCAGGATCTAAATTCGGAAAATCAACACAGCTCAATTTGTTAATGACTATTTAGGCTAATAGAAATGTTAAAAAATAAACAACATTTGAAATGTATATTTTTAGAGCAGCTACTTAAATGGTTGATGAGGAGGGATAAATAGATGTAACTTAGTTGGGTCGCTGCAAACAGAACCAGTTCTTTAGTTCCAAGCCAGATGCCACCTCAGATAACAAAATGAAGTAATACCGCAATTTTGGAGTATAAGTTGCAGTTTTTTGAATACCTTGGTCGGGGTGCGACTTATACTTGGGGATGACTTATTTATGGCTTAAAAAAAAAAAAAAACAACGATATGGAGTCATTTTGTGACCAATCAAATCAAATTAAATTTATTTACAAAGAAGCACTTTTTATACTTGCACAGCTGGAAGCGCTTTACAGTTAAAACAGACTATGAATGAAAAAAAAAAACAAAAGAGAGAAACCCAGTCCATCCTTTACCCCCCCTCTCCATTAACACACACAAGCAATGACCCTACAAACAATGAATACTTTAATTGTAAAAGAAACTCACCAATAAGCTTTTATGAAACCCAAATAAAAGAATTTTAAAGGTTGAAGTTGAAATATTGTTTTGTGGCTAAACATAAAATTAAAGTGAATGAAGCTTTCTGCATTTCTAATATAAAATTAATTATTTTCAGCTTCAATTTTCTGTTTTTAAGTTACAAAGCTAAAAAATTTCAATTTCAAAGTGATATTTTTTGTTTGTTTCAAATCTTTTTTTCAGTTTCGAACTGAAAA
This sequence comes from Oryzias javanicus, assembly GCA_003999625.1. NCBI lineage: Eukaryota > Metazoa > Chordata > Actinopteri > Beloniformes > Adrianichthyidae > Oryzias > Oryzias javanicus. The sequence continues at coordinate 33,155,802 of CM012450.1, read as the reverse complement.
CTTCACAGTTTTCAACTTTTTTCCCTGTTCTGACACGTAGAGGCGGGGCAAATACGGAGGACCAATCAAAATCAATGAAGGTGATGAATTCAGTCCTGGTGCATTCACTGACTCTGGAAACGTAACAGAAAAATACAGTCAGATTTGAAACCAAAACAAAAAGATTTGAAACTGAAGAAATGTCATGAGACTGAAATGTTTTGAAACTTAAAATGGAAAATCTGGATCCCAAATTAACTAAGTTTATATTAGAATTTCAGAAAGTTTCAAACACTTAATTTTTTTTAGCCAAACACAAATATCTTATTTTGAACTTTTCAAGTTGTTTTATTTGGGTTTAAATTCTTATTGGCCCCAAAATGGCTCCATACACCAACAGCTAGAGGGCACTGTAGATGTTTATGTGTCAATGTTTCTTAGTGACAACAACGCAGAAGAAGAAGCGACTCTCAGTCTTATCTCGGTGTTGGCAGAGCCGTTTAGAAGTAACAAAGCAAGAAGAATTTAATAAATTTAGTGACAAAAGTGATATAAAGAGTTTAGTTGATTAGTTAGTGTATTCTTTAAGCTATGATTATCTGAATATTTGTTCATATATGATGCTACTATACTAGTCTATCAATTTTTGGTTTTTCTCATCACTCTAAAAAAAGTGTTACGATAGTGAAGGTTGCACATTTTAAGTCTATTAGCGTTTTCGTTTACATAATTGGGATTTTTAAAATGAAATGTCCATTGTCGTTCCCATATTTTGTTAAGTAAATTTCTCCCAAAACTGTAAATTATAGGTGATTTTTTTTTACTTCTTTACTAAGATTTTTTTTTTGCATCCTCAATTTATAATCTGGAGTAATTTATAGTTCAGAAAACACATTTGATCGAGTCATCTACAAGTGTTTGCATCAGAATGTAGTGGAGCAGGAATCTTAAGGAGTCATAAGCTCTTTTTTTCAACTTTGATCTGCTCCTGATTCACAACAATTTTAATGTCATTTTAATTTTCTATATTTCTGTTCTCCATCATCAGAAAAAGGCCACAAGAACATGTTAAAAACACCATTTTGGTCACAGTAAGTCTTTAAAGAAGGCAATTTACAATGTTTGTTGACTAAACAAAATTCTCACAGGGGGCAGCGAAATGGCAAAAAAGCCACACTGTGATATTAAGTCCGAGCAAAACATCACACAGAGACACATGAGGTGCAGTGAACAGACCAGAGCTGTTCATTTTTGTAGTAGCAGTCAGAGGCGCTGGCCTGCGTGGTGAACCACATCGTTTTTTGGTGCCACGCGTCTTTCCTGTGTTGGTTTATGGTTGTGTGGTGACATAAGTGATTCCAGTCCTGCGCCGTGGAGCCGTGACGCAGATCCAAAGAAAACCCTTCAGATATGTGTGTTTGTTTGCCTAAAAGGAGGCCCTGTAGTTGGTCTTCCTGATTGTGAGCTAATAACGTTTAAATGTGGATTATTTTTCTGCCCCTGCGGCTGAAAACATTCTGGTTTTCACATTATTTATCTGTAAACAATAATTTGATTGTGCGAGCGGGGAACAAATACTTCATGTCAGCCTTCAGCTGAATAATTGTGTGCAGATATCTATGTTTGTGCGTTTATGAAAAGGACACACGCTCTCTGGTTTTGCTCTGGAATTGCAGTCATTATGTGGATTAATTAGCTGTGAAATGGCTCTCAGACAGAGGAAGGCCGGCTGCATTCAGACTGCCAGCTAACCATTTGAGTTGGCATTGAGCCACCAGGCAAACGCACGCATGCACCTTTGGATTTTATATTTCAGCCTATTAGCACATAACCCACATTAATCTGTTTTGACTGCAAGTCGGGGAAATCCTCTTTGGAACCAAGAATGTGCAACATGTGACACAAAGACAGCGAGGACAAGCAAGCTGCTGCGTTTCCTGGAAAACACTCAAAATACTTTGAGCTTAACACGGATCTTTTGGGGTATTAGCCTAATTTAGGTCATGACTACTCAAAGCAACTGAACAAGAATGAAAAACTAAGATTAAATAATTATGGAGAGAAAATAGACTGCATGCATAATTCTTGATTTGTGCGTGACTTAGAATTTGTGCATGTGTATTCTTGATTTGTAACTCATACAATCCATTTTTTTTACAAAAAATTATGAAATTCAAAAAATATAATTTACACATTCACAACTTAAAATTACAACAGTAAAACTAACTAAACACAGAAATCTTGAAAATTACGCACCCATCCCTTGTTACGCACAAACTTGATGTGAGATTCTTCACGTCTCCAAGATTCATGCATAAGTGATGCGTTTAAATGCTGCTGGAATGCTGGATTTTCTTTTCAGTTGCTTTGAACTTAGATTGTGAATAAAATTTGGTGAAAACTTGACATTTTCCCACTTTCTTATTTATTTATTTCACAGGGACAGCGCACATCAATAGCATCTCTGCAATGTGCCAGAATTAGCTAAAAGCTATTTTTCATCTGTAGTCCCTGGACAGGTGTTAAAAAATTGTCAACCTAAAAATCTCAAAACATCACTTAAATACACAAGTAAAATATATAGAAATACATAAAAAAAGCTTAGAAAATCAGTTATAATACATATAAAATACATATAACAATACTAAAATGCACACAGTAAGAAACAATAAAACTACTATAAAAGTTACATAGGTGGCATAGAATGGACAGGGAGTGGCAGGCAAATAAAACAATTCAATGTAGACATGTTTGTTGCGATATAAACCAGTTTTTTAAGTGTGTTTTAAACAGAGTGTATGTGTCTTAAACAGACATGCCCGATAATTAATATGAAAAAAGTCTAAATAGATCAAGAATTACGCACGCACAAATCCAAAGTTACGCACAAACTGGGGTGAGACTGTTTTCTCTCCATAAATAATAGCTTTATCGGTTTAGTTACATTTTGTGTCCGGTCGTTTTGTCAGACACGGTACCAGATGTGGGCAAACCTCAGGTGGGCGGACATTACCGGTATCTTAACCCTTGCCTCGTCTACATCTGGTACCACGTCCGTAACCAGTACCGATCCAGTAGGATATTTGTGTGATCCACGTCCCGCCACAGAACCAGTTTGTGGTCCAGAGATTGGGGAGCCTTGATTTAATTGGAACATGTCAAAAGAGGATGAGTTGGGGACACCCAAAATATCAATTTTTGATGTGGAAGGTCCTTGACCTTGCGTTAAAATGACAACTTTGGAATAAGAATGTGTTGGTCTTCAAGAACTCTGACAAGAAAACCTTAATTAGATCGCAGAGGTACAATGCAGATGGCTGTTCCGCATTGACACAGGAATTTTTTTATTTATTTATTTATTTTTTTTCTGAACTTTGCAAATGTGTTTATTTTTATTTTCTGAAATGTTATGTTGGGTTGGGGTGGATACTGAGAGCCTGTCCTGTTATGTGAGGGTGTGTGTGTGTGTTCATTATGTGTAGTTTTTATTTGTTTCTATTATCTTGTTTGACTTCTACTCATTCATTTGTTATTATTTCTTGAAACGGAGGACTCCCTTGAAAACGAGATGTTCCATCTCTAGGGGTTTTTAATCCTCCTATCTCAGGTTAAATGTATAAATAAATAAAAATAAAAAAAATTGTAAATGTGTCTGCGGTGCTGTCTGGTATACGTTTCATATTTCCTAAATAATCAAGACATATATTTAAAAGAATATTTATCTTGGGTTGCAGTGGATGCAGTTTGTCTTTTTTTCTAGATGGAAACAGTTCAGTTTATTCGTGTAATTTTTGTAAACAAAGTTCAGTATGAAGCTGGATTTACCTCTAAACCAACATTGATGATCATTACAAAAAGTGTACAAAAAGTCATTTTTGTCAGACAGTTTCATAGTTGCTGCAGATTTAAGGTATTTCAACATAAAAAGTTTCCACCAACGTCTGGGACCAGAATTCAGAACTGTGATGAATTAGACGAGCTCAGCACCAGATCCAGATCGCACCTGGAGCTCTTCAAGCCCTTCCAAGGAGCTAAAAAGCACTTGTTCTTCCCTATTCTGGCCGACTCTCAATACACACAAGAGTCTACTCGGTAAATATTTACAAACCTGTTCCCACTTAACTAAAACTCAATTTAACACTTCAAAGTTCTAGGAGCTCACGGTGAAGCCATGTCTTATGTTTAATAGTTTCTTTAAAAGGAAGCGCGGCGTTTCCCTGACGTTACGTAACAATTACGATTAGTGACTTTAAGCTCCTTAAACTTTGTGTTGGATCAGGGACAAACAAACTCCAGTTCACACTGGACGGGTCACAGGATGATGGAGCCCAAAGAACTGAGCATTCAAGCTGTAGCAGCTTTCACACATTCAACTATTCAGGTGAAGATGGCGCGCATCAACTTTCTCCTTCATATATATTCTTAAAGAAGAGAAGAAAACTGTAAATATTATTCATCCATTCTTGGTAAGGAGCCACTTCAGCGCTCTGTATGGAGTGATATTTGTGCCATTATTCCAAGAGCAACTTTCACTGTTTTTGGCGTAAAACTTTTTGTACTTAAAATCCTTTTTCACTTAAAACAGAAAAATGCACTGAAAACTCAAAAATATGTGTTACCAAATCCATTTTCCTTTTTCACTCAAGAGGAATTCTCTCTCCTTGATGCTGATTGGTCAGAAATTCTTCCCATCAGCTTGCAGACTGAAGTGCTGTCTGTCTGTGATTGGCTGGCTTTTGTGGCACATTTTTGATCTGTTTTGAGCACAGAAGAGAGAATAAATCGAGTGAAATCTGTCTAATTGCTCATATTTTTAACATTCAAGAGTAAAGTTGTAAGTATTTTTAAGTTTCAAGAGTTGAACTCTTATGAGTATTGCCGTTAATTTTGAGTTTCAAAAGTAGAATTGTTTTGATTGGTTGCACATATTTTGGGGTTTAAAAGTAAAATTGTTTAAATTGCTTGTATTTTTGAGCTTTAGGGCGAATTCTTTTTTTGATTGGTTGCACATATTTTAAGTTTCAAGAGTGAAATGGTTTTGATTGCACATATATAGGTTTACAAGTAAAAATTCTTGGATTGCATGTTTTTTAAGTTTCAAAAGTTAAATTGTTTTGACTGATTGCACATATTTATGGGTAAAAATTCTTGGATTGCACATATTTTCGAGTTCGAGTGTAAAACTGTTTCAATTGATTGGAAATATCGTTTAGTTTCAAGGGTAAAATTGTTCTGATTGCACATATTTATGCAAACATTTATGGGTTATGAGTAAAAATTCTTGCTGAGTTTAAAATGATTTGAATGGTGGCACAAATTGTTTCTACTTTAAGAGTAACATTGTTTGATTAATTGCTCATTGTTTATGTTTAATGTTTTAAATGCACATATTATTGATTTTAAGAGTAAAATTATTTTTATTGCACAATAACTTTTTAAAGTTTTATGCTCAAAACAGTGAATGTTATGCTTGTGACATAAAAATCACTCTATAGGCTCTGCAGATGAAAATCTATTCAGCTGTAGACATTTTTCAGCCTTTGTCCTCCTGAAAACTAACTTTCTCCATCCTTTCTCCTCCATTGAGTCTGTCCACACGCTCAACTATAGAGTTTCTTCTCTTCTTTAACTTCATACCTCTATGGTCTCATCTGTTCCCCTTCAGCACAGCTCTAAAAAAAATATCCACCGTTGAATCTTTTATTCCTCTCTGTCTGCTTTTAAACAATAGAAACGTTTCAAGTTCTTTGAAGGATTTTCCTCCAAATTAAAGTAAACTTTAAAAATTACTTTGGCCAGTTTGATTCTTTTCCATCCAAGATTGAAACTAAAAATAACTATTTTGGTGCTTTTTATGTTTGAACATTTCTCAAAGCTTTAGGTTTGGTCAGTCATCATTGGTCCAGTGTGTTAATATCTTTTTTACTTAGCTTTTACAAGCCCTTTAGATTAGTTTTGAATTTACTTTGAACGAAATAAAACATAGTTAAAAAAAAAAAAAAAAAAAACTCTGTAACTTAGATGAACTATAGGATGAATTACATAAGAAAGGCATACACTACAGGGGGAAAAAGAAAATGGAGAATATACACGTCCGACATCATAAAATTGCCACTAGAACATGTTATAAACAACAAAAACTTTATTTTTTAATTTTTTATTGAAGTGGGTCTTTAAAAGTCAAACCAGAGGTGAAGCTTGACAACATCAAGTCTTCATTACTCTGCCTAAAAAAAAAAAAAAAAAAAAACTACAATATTTAAAATGAACAATCAGGTTTGTAACAGACTGACATTCACTCAGAGGGAAACCGAACGGATGGTTCATGAAGACGTTTGTGTTGTTTGGGTGCCGTCCTCTTGTTATTTTAGGAGTGTGTGCTTGTTCCCCAGCTATCAGCTCACTGATTGTCTGCAGCTGCTCCCACTTATCAAAGGGGGACATGTTCCTGTGATGTGGCCCTTCAGGGCCCTTATCAGGAACATAGCTGTACAGCTTTATCAGGCGGTGTGGGGGCGTGATTGGAGGAGGGTCAATCAGCATTAGAAAGCCACATGAACCGTGTCCCCGCCTCACCGATTCGTCTCTGACATTCACACTGACTCGTCCTGGAGGGACATGTTTCCAAAAGCTCAGGCATCTTAAAACTCTTTAGGATTAGTCCAAATATGTTGTGTTTAAACAGAATTATCACCTTTACTTGACAAGTAAAGTATCTTTCAAACTAGACTTATTTGTGACTTTAATTAGGGAAATTTTGAAATGGTTCTGCATCAGTTATGTGACGTTGTCATGGTAACATCACCTTAAGTGTTATTGATAAAATAGTAAAAAATGTTTTCTGAGATATTGTTTAAATTTTAGATTTTCTGAAGAGAAAGAAGGGTATAATTAGTGAGATACAAAACGTAATTAAAATGTATGCATCCATACGCAGTGTTTATATGCACTTATAATTCAAGATGGATGTAATCCATTTTATGAATAATAAAGAACTGGCTCTGAAAAAGTTTCAACTTTCACAAATAAAAGAAACAAAATATTCATAAAATACATATAAAAAGCCTTTTTACCAAATCTATTAAATGCAATTCCTATTTTTTCTTGTTAAATCTTAAAAATTAATTTGTAAAATTAAGCTGCATTAGGAATTAAGACAATAAAAATGACAAATTTTCTAATATTTTTTAAAATATGATTACATATTTATATATTGTTTGTTGTTCAATATATAAAAATATGTGACATATTTATATATTTATATACAAATGATTACAATTACACATTTGCATACAAAAAGATGGATTTTAAGATAATAACTTTTTATCAAAAAAAAACTTTTTAAACAAAAAAGTTTGTGCATGAAATATATTCATCCTTTTTTTTTTCTTAAAATGTCACAAAAATATTTTTTATAAGCTCTTACCTCTTGTTTGTGCTTCAGATTCCCTGTCTTGCTCTAAAAAATCTAATTCTTTGATATGCAATTTAATTGATTTATCTAATATCTAATATTCTATCAAGTATTATTATCCAATAATCTAACTTTATCTAATGTTTTTTTTTTAGATTTGTGAAATTTTTGCTCAGTTTTGACAATCTTCATACTATCCTTATTTTGTGTTGCTTCTCTCTGAAATTTCTGAAAACTAAAATGATTTGAGGGAAAAATTTTCCTGATTTTATCAAACGACAATCTATTTGTGAACATAAATATGTAGTCGTATGTGTCTTTAAAAGTTTAAGAAAACAACGTTCCTTCGTTTCAAACAGAAGCAAAGACCAGTAGAACTGAATTGGTCTGTTTCTGCAGCGATGGACAAACGAAGCTGCTGCTCCTGGCTCAGTCGTAGAGGATTAAACAAACTCACAAGACACACAAATTGACCACAAAATGTGTCTCCGGAGGTTTCCCTGTTTGATAAACCTCAGCCAGGGTGAAGAATCAACCAGGAAGTGGTCTGCGGCTCGCAGAGATAAGCTGTGGTATGTCACGCACCGACTCTCAGTCCCGGCGCTGATAGCACCCGACCCTTTCATGTGGCTCCTGGGGAGGGCGGGGGGGCTGATTGAGTGGGAGGGAAATCAACAGAGACAACAGGAATGGCTTCAGGGATGCTGCTTTGTCACATCTCCGTCTCAGCTCTTATCAGATCACCTTCATCTCTTCTCCTTTCAGATGAAAATGGAGGAAAGCTGCAAACTCCATTTTTGATCTGATTTAATCCTTTAAAGGTCATAAATGTAACGTCAACATCCGAATGAGTCCAGAGAAAATGTAGTTTAGAGTTTTCTGTTTATTGTAACTAAATCCTTCTGACGTGGAGCCTTAAAACTCTTTCTTGCCTTTTTTGAGGGAATGAACGCGTAGTTTGAGCCTCTAACGATCACGAAGTTCATTCCTCTGAGTAATAAAACTCGTTAAACAGCCGGTCCCAGAGGGTCTCTGCGTCCCCACAGGATGTTTGCAGTGAAATTTAAGATTCGACAGGAGAAAGTGGAAGAGGAAGCGAGGGGGAAAGGTGCGTGTGTTTACTTCCTCTAAGACGTTACACTTTGACCTCTGAGGATGAACCTGGACTGAATGTGGAGGCTTGGCAGTCCTGCATCCTGACGCTAATAGGATGCCTCTTCTTGTCTCTTGTGTGTGTTTGTGTGTGGCTGGAGGAAGTGATAAGTCTGTTCACGTTCACAAGCGTCTGCTGCAAACTCTGGACAAGTGTCTCTTTGTGTTCAAGTAGGAGGAAATCGGTTAGATAATGCATCTGTGGGTGTGCACGCCTGCGTGTGTGTGTGTGTTTTACATCAGCAATGTGGTGAATATCAGAAAAAACAACAAAAAATCAAGTTTTATTGGTTATAAAACTTAAATATTTCATGAAAACATAAAAAAGTAAAGTTTTCATGACCACTCCCATCATTTTTTTTATCCATTTGTAAAGCGTTCCCAGCGGTCTCTTTGTTATAATTATGTCTTTTTAGCTAAAATAATTTTAAAAAAAACTGTCATTTTCTAGGACATTGTTTCAGCAGAGCAGCAGTTGTTTTATTAAAAATTCACATCTTCCCTTTTTCCTCCCTATCGCTGTGAGCTCTCTGTTTAGACGCTCTCCCGCTATAGCCTCCAACCCGTAACATCCAAAACCCTACATTACCCGTCAAACAAAAATGGCGAGAAATATTTGAACTCAAAAATTTTGAGCCAAATTTCGACTCGAACGAGTAAAAAACAAAGACCCTCATGGATCTATTCGTCTCAGAATGGAAGTAGGGAACCCGTTGCCCCCCCCAGAGGATTTTTGACTACACAAATAAATTATTTTGTCAGTTCCTGATTCACAGCGATTTGAACAAAGAAATACTCAGAGAAGCAGTTGTAACCCTTTTGCTGGAAATACACAAAACCACCAAAGATGTTGAATAAAGACTGACACCCCCCACCATCACCACCTTCTGTTACTGAATCTCCTACTACCATTGACTGTATGTAGAGAACCGGACATAGCAGGTGTGACATCACTCGTAGAAAGTTCCTTATTTCCAGTTCCAGCAAAATTAAATTTTATGGATTTATTTTAGAGATCTAATAAGATTAATACATCAAATGCTATAAAACTGGAACAATTTTTGCCTTTTTGTTTGATGAATAATCACCTCTCATGAGAATTTTTTTGCTAGTTCATTATTTCCGTTAATATTGTTTTTATTTGTTACACTCAATATTCCTTTTTTCTCTCCATGTCCTCATTACTTTTCTAAAAAATATAACATAAGATAGCATTGGTCATTGCTTTCTGACTGAATACTTGCTGGTGTGTTTTGAAATTATGTATATTGTTCAATAAAGTTCATTAAATAAAGGGTTGCATTCTTTTCCATGTATTTTTTTTATTATATTTAGAGATCTAAACAGCAGGAACCTAAAAGTTGAATAAAAATATTAAAATAATCATGACAAAAGGGAGAATCGGAACATTTAAAGAACTGAGAAAATATTTAAGGTCATGGATTTTTGATTGACAGCTCTTTATATAGATGGGTGAACCCAAACTCTTCTTTTTCCGCCCAAATATTTTTTTTAGAATAGTGTTGAGGTATGTAGAATAAACCTGGCGGTCTTAACGCCGTGTTGAATCCAATGGATGACCTCAGATCTTACACCTCCAACTATGTCAGTCTGTGGTGGAGATGCTGTCAGACCAATGGTTTAATTTAGACATTCTGTTTAAGAATGATTTGAAATAAATTAATTGAAGCCAAGGCAGTTGACTGCACTTGCTTCTTCAATTATTACCCCATCTGATTCCCAAGTATCATCAACATTTAATACTCACGACAGTCATTATTGGCTAAATTTAGAAGAACTTCTCTGGGATCTTGATACACAGATGAGCTTAAATTTTTGGTGTATTTTCTCAAACTTTTTAAAATTTAGGTATTTCTTAATGACCAAACATGAAATCAAAAGCGGTAAATCTCAACCAGCTGTTTGCTGTTGCTGGTTAATGTATTTATCACACAGCTCTTTTGGCCTCCATCATGATGTTTACATGTATAATTAGAGGTCTATATAAGCTTCTGATGCATCCTGATGTTCACTGCATTCTAGTATTTTATTGCACTTCTGATTAATCCAGAGATTCACTTTCTATTATTCAGGAGGGTTTATTTATGTTGTAAACAAGCAAAGAAGTTTCTTTTCTGTTTGTCATTTGGTGTCTAACTTTGATTGGTCTGAACTTTTCTCCACTGTTTCACCCATGGTTTCACCCACAGAACTGCAAGTTTTCCACTTCTGCCATTTGAATTAAAATGAGTGGGCAGGGCTTGTTTGCATTACCTTCCATTACTTTTGCAAAACTAAAAATATTGATTTGTTAATCAATCTTTTTTCAAAATTGTCATCAGAACAAAGAATCTTTATTTTAAGATCAGAAGTAGCATTCATTTGTTCTTTTAAAGAACCAGAACATCTTTTATTTTATTCTTCCCTCCAGCCCGTCACTCTGCATCTCTGCCCAACATCAAAAATAAACATGACCCCCGAATCCTGACGAGATGCGACCTCAGAGCTTCAACCTATAAACACACGCACACAAATATGTCAACATCAGCGGTGCCTTCAGAATCTGCCTGCCTAATGATCCATTACCTTCTTATTTCGATCTTAAATTTTAAAAAATAAGAGTTTAAATGAAATGCACAACCACTTTCAGTTTGAAAAAAAATTTGCTGTTCAAAATAAGACACTCTTGTGTCAGTTTTACCAAAACAACATTTATGAGCCAAATTCTTTTATTTATTTATATTTTTGAGATTATTTCTGAAAATGTTCATTTAGTTTTTAAATCTTTAGATAAAAGTACAAACATAATGTAATATATTTACTACATTGTATATTGTAAGCACCTTTTCAAAACTTTTTGTGGCATTTTTAAACATTTTAATTTGCGCAGTTAAAAAAAAGAAACAAAGTCAACAATAAAAAAAATAAAACTAAAAAATCACAAAGACATGTTCAGTGTTCACTATGGAAAACAAAACATTCTGGGCCATTTATGCCACCTCCTCTTTAATTTATTCGTCAGTTCATAAGACAAATAAATATTTCAGATTGGTCAAACATGAATAACAATGGACACATTTGTAGTGTAATGTTCTGGTTAAGAGTTTCCATCCACTGACGGGGATTTTTTTTTTCCCTCTGGAAAGTCGTCTGGACTAAAAACGAACCCCCTTCACGTCTCTAATGGCAGAAAACTAAAAACATTATGGTTTTTAAATTTCTGTTTTCCATAACAGTATTACAGTGAAACCGTCATGGAACGTGCATGAACAACACGTGGGGTTTTTTCTTGTCTGGAAAGGTTTTTTTTTTTTTTGTCCTGAATCTACACTGAAAGGCATTAGCAGGAATATTCCTGTTGCTGCAACACGTGATGTAAAATATAGAGAACATTCCTTTTTCGGATCTTATTTGCAGCCGAAGAAAAAGATAAAACAGGGGAGATGAGTTGATTTATTCAGGATATTTTGCTTCATAATGAATACATGTTTGCAATAATTACTAATATCTAGTGATATACAGTTAAACAGTTTGATAAGATGCTGGTTTTCACTGAAAATTGTCTTTTTTTTTGTTTTTGGTGTTTTTAACAGGTATTTTTCTGATGATGATGGGCATAAACCTGCAGGAAAGTGTGTAAACAGTGAGGGAAAGGGGGGCGGGGTTGCTCCATAACTCAGAGGTGAATTTGTAATGAACTCCTGCAGAAACTATGTCCTCAAAAGCAACACAGATTTTAGAATTTTGTCTAAAAACAATAAAACCATAATAAATATCAAAAGTGAGGGACTTTGGTGTCAACACTGTGATGTAAATGGGAACAAATCTGTTTTCCGTCTGTTTGATGGGAAGGAGAAGCAGCAGCAGGAACACATGGTCCCAATTTCATGGTTGTGGACGGAGGAGTGCCGGCGGATGCGAGGAGGGCAGGAACAAAACTTGCAATCTGGAGACATTAAAGCTCCTGTAATAGTCCCAGCCACTTCCACGACCAGGAAGTTCTTCTGTACCGGCGTGAGCTTCAGTGTTTATCTTTGTGAGGAGCAATCAGAGTGATAATCTGCTGCTCAGTCAGGGTTACATTCAGTTCTGTTTACTTTGAAGGTTATCTGTAACTCCTTCACTTTCACAAACTCACATTGTGAGGCTGAGCAGACCATAACAACGCAGTAAAACCTGAGCAGCGGGGCAGAGCGGGACGCCAAGACTTCCTGATGCTCCACGGTCTTCCTGAGCTGGTAATGAGACCTGAAAACACGGCTTTCACTCTGTTTTTAGCTTTATTTGTCCTCCACCTCCTCAAAAGTCTCAGTTTAACTCCTCTGTTCATGGAAACACTGCAACCCTTTGGTATTCTGCTTTAACTTGCTAAACATGGGCTTCTTTCATAACATTTCATAGCAATCAAAGTGCTTATATATGTTTATATAGTTCTCTCGCCGCTTAGTCAAAGTTCTTTGTTATTGTAAAGCTGCTAACTTGCAGAGAAAATATATGTATAATAATCTAATTTAAAGGTAATAGAAAAAGTCTGTTTATGTCTTATAATTGCAAAACATACATGTTGAATGCTGTCACTTGACAAATCCAGGATAATTAAGACTTTAACACCAGAATTCCAATGTTTATGTTTTTAATTTACTGTAATTTTTTAATTGTTAACATGATTCATTCCAGTAGATTCTGGAAGCAGAAAAGCGGCTCGACGAGAATCTGCTGGAATTACGATGATCGTGTTGACAGCTGAAAAGTTACAGCGTGTTAAAGATTTTGTGTTTAAGGGTCACAGGTGATGCCTCAGGTGTTAAAGGGGCCAATATCATGCAAAAATCAACTTTTTTGAGCTATAAGTGTTAATTCTTTAAGAAAAACAAGACTAAAGTGGCGTTTCGCTCCATCTCTCTGAGCACCTCGACATCCACAAGAACGAGCGACTCCTCAAATTCGTTCGTTTGAACGTATGAAGAGTCTACTGCCAGTTCCGCCCCCAGACTAACACAGAGCTGGGGTGATCGGAAAAACACTTTCATTTTAGCATCGCCTCTGAGTAGAAGTGGTTTCTCTTGTTTCTGGATGTACAATCTCGCTGGAAAAATAAGGAGCTTGGAAAAATAACTAATATTTCATTTAAAAAATGTGCTTTTGTGTTTTAAAGGCTATATATTGTAACATACAGTGCTTTAAGTGGGCACTTAATACTGGCCCTTCTAAAAATGCTGCTACTTCTCCACGCCAAGTACTGCTGGAACTCAGTTTCGGTACGAATACTCAACTCAAAAAACCTTTTACATGATTTTTATTTTTTTAAGAGAAGAAATAACAATCTAGATTAGATCCAGAAAAATTGACTTATTTTTATTGGTCAATATTTAGATTCAAGATTCTCTGCATTTTATATTTTGACTTCCATAACTGAGAGTACCACCACTTCTTGTTGTCCAGTTAAAGCAATGATAATATAAGGATATAGTTTACTCAGAAAGGTTTAGAATAGCATGACAAAGGCCATTCACATTTTCACATCGACATTTGTGAACAAGTAAATACTAGTAAACTTAATTTCAGCTTTTTGTTTACATTGTTTGTATAAATGTATCATTTTTCATTCCCACAATGCAAAGCGACGCTTCGATAGGACAAAAACGGCAGCTTTTGATTGTGACGTCATCTATGGAAAATGGTTTAGTTTAGATATGGAGCCAAACATTGTCAGTGAGCGGTGATTGGTCTGAGGAATCTGGGATAATCACCCTCACCAATCAGGAGTGAGCTTCTTAAAATTTCACTTGAAAATGGACAAATCTGCTATCAAATGATTTACGTTGGACGAGTAGGCACCACATGCTTTTTCTGCAGCATCTGATTGGACAGTTTATAACTTGAAGAACTTTCACTACAGAAAAATATAATGACAGTAAAAGTTTGATTTGAAGGAACATGTTAAAAAAGGTATTCTGAGAAATAGAACGACAGACTAATAGCTGTTAATTTCTTTACTACCTATTTGGAACCTCACTCAGTCCACTTTTCATGTACAGTCAATGACTGTATACGAAAGAGATCTATTTTTCTGTATCACTAGACTCTGTGACTGCGGGTTGCTGGTTTGAGTAGTTCAAAGAGCTTTTTCTCATAGGTGTGCCTCTCCATCAGGGGAGGTAAATGCTGAAGGCCGCAGTATTTGAGTGAGCTTTGAACACAGCAGTGAGAGTTTGAAACAGCGGCGTTGAATGGGCGCCACCTCACCTCACTTTCAATTTTGTCGTATTTTTATTCCAGACATATAGAAGTAGTTTTTCCTGGTTTATTGTGGGTGTTAGTTCTAAAACTAACCTGCATTTGGTGAAATTTATGAACTAGGCAGACAAACATTTTTACACTTTTCTCTCTTGTTTAAACTCGAAAGTTCACAGAAAAATGTTTCCTGTTTTATAGAATGAAAACAAAGATCTCTATGCGATTGGAGATTTGTGGAAAGCTAAACTCGTTCTGGACAGGAGATACGGCACAGAAATTGATTGACAGGGTCAACAGCCAATCAGGATGCAGAATTTATTGCACTGTAAGAAAAAGGAAGAAAAATTGCACTGAAACTAATCAGTGAAGCAATGAAATAAACTGCAATATGGCGAGGGAAGAGTGTAAGCTTAAACAAAAATGTCTAAGCTCGCAAAAGTCCAAACTTTAGATTTGAACATAAGAAGATAAAGTCCTCCTGCAGCCATTAAAACACACAAAACCACATTTACAGACCCTCTATGTACAGAATCCATCCACAGACAGTCGCCAGGAAACAAGTTTCCTCCGTGCAGATTCAAAGTTCCTCACATCAAATGTGCTTCTGTTCATCACCCCCTCTTGAGAAAGTACTTACTCACTAACACGCAGAGGGGGGTGTAGTTTCAGTCAACACTCAGCCCTGTGTGTTTGACTGCAGCGTCTGGACTTCACTGGAGGCATTTCATCAGCGTTAGGACGCCAGTAAAACCCTCCTCTGTGGGGCCGCGCTCACAGGAGCCGCCGGCGGCGAACAGAACCACAAACCTGAGGCGCCGCTGAAAGGAGCCCTCAGTGCGTCAATGGACCGTTCTCTGACAGGGACCGATGGCGGAGAGGAGGAACACTGCAACGGTGAAAACAGGAAGGAATGGACTGATAACTCAGATAAATTAAAACACTGTCTCCTTTGTGGGACAGGATAACAAAAATGTTGCAAAGAAGACCAGAGTAGGTGGAGTGAAACTGTGTGTAGGTTGGATATTTTTGAACTGATTTGACTAAATTACTATATTAAAAAATAATTTATTAAACATGGTTTTTACACATAAATACATAATTACTGTCCCTCTTGTGATTTAAAATACTTTAAAGGCCCACTTTCATCATATTTTCGTGTATTCTTTTAATCAAAATGTTTCAATTTTCGCCAA
The DNA here is from genome assembly GCA_003999625.1 of Oryzias javanicus. NCBI lineage: Eukaryota > Metazoa > Chordata > Actinopteri > Beloniformes > Adrianichthyidae > Oryzias > Oryzias javanicus. The sequence continues at coordinate 33,139,827 of CM012450.1, read as the reverse complement.
ATTAAAAAAAAAGGTCATTTTCTCTAACATAATTTCTACAGAGCAGCAGATGTTTATTAGAAATTTACCTCTAAGTTTTGAGTTGGGCCGTTGGTGTGGAGCAACTCCGCCCCTCTTCCCTTCCTTGCAGTTGACAGCTCAGAGCAGGAAGCTTGTTGCCCGCCCAGAATATTTTTTCACAAATGAACAGAATTTTTTTCCCCTGCTGCTCATTCACAATGATTTGAAGACATATTCAGAAATGCGGTTTTGGGCTTAATTTTCTTTAAATGTGTCTTCAATCATGAGAAAAATGCAACAAGATCATCTTAAAAACACAGTTTTCCTCAGAGTGGGTCCTTAAACACAACCTAAACTCTTTTAAACATTTAGATATGACTGGAAAATAATGATACATTTGGTTTAAAAACTCAAAAAAAAGTTCAACTTAACCAACATTTCCTAACACAAGTCTCAGTGCGCATCTGTCATTGTTATCTGTCATGACTCTATGACACACAAGGTTTAACTGAGTGGCTCACCAGGATTTACTGGACCAGACTGCTCAGTACAAATGAGGCTTTTTAGTCAGACACAAGTCGGACAAAATGCCAGGATGACCTCTACACCCCCCATGATGAGGCTCATTCTGGATGTTTGTTTTTCTGAAAGATTGGTCACTTTCGTGAGATCTTAAGCACGTTATGCAGAGCTGAACATTGCTCTGCTAACAATGCGATCACATTCACCACATTTTTTTTAAAACCAGGAGTTCAAGAGGAGTGAAGTCTCATAAAATCTTAATTTGAAAAGAAATCACAACAATTTTTTGAATTTTTGTTTAAAATTATGCAGAATTTAGTTGATTTAATCCTAAATCAACACTTTTATCTAAATCATATTGTGGCTATATGTACAAAAAAACATAATTATAAAGACACATCAAGCATAGATACATCCATCTCTTCTGGTTACATTTATCTGGTTGCAGTTCAACAAAATCTCCAACATAACTTTTCACCCTCATCTTTGTCTCTCTTAAAATGAAACATGAGATTTTCTTTGTTCGACTGTTTGAACCCCACAAGAAAATCTGATTTTCTGAGAACAGGCTCACCTTAAGCAACCCTCAACATTACTTTCATTTAAATTCCAAAATCACATTTAAACGAATATTTTAATCTCCCCTAAAGGGAGCAAAAGTCCAGGCAGACTGTGGTTTTGGAGACAGGGCAGGAAGTTGGGTTTCAGTTCTGGCTCCATTTGTTGTGGACTCATGTTTTGCTGCCCAGAGAGCAACTTTCAGTAATTTTCTAAAGAAATATTTTCTGATTTTGGTTTGTAGCTAAAATTACCTCTTCAGTTTTACCCCACGCTTCTATTTCAGCTCTTATATAATTTGAATCTGGACCACAGTCAGCTCTCTAAAGTTAGCAGGCTTACCGTCTCTGCAGGCATTTGGAAGAAAATGTTATTTAAGACCATAATGACCACTTCTAAAATCTAGATGGAAGGCAAATATAACATTATAATTGTGGATTATTCATATTTCATAACTTGACGCTTTAATCTCCTTCAGCATCTTTGGTGCACAGCCTCACCACCTGGGCTTAGCCGCACACACACTCAGGGCTCAGTGTGGTGCAGCCTGGACCCGAATGGCATCCTGCACACAGCTGAGTCCGACCACAAAATACACACGTTTAAATTCTGCCCTCTAATCAAAGGTTTAATGCACACTTTTACCCACCTCTGGACTTCTACTAGCACCAAAAAATGCATTTCTTGTTAGATCATATAGGTACCAAGTTTCGTTTTTTTTTTTTTTTTTTTTTGGGCAGGAAGCTGTGTTTTTTTTAACACCTGAGGTGACGCTTAAACACAAAATCTTTAACATACTGTAACTTTTCAACCCGCTTTTCTCCTTCAGAATCTTCTGGATTGTGTTAACGGTTGAAAAGTTACATTGAATCAAAGAACATAAACTCTGGAGCTCCGGTGTTAAAGAGTTAATAAATAAATGTGTCATTTCAAAAACTATTAAATCAATTACTGTTGTCAATGTTAGCATTAGTTGCATGAACTTGTAATAATTTTTTTTAAACATGAAAACTATATTATTTTAGCATTGACTTTAGCATTGAAGTCCTCCTTTTCTTCATTTAGTTTTAGAATTTCATCACAAAAAATGTTGGTCCATTAATTCACATTTTGTTAAAAAAAAATTTTAATGATATCACATCAGCCATTTTGCAGTATAAAATAATGAGCTCTTAGTAAACTTTATTAGCAACAGCTAAAGAACAAACTAGAGCTCACGACCACCCTTTCTATGAAAGATTTGAACACTAAATAAATGACAGACAAGCATGAAACTCATTACATATGAAATGGAAAGTTAAGACATGCAATACAAATATTTACAATGTACATTTTTTTTAAAAAAGCTTTACATAATTAGCATATTAAGTTTAAGATATCAAGCCATAGGCTCATGATTAACCCAGTTTACATTGGGTTGTGTAATCTGGCTGGAGGCAGAGGTCTGGACTGTCTCACCTCACAGCCAGTGCTGTAATAGAACAGGAAGTACACAAAATACAGGGATTTTGATTAAAATAATGATCTCCTTGGCTGCACGTTTTATAAATAAAGTTTGATTAGATTTGAAAAAAAAAATTGTGAGTTTGCGTGTTCTTTGCTTGGTTTATTTGTACTTTTTCCGTGATTTTAACACGGTTTTTCTCAATTTTTGCACGTATATTCACGTATGACCAGTTGCCATCTGTGCAAAATGTATGTGACTGTGTGATACAGCCTTTAAACATTTTATATTAAGAGTTTCAGACTTTTTAAGCCACCAAATAAAGATTGCATTCAAAATTTTGCATAAATATCATATAAAAAAAATTTATATATTTAGGATTTGAAAGTAAACAGAAATTCTACTTAGTGATGCTCTGCTGAGGATGATTAACCTTCATCCTTCAGGTGAATCTGGGTTCCATGACAGAAAGTCTTTGTTTCCTCCCAGAGTTTTTAAGGACGGACCTGAGAACAGCTGAGCCACTGTGGAGCTGACATGTTCACAAACATTACAGCAAGATTTGTAGGCTGGAGCTGAAAGCCTCGCTGTCTGTGAGGCTTTTGCAGTCACCCATTTGTTTTTCAACATCCCTACAGTTCACTGAACTTTATCAATAAAATAAGTGTTCAGGAGGGGGGGTTATGGATACAAGCGGAAGTGATTTTGGTGTAAAAAGAGGAAGGGATGAGGGTGGAAGACGTCTGGGGTTAATTTATAGCTCCAATAAATCTCCTCTCTTTACCCTCTAACCCCTGGAACAGCCAGGCAGCTCCCTAAAATCTTAATCACTCCCCTGTCTGTATCCTCATGGGGCGACGGAGAAAGGACAGAGTGAACAGTGGCCATATTATTCTGCTATAAACCCCAATGGCGTCTTTGTAATCACCTGACTGCTGCGTTAGCCAGACAGGCAGGGCCAATGAGACAGTTTGTTATTCGGAGACATGTATGGCGCAGTGAGTTATTGTGGTACTTTTCGCTGCAGCACATAAAACCTCCCAGATTTATTTCCTGCTTCTTGTCTTTATCACCAAAAACTTCTCAGAGTCACAAACGTGTCTTCCGCTGTAAAGAAAAATAAACCGAGATGTTTTATTGGTGCAACGGATCTCCTTTTGTCTGACATAACTTCTACACTTTCTTTCTCATGGCATCAGGATGATTGTTTTAAAACACTTAAATTGAAAAAATAGAAAAAAACATCATATTTTTTAAATGAAAAAGGAAATCTCTTGATTTTGTATCTTCTTTTACTTTAACTTTTGGTTTTCCACTGGAATAAACTTCGGTGTTTTTAAGGTTTCCAACTAACTGTTGTTTTTTTTATGTTCAGGTCTGCAAAAAAATGTTTGTGAATAAATTCTATCTAACATTTTTTTGTGGATTAACATTTTTTGGTTTGTTTACTCTTTTGTTTTCTGTTTGACTGTTTTAAATAGTGTTCAAAATAAACTGAAACTGAAAATTTCAAAGATAATATGCTAGATTTAACCAAAAAAACTAAAATATGTGAATGTGTCTCCATTCCACCATCCGGTTTAGAATGCTCCAGGCAAGTCACGTGAGCATTTCCACCCAATGTTGGACCATCACTGTGATATATGACAAAGGAGGTCAGCTCTTTTTTTCCACTTGGCTTTTGGTACTTTGACATACAAAGCCAATGAGATATATTGCTAGTGGTGGAGTATGGAGAGAAAATAGACTCACTCTGATTTGTGTGTGCGTAATCTTGACTTGTGCGTAAATTAGGATTTGTGCGTGCGTATTTTTGATTCGTGCATAACTTTGGATTTGTGCGTGCATAATTCTTTTTTTTTTTTTTTTTTTTTATTATTTTATTTTAATTTTTCAAAGTACACAATGTTTTATACAAGATTCATGTGTCAAAACAAAATTTTAGTCAGCATATGTGAACTTTGATTAACACAAAAGGAAGAAAGTACAAAACAAAAGTATAAAGAAAAGAGAAAAAAGTAAATAGACCAACAAAATAAAATAAGAATAAATAAATAAATAAAACAGGCATGCAAAATTGTGAAATATATATAAACATCATTTACGTTTGTAAGAATTCTAAGAACGGTTGCCAAATCTTACTAAACAGTTCTGGTTTGTTTCTTCTATTGAATCTTATGTGTTCTACTTTAGCCACAAACACCATTTCATTCAACCACCTCTCAAAACTTGGGGCAGAAGGAGACTTCCATTCTAACAAAATTAGCTTCTTTGCGGCCAGCATTGTAATTAGCTGTTTCTGGTAAAAAAAAAGAATCATCAGGTGATCCAAGTACTGCTAGTGTACTCTCCAAAGGCACCTTCTTCCCAAATTGATTAGTAAACCAGTTAAATATTTGGACCCAATAAGTTTTCAAAGCTGGGCAATGCCAAAATGCATGTGCAAGTGATGCTCTGGGGCCCACATCTATCACATGAGGGTGATACAGAGTTATAAATTTTATTTAGTCTAAGCTTAAATGTAATCTATGTATAACTTTGAATTGAATTAATTTGTAAATATGCATGTCTGTATACTAGCAAGGCTGTTTGACCATTGGGCCTCAGACAGGGTGACACCAGGTCCTCGGCCCAGGCATTCCTGATTCTATCAGTGTCTGCTGGAATCGAGAAGCATTTCTGGGAGACCAAATGTTTGCAATTTGTCTTCAAAAGCGTGTCAAAGAAAATGTGGTTTTAGTGAGGAAACTCAGAGGAATTTTTCAGAACAAAGTCTCTTATCTGAAGGTAGCGAAAGAAGTGTGAAGAGGGATGATACCTTTGCTGGAGTTGATGAAAGGAAGAGAATCTATCATCTATGTACAAGTCCTCAATTAGTTTTAACCCCATTTCTCTCCAGTCCAAGAACACCTTATCCATTGTTCCTGGTTTAAATGAATGATTATGTGTTATTGGGGACTTTATTGAGAGATTTGGTAATTTAAGTGAGTTTCTAATTTGACCTAATATTTTGATAGAATTTTTAATAACAAAGTTGTAGCCTGTCACTTTGTTGGAGGGTTTTGTGTCAGAAAAAATAAAGCCTGACGTTTCAGAGATTAATGCTGATTCTACTTGCAGCCAGAGTGAGGTCCTCTAGTTGTTGGTTTCCTGGGTGCCCCCACTGCCAAAGCGAGAGGGCTCTTGAATTAGCTGCCCAGTAGTAGTGTCTGAAGACCGGAAGCCCCAGGCCGCCAACCGAAGTATGTTTATGAAGATGAGCTTTGGATATCCTAGGGGGTTTCCCTGCCCAAATAAATGAGTGGATTATTGAGTCAATCTGTTTAAAAAATTTAAGCGGTAGGTGAACAGGTAGGTTTTGAAATAGGTACATGAATCGTGGCAATGATACCATTTTAATAGCATTTATTCGACCAATCAATGACAACGGAAGCAGTTTCCACTTCCTAATATCTGCTTTGAGTTTGTCTAGCATCTCCAAAAAGTTCAATTTATAAATACAATCAGGATTTTTAGGAATTTTGAGTCCAAGATAGGTAAAATATTTAGAGACTAACTTAAATGGTAGTGATTCGAGAAAACTTTGATTCAGATTATTTGTTATTGGCATCATTTCAGACTTCTCCCAGTTAACAGTGTAGCCTGATATTACACCAAACTGTTTTATGCAATCTAAAAGGTTAGGTATTGAAATTTCAGGTTCAGAAAGACAAATTAATAAATCATCTGCATACATATTAACAAGGCTCTCAACTTTGCCTAATCTGACCCCCTGTATGCCTGGGTGATTCCTAATGCTAATTGCTAGTGGTTCAAGAGCAATATCAAAAAGAAGAGGAGAGAGGGGGTCACCCTGTCTCACGCCACGTTGCAACTGAAAAGGAGGGGATTTATCTGTGTTGGTAAGAATGCAAGACACAGGGTTGGAATAAATTGTTTGAATCCATTCTATGAAATAGTCCCCAAATCCAAATTGTTTAAGTGCCTCAAACATGAAGGGCCATTCGATTTGATCAAATGCTTTCTTTTTTTCTCAAAAAAGTTTCAAAGATCCTGGAACCAGCCCTGCTCCAGATTGTCAACTTGTCGTTAACATCTGGTGTTTTCCCAGAACCACTGAAAACAGCTGTAATCAAACCTCTCCTAAAAAAGGACAGTCTAGACAAAACTCAAATGAACAACTACAGACCGATATCAAACCTGCCATTTTTAAGTAAGATCATTGAAAAAGCTGTTTTCCATCAGTTAAATGAATTCCTAATAAATAACAACTGCTATGATGTCTTCCAGTCCGGCTTCAGACAGAACCACAGCACTGAAACGGCTCTGACCAAAGTGACCAATGACATACGTTTGAATACAGACAGTGGAAATATGTCAGTGCTAGTTTTACTGGATCTCAGTGCTGCGTTTGATACAGTCGACCACGCAATACTACTCAGACGACTGGAAAACTGGGTGGGTCTCACTGGACCAGTACTAAACTGGTTCAAAACGTACTTAGAAAACAGGAAATATTTTGTGTCAATTGGTAACTTCACTTCTGAGCCAACAGAAATTACATGTGGAGTGCCCCAAGGCTCCATCCTGGGACCACTTCTATTTAACATCTACATGCTCCCACTGGCCCAGGTTATAAAGAACAACAACATTAGTTACCATAGCTATGCAGATGACACACAGATATATATTAGACTGACACCAGGAGACCGAGGCCCTGTACAGGCTCTTGGTAAATGCATTGAGGACATTAATGACTGGATGTGTCACAACTTACTTCAATTAAACAAAAACAAAACTGAGGTTATTGTCTTTGGGGCTAAAGAAAAAAGGTTAGACGTCACTACAGAGCTTCAATCTATTCAACTAAAAACTACCAACCAGGCCAGAAACTTGGGTGTAGTGATAGACTCAGACTTAAATTTTGATAAACACATTAAGGCAGTCACTAAATCAGCCTATTATCATCTCAAAATATCTCAAGGATTAAAGATTTGATGTCTAAGCAGGACCTGGAGAAACTAGTGCATGCTTTCATCTTTAGTCGACTTGATTACTGTAACAGTGTTTTTACAGGACTACCAAAAAAATCCATCAGGAAACTGCAGCTTATTCAGAACTCTGCTGCTCGGTTCTCACAAGGACCAAGAAAGTAGACCACATCAGTCCAGTTCTGAGGTCTTTACACTGGTTACCTGTCTCTCAGAGGATAGACTTTAAAGTTCTGTTACTGGTTTATAAAGCTTTGAATGGTTTAGCACCAAAATACATGACTGACCTCCTGACCCAGTATGTACCAGCCAGACCTCTCCGATCATCAGGATCCGGTCTTTTATCAGTTCCTAGAGTCAGAACTAAACATGGAGAAGCTGCATTCAGCTTCTATGCACCACAGATCTGGAACAGACTTCCAGAAAACCTTAGATCTGCTGAAACACTCAGTGTATTTAAATCCAGGTTAAAGACTCACCTGTTCTCAGTTGCATTTGATTGATATGTATTCAAAAGTTTACGTCCGCACTTTTTATCTATGCTTGTTTTAAATTAAAATCTTTTTACTTTCTTTTAATTTTATTTTAATGATTTGAATAATGAATGACATTTTTACTATTTCTTTTGATTGTTTCTTTTAATGTTTTATGTAAAGCACTTTGAATTGTCTCTGTACATGAAATGTGCTATACAAATAAACTTGCCTTGCCTTGCCTTGAGCGTCGAGTGACAGCACGGCTATTTTGGCATTTTTTTTAGGAGTTGAATAAATTGTGTTTAATAACAGACGGACATTACTAAATGACAATCTACCTGGAATAAATCCTGTTTGGTTTGGATGAATAATTGTTGAAATACATTTATTTAGCTTAGTGGCTAAAATTTTGGTCACTATCTTATGGTCGCAATTTAGAAGGGCAATAGGTCTGTAATTTGCCGGGTCATCATTTTCTTTGCCTGGTTTGGGGAGCAAGCATACATTAGCTTCGTACAATGATTTTGGTAGTCTTTTATTCTTAGCCGAGTCCTTTATCATCCTTAACATGAGAGGGATTATTTTATCTTTAAAAGCTTTATAGAATTCATTGCCAAAACCATCTGGACCTGCTGTTTTTCCAAGAGACAAGGTCTGAATTGCTTGTAAAAGGTCAGTTTGTGAGATTGGAGAGTCAATTTCATCCCTCAAGGTTTTGTCTAGTTGGGGGATGGGTAACTGTTTGAAAAAGCTGCATAAATTGTCTTGTGACGGTTTAATTTTGCTAGAGTACAGCTTTTTGTAAAAGTCTGTAAAGCAGGAGTTTATTTCTTTTGGATTAGTACTCATTTTGCCAGATTGGAGTTTGACTTTATGAATGGTTCGTGTTGCCTGTTCACCTCTGAGTTGATTTGCCAATAGTTTTTCTGGTTTGTCTCCAAATTCAAAATATCTCTGTCTGAGTTTTAAAAAGGAGACTGTTAATGCGTTTGTTTAAGATAGTATTGTGTTCATATTTAAGTTTCAAAACTTTATTTAAGTCGGCTGGCAAAAGGGAGGATCTATATACTTCTTCTAACTGTGGGAGATTTTTTTCTATTTCTTTGAGTCGGTTGTCAAGTGCTTTTTTTTTTGAGGATTCAAAGGAAATAATGTGACCTCTCATCACTACCTTAAAAGTCTCCCACAGAGTAGAGTCAGAGACTTCACCATTGTCATTAGTGGCGAGGAATGATGTCATGTGGAGAATTCAATGTATGTTAAATTCCTGATCTTTCAAGAGATATGGATTAAAACGCGCCAATTATAATTTTTAGTTAAGATGTTTTTAAAAACTAAGGAATTGGGCAATGGTCTGAAATGATAATGTTGATAATCTGAGATAACGACATTAGACAGAAGTTCGGAAGAAATTAAAAAGTAATCAATTCTTGTATAAGATTTATGGACATGGGAATAAAAGAAATAAGCCTCTCCTTTGGATGCTGTAGGCGCCAGATATCAATCAAATTTCTTGTTTTGATTAGGTCATGTAGTGTTTGCACTGAGGTGATATTTGGAGGCTGTTTTGTAGATAATCTGTCCAAAGATGTGTCCAGATAACAATTAAAATCCCCACCCATAATAATGTTGGAAGCAGATGCTGGTATTAAGTTAAATATCTTCTTAAAGAAGTCAGGGGTTGTCAGCATTGGGTGCATAAATGTTAAGGAAAGTTATTGGCATTGTATTAATATAGCCTAAAACCATGAGGAATCTGCCATATGGGTCTGTGGTATGAGAATCACAAACTGAAATGGATTCTTGTCATGGATTCAAACGATGAAACATTCTGATCAGGATGGCCACCCCTAGACTTACTGGTAAATGGCGACTGATACACTTGGGATATCCAATTTGTTCTTAATCTTCTTTGATTATTTTTCATTTATGTGGTTTCTTGAAGAAATATTACATCAGGTTTGAGCGATTTAAGATGTGAAAAAACTTTTCCTCTTTTGACTGCATGCCCCAGACCCTTAACATTCCAGGAAATAATATTTAAGTTACTGTTTTGTAACTCTGCAGTCATGTTTTAGCCTGACAGACAGGTGGCAATTGCATCCTCATCATGCATGCAAAAGAAAGAAAAAGAAAAAAGCAAAAAACAGAAAGAAAAAACAGAAAATTATACAATCTAAACTTAAGAAATCACACTTCAGTGCCTTTGAACATTTTTGAACAAACCTGTGAACACCCGGACCCCTCCCTCCCCGCCCCGCATGAAGCGCTTTTGCAGCAAAGGCTGCGTCTGCGCGTCTCTGCTCGGGTGGTGTCAAAACGCACCAACCTACTCCCGTAACAACTCGCTTAACTCACTCATTCAGAACAAAGCGCTAACTCCGTGCTCAAACACACATTAAGTAAGAGTTTTTTGGTGTAATAGTCTCTCAGAATGTTTGAAAGAAAAATAAAAAAAGCCAGGTAAAACTTAATTCTACTCCTTATTGTTCAGCTCAGCGTTCATAAATGCGGCCGCCTCACCCGGGGTGGAGAAAACCTTCAGCTGTCCCTTATGCTTGATCCGAAGCCTGGCTGGAAACAGGAGGCTGTGCTCCACCTTCTTCTCCCGGAGCACCTTCATCATCTCGCCGAAGCCTCGACGCTGGCGCAGCACCTCCGGCGTGTAATCCGGAAAGATGAGCACTCGGTGGCCGTTGTATTCCAGGCGTTCGCTCCCGTGCGCAGCCGCAAAGATGAGTTCCTTCTCCGGAAAGAAATGGATCCGGGCGATGATCGGTCGGGGCTTCGCGCCCTCCGCTGGCGGCGGTCTCAGAGCGCGGTGCGCCCGGTCGACGACCACCGTAGATTTGAAGTGGCTCTCTCCCAGCAGTTTGGGAATCAACGCCTGAATGAATTCAGTCGGTCTGGGACCTCCGCTTTTTCAGGAATTCCGATTATCTTGATGTTATTCCGGCGAGCGGAGCCCTCCAAGTCGTCCACCTTCAGCAGCTTCAGATCCTTGTTTTCGTTCTCCAAGTTCGAAAGGGCTTTTTCTAGGTGGGTCAGACGGTTCTCGTGGTCCAGCGTCTGCTCCTCCATCGAGTTAACTTTCTCTAGGAGATCTCTTTGGTCGTTATGTACCGCCTGAAGAGCTTGCTCTAACGCGTCGAACCTTCCATTGATATGGTGGAGGATTTTGTCCGAAATTTTCTCCCACATCGGCGGAAGCTCCTCCATATCGCTATCGTTTCCGTGCTCGGGAGAATTAGCGCTAGCTTTAGCCTTGGCTGCATCTTCCGAAGGCGCAGTTAGAACTGGGGAATTCGGAAATTTATTGGTTTTCCTTGGCATCTTCGTTCAATCAGCAAGACGTGTAACCACCGCTGTCTTATGAGAGAAAAAAAGCTTTTTTGAGAGACTAAAATACAGAATTATAAGTTTAACACGGAGGAGTGTACAGAAACACGTCTACCACATGTGCTGCTCAACAGCGCCCCCCGTGCGTGCATAATTCTTGATTTGTAACTCATATAGTACGTTTTTTGCAAAAGTAAAAAAAATTACAAAAAATTTAAAATACAATTTACACATGCACAAATAAAAATTACAACAGCCTGAAACTAATTACACAAAGAAATCATTTAAAAATACGCACAAATCAACTCTTACGCACGCACGCAGCCTAAGTTACGCACAAATGTACCGTGAGACTCTTTTCACGTCTCACAAATTCGTCCGTGAGTGATGCGTTCAAGTACTACCACAATGCTCGTTCACCATAGTTTTCTTGTCAGTCGTTTAAAACTTCGATTGTGAATAACAACCGGTAAAACTTGACATTTTCCCACTTTCTTAAAAAATATAAGATAATTAATATAAAAGGTTTAAATAAGCGTTATTAAAACACTTATCCCTTTAAAAATAAGAATATTTCTGGAAAAGGAGGCTTCGATCGAATCAAAAATACACACGCACAGATCCTAATTTACGCACAAATCAAGAATTACGCACGCACAAATCAGAGTGAGTCTATTTTCGCTCCACAGTGGCACGCTAGCCCTTTGCCACTGTCCAAGATACGTACAGAGCAACACCGTACGTAAACAATTTGATAGTCACACAAAGGGCCCCGCGGATGGAGACTGCGAGGGCACTGCGAGCACTTCAGTCCACGGCCTCAGTGCGACAATGCCGTGGCGGTGTTCCCTTTAAAGCACGGGTAGGCCTGGGTTCAGACTCACGCACTCGTGTGACACCGGGTATGTAATTTTCTGTATGTGCACTGGACTCCTCCCCCTTTGTTCGCCCCTTCTGAGGAAATCTTACTTGGTTTCTTTTCCTCTGCTTAGTATTATGCTTACCAGCGGGTCATCTGGTCTGATCTGAGGTCAAACACACATATAAATACCACGGTCATCCTCCATGAAACCAAAAACCATCGGCAGTCCTGCCAGAAAACGTGGAAATAGTGCAAAGTCTAGAGCCACTATTGACTTTGAATAAGCTACAAGATCAGCTTAAATGTTTACTGTTGAGAGAAATCTCCCTAAAATGTTTTCTAGAAGTTCTCATTTATCAACTGACAGTAATAATATACTTGGGAAATCATTTTTCCAGCTCCATTTGTGCAATTGTAACACAGCAGTAAACGGGCATCTATACCATTCCAAGGCGCCATATAAATAAAATGTATTATTATTATTATTATTATATGGCATGCAACTTTCATATGCAATAAGCTAGCGTAGCATCACTAGCTTATATAGGCTATAACTTCTTGTGCAAAGTATTTAATGTTGTTTGAGAGAAGATTGAGGAATTGAGCCGCTTTCTTCTGTCATAATGACCTTCCGTCAATCAATGAGTTTCAACAATGGATTTGTTTTATAATAAACTGCACCAAACCATGGAAATGAGGCACACGAGTGTAACAAAAATAAATGTTTGTGCCAGAAAACGGTTTTGTGCAAACTAATGATTTGAGGTTTTTTTTTTTATTTTCACGATAACGCAAATAGAAAAATGACTGTATATCAATCAAACCGATCCAAAAGCAATCAACCAATCAAATTAATGGTTCTTTGTGTTCAGTAGTGACACATTTTCCACAAGACTTTTACACAAAACATACTTCATACATTAATTTCCAAGCAGAAAACATCTTCACTATAGTCCTGCCCATCCCCAATGCCGTCTACTCGACCTGGACTCCAGACTTGATGACTGATTGACTGACTGGTTTCCTGGCTGACAGCAGGGCTGTTTCAAGTAGATTTATGGTTTCTGCCTCATAGCAATAACTCAAGTCAGACACTGAACTCCCTGGGGTGGGCAGCAGATGAAACCCCTCACTGTGTTGAAATGTTTGGCTTGAATTTGGTGACAGAAGTCAATTAATTTCTATGATGTGTTCAAGTTTTTCTGTCGGTTTTTATTTTTTACAGATTCATTTACGGTTTTATCAACAGTTTTTAAACCAAAAACAAGCAGTTAAAACTAAAATGTTCATAATTTAACCGATTGAGTTGAAAAAAAAAACGCAAATGAACATTTTAGCAATTTTAGAATATTCTTGCGCATTTTCATTTGACTTTTTTGTTTAACGTCAAACTACTTTAAATGTCTAAACATTTAATCAAAGAAAACAGAATATTAAAGCCTCTTGCCTTTTGAAGGATGATTAAAACCATATTTGTTAGAATTTAATCCTGCATTTTAATTATTATACGAACCATTCTATTGTCGAAGTATATACTACCGTCCTAAGATGATTTTTCTTATTTCCGCCTGAGATACAGTATATGGAGTTTTTCCGAAAAGTTTTTTTTTTTTTTTTCATCACTGGGTCAGTTTTCTTTGCAAAGTCTAAACTGCAAAGTCTAAAATTTGACAGTTATATGGATTTCTGTCTTCTTTTACCTCCATGTTACCATCAAGACTAGAATGACTTCCTGTTTGAAGCTCATTTAAAAACAAAAGTCTCTGCAGTCAGGTAATTTCCGTTCATTTTCTTAACCCATGAGTATCCTGTTTTCTTCAAAACTAAAATAATTTTCAATTAAATCATTGTTCCGTGATAGTATTTTTGCTTCCCTGACAAAACTTGACTGTTAAAGTGGTCGTAGGTGTAGCTGAGAGAATCTGGTTATTTTTCTAAATAAAAGATTGTTCGGATTCAAAAGAAAAAAAAATAGGTACAATTAATTTTCTTTTCCCGTGCCAATTTTTCCACAGATCCAGTATTAGTTCACGACCCATTGGTTGGCGAACACTGCGTGGATTATGGGGCTGCCGGAGCCTAACCCAACTACTGTCGGGCTGAGGCGGGGTACACCCTGAACAGGTCACCAGTCTGTCACAGGGTCACGATCACACACCCATACACAATCACATTCACACCTATGGATTAGAATCATCAATTCACCAATAACGCATGTCTTTGGACAGTGGGAGGAACCCAGACAAAACCACACATGTATGTGAACATGCAAACTCCACATAGAAAGGTCCCAGCTAGATGTGCTATTGTTTTGTTTCAGTTTTAGCGTGTTCCGATTAATGATCAAATGCTAAAAAACACTATGACTTCACAATCAATTTATGCAGGGCTACGTCAGGGGAAATGAATGCTACACCACATTGCTGTTTTTTAAAAACTTAAACGTGTTTATTCTTCAAAAACTGACTTCCGACCTCAAAACGTGTTTCCAAAGATCAATATTACTCTTTTTTTTCTTAAAAACGTTCCATTTTTAATCTATAAACAGACATAAAAAGTATTCCAGGGGTGTCAAACTCAGTTGCACAAGGGGCAAAAACAAACCTAAGTTCGCAGGCAAGATAAACATTTATTGAACAATCTAAAACAAAATATTTAAAACTTTAAAACATTACGTTTTCACATTACCATGAATAGAAACAGACAGGAATATTATTTCAGGATAAATCAACTTAAACCTTAAATAACTTTCAATATTTTACTCTCCATAAAAATACGTTTTGTCTAAAATAAGTTAGAATGAATTGCAAGATATAATTGGGCCATGAATAACAATAAAATAAAATGATCTGGAGGGCCGGATATAACTACTCAGAGGGCCTTGACTTTGACACACGTGAAGTTTTGGATTCCTAATGTTTTGCCAAATATTGCAGTTCTTAAATTGTCCACGAGAGGTTTGAAGAGCACGATTTCCCACTGATATTTATGTAATAAAATCTAAATTTGTACATTCTTTTCATTTAGTTTTTTTTTTCCCATTCAGACCATTTTAAAAATTGTATCATTTATGAGAACCTACAGTGAAAGTAACTGGAGTTTCTAAGCTGAGAACTGAAGCAACTTTCCCATCTGGAAGTGTATAAAAAGATAAGAATGCATCTAAGTAATCATAGAAAGCTATCAGCTGGATCAGAAATGAAAATCATTCAATTAAACAAACCCCGCTGTGTATTTCTACACATGCTGACATGGAAATGTTTAAAGTATTATCTTGATTGTTTGGAGCCTTGCAGCCAGTTTTCTGGTCTAAGGCCGATTTTTTTGGAGGTGAGAACAACAGGGTCAGACGGTGGGAACTGCAAACACCCCAGGACTAAACGCTGTGAAATCAGCTGCCACAATCTGCTTGAAAATCATGTAACTACTGCGATTGTTGTCTAGACGGGAGGCTGCACAGATTTTAAACAGTCGAGTCTGCACAGTCAGCTCACGGCGCATTTAAAAAAGAAAATACCGTCTAATGCACATTTGCTGAGTAAATTTGTTTCTAACATGCTGATGACTAAATAGTGGATCACTTTACTAAACATGCTGACCTGATCACCTTCTGTTTCTCAGATTTTGAAGTAAATATTGCAGTTCCTCTACTGGCCACTGGGGGCCAAAAAAATCCAACTTTACACCAAAAATATGGTGAAAAATTACTGTTCATGTTTATTATTTTATTTATATTTAAGGCAATGGGGGGATGGGGTGTGCTAGGTCAGATCTGATTTCATCTGATCTCAGATTTGGGTGAGATTAGAGCTGCGTTCTGATTGGCAGTGAACCCATTGTTAGTCAATTAAACTCTCAATTTACTTTGTCTCACCGTTTTGCTTAAATGAGAAGAAATGTACATACAGTACCCCAGTCTATCACCCTTTAACAGTGTAGCTATCGCCGGTGACATCTAAATAACACACAAGTTTTAACAACACCACAATTCTTTGACCCTTTACATGAGAACAGGAGAATTTTCACTTGATTTAAATTAATGGTGTTGGCGGTTGAAGACTTTTGCTGTTCGAAAGAGTGTAAACACTTGAGCTAAAGGATCAACACAGAAATCTCCTAACTTTTTCAAAGAAGGCCAGATCTGGTGAAAATGTCTGAGGACCAACGATTTGACCTGCATTCTTTGAACCCCAAATATAAAATGCATTGCTTTGAAAAAGTAAAAAAACAAATCTTATAAAGTTCAGAATGATCACCCTCTTTCCATGTTTTATTTGGACATCACCTGTTGATCGAGTCACTAAACATGTTATTTGCCCAAAGCTGAGTCCCTGATTGGTTAACGTCCTCCCCAAATTTAGATTTTAAGACTCTGGATGAGCGGCAACGCCCAAATTGTGTCTGTACTTAGCATTGAAACTCTTGCCATGTGAATTCAGTGTGAACGCAGCTTTAGACGGGAATATAGCCGGTCAAAATCTAGAAATGCTACACTCAAGTTTTGAGAAGTAATGGGGCTGTCATATATTTTTGATTTTATGACAGGAAACTGCGAGTCAGTGGAAATTTGAACGTGGGCTAACTTTGGTTTTTAGGTCAAGGTATGGTTTTCTCTGCATTAATGCTTAAACTTGAAGTGATTTTCATTAAAATCTTGAAGGAAAATTTCCTAGAGTTGTAAAAGTTTAATTCCACCTTTAAAAAGATACATAAACAATATAACAAAAAGCCTTCAAGCAGTTCCTCAGAGATGGGCAGTAACAGTTACTTTTACTCCGTTTTGTAAAGTTAGATTACAAAAAAGGAATGGAACATATTTGTTTGACTTTGCCCGCATTATTATTTTTCTTCTGCCAAAAATGATTTTTCTGTTGCCAGGATTGCAGCATGTCACTAAAAAATCACTAAGTAAAAATCACTAAGATCCATTTTGCATTACAGCATAAAAAAGTAATCCATTGTAGTTATTCGAAAGATTCAATTCACAAACACAACGTAATTTGTTGTGTTTGTAATGAATTTTTTGGTTTTTGTTCAATAAAAATGAACTTGACAATAAAATGAACTTGAACATTTTCAAGTTCATTTTAGTTTAAATGATCTTTTACTGAACTATGAACTAAAGCAACTTAGTTTAAAAAAACTATTTAAAGAACCCCTTCAATAAAAAATGTTTTTGTGGCATTTCCTGATGATGGAGGACATATAATAAGAATATAAATGTGCATTTCTGAGTATCTCTTTATTTAAATTGTTGAGAATCAGACGAAAAAACTCAGTTTTAAAAAATGAATGTATTTGTTACGTAGAAAGCACATTAGGCGAGCCACTAGCTCTGCAAAGGGAGGGGAAGAGGGGGTGGGGTTTCTCTGCTCCAACTGTCCAACCCACAACTTAGAAGTGAATTTGTGCAGAAACTATGTTCTAAAAAAATACTTTTTCTTTTGTTTAGAAGACCACATCAAATGCTTTTAAAATAGATCAGAAGCTGATCAAAATGAATCTTAAATAAGATTTTTTTTTTAAATAACTCCCACTTTGTCCAGAGAGTTTCAACTTAGACTTTGTGTCTGATGGAGAACATGTGGATGAAACAACAGAGAAGCAAAAGGAAATAACAAAGGAAGCGTTTTGTTGAATTGTGTTGTTTCCTATCATGTCTGTCACTTAGATACTTCTGGGCTGTTTCAATTCTGGAAACTCCAGAGGATAAAGGATGAAGGTGGCTCTGTGGGGGTTCTGGAGAGACAACCCTAAAGTTAAAGAGGTCAAATGAAAGATCCAGAATAAACTTTACACGCTTGCATTATTGTACACGCGAGCCAATCCAGGTCTGCTCAAACCTTACAGTAGGAAGCATTTAAAACTTAAGAGGGCTAAATTGCTACCTGGTCGTTCTGCGCCATTAGCCGCCCTCTGAAGGAAAATGTAGGTTTGAGAGAAGGAGTTTCACCGTAATATCCTCGCCTCACGTCCGTTGACGCAGACCTGACTTAATGACGTTCAATCACTCACAAGCTCGGGGCTCCATACATGAACAATTACAGGCCTGTGTGGCAGCAGAGCGCAGTAATGGTTCACATCAGCTGAGTAATGACTGTTAAAAATACAGACTGTTTTCAGATCAGAAAGGAAGATTATTAATTATTGGAAGGGATTGTTCTTTTTCTAGCAGACTCCGGTTTTGAACAGTTCTGTTTATTTTACATCCAGTATGTAAAAAGAGGATATAAGTAACATGATTTAGTGGTCGGAAGAGAAAAAAAAAGGACTTTTGCACCAAAATTAGACAGATATTGTTACTAAATAACCATAAGAGAACTTGCATTTACATTTAATTGTCCATTCTGTCTTTTATTTTGAAAATATATTTGCAGGATCGAGAATGTGATGACAGCAGATGTGCTGATGAGTTGTTTTTGGAAGTATTTTTAGCAGGCTGAGGGATGTTTAACCGCTGCCGGTGTGGGCGTCTCACCACCTCCTCTCAGGACATTGTGGCACATGAGACAGTGTTTTTATTTTTTGAGGAGCCTCCTCCTTAGTTGTTATTGCTGCAAGTGGCTTCCTTAAAGGAAGTGGCTGTCCCAGTTGAAAGTCTGAGTGAGAGTGGTGTCTTTTAAAAAAAAGTGATTTATGAGACCTTTAGTTCCTCTTTTGTCCGTACAGCTGGGCTTCCCATTTGACTGAGCGTTTCTTGGTCACGGCGCTCTTAAACGCCGGCATTCTTCTCTGAATCTGTCCTTGGAAGTGGAGGATTTGAGCTGGAGGGAACGGGGCAAAGCAGCTGAAGATGTGTCGAAAACATCCTGACACCTGCTCCTCGCTCTTCTCGCCTCAACGTTGTGATTAGACAGCTAATCAATCAAACTTCAAGGTATTCTGGTGCAGTTTTGGTGTTTTTCTGGGCCGATATCACTTATTTTAGGCTAAAACTGAACAATGCAACCCTGTTATGACAAAATAAAGGTCTTAAAAGTATTTCACTGAAAAGCAATCAAAACAGCAATCATCCTCTAGATCAGGGGTGGGCAAACTACGGCCCGGGGGCCACATGTGGCCCCTTAAGCTACTTAATCTGGCCCTCCAAATTAAAATACATTGAATCAAAAATCCTAATTATTGTTTTATTTTCATTGTATTTCTGGTTTCTTCTCATGAATGGTGTTGTTTCTCTGGCATTCGTGTGTGTTTTTTTCTGGTCAGAAGGTGATTTTTCGGATTTCTTTGAGTTTGCATTTTCCTCTGAAGAACATCAACCCATTGGATCACCAAAAAGAGAACAAAAATCAAAATTTAGAAATTAAAATTCCCAAATTTACTGTTTTTAAATGAATATATGTGAATTTTAATCCAAATTAAAGCATGTTTTTATCTAAATTCTATATTATCTTTTTAGTTTATGAGGTTCATTACCAAATCACTCCTTCCATCTGCTCCTTGTCCGGCCCTTATGCCAAATTTTAGAACCCTTTCTGGCCCACAAATCAAAAAGTTTGCCCACCCTTGTTTTAGATTTATACTTTTATCAGAGACTTTTCCCCTTTTCCGTGGCTGTATACAAAAATAAAAAAAACAGAATTTGCATTTTTAATATCTTTGCAAGCTGGAATCGATCTGATCTGGATTGATCCAGTTTCTGTGAGATATACAGCAAATGAAGCCTTTATTATCAGTAATTTTGGCCAAAAGTGACATCACAGGATCACAATCTTTACTGAAATGGGCGAAATGGTGGGACGTAAGACTGCCCTGGACCTGATGGTTTGACACTCACCTGTCAATTAAAAGAAAATGCACCTGAAACCTTTTGGATTTCAAATTTAAAATTAAAGATCAGAATTTATCAAATTGTACCCTCAGGTTCTTAAAGTGTAAAACTGAGATAGGTACTCTAACACACTGTTTCTGGTCCTGTTCGAAGGTTCAGCTTTTCTGGAACACCATTGGTCGGGAAATGAATTTGATTTTTTCTGCTGTCTTAAATAATAATCCTCTGTTTTTGTTACTCGGCTTAGTTGATCCCATTATTCATGGTAAATACCACAGACACCTTTACAGGATGCTGACGTTTTGTGCCAGAAGGTGTCTCCTTCTGAACTGGATCTCTGAGGACATTCCCTCTAAGCCATAGTGGCACAAAGTCATCTTCAACCACATCTCCCTGGACTTTCTAACCTGTCGACTGCACCACAAAGAGGATGTTTTTAGACATGGGAACCCTTTTTATCTTACACATCGTCACAATTGTTAAGAGAGCATTTGTATTTTGATTCCGAGTGATGATTAACGCTGATATTATCTTTATTCTTGATGTATAGTTTGAACACGACTCCTTGCACATCAATTTTATTTTATTTTTATCATTTCTTTGTACATGGGCCAACGGTTATGTTCTGTTTTCTGTGTTGAAAACTTAATAAATACATATGAAAAAAAAATAAAAAAAAATTGTACCCTCAGAATAGGTGTTGTTAGGAATGCTATATAATTGATTCTTGCCAATTTTTAGATCTTTGTGGGATTTTTTTCAGAGATAGCACCAAGTTGAAACTATTTAAACTGACTCTTTTTGCATTTGACCAAAATGAAAACCATCTTAGGAAAACAAGAGGCCGTTTAAGTAGAAACAAAATGTTTTCCATTTAACATTTCTTTCCAATTAATAATGTAAAAGAGAGAAATCTGGGAAAGAAACAAACAGAATTGGTGCTGTTGCAGTGTGAACTGCTGACGATTAATTCCTAGTGGGGAGGGCGTTCAGGAAAACAAACGAGTTAAGAAGCGACTTCTGCTATTCTGGCTGAGTCAGCGCTTGATTCTCCTCTATTGCTTCCTCACATACAGGGGCAGGAATGAGAGCACAGAGGGGCAGAAAACTCTCTAGTTTACATCCATCCTGTTTTTGGAACATGTTTATACCCAAAACTCAAGATTTTAACTCTTAAAACACAAATAATGGAACTATTAAAGGCTGACATGAAGGTGAACAACGGCACTCGCAGACTCGCTACACTGTCTGCCAGGATTGGCTGATTAGCCAATAGGGACCCAGACTGCTGAATCCCGACCTAAGCCAGTGTGGGAGGATTTTTTTTAATTTCAGCGAAAAGTAAAAAATCATGTGGTGTTTATTTTCATCCAATTACATTAATTGAATAATTTATTCCTTTTTTTATGTAACATTTAATGAGAAATGGGATGATTCATCCTTTGAGATCCATCTTGTTTTTGAAGGAGTTCCTCCTTTTAGATGTATAACAAAAAAGATAAGATGACTAAGTAGAGTTAAGAACAAACAAATAAAGAAAAACAGACTTAGAAAACACAAACAATGGTTCAGGTTAGTTATTTAACTGACATAAAAAGACACACATCCATATACACACGTCTCAGTTACCTTTCATCTCAATACAGTTTTACAGAACATATTCAATCCAAACACAGAACATTAATTAACATTAAACTAAAATAGTATGAAATAAATTAAATGAATAGCATCAACAGATTTTTATCTAATAATGACGTTTTCTTTATCAGTTAAGCAAAAATAATTTGAGTTGCCGCACGAGTTAACGTTTTTTCTTATTTTCAAATTATTCTGATTTCTTCTTCTTTTTTTTTTAACATTTCCTTTTGGTTTCTGGAAATTACAGAAACTGGAAAAAGTCATTATTATCGGACATCCTTAATTTGGATGGTGACAATTGTGCATCATTTTAACTGAAAGTTTATTAGGATGAGGTGGTGCTGCATATGCTCCATACTAATCATAAAACTTTTATTACTATGTGGACGTTGAAGACGTCAAACGCCATCATCCAATTAGTGATGTTAAGCAGTATCTACTTTTTCCAGTTTCTTTCTGTTGCTTTTTTTAAACATTTCACTTTGATTTCCTGATATAACTCTTTGTTTTCTGAAACTTTTGACTTTTTTTAAATTATGTTTTGATTCTAAAATCTAATTTACAATTTTTTCATGATTTGTTATTTGTCGCCTTGACCTTTAAAATTATATTTACATGGAGTTATCTGCACTTCAAGGCCACCATAGAATTGTTTTTCCAAAAATCATACATTTGTCATCAAAACTTTAATTACAAATGCAATTAGACTGCTCTGTGTAACACATCTGTTTTCCTAATCAGAGTGGGAAAAGTTAATTTTGCTCTCAGACACAATAAATGTGAAATAGCTCAAAACATGTATTTACATGCTGAGAACTTGCATAACATGGCGTGAGAATATAGTTTAGAGTTAATGAAACAAGAAGAACAAATGGAAGTTGGAGGTCAAACCAAAGCATAACAATGAAGCTGAGAGACACTTAAGAAGAGTTAGTGCTGGAGGGAAGCATTTCTCTGTGACAATGAGTCTCTGTAGGGATGCATAACTCATGAAAAGATGCAAAAAAAAATAAAAAAAAAAGATCAACAAAGCTGTCTTCACCCACAATTCATCTCTCATCAGTCAAATATGTAATTATCAGTCCGGAAGGCAGGCCATCCTCCTGTTTATATTCTCCTTTCCTCTGTGAATGTGTGAGAGTTTGTTTTCTCAGCCGCCTTAAAACCTCTTTCACAGCCACACACACACTCAGCGGTTCTGATCCCGATCCTTTCTGAACGGGACTTCTTCCTTCAAGACCATCGAGAATTCACTCAAGCGTGATGGCCTCCTCGCTCTGCCTCCACTTTTTATTTTCCCTCCCACCCAACAACGACTTACTGTAAATGGAAAAACAGGCGATGCCGATTTCGAGCTCCGGCGCTCTGGGAACCCTAAAACAAAACTACAGCATCTCAAACCACATTAAAGAGAAGAAGCTGGACTGAAATAACAGTGCAGAGGATGGGTGGTTTCATCCACAATGTCTGAAGAGACCTTCATGACAGATTATGTAAACCACTTCAGTTTAGGTCGAAATAAATGATGAGATGAAATAAAATCCTCAAGTTTTCCACAAAGAATGAACAAAACAAAGAGTGTTTATAGTTTACTTTGATCCAAAAAAGAAAGACAAAGTCTCTATCAAGTTTAATTGGCTTCTTGTTTTTATGGTGCACAGAAATATAACTAAAGCTAACTTGAATGTTGACTTTTCATTTAATGTTTTTCAAGCATAGATAATACATTCTAGGGGTTTTTTTGTGAGAGGGGGGTGATGTTTGTAAAAAGTTACTGAGTAATTTTCAAAATCACAAAAGGACGAAAGAAAAGACCCACAGAATTCTTAACATAACTTTTACAATTACTTTTACATAAATCTCTGATTATTGATGATGTATTAAGCCCCCTGGAGTATCAATAGTTGGTTGCAACTCTTTAAATGACCACTGAAGGCTAGTTTCAGAAAGAGACATTTTTCATTTTGACTCCCCAGTAATTTAAAAAAAAGAAAAACAAAATGGTGTACATGCTGATAACACAAACTTGTTGTATGTTTGTTGTTTTGTTTTCTGTTCTAAACAATCGTTTGTGCAGGGAAGTGAGGATTAAAATCATATTCCAATCATATTTGACTCATCTTTTGATCTACTGTAAAAGAGTTCCCAGTGGTCTTTTCATTATGATTTTTTTGGCAAAATGTTAAAAAACTTGTGTTATTTTGAAGGATGTTTCTGCAGAGAAATATGTCCCACAGGACACGCAGTTTGTACGTGATAAAACTCTGCTTTCACACCCGTCTTGGGACAACTTCAGACTATGACAGTATACACACTAAACAGCCATTTTCACAGTTCTAGGAGTCAGTGAATGCACCGGGACTGAAGTTACCACCCTCATCGATTTTGATTGGTCCTTCGTGTTAGCCCCGCCCCAATGCACCACAACGGGGCCAAAAGTTTTTAAACTGAAATTTTCAGATTCGAAAACAAAAAAAGTGAAAAAAACGGTTTGAAACTGAAAAAAAGTTTTTAAATATAAATTTTGGGTTTTGAAACCTAAAAAACAAAACATTTGAAGCTGAAAATAATAAAGTTTGTAGGAGGATTTTTGGCCAAACACCAATATATATATATATATATATATATATATATATATTTGGGTCTCCTTAAATAATCTCTTTTACTGTACGGATTTGGATGAAACCACCTATCAAAATGACACAAAGAAGTCCAAAAATACATTTTGCATTTTTGATAAATAAATTAGTAGCATAAGAATTTTCCAAAAAAATTGCTATGTTGTTCTAGGATAAAAGTGGAGAGCAAGCCAATGGTTTGTGTGTAACTCCACTGAGGTGCCTTAAGTTGTGTTTACTATCCGATAGTCCGGTGAGGGAAAAGAGGACCAAAATTCCCACCTTCATTTGTTTTTTTTCATAGTCTATGTACTTACACACTGAAGTGAACCACACCAGAGTTCATTTGCAAGTGTTTTCAAGGAGATTAGAGAGTTTTTTTTTTTTTTGATTCGGTCTGGAATTGAGGTGACCTTTCACTCACTGGTGCCACCATTCCAGCTGGATTTGCCCTTTGGTTTAAATACGTTTGACCAGAATTCAACCCACAACCTTCTCAGATGAAAAATCAATAGAGACTTTCATCAAATCCGTGTAAATTAGACAGAATGAAGGCAGCATTGTTTGCATTGAAGGCTGGATTTGAGATTCACATAAGTAACTCATCTCCACCAACCGAACAAATAAAACTCTTTGAAACCTATATTTACAAAAGACTTCACGGAACCCCTGTATTTACTCGCCCTCGGTGCTGAAGTCACCGTCACTCCAGGATTCAGGAGATAAGGATTTCCCCCCAAAAATTCCCTCCTGTCAGCCTCTGATGGATGAAGACGGAGCTTGTGTTTTTGCTGGGGGATCAAATCAAATCGAGTGTGGAGTCAGCATCCATGTTTGGGGAGTCCCTCCCCCACCGGAGCGTTTCTGAGCGCCGGGGTCACAGTGGGGGTCTAATTAAAACAAACCAGCTTCATTGTTGTACTTAAAAATGTGTGGTAAACATCAGAAGCGCTGCAGTCTCTGAAAAGAAGCCATCTGCTGCCAGAGATTAGGTCAAATTCAGACTCAAACAAACAAACCTGTGAAAATGGTTGATTTTCATTTCGTTTGTGGACATAAAAACTAAAAGTTTAAAGGTTTATTCCTCCAAGCATTTTTATAATTTGCAAGGTAAATGTTATTACTAGAGTTGCAAAACTAGTATTTACAATTCATTGTAGTCTCATTGACTTTTACCGATTGAAATCTCTAAATTACCAGAGACCCTGAAAGGTGTTTCCAAACACTGTCAGTTTAGTGAAGCTGAGAAATGGGCTTTTAGAGAAAATGGCTGGAGTCATCAGTGGAGGTGTGAAGACAAGAACAAGCTGAGATAACGTCTGATCGTCGTGTTTGTACCATCGATGACAAATTGGTTCTCCTCCCTCTGTTTGTTTGTCTTTCATCTATAGAAACCCCAGAAGAAGACGAGGAACAGCTGTTTGGACCACAGGAGAAGAGCATCGCTGCCTGTCAGCGTGGCTCTAAAGTAATTTACTGCAGGGAGTTCAAGCAAACTTTAAAACGATGCATTAATTTGTAATTGAACTTCATGTATCAGGAGGTTCCTTGAAATTCTTGTAGTTCTAAAGCTGCGTTCACACCAGCCAATGTTGTAGTGTTCACACTGGACTGTCTTGAAATATCAAAGTGGTGCAAATCTCCAGGCCTTTTCTTTGACAGTTCTCTTCAAATATACGAACGACTTGGTGTCGTATAATTCCAGCCAGGCACAAAATGCAATTATTTATTTCTCTTCCACGATCAGTTTTTAGGCGGTTATCACTTCCTTGAATAAAAAGAGTCACCACTGCCAGATACAAGTCCCTGATTGGTCAAAGTTCAACTGGTTTAACTTTCAATGGCATTTTGTATAAGGAGTACGAAAACAGTCTCAAAAACTAGAGTGGCGACTTGTGAACGCCAGATACTTTTACATAGACATTTGACACTTTTGACACATAGATTTGACAAACAACTTGAAATAGAATATAAAAAAACTCTTTGTCAATATGTTTTCACTGTATTTTTTATTGTAGCCTTTATGGGGGTGACCAAACAAATTACATCCAAAAATATCAATCACTGTATGAGTCCACATGCCTGCCAGCTTTTGCACAAAGTGTATTAAAGTGACTGTAAAATGTGCAAAATTTGCACCACCATGGATTAATAATCTGGAGATTCTTTAGAAAATGTACTCAGCCAGCAGATTAACAGGTGAATCGGACCTTGCAGTACCTTCAGAGCAATAGAGTCTTGACTCTTTGCTTTGTTTCCACTGAGCGGTCCGGTCCGCTTTGTCCAGGTAATTACGATGACCATTTCCACTGTAGACTTAATAATTAATAGTTAGTAATCCAGCAGTTATTTTTTTCTGTTTTGCTTTTGGTACTTTGTATTTACAAAACATTTAATGTTGTTTGAGAGAAGATTGTTAGCAGCGACGAAGACCTAACGACCTTTCACCAATCAACAGGTCTGCACTAACCGGTCCGTTCCATTTTTCAATGGACCTATAACCAACGGGGGCCCAAAAATGGTATGGTTCCGTCCAGTTTAATGGGTCAATTTTATAATGGAAACACTCAAAATGCCAGACTGGACCAGACTGGACCAGACTGTACCGCTCAGTGGAAACGAGGAATTATGTGTCCAGTTAATCGACCCCATAAAGGATGCTCCACACAGGGCTGGCCAACCCTGGTCCTCAAGAGCCTCAACCCTGCCTGTTTTCCAGCTCTCCCTGACCAGCTTGCTGCTGATTATGCTGACTCAAGTAATTCCACATCCTGATTAGCTGAACACACCTGATTTAGGTTGTCAGCATCAAGCAGTCCAGAGAGAGCTGGAAAACAGGCAGGGTTGAGGCTCTTGAGGACCAGGGTTGGCCAGCCCTGCTCCAGAACATTCAGGCCAAAATTGAAATGAGAAAAAAAATTGTCTAGGAACCAAAATAACCAAAGAATATTGATAGAAAATGATTGAAACTCCAAAAAAAAAATTTATCTTTAGATGTCTCGTTTCTTCCATGATATAACAATGAACAAAATAAACTCAAACACTTTCTAAGTAAAATATTTCTAACTGGAAATTCTGTTGATAAACACTTAAATATATAATTAAAGATATTCTACTTTAAAATCATATTTTAGCATACTATAAAACACAGGATGGTTTATAACATGTAAATATTTAATAGGAAAAACATTTATTGAAGACGCTAACTTTTAAGTTTTTTTTAGAACTTTTAAATTTAACTTTTTTAACATAAATATGAATTAAAACAGAACCAAACTGATCCCAAACCTGCCAAATATATTTTTTCACACATTTTTTTTTTTAAAAGCGGTCTAATTGGGCATGAAACCACCCAACCTGGCACCACTGCCTCAAGGCAGCTGACGCGCTGCATGATGGGATATGCAGTTCATATGTTCCCAGCCCTAAATATCGCCGGGTCATTAATAACATTAATATAAGATAATCTCTCGGGCCAAATATAAATACACGACTGGCCAGCTGTGGTTTTGACTTTGACATGTGTTTTACTACAACAAAAATGCATCCAATGTTAAACTGAACAGTTTTTTAGACAGTTTTGTCCAAAATCTTTTGATGGCCTAATATCTGGTTTATTCTTAGTTAAAAAAAAGTGGCATAAAAATCATTTTAATTTGTTTATTTTCTCTTAAAATGATCTTCCTTTATCTTCTATTACATTCATATCGTCTTTTTAGACAGTCAGTGGTCACTTTGGAGCTGGAGTCACAGTTAACATGTCTGGAAAATACTTTAATATATGTACACATCTTATCTTTGTGATATATTATTGACTATTATAGCAGTTTTTAATCAACGAGGTCTCTCACTATAGTGCTAACTTCACAGTGGGTTTGGTGTCTGAGATGAACCGCATTAAATTAATTGTCTGCTAAATCCGTCAACATTCAAATTCTGCTGTGAAATGTTGTAATGGATGCAACTTTCATTCTGTTTCCTTTAAAAAAAAAAAAATCTTTACACTTTAGTTCCAGTCACATGAAAGAGTTTCAGCTTGATTCTCAGATAACAAAGTGAGGAAACAGTCACGTCAACATGAGTGCGGCCTAATTAGAAGGTGTTAAGGTATGCAGCTGCTCAGTCTCTTACATACACAGAAAAAAAAAGCCACAATTTTATCTGTGAAAGCAGGCGAATCCAAACACGGCCCGCAGGGACCCGTCTGTCTCCGAGCCGCAGCGAGCGGCGTGGGGTGGGAGACAGTCTGGCGAGAGCCCCGGTGACCGGGAGGCTCAAACTGTGACCGACGTCTGACAACACAGCTACGGGTCAGCCTACACAGAGACAGACAGGGAGACGACGAGCAGGGTCTCCTGCAGAAGACGTTAATGATCCAGAGACAAAGAAACGGGCCAGAGGAGAACACTGCGGCTTCTGTTCCAGGCAGCAGCGTTCATTACTCCCAAACGAAATTCATCCCATTAACGGGCAAATGCGCTTCTAAATTCATCCCTGTTATCAACTGCTGGGCTTAACCTGACAGTTTGTGACCCTACGCCGCTTGGGAACTCAAATCCAGGTTAAGGTTCTCTTTCTTACCCAGATATTGAGCAAACTACTTTAGTTTTGGTGCATTTCTGCAGTAAAATGGCATCACAAGACAAATCTGGTGCCAACCTGCACCAAACACTTTGTTTTTGGAGAAAAACCCACAAATTCTGAATGCTGGTCAAAGTTTTAAGGACTGAAAACTTACATTAGCTAAAAATACATAAAACTCTATCAAAATCCTAGACAATTTTGCAGTTACACTGTTTCCATTAAATCATAAATATGCAAATAAACATAAACCAACTCACGTGATAAGTCATTTAAAAACATGACTTTGATTGACAGCAGACACATTCAAATTTCTCAGCACTCAACATCATCTATCAAAGGAGACGTCGGCGTCTTATTCAGGCCGGCGAGCTGCGCGTGTAATTTGGAGAAATTGTAGTTGGTTATTTTACTGAAGAGCTATAGATCCAATAATTCCACATGACACGCTCAACTTTTGATGAGCTATGTGATGCTGAGTGCTAGTGTTACCCAAGTGTGATCTCTGTTGTTGTTCATGTGACTCATTTCATTTTTTTAAAAAGAGTTTTCCTTGCAGTTTTGAGAAATATGTCAATATCAATACACCCCAAAAACTATCTCTCTTTCAATAAATATGTTTTTTTCTAAATTGACATGTTTCCGTTAGACAAATCCCTAATTGCAAATCCAATTTGTGCAATTTCATAGTCAATAAAATGCAGATATAGTCACTTGCAACTATTGAGAATTCAGGCATTTCCAGAATTTCTGTACCATAATAAATCAACTGAAAGTTTGATTTATTATCACTGTGTATTCCCATTTCAATTTAATTCAATTCAATTTTATTTATATAGCCCAGTATCACAAAAACTATTGTCTCATTGGGTTTCATGCCAGTAATTTTACAGAAGTAGAAGGTCGGTCATAAAATATAAACAATAGCTAAAAACTAAACAGACTAAATAAAACAGATTTTCCCTCCTGGTAAGGAAAAACTCCTGATTCTGGAAAAAAAAAAAGAAGAAACCTAAGGGATGCACGCATGAAGGAGAGATCCTATCCCGGGACGGACAGGCGAATTACCAGGACTGTTAAAGTAGAATTAGTTTATCTAACTGGCTGACTGGAAATTGGTAGACTCTCTGGAAAAAATCAAAAAATCTTCTGCAAATTGGAGTAAAGAATCAGTTTTTTTTAAAATCTCCTTCTTTTAAGTTGTGTATGTTAACACTTGATCAGAAGTGAATTTTTGGAGCCGTTTAAAACAAAGCACTCTTCTTGTCATTGTGTATGTTCATTCCACACAAATGGATGTGTGCATTAATAGTCACAATCATAAAAAACACTTACTAATTTAAAATTAACTGCTTTGGGACAAAATACGCTTCATGTTTACAAAGAAAAAAGTTCAAAAGTTGTTTCTAAATCTAATATACCCAGATATTAACATTAAAACCACAAATATCATAAATATACCTTTAACTTTATCAAAACTCATTGGTCATATGAGCTTGTTTTAGTTATGCTAAACTGATTTTGTCGCACAGACTGAGGAAAAAAGAGAAAATACTGAAAATAAAGTTTAAAAAAAGCAACACAGTATTCATTTAATATGGAAATGTGCTTGAAGTACACAAAAAATCTTAAAGATAAACCAGCCTTGCAGACACTTTTAAGATGTAGAGGATAAAGAGATCTGTGCACAAATTTTAAAGGTAAAAATTAACCAAATATCACTCGAAGCTTTACTTTTTATTCACAGATAAATAAAAATCCAAAAACATAGTTTACATTTTTTCTTGTAAATTGAGAATTTAGTGCTTTTTTTAAGCGTAAAGTTTCATTTTTAGCTAAAGAGGTAGACTAAAATCTTAGGAAAATTTAAAAAGTACATTTAACCTTTTCAATGTAACATTAGAATAACATTTCAGCAGCACTGAAAGCTATAAACAGCTGACGGGAACTTTTAGCTGCTCATACGCTAAAACAATTAACCCTTTAAAATGTTTGGCTCCTTAAATGAGTGACTCACAGAGGACGGAATTATACGAGCGCAGGCGGGTTCCTGAAAACCCGAAAATAGCTCAAAACTGTTCCCCACGTTAAGCTTCATGACGTCCTAAAGCTAAAACTGGACCTTTTTGAGCCTGAGCCAACATCTCTGAGCTCCTAACTCACAATAGAAGTGAGAACAGGTAAGTCCCAGCCCCGCGTTGGAAACTCTCCTGCAGACAGAGGCCTTTCTGTTCCAGCTGCAAGGGAGGAAACGCACGCGTCACGCAGCGCCAGGATGTCCTGACAGGCCGGTGGCGGCTCCGACCAATTAAAAGGTGAGACGGGAGGAAGAGCAGGATGTCAGGAGCTGCCCGGTTCCCCGAAACACTGGACTCACTGTGAGATTATGCTGTCCGCTGCTGGCTTTGCTAAACTGCAAAAATCCATGTTAAATACGGCTTGGTTTAACAGTTAATCCTCTGAGAAACACGATCCTTCCAGAACGTCATTCTTCTTTATATTCCAGTATTTTAAAGCAATAAAAACACCTTTTTTTGTCACTCAGAATTTTGACAATTGAAAATAAAGATCAGTTGTGTGAGATTTCGCCTTCACAGGAATCTGGTATCAATCAATTAAAGCAAATGAAAAAAAAGTGCAGATTAAAACAAATGTGTTTGTTATGAAGGTCAATTTTTTGATGTTTTATGCAGTAACTACACTAAATTTGTGAAAGATTATTTAGGAAGATTATAGCAACTTAAAGCTGGAACTTCATTTATCGGCTATTACTTTAAAGTCCAACTCCGATCATTTTTTGATTAATTTTAAAACTGTTCCCAGTCGTATTTTAATTATGATTTTGAAGTTTTTTTGCCAGAATAAAAAAAACTTGTGTCTCACATAGTTACTGCAAAGCGGCAGTAATTCATTAGAAATTCCGTCCCTACTGCTGGTCACTTCTCGCTAGCTTCCACCCACCTCAATGTAACATTTCCGATTAAAACACACTAAATGCAGACAAACTTTTAATGTTGACGCATGTTTTTAGGGTGTATTCAGACTGGACTCTTTGGTTCAAAACAGGATTTGAATAGAGACAAACTGCAAGGTTCAGGACTCAATCTGGTCAGAATACACCCTTAAAAATGTACAGAAATGACAGAGAGTTGCTTCCAAAAAGCAGAAATGATGTAGAGAATGAAGTTTACAAATTCAAGTTTGTTGGCCTGGTTTTTATTGATTGTTTTTAGGTTGACAATTTTGACATCTGTCCAGGGACAACAGATGAAAACTAGCCGTTGGGCTAATTCTGGCTCATTGCATGCAATGCTTTTAATGTGCACTGTCCCTGAAAAATAAAAATAAATTAAAATTAAGTAATTTTTATTCGATTGGGATTCATCAGATACTTTTTTGTACCAAAGTTATCAAATGAGACATTTAATAAGTAAATTCCTTGAATAAATCTTTGTGTTGCAACATCT
Organism: Oryzias javanicus; assembly: GCA_003999625.1. Taxonomy (NCBI): domain Eukaryota; kingdom Metazoa; phylum Chordata; class Actinopteri; order Beloniformes; family Adrianichthyidae; genus Oryzias; species Oryzias javanicus. Next base: position 33,107,560 of record CM012450.1, on the reverse strand, counting down.
CATAATGAACTGCTCACATATGTTTTTGTCTATTTATAGTTGCTTGGACTGAAAAAGGGCAAATATTCACCATGACACCAAACAGAACAGCAATTATTGTGACCCTGAAAAATCCAGACTAAATATCTGTTTTGAAACACCTCTGTTGCTTATTAGAGGAAACTTTAGTTTAATATGCCCCAGTGGTAATATTATTCATAACTTTTCCTGGGGTACCATCATTTTTTCCAGTTCTTTTTCTTAGTTTTTTTCTTAGTAATGTCACATTTACTATCAATGTCTTTTAGTTTTAAGTTTCCCTCCTTCCTCCTCTTTTTATTTGACACTCATGGACCACCATATTATTTTTATTTTATATTTATATTTAAATTGTTGGTTTTCTTTATTAGAATACTTTCATTTTTTAATTGTTTGAGATCATTTTTTTTAATAATATTTTGTTTTGTTCTGTATTAGGCCGTTCAGAGAGAGAAATGACAAATGAATCTTTGTAAGGGCTGGAAATAGTCATTTTGTCTTCATCGTTCAGTCCAGATGAGCAAAATGCTCAATAATCTCTGCTTATATTCTTATATATTTCATTTTGAGGACCAGACAACAGAGAGGTTCATAGTTGTCTTTTAAAGAGGCCACATGAGATCTTCAGCCACATTCCAGGTCGGTCTCCTGGGCTGCCACTCACCACATTACTGCCCTGTGTCCAAATAAACAAGGCCTGTGTACAAAGACCTCCTGAGTCCTGGCAGGCCCGGCCGGGACAAACCGCCCACCTATGTCAGTGCCGAGGTACGGACCGACCATTTTTAACTCCGCTCACAAAAATCCTTTTCAAAATTGTGTCGGTAAACACTGCAGCTGTTGATCCTGATGCTCACATTTCACTTGAAGTTTTCCTTAAATGTAAGAACTAAAAATATTATTGAAAAGCTATCAAAGCTTTATTTACGTTCCTCAAAATATAATAAGTTTGCTTAAAGTTTCAAGCGGATGTGACTGTTTCAGTAAAACAAGCCTCATCGTTCTTTGAATTACACTAACGACAAATATTTCCTCTTTTAAACCATCAAGCCCTTAAAAAAACATGTTAAATGTTAAAAATGAGATTTATCTGATATAAAATCATCAAAGCATGTCTGGCTAACTGGCTGAAGTTTTTATTTTTTTGTTTTTTGCTTGATTTATTCTCAAAAAGACATTAGACTGTTTCTTTATCTGAATTTAGGACGAAAAAATCATTTTAATTCAACTTTCAATAAATTCAGCTATATTTTTAAAGACCCTTTCATCAGAAAGATAATGCACATAAAAAGATCAACCACAACAAACCAAATCGAGATAATTAGTAAATCCCCTGCTCTGCTGCATGATCACATTTACGTATTTACAACCTCACAGTCTCAAAACTCATAAAATAATATGTTTTATAACCCTCAAAGTTTAAATCAACTTTCAGTTTAAAAAGGTGTCACTGATTTTTAATAACAAGCACGTGTTCTAATGTGTTTTCAAGTTTTTAAAAATCACAAAACAGACAAAAAAATAAAAATTTTTACAATCTGTACATATTAAGCCTCAGCATTTCAGACTTCATTTCTCTGGCAAGGAGCTGGTGACGATTCAAAGCTCCTCTATGCAGACAGAGAACTTCTCAGTCTGGATGAAAGCTGCAGGAGAAGTCAACATCCACAGAGAAGCTAGTCTTTGCTGACGAGTTTCACAAAATTCTCTTCGTTTGACAGAATTCTAAATTTAGCTCTAAGCAATCAGAATCTAGGTGATATTTTTGAGGGATTTGGACCTTCAGGCTAACAAAAGAGGGAAAGAAGATTCACAACTTACTTAAAATTTTTGTGCAAAAATGCTCGTTCACAGGTTTACAGACACATTTTCTACTGAAAATCAAATGGTTGCACATGTCACCACACATTTAAGGAACTGAATTAACCTTTACCTAGAAAAAAGAAGACGCCCGCAGACAAAGAATTGTATCAGACCCATTTGTTGCTGCTCTTTTTGTTGCCTTTACCTGTAGATATCAAGTGTAATCTAATTTTGGAGGTCCGCATGTCAAAAAAATGTCAGTTTTTCACCAAGAATGATTTTAAAACTTCTTGTTGGTTTGGAGATTGCAGGTTTTTGGAGTTAACTATTTAACTATTTTCTACTTTGGTCCAGCAAATAGTTGGTTTTTCTGATTTGAGAGCCATAAATTGGTGTCTAAGCGACAAAAAAAGCAACGATACAGCTCAGACAAAAGAAAAATATATATATAGAATTAGTTCATCAACAAAGTTTTTTGGGTGATTTTGAGATAAAAGTTGAAAATTCAAATGGTTTTAGCGGAAAAGAAAGCAAAGATTTGCTGGTTGAACCATTTAACTCTTGAGGCGTCGCAGGTGAAGCTTAAACACAAAATCTTTAACGTACTGTAACTTTTAAAATCTACTGGAATTTAGTTGAACGGTTGAAAAGTTGCTGTGAATTAAAGAACATAAACATTTGAGCTTTGGTGTTAAAGGGTTAATGTAATTAATTTCTTGGCTGTTTGGCCGTCCTGGAGCAGCTCGTGAAGGTCAGATGATGCAACTGACGGTGTTTTACAGTGCAGGCTGTGCCCGGATTAATGCAAAACATTCACCTTTTCTCCATCAGCTTTTTACAGGCAGCTTTGAATCCCAAATGTAAAGAAAGCATTTTACATTTTAAGCAAATGATGAGATTTACATGAAATCAGAAGTGAGGAGGAGAGTGGACAGATGAGATATGACCAGACAGGAAGTGGATCGTCTTTAGTGCTGAAATACTCCTCCCTTATACCAACTACTGATTATTCCTTTAAATCTTTTTCAATATATAAAACATTTGGAGTTAAAATTATTGAAGTGCTCTCCAAGTATTACTGTCAGGTGAAACCTTTGCCCCGTCGCAAAAAAAGTTTTTAGGTAGAAAATCTGAACGTCTCTTTTCTCTGATCCATTTCAAGCCGTCTAGACTTTTTTCTGCTTTTATGAAGACACAAACTAATTTAGATCTATTGTATTTGGACATGTTATGGTAGTTTTTAAATACTTTTCATTGAAATATCAATTTTTAAAATCCTATTTGCAAAAAAGTGATGGTTTGGGATTTTTGTGGGGTACTCATCATCATTCTGAAATGTAATGAATGTAAATCATTTCCTGGTAGTTTTTTAAATTATAATTATACTGTTTTTTTTTTGCCAATTCTTTTTTTAAAAAGTTCACTTTTGAGGAAAAAGTTAGTAGTTTGTTAGAAATCTGCGTCTGAGTTGTGGATGGCAACATTAGTGTGGAGCAACCCCGCCCCCTTTCCCATACCTGTTGGTGATTGGTGGAGCAGGGAACTTGTGACCCACCCAGCATGTATTCTACATCGCTCTTTTTTAAACTGCATTTTTTCACCTACTCCTGAGCCACAACAATTTGACTAAATAATTATTCAGAAATGTAATTTTTAGCTTAATTTTCTTTATATATGTCATCCATCATCAAAAAAATGCCAAAACAATGTGTTAAAAACACCTAAAACATTACTTTTCATCAGAGTGGTTCTTTAAAGGAGAAATGTTAAAAAGGCCGGTCAGGACCAGAGGTGTACGAGTCTTTCATGGACAGAGATGTCGAGCTGTCAGACCCAACAAAGCATCGCGTGCAGAGCCATCTCCGGGAGACAGAAATGCTGTCATAAATGGAAGGAGGTGAAAGAGGTCTGAAGGTGAAGCTCTGTCAACTCCTCCTCTTTCTCCTTTTAAGAGGTAACCAGGGAAACTGGATCTTAAGCTCAACCAGGCTGACTTTATCATGACGTACAATTTAAAGAAGATTCAGTTCTCCCTGAAACTATAGAGTCATTTCAGAGAACTTCAAATCCACGATTGGAAGTTTTCCTGTTCCAACAGATTCCGAATTTTTTAAAACCTTTGAATTTCTGAAATTTTAAACCTGAACACAAAAAATTCCATAACCCAAAGGGATTTTTGAAATTCTCTATATTTTAAAACAATTTTATTAAACTTTCAGACTTACTATAATAAAAGTTGAGACAACTTTTATGAGGAGTCAAAAACCAAAGTGACAAAAACCCAAATTAGCAAAAAGCATTTCAAATCTCATCATGTCTATACATCTTTGTTTGACGAACTTTTAAAAATCTTTTTTTAATTTTTCACAATTTCATGTGGGGTTTTTTTCCCACGTTGTAAACACAAGAAGTGTGAAGAAAAAATTGTTTTCTAGAAAACAAATCAATTTTTCTGAGTCAGTTAAGTTTTCTTTCCGTTACCGTGGCAACAAATTGGTAAATGAGTTTGAGTTCTTGATAGCAAGATTCAATAAAACCAACCTAAAAAAGATGTTGATCTCAATGAATAAAAATGAGGTTTGATTTTGTGTAAAAATAAAAAAAGACATGTTTTCAAATTAAATTTTCCCAAAACCAATTGTATTTGGAATTGTTTCATTTGTTTTTTTTGTTTTAGATTCTTCAATCTAGATGGGTTTCTGTAACACACCATCACATGATTTTATTTTTCTGTATTTTTAGTTTGTTTTATTCTTATGTCTTTTTTATGTGTGTAAATAAATAAATTATTAGCATTAATGTGAAACTAAATATATCAAATGATGAAGTGTTTTAATTAAGAACAAAGTCTGCTCTCCATCCAAACCCTCTTTTTCCTCCACAAATGCTTCTTTGATCTTAACATGTCAGTGTATTCACTCTTTTAATTCCATATTTTTGTGGTTCATATCTGGAGTCCAGTTTTGTGTCCAGTGGCTGGTCCTGATTGGTCCAGTCCGTCTGCTTTCACCGCTCCACGGGGGCGACATTACGGGCCAGTGGGGGTGTCTTTGAAAGCTTTGAGAGAGAAAAAAGGGGGTAGATGATTTAGCATTAGGTCATCTCCAACCCCTCCTGCTCCACGTCTGAGGGTCTGACAGGTCTCATCATGGAGGGGACCTGCCGGGCAGATTGACAACTCAATGAGGCGAGCAGCGCCGCGCTTTTACAAGCACCATTTCACGGCCTCGGCCTTTGTACGACGAGCCCAATATACCCTCAGCTACCATCCCCAAGCTCACATTTTTTCCTTTCTTTGCAGGACCCCTCCCTGTCACTGTCCTGTCTGTGTGCGGCTGGAGTTTTAAAGTAAACGTTTTTGTTCTTCTTCTAAATTTTTAATGGTAGATCTCAAAATGATTTCTTTGAATTCTTCAAACCTAAAAAACTAAAAATCGGTTGCAGAAATGCTTAATTTTTGATGTGCAAAAGCAAAACAATGATAAAAATAATGTGTTTATTCCTTGTGAATTAACTCATGCACTACCTCCGTTTTGTTATTTAATTTAACAGTTTGTGTCTTCAAAACCTATATATTTATTAAAAAAAATATTTTTCTCGAATTTTTCCTAACATTTAGAAGTCTTTTATGAATCCAAATTAGTGTTGTATAATCTTCAAATCCACAATTTATATTAAAGCAAACATTTATTTTGAAGGTTTCCTTTAAAACAATCTTTTGAAAAGACGAGTGATTGTCCAAAAAGGATTATATTCAGATTATATTAAGCTGAGACAAAAGAAGAAGCCCAGATATGGAGGGAAAACTCATTCCCTCCCTATCATTTCATAGGGAGGGAATGAAGACGGGAGGGAAAGTGGGAGGCTCGGACGGGTGGAGATACCGTTACGCTTTGCTGCTTCTCAATTGAAGTCTCCACACCAGCCACAAAACCTGGCTCGCTCCGTATACCTCATGTTTGCATGTGAAAGCGCCGCACCATTGTTGGGGCCTAACTGCACATTTAACCTGTCTGGAATGAAAGAAAGGGGGGATATTTTCCTACCCGTCCCTCCCCTCAGCCTTTCTCTCTCGTCTTAACAAACCAATTAGCTGGACATTTCAGCCAAAGAGGACTTCTGTAAAAACATGTGTTAAATTAGGAATAATCAGCTTCTCTGATGTTTCATGTTGAGCCAAAAAAAAAAAAAATTTCAGCTTTTTTTATTTGTTTTTCTGAACAAATCTACTTGAAATAAAAAATCTTGTTGCTGAATTCAGCAAGTTAACGCTTAAAAGCAAAATAAAAAACGAGAGAACACGGAATGTTTTCCTTCTAAGTTGATAATAATACTCTTTTTCAGCTGAGAGTTTAAAAACAGCTCCTCCTGTGTTGGAGTGGCGGTGATGGCAGGGTTTGCTGCGGCCAGCGTCCGCAGGGCCGCCGCTCACGCTGGGACACTGAGTGGGGATCAGTTTTTCTGCCAGAGGCTCTGGCTTTTCTTTGAAATCTGCAGAGGAGTGTGGTTTGGCTCTGAAAAGACGCTGTCCAGTACAATCAAGCTCAAGTCCAAGCGAGCTGTGTGGGTCCTGAAGTTTGGGAGTTTCTGTTTATCTGTGTCGCCCACAGACCTGATGATTTATGGAGTTTTTTTCTGATGATTTTTAGTTAATCGTAGTTTAAAGACCAGCAGTCAGTCTGACAGTTTCTTAACCTAAAATAGTTAATAAATGACAGTTATATTTACTTTACAGTCATATTTTTTCTCTGAAATAAAAACCGAAACATTAATTTTATCTGGACAGCATCTTCAAAATTAGGAGCTTTTATTCTGAAAGGATTTTATAAAACTGCTAAAAATCTTTACATTTTCATAACTTTTTCGAATCTACAATTTGTTCAGTTTTTTTGCATCAGAGTTTGAATCAAAAGGAATTTGAGATCCAGATTTGAAAAATGTTCAGTTTTCAGGCTCTAAGAATTGTACATTTTTCTTTGCTTTTTTTTTTTTGGTCAACTTTTGCTTTGAGCTGTCTCCCTGCAAAGTCACTCAAGGTTAAAGCTAATTATCTAGATGTGTCTTTATTTCTGTCCTCGGGTTTTCGGTTCATCTGTCAGATCATTTGCTTTGTCACCCTCTTCGCTGTTCCCTAAATTTCTCATGTTCAAGAGTCTGTTTCCAGCATTTTTGGTCCAACACCTCCAGCTCCTAACATTCAGGAACTAGTCGCATTCTGAACTTTTTCATCTGATCTCATTTTTATGATATTTTTGTCTTTGTTTTATAATTTTCTGTCAAAATTTTGACTTTTAGCCCTTGACTTCTTTTTCTCCTGTTATATAACACTTTAAACTTTTTAATATTGCCATTTATTTATTATTTGATTTATAGTATATATAAAAAACTGTTTTCTAGAAATGTTTAAACTGAAGACAACAAGCATAAAAATTTAAAATTATGATACCCAGATTTGTCTATTTTTATTTTTATTTCTATGCATATTTTTTTATTTTTTGTTTGAGTATTAAAGGAAAATGATACACTATATTACCAAAAGTAGTGGCTCACCTGCCTTGACTCACATATGAACTGAAGTGTCATCCTCGTTCTAACCCATAGAGTTCAATGTGATGTTGATCCCCAGGACCACTCGGATGAGGAGTGTGTTTCTAGTCATCCTGACCATTCTTATAAAAGCGCATTGGTCAGATGACACACTGATGTTGATGGAGGACACCACACCATCATTCCTCCTCCACCAAATATCCTGTCTGAAATGTATCGTTCTCCTGCAACATCCAAACCCAGAAGTCGTCCATCAGATTTCCAGTTGGAAAAGCCCCATTCATCACTCCAGAGAAGGCGTCTCCACTGCTCTAGAGTCCAGTGGCGGCGGGCTTTACTGCATCAACTCTTTGCATTGCACTTGTGTGTCTTGGATGCAGCTGCTCAGACATGGAAACCCGTTCCATGAAGCTCTCAGCGAACTGTACTTGTTCTAATCTGAAGGTCACATGACATTTGGAGCTCTGTAGCAGTTGATTGTGCAGAAAATCGGTGACCTCTTCGTGCTTTGAGCTTCAGCATCCATTGACCCCTACTTATCAGTTTGGTGGATGAGATACTGTTGTTTCCAAAATCTTCAATTTTGTTCTGATCAGCACGCTGGACCAGCTGACTGTTAGGTGAAACTTAGGAAATTTCTAGAATCCGATACTCGGATTGTGTTCCACAGGTGACAGTTTACACACTTGGAATTTCCTGATTCTCCGTGTGATAGAGGGGAATATTCTTTCACAAATGTTTGTAAAATCAGGCTGCATGCCTGAGTGCTGGGTTTTATGCACCTGTGGTCCGGCCAAGTGATTCTGACCATTTGGAAGGGAGAGAGAATACCTTTGGCAATTTACTGTAGTGTATAATCAAAATGCACAATATAAAAAAGCTTACATTTTTTGGATCTAATCGATTTTTAGAAAGACCTGACTAAGAAGGTCCAGAAGGTCATCTCCACCGTCGGCTGCCCTCTCCCCTCACTGGAGGAACTACATCACTCCCGATGCCACAAGAGAGCACAGAACATCGTAAAAGACACACACACCCTGGTCATCCCTGTTTTGAACTGCTGCATCGGGCAGACGCTACAGACAATCCAACGGAGGATAACCGATTCAAAAACAGTTTTTATCCACTGCAATCACCATCCTAAATGCTGCTTGAAATCAAATAACGTGTCTGTTGAGGGCTGCTTATGTGATTGTCTGTAGGTTTGCTAATGTTTTGATGACTTATTTATTACTCATTTTATTTCTGTTTTTTATTACTGTTTTATGTTAGGACTATTTATTACTTATTTACTCTTATTTTTTTATGTATTTGCATTTCTGTTTTATTTATTTATTTTTATTCTTAAACTACTTTTATTTATTATTCCGTAGGAAAAGTATGAATGATGCACTGATTAGTGAGCACTTTTAAATTTCGTTGTACATGTGACAATGACTAAATAAATCTATTCTATTCTATTCTAAGTTTTAAGCTGGGCAGGTTGTCATTTTACCACATTGAGAATAGTTAAATAAGGTTTTTGTTCATATAAATAAATAAAAAAAAGGTTAAAATTGCCTATCTGAGTAAAAAAACAACAGTTTTTTATTGTTATGGCAAAAAATGTCACAATCGTAATTAAAAAACCACTGGAATCACTTTGAAAATAGATCAAAAGATGATTAGAGTGCGATGTGGAGCTGCTTCTGCAGATCCAGTTCTCCTCCTGAACCAGAGGTCATGGCAGTTTGGAGCCCTGTAAGCGGTCGATGCTCTGACTGTCAAAACTCCACCCATGAGCTCAGTCATGAAAGGGGAAACAGAGACCCCCCCCGATGCTCCTCCACCACTTCAGAGAGGACGCCGCCTCTGTACCTGTGAGGACGCACCAGGCGGCTCGCTTGGATTCATGTCCGATGAGGCTAACCTCTGCGAGGCTCGGCTGAAGGGGCCAGCTGTAGGAGAAGGGGGCCGAGGGGGCCGGGGGCTGCAGCAGGTCTAAAGGCCTGGCGCTGTGAGGCTCAAACACGGGCAGCTGCATCTCAGCATCCCTTCAACGCTTCGCTCATTCTTCTAATTAGACATTTACCGAATTAACTCCAGTAAAGGTGACGTCAGCCTCTGCCCCCCCCAACAAAGGAGAACTGGAATTAAAATACTGATCATTTTTTCCCTGTCTGCAGGAGATGAAGTTTGTATTAAAGCAGGTGGATTCACGTTTATGCAGAAAGATGCTGAAACAATAACACTTCCAACTTATGTCACTTTAACTGTGACACAAAGGCTCAGTATTTGTTGAGAAATAAAATTAGAATTTCTTATTTAGTTTACTAATTCATGAGGAAAAACTGAGGAAAAACACTACTTAAAAAAAACCAGGCTTGATTTTAAATGAGCTATATTTAACAATTTTATCAAAATCAACTTTTATAATCTCACTCGGATCATTTTTTGAGGCATTTTAAAAGCTTCCCATTCGTCTTTTAATTATGATTATGTCTAAAAACTTGAGTAATTTTCTAAAACTTAGTTTCTGCAGAGTAGCAAGAGTTCATGAGAAATTCACGTCTGAGTTGTGGGCGGATCTGTAGGCGCAGAACACAGCCTCTACTATTTTCCCTCTGTTTGCACACTCTCCTACTAGCTTACAGCCCCTCACTAACATTACTGATGCAAAACAGTAAGAAAAAAACTGGAGTGCAATATTGGAGCTATCCATCCGTACAGTTTTGAGCCAGATGTCTCAGATGATGAAAACAAATACGTATATGGATCTATTTGTCTTCAAGTGGATGCATCAGAATGGAGTGAAGCACAAGCTTGTGGCCAATCGATTGTATTTTGTTCGTAACAAAAACAAGCTTTTCAAACTGCATTTTTTGTCTGCTCCTGACTCACTGCAATTTGAATAAAAAATACTCAGAGATGCAATTTTAATCAAAGTTTTCTTTATGTATGTTCTCTATCATGAGAAAATGCAACAAGAACGTGATAAAAAGCAGTTTATTTTGGACTGGAAAAAATATAGTTAGTAGTTTGTCTGTGCAAACCTCTAAACGCTAACATTAAAATCTCAAAATTAATTATAAATTTAACAGGAAATCAATGTGACAATATTAGTTGAGTGGTGGCAAAAGTTACTGGCTCCAGCAGACAAAAGATTACTACAAAATTTTGGACAATTTGGAGATGTTTAAAATACTGTTAAAACAAAAGGTTAAAACCTGTAAAATCAGTGAAAGCTGGAAAATGAGGATCAAATAAAAGAAGATCTGAGACAACACTGACACATTAAATATGATAAACTGAAAGGTAAAAAGCTGTTTCACATCAGGCGTGTAATGCACATGTAAACCGTAGGCTATCCTAGGCATGTTTACTTTAAAAGTGGGGTCATCTGGACCCCACAACACAGTGCGCTGAATTATTTTTTTCCAAAGATTTTTTTTTAAACCTTCACTGGTAACCATGGCAGACATGAAATCCTGTCTACCTTTGTCCATCTTTGTCATGGGAGGGTTCACACATCAATGTAAGGGTGGGGTCATCTGGACCCCATAAGAGAGCACAAGGGTTTGACAGGGTTTTACAACAAACAGACGTTATTGAACGCATTTTAGCATACGGTGTTTACACTGGACTGTCGCTAACCAATACTAGAGCATACTAGCCCTTGATTGGTCAAATATCAATTGGTTTAATTTTTGAGGCATGCACAATCGCTGCACATTTTGCCCAAAACCTACTTGAAAAATTGCTTAGCAACAAGAGAACACAAGATTTATTAACCCAGACGAGCAAAACGCGTCACAGGTATGTCTGCATTCATGTAGACTTTTTATGGGAAGTGGTCGTTCATGTGTGGCACAGTCAAGAACACGCTAGATGTGAGTTTTTGAACATACTTTTAGCATACAGTGAGGCAGATAAGTATTTGAACACACTTAGAAATCATGGAGGGACTTGAGATGTCAACCAGGAGAGACATAGTCTGAAAATAAAATCTGGAAATCACATTAAAATATTTTTTAAGTAATTTATTTGAATGCAAATACATATTTACACACCTGAGAAAATCAATTTTGGTACAGTTTGTGTTGTCAAATATTTCCGGTGTATGTATATATTATTTTCTACCAGGTTTGCACACACTGCCGGAGGGGTTTTGGCCCACTCCTCCTCACAGATCTTCTTTAGATCAGTCAGGTTTGTGGGCTTTTGCTAAGAAACATAGAGTTCAGCTCCCTCCAAAGATTATGTATTGGCTTTAGGTCTGGACACTGGATAGAACACTCCAGAACCTTGATATGCTTCTTACAGTGCCACTCCTCATTATCCTTGCTGTTCTTTTGGTTATTATGGTGTTGGAAGACCCAGCCATGACCCATTCTTCCATGATCTAACAGAGGGAAGGAGCTTATTCCCCAATATCACACATTACATGACCATCCTCTCCTTAATACAGTGCTTTCGTCTTGTCATATAAGCAGAAAACTCCCCCCATTGCATGATACTGTCACCCCATGCTTCCCAGTAGGGATGGTGGTTTTGTGATGGTACCCATCATTTTTCTTGCTCAGTGAACTAAGACCAAAGTTCTAATTTTCTCTCAACTGACCACATGACTTTCTCCCATGACTCTTCTGGGTCAATCCAATGGTCAAACTTAAGACGGTCTAAACGTGCTGGTTTAAGCAGGGGAACCTTCTGTGCCGTGCGTGATTTCAAACCATGATGTATTACCAACAGTAACCTTGGAAGGTACCAGCACTTTTTGGATGATTGACCAGCTCCTCACGCTGAGTCCTCACCTTCTTAGGATCATTGAGACCCCACAAGTTGAGATTTTGCTTGGACCCCCAGTCCAAGGGAGATTGACAGTCTCCAGGCTTTGGTGTGCGGACACAAAGCGCAGAACAGCTGTCAGCTCCAAAAATAAGTGTCTTTAATACATAAAATCCAAAACTAAGGAAGAGCACAAAGCTGAAAAAAACAGGATTAGTCACTAAAGTCAAAGTCCATAAACCAATCAAGGCCAAACTTCAAAAATCCAAAAGAACACCACACAAAAACCTGGACCAGGAGACACACTTTACTGCATAAAGTGACAAGACAAACCTGCAAGGAAGTGAGGGGAGGAACCCATATATACAAGAAGGGGAGTGAAAAAACCAAAAGGACACAGGTGTAACCTGTCAGCGAGGAGTGGCAATCATCCCAGAGGAAACACATGACACAGTCATGTTTAACTTCTTCCATTTTCTAATAATTGCCTCAAGAGATTAAAGATCTTTTTCATCAAGCTGTTTGACGATTGCCCTGTAGCCTTTTCCAGCCATGTAGAGGTCTACAATGTTGTCTCTAGTGTATTAGGATAGATCTTTGGTCTTGGCCATGTTAGTAGTTGAAGTCTTACCGATTGCAGGGGATGGACAGGTGTCTTTATGCAGCTGACCTCCTCAAAAAGGCGATTCCAGTTCAGGTTACATAGAATTTTCATTGAAAGTGGTTGCTTGAATGCGTTCTGATGACCACCCTCTAAAACAGGGGTGGGCAAACTTTTGATTTGTGGGCCACAAAGGGTTCTAAAATTTGGCATAAGGGCCGGACAAAGAGCAGATGGAAGGAGTGATTTGGTAATGAACCTCATAAACTAAAAAGATAATATGGAATTTAGAGAAAAACATGCTTTAATTTGGAATAAAATTTACATATATTCATTTAAAAACAGAAAATTTGAGAATTTTAATTTCTAAATTTTGATTTTTGTTCTCTTTTTGGTGATCCAATGGGTTGATGTTCTTCAGAAGAAAATGCGAACTCAAAGAAATCAGAAAAATCACCTTCTGACTCAGAAAAAAAACACACACGAACGCCAGAGAAACAACACCGTTCAAGAGAAGAAACCAGAAATACAATGAAAATAAAACAATTTTTGATTCAATGCATTTTAATTTGGAGGGCCAGATTAAGTAGCTTAGGGGGCCGCATGTGGCCCCCGGGCCGTAGTTTGCCCACCCCTGCTCTAAAACCTGGTGTGAAGACACACAAGTCAACCAGATGCTCCACCAAAAACGATGGTAGGAATGATCTTGTAAACACATAACCAAGAAAATGTTAATAAAAATTGGAGAAACGTCATCAATGTGTAGTGTTTTCAAAGTTGTTTTTGAGTTCCATGAGTATGCTTGTTGTTTTGTGGTTCAGAGAGTTCTGGCTCTGCTCTTGTGTTTTTTCTGCGTGTGAAAGCGCGGCATCTTGGTTTCGAGGTGGCAGGTGCAGCTGTAAACGACTTGTTCGCATTTTTGTGCAGCGTGCAGAAGGTGGCAGGTTGTGATCCTGCAGCCCTCGCCTCATATACATAATCCAGCGGGCAAGCAGGCCCCTGCACTTGTTGAATGTGATGATGGTGGTGGTTGTGTGTGGGGGGGTCTCCCTTCGTCGGGGGACGTTTTAAGGCTGAAAGAGAAGCCTCAGCACCCGGCTACTGGGGGCCCGTGGGCGCAGTGAGAAAATGAAGACCTCTGCACCCCTCTAAATCCCCAGGAATTTCTCATTAAGCGCAGGTCCCGAGCTGCCGAGGGCCTTCTGGGCCGTCACCCGCCCCCTGTGAGGGGTCTCCCTCTCTGCCAGGGAGAATGGCGCTCTCCACTCCACTTTGTGCTGGTTGTTGTCCGCCGAGGCCTGTTATACACCTTTCCCTTTCTCAGTAGCACAAGAGCTTTCTCCCAATCAGGCTTTGAAAGCCCTCAGGACTTCCTCTTCTTTTCACCTCATTTTTACACAAGTGTGTGTGTGGCATCCCAAAAGAGAGAAAACGGCATAATTGAATTTGACATTTTTTAATGGTATCCTGAGATATTTTTGTCTGGAGGCACCAAAGCAGGAATGAGGCAGACTCCCATCACAAAGATTTTTTTTTCTCTTTTTCACACATTCACGAGTACAAGTAGGATTAATGAGGATTATGTATATGAGGAGAGGTAATGAGTTTTGATGAGAGTAGAGAGGATATTTAGTGTAAGATTTCAAAACAGCTCAGGGGGGGTGGAACTTGGAAGCTTCAGCTCATGACTTTTGCTGTTGTTTTAATGCTAAAGATTTCTAAAGAAATTATTTTAACAGCAGCATTGAATAAAAAAAGATGGATGCCCGCCTATTTGTAGCTTTTTTCCTTCCTGTGTGTGATTTACAAGTCTTACGCGGGAGGATATGTCACCCTAAAATGTTTTTTTTTACGTTGTTATGAGGGAGCAACTGGTTCAAGAACATTTTCTGAAAAAATAGGATTGAAAACTTTTATCAAAACAAGAAAAACATTTTTTTTGCTTTTTCCAGGGGTATAATGAATGAATGAACGTAATGATTGGGTGTAATCAATTGGTTAATCGAAACCTATACCATTATAAAATGATACAAAATGAAATAAATCATAAAACATACAGTGCTGCAACTCAGGATTTTAGAACATTAGGTTTATTTTACTTTAATGTAAAATATCATTACAAATATTGATTTTTGCAAAAACATGAGACCATACAATGTGGAAGAATGTTCTATTAATGTTCCGTTTGTGTTATTTTGATGTGTAAAAACAACAGTGGTCTGAACTTTGAGCTAATATGTGAATGGATTTGCCATTATTTCTTGTTTACTTGTACACATATTTAATTTATGCTTGGTAATCTTGCAAGAAACACAAGGAATTAGGATAAATTTACCTGTACTGTTCAGTACTAGCTACTGTATTTATCTATGAGTCATACTGGTTGAATTTTTGGCTAAAGATGTCCTGGATCAATTTTAGGTCGGTGAATAGGATCGTTCAAAATGAACAAATTTCCAGAATCGGATCACGAACTGCAAATTATAATATGAATTGAATCGTTAAAACGGGTCAAAATCATAAACATAAGCAGTTGAATATATTGAGAACATTCTGCATCAGGATCCAATGACACAGTTCTTTGTGTAGCGGGACTGCAGCTGCTGCTACAAACAAAAGATGATCATGGAGGTAATTATTCTTCACTCCATTATGAAGTTAGAGTTGTCTTTTAATCTTTTTTAAGTGTTCCCAGTGGTCTTTTAATTATTATTTTGCCGTTTTTAGCCAAAATCAAAAAACATTTTCAAGTTCTGTGGAAATTCACCTCAGAGTTATGGGCGGGACACACCAGCACATTTTCTAACTTCTTTTCCAACTGCATTTTTTCTGATTTACAACAATTTCAATAAAGAAACACTCAGAAATACAACTTTGAGATCAATTTTCTTTATACCTGTCCTTCATCATGTGAAAAAGGCAACAAGAACATGTTAAAAAATACAGTTTTTGGGTCTTTAAGGACTTTAAGGTCAGTTTTACATGAAGTAAACACGCTTGAAAGAAGCTGCGTCTCTGATTAGAACCCTGAGGAGGACAGAAAGGAAGAAGGAGATGTGCTTCTCAGGCCAGGACAGCTGACAGCTGGGTCTGGAGGGGTTAAGAGGTCATGGATTGGCAGCGGGAGGGGGGTGAAGTGGAAACTAGAACAACAGTGACACACAAACACTTCCGGAAGAGGAGACGGGCGTGGGCATCCGGATATTTCTCTCCCTCCTTTGCATGTGACAGACAGTTGACTGCAGTTTTGTGTGTCCGTCAGTGTGTGAGTGTGTGTGAACTTCCTTGGCAAATGAACTTCCACACATTCTCCTAACGAAGCACGATCAGATTTGGTGCAAAACCAAATCACTTCCACAGCGACGTAAATCAAACGAAAAAAGACCCATCAATGTTTGGTGCTTTTTATACAACTTAGTGTGTTTAATTCACTTATCAGCTTAAGTGGTAATTATTTTATGACAAGCTGTAAAACTGTGCGTAAAGTCATAAAGTAATATATATGTACAAAAATCAAATATTCCACAGTGACTGGTAATTTTTTAGCATATGTCACAATGTTTTCTTGAGAAACAACATTATTAAAGATCTTTTTAAGTCATTATTTTATTTTACGTGTTTTTCTTGATGAAAACATTTTTACTATTAAGTGGTTTACCAAAGTGTGGGTAATCGGGAGCACCGCATGTCACTTTATTCTCACCACTTAACTCTGTCATTTGAACCTAAGATATAATGTGATTATTTCTATCTCAATTAAAAAAGATTATCCTGGAGTTGTTGTATTTTTATTTTTATTTTATTCTATGATGGGAAAAACTGACATTTTCAAAGTGAACAAGACCACTTAAATGTTTTAAAAGGTTCCTCTACACCAGGATACAACATTACTATAAAATACTCTTAACCTGCCTGAATTACTATATATCACCATCACCCTTTTATGTGGAAAATTATAGAAAAAAAATTGTGGTTTGATCGCAATCATTAAATTAAAAAGTAAAAATTATAGACTTTTTTTAATTTCCCTTTTGTGTGTTTGTGCAGGCTTCTTTTTCCTAAGCAGTTTGAGATTGTTGACAAAAATTGACATTTTCTAAAATGCATCTATGAAGCTTTTGAAATAGGGTAATTGGTGAGACTCAGCCTCTGTTCTGCTGTTTATCTATGCTGCACTGCTGCCCTCTAGTGGCAATATTAAGCTCCTACAGGAGGAATTTTCGGAGATGAACCAGGATGACCTACAAGAAAATATGGACAGTGGAGAATCAGTGACATATGTGTTCTACGTGTGTGTACTGTTTTTCAGTTAGTTAAGAGTCCCTCTTAATATTCTACGGTTCTTAGAGTTCTAGATAAATTCTCACATTCTAACCAGGATATCTTGAAGTCAGAGATAATGAAGAACTCTAACAAAGATTTAACACTGCACATAGTTCAGTCTATTTACCGTGTAGCTAGTACTTTAAATGTATTTTAAATAAACTGTATGCTTTTTCTATAAGAATATAAAACCCATTTACCATCAGTCCTGATACCTGTGGTTCCACTGGAGGTCACTGATGAGAACTTGCATGACAGCTTGGACACTAAAGTAGAAGAAGTGGATCTGTCCAGGTGAGACAGAGAGACATAGATGGAGGGATGGATGCTCAGGAGGTTAGGATGATCAAGGACAACGATGGAAACTTGTTAACAGGTTCCAAGTGGGATGGAAAGATGGAAGGAGAACTTTGAAGAACTGATGAATGAGGAACATATTAGATAGCACAGAGAAGAGGTGAATGCTGTGAAGCAGGAAATAGAAAAGTTAAGTAAGGAGCATAGTCCTGCTGTATGCCTTGACCCACTCTAAAAGGAGCACACAAACTGCTGTTAAGCTTCAGCACACTCTCAATCTCAGTGTAAAAAAAACTTTTATTCTAGCAATTAAACTAGTGCTGAACCCAAATGAGAATTTAGTTCAGTTTAATTCAACTGAAGGTTTGGATTTTAGCCCCCTGTGCAATTGAGTTTGACACCCCAGACCTACAGGCTGCTGGTGGAAATTGGGCTACTGTTGATTAAAGATAGCAAGGAGGATGATGTGTTGATAACCAGACAGAGGAAAGAAAAAAGGAACTTTGAATATTGCGACTTTGACAGAAAAAACTAGAGCGTTGACCGATAAAACTGAAATTGTGATCTTTAGTGAGAGCAGTGAGCAGGTGGAGGAACATTCAGAAAATTGCTAGTTTCCTCTAGAAAGGAGAGGAATGGACCCAAGAATCATTTTAACAACAACATATACCCATGTCCCTTCACCTTTGAGTGGGAGATAGGACTCTGGCGGTGAGTTCGGCTCACAGACCGGACAGTAGTTTGGAATACTTGGGCTTTCTGGTGTCTCTTGTACTGGAAAGTTCCCCAACAGGGGACTCTATTGTCCTCCTTGAGGACTTAAATGCCCACGTGGCAAACAACAGTGGCATCTGGAGGGGCGTGATTAGTAGGAATGGCCCCCTGAAATTAACCTGAGTGTATTTGTTGTTTGACCTGTGTATGTGTCATATTTTGTCCCTAACAAACACCATGTGGGACCCTTGGTGGGGGTGCTTGGACATCACTGCCAGCAAACAGTAGATGTCCATTCAGTGCCCTACTCGCAAAATTTTAACTGCACCACAGACATGTAGGGTCATTGGTGAGAGGGTGACGGGGCATCGCTGTGAGCAATCAGGAGATGTCCTCTCAATGCCCTACTCACCAATTTTATCTGCACCCTTTAGTACACACACCTCTAACACCTCCAAATATACACTCTAACACACCAACACACATTCATCACACAAGGAAGGTGGGACCTTCTGTCCCCTAACCCTCGGCCTGGTGGCCTTGTCCCTTGGGTGCTGGTCTCCTAGGCCCAGCAGCCTTCTCTCTATATGGGGGGAGGGATCTCTGAGATTTAAGATCAGGGGATCAAACCACATCGGAGCCCGTGTCTCTGTGGTGCAGGTTCTGGTTAGGCAGCCCTTAGCAGGGATCTGCTGACTCCAACGGTCGACATGGCTGGGTCAGCCAAGGAGCCATAATGGAGAGATAAAAGAGCCACATGTGGCTCTGAAGCTGTAGGTTGCAGACCCCTGTACTAGAACATCCTCAGCAGAAAATTGATTATCAGCTTTATAGTCGTTTCGAGCTGTAAGCGTTTCCACATTTGACCACCAGAGGGAGCCCTCACATGAGTACTGACCCTGCAACCCCTCTCCCCTTTCAGCAACCGCCTCTCCTCAGCTGTTTCCCATCTTCCTCATCACTACCAGTGCATATAGTCTGCCTGCTGTCACCACCTCAGTGCAAAGTCTTGTACTGCCCTGCATACATTTCTGAGCAGTTTCTCTTTGTTATGTCTCCTGGTTTTGATCTCTGCTTGTCTGCCTCGACCCACGCCTGGACTCTGACTAGCATTTGCCTTGCCCCTTTGTTTATAGTTATTAAACCTTGGTTGATTATGGATCCAAACGCCTCTGCCTCATTGTTACACAAGCGACCTTCAGCCATGCGTCTACGATATTCGGCAAAGAGAGAGACAGCTGTCAGGGACAGCTTTGAACAAGTACAGATGAAGATTGGAGACATTCCCGTAGTCAGTCCATCCTCAAATGCTGCTCGGTGAAGCATCAAGTGCCACACAGAACCGTGATAATTTTGCTGTTTGCTGACAAGGGTTCTGTATTCTGGTCCTAACGTGAGCTTTCTATTTTTCCATTTGCAGACGAATAGATCCGTTAACATCTAATTTTCATTGTCTGGGCTGCCATCTGGCTGTAGCAGGTGAAGTGCCACTTATTGATTCTAAATGAGCACACCTGCTGGTCACCTGCAGAGGGTTTATAAAAGTAGCTTCCCTTTGTCATTGTGAGGAATCAGGCTGAAGCTTCCAGGTTGGGCTGGCTCAGAACAGCCTCGGGCTGCTCAGCACAGTGGCTGCTTTAAGCTGAGTCCAGCATCAAATGCCGATCAGCTCAGGGTTCTGCTGCTAAGGGTAGCCTCAAACGCTCCTCAGTGGAGTGATTAAATCCCTAATTGCAGCATCAGACGCTGTTTGGCTTCATCCTTTGGCCCAAATTGTAAACCGGATTACAGGCTTTGTCAGTGGCCCTCCTAAATTGTAGAAGCAACTACGTGAGTTTAGTTTAGATTTAATTTTTATCTTTAAGGTGTTGCTGTCTCATTCATTTTGGTCATTGGTTGTGTGCTGCTTTTTTGACACCCCAGGGTTTTTGTGCACCACTACTTCAGATGCTGCTTGCACGTTATGGACATGGCACATTTGGACTAAGGGAGCCACACCATCGTGCCTCCTAACTCGACTCCTTGACACTGTAGATGCCACTGGAATCTGAAGCTTTCCCATGACGGATGGTTGTCAGCTGCTACCGGTGTGTGCCTTTGGCCACAGCCAACATCAGGACTTTGCGCTGAGTCTGGGTATGTGCACTGGAGCTGCAGGGATTGCGTACAGACTCTTATATGATCCGAACTTTTATTTATTTGTGGTTTAAATGGTGTTTCAAGGTGTCTGTGTGTGTCTTTTAGCACAAGCATTTCAATAACTTCTGCATTGATAAACATTTCTACATTTTCTTAAAGTACCTGTCTTGGTTTCCTGTCTAAGAGTCATGCACTCAAGTATTTTATTTATTTATTTTTTTGCTACACTAATGCTAGCTTGGACGTGGGAGGGACTGTAAGCTCGCAGGAGAGAGTAAATACTGTATACTTATATAGAACTTCTCTACCTTCCTTGAAGGCCCAAAGCGTTTTACAGGTCTGGTTCTCGTCTACCGCCTCTCTTTTAACCCGCGTCAAGTTTACTGCTGGACACCTTCAAACCCCAGCCGTGGAGCAACAACCGAAGACCTTCACTCGTTGACCACATCATGGAAACATATGTTTTAGACCTGTGACGTGTGGTGAGGTTCATGGCTAGTGAGGCACTGACGTCATCAGTCAGATTTACAAACTTTACGAAGGGGCTGGTCATCCCGTTGTTTAGAAATGTTAAATAAATAATTAAATAAATAAATAAAGGACTGGAAAGTGCTGAAACTATCTGGCAACGCTGCCTACAGATCAGTTTATTCATCATTTGACTAACAACAGATAGTGTTGTTTAAGTACCAGTGACTTGTACAAACAAATTCTTCAGTTTAGGGGTTTAAAAACCAAATCCTGCATTTAGAAATTGATGCTAAACAACATTAAAGAGTAAATGGACAGCTGCACTTGTTTTGCTACCGCTAAATCTGTTATTCCTTAGCCGCAGCGTCAGATACCCTCTCTGGCCTCACCAGCGCCCTCTGCCTGTGGCATGCGTACTGCGGTGAGGCCAGCGGACTGTCTGCCATACCTACTGTGTTTTTAAAGCGTATTTTTAGCAGATTAAAAGACTAAATGAGTCACAAACTGGCACCAATGTAATCAGAAAGATAGCAAGAGAAAAGCAAATTAGGTCAATTTAAAATAAAGCGTATTTTATGAATATTGAAAACCTGAAACAGTACAAGCATGCATCAGTCAGTATGTCAGAGCGGCGCTGGGTGAGGCTGGGGGTGGAGCTACCTCATCCAGCGCTCCTCATCCAGAAAAAAACATGTCTGAAAAATAACATTTGATTTCTATTCTTAATTTTAAAAAGTATATTCATCTTATTTAATTAATGCATTTTTTGAGCTGTATTTTGCTGGTGAGGCTCAGCCTCACCTGTCTCCCCTGACTCCACATCACTGTTTTGGACAGATCTATAGAGATGCCAGCATGCATGTCCGTCTCTCTTGTTGTGGTGCTGGTTTTCCATACAGTTCAGTGGGAGCTGCACCTGAGTACAGCTGTTTTAAACGTTATCTCCTTCTGTCTGTGCCCCAGTTTGAGCATTAACTTGAGAGGGGAAAAAAATAGAAATAAAACTGGGGGATCTTTTTATTATTGTCTTCTTTGGAAATAAGAAAAACATCATAAGCCCATAGAACTGGAGTGCCGTGGCGGCTCTCCATCTTCTCCGGCATCGCAAGCAAAGAAAGCATAGTGAGATTTGTTGCCCAGGTAGCGGCAGTCTAGGCTGCGGTGCATGCAAGCTCTGTCAGACCATGGGTGGCAGCGGTCTCTTGCTCTGCCCTGGGCAGCTGAACTTGCAACGCTGTCCAACGGGCGGCTGGTTAGCAAAGTGGGCTGATAACTCGAGCTTCATAAGCTCTGTGCCAGGCTGGCGACTTGTTCAGGGCGTATCCCGCCTTCACCGAACAGTATCCGGCAATCCCACCAACAGGTTAAGAAAATGGATGGGAGATCAGGACAAAAATCCTCACATCAAGCGGCCATACTGAATGTTTATTTTTACCTTTTGATCTAGTCACTGAAAACGTCATGTGCCCAAAGCTGAGACACTGATTGGTTGACGCACCGCGTCAATGTTGGTGTGCCCAAGGCCCAAATTGCACGCAAGACCTCAGGTCGCGTCTGTACATTGGCTTAACGTTGAAACTTGACGCCTCCGCTGCACATCCAGTGTGAATGCACCATAAGCCTTTCAGAGTAAACCATATCCAAATATATTGCATTACATTTGGCACAACAACATTTTTTTTTTACAAGACGTGAGTTATGTCATGAGTTCTTGTCCTACCCAGAAGTAAGACTCAATCTCTAAGGCCTTTCGCTCCTTGTGGTTGCCGCCCATCTCAATAAAAAAATGTCATCCTGGATCCATTCTACACCACTTTTTATAAAGCTGAAGATATTAAAATTTAAAGACTTAGTCTATCATTCCATCCTAAAACTTGTGTATAGAGCACATCACAAAAGTCTGCCATATAACATTCAAAAAAAGTTTGAAAATAAAAAAGCAACCTAAAAGGACATGACATTTTCAGACACAATAAATTCAGAACAAAAATTAAGGAAAAACGTGTTTTGGTGCAGGTATCAGAATATGTAATAATCTTGAAAAATCAATAAAAGAGTCTAGTTCAATTATCACATTTTAAAAAAATGTGAAATGACAAATGCTTATAATATCTGAATTATAAATTTGTCGGGAACGGGATGAAAAAAAAATGTCGAGGTGCTTGGTTTATTTGGATTATTTATTATTCTACTGTTGTTTGTTTCCTTCTTGTTTTGTGTTTATTTGTTTGCTTTTGTTGTTTTTTTCCAAACAGTTGACATAGTATCATTAAGAAACAAAGAGTTAGACTTGGTTAAATGGGGCAGAAAGAATAATAAGTCTTCTTCTTCTGCCCCCTTTCATTTTCACCCACAAGAGTATCATGTAAGTCTGTGTTGTGTGCAATGCAAATAAAATAAAATAAATAAACTAAGCTAAACTAAACTTTGGGTCTGTTTTTTCTAGAATTAACAGTGTATTATGCTTAAAGACTAAAAATAAAAAGTTGATTTTTGCATGAAAAAGGCCCGTAACCGGCTCTACCACTAGGCCCTATAGCAGGGTGGGCAATTGTTTTGACTCGTGGGCCACATAGGGTTCTAAAATTTGGCATAAGGGCCGGACAAGGAGCAGATGGAAGGAGAGATTGGGTAATCAACCTCATAAACTAAAAAAAATAATATGGAATTTAGAGAAAAACATGTTTTAATTTGGATTCAAATTCACATATATTAATTTAAAAACAGAAAATTTGGGAGTTTTAATTTCTAAATTTTGATTTTTGTTCTCCTTTGGGTGATCCAATGGGTTGATGTTCTTCAGAGGAAAATGTGAACTCAAAGAAATGCTGCATTTATGTGGTGTAGGAATAATCTGAAAGATCACCATCTGACTCAGAAAGGAACACACACGAACCTAAGAGAAACAACACCATTCATGGGAAGAAACCTGACATACAATGAAAATAAAACAATAATTAGGATTTTTTAATCAATGTATTTTAATTTGGAGGGCCACATTAAGTAGCTTAAGGGGCCGCATGTGGCCCCCGGGCCGTAGTTTGCCCACCCCTGCCCTATAGGTTGATGATGAGATCTCAAGGGACCAATCCTCCTTAAAATATAACTTTTTTAATTTAAAAAAAAATTATATATTGATTTCGATCCTTTTCATTTAAAATATGTAAACTGATTTGTACCTTGAATAACAAAAAAGTAAACAAATCTAAATATTTGCCCATAAATAATGTTTCAATTAATTGTACGCTTGTATTAAGTGTTCTGAACGGTAATATGCGGCTTTGCAGGGTCAGGGTGAAACGGTGCAGACCCCTGGTCTGGTCTGGCCTGGGTCATTGAATGACTGTTCTAACGGGCCGTCACATCTGAAACCATGCGTGCCTGAGGGGGGCGCTGTTCCGCCCCGGTCTGCAGCAGCAGGCCCCGTCCTGCTCCTCTCTCCCCGCTCGTCTTCCTCCAGAATTTTCTCCTCCATAACTCCTCCGTGTCTCCATGTTCGGCCCGGGCTGGACATCCAGACGCATGACGGATGGAGTCTGCCCCTCGAGTGCACGAGGGTGACCCCCGGTCCGCGTGCGGGGAGGGTCGGGGGGGTAAAGAAACGCACGTTCACGCGTTTTTTTTTTTCCTCGACAATGACCCTGTTTGCCTCGACGGTGGTTTTACTTTAGGGATCAACCGGTCCAGTCCAGACCGCGTTTGTCGGCTGGAGACGGTGTCACCCCCAACCCCCGTTACCGGACTGTTGCGTGCGTGCAGGGAGGGGGGGTTAAAAACACCTGAATCTACGCCCTTCCTGTCCTCAATGTCATAACCGTCTTCACGCACACGCGTGAATGTTTTTAAACGGACAAACGCGTGGAAACCTGCTCGGCTCGGCTCGGCTCAGCTCGGCAGAGCTTCTGCAGCTTTTCACGTTACGGTGCAAAAATAAAAGAGAAGAAAATCAAACTCCAAACCAAACGAAGCTGTTCGACGGCTCAAATCCCGTCATACGTTGCGGTCCGCTGTGCGTTTGGCACGCGCCCCAGAGGATCTAAGAACCCCCTATCTCACTCACGCACGCACGCACGGAATTGAAGGTAATCGAGATTTTACATTCTGAACACACGAGTGAAAGGGAAAGTAGAGGTTTGATGCTTCACTTTTCTCCGCGGAGAGGTGAACTTTATATCGAACATTTATTAACACTTTGTGGCCTGTCCCCCCCTCCCACCCCTCCCTCCTCCTCTCAGTCTCTCCTCTAAGGCTGGAGGACTCCATTTTGAATAGACCGGGTGTGCAGCCAGAGCTTGAGCTGCAACTGCTCTCATGAAGGGAAAGCGTTCTGTTGTTCCGGTTTCTCTCTCTGCCTCCAGCCTCTCTTTATCTGCATCTCAGCGTCTTCTGGGTGCTGGTGGTCAGGAGGAAGATGACAGTTGTGGGCAAAAAGTTTGCATTATGACATATCAGAGGTGATCTTTTTTTTTTTTAATTGATGCTTCTAATTAAGAGAAAGAGGGCGGGGCCTTTTTTTTATTGGTGTGTTTTTGACGGCTAGAAGATCAGAATTGGATATTTTTTTTACATATATTTTTTTTTTCTTAGGGAAGACTTACGGCCCCCTCTGTGCTCCACGCTGTGGACCGGCTGGGGAGGGAGGCGGTGGTGACGCCTGGCAGCGCGTGCAGCTCAGAGACATGACTTTGAAGGAGCAGGCAGACTCAGGAAACAGAAGAAGCGCGCGCATCCATCTGAGGACCGGGGGAATGATAAAGTTGGAGTTATTTTAGAGCGAAAAAGGGGAGGGGGGTGGGGGGTGTTGGAGCGCAGCAGATTTTCAATCCAGGGGCCAGGATCAGGCTGGACCAGGCTTTAGCGCATGTAGGGGAGGAGGGAGGCGGCGGCGGTGGTGGAGGGGGGGGCTGAGTTTCACAGGATACGGGCCTAGTAGTAGAGCCGTTGGGTCTGTGTTCACCCGCCTCCAAAAAACTGGAAATTCGCACCTTTAAACGTCAAAATGAGCAGATCCGAGGTCACGTTCGCGAAGGCCGACACCGGAATGGTAAGATTCTCGCGGCGGAGCCCGCGTCACGCGGCATTTTCCGCGTGATTTTCTCGTTTTGATGCACAGACGACGGAGGGAAAGCCCGTGCACGTGGACGCGAGCGAGTATGTGTGTGTGACAATGCGCGTGCGTGGAAGCCGTGTGCAGCCGCTCGGCGTTTGTGTCACTCACAGGGGCTAACGCACGCGCTCGTGCACGCACGCACGCGCGCGGGTCTCGCGCCGGTGTGCTAGCTTAAACAGTTAATTTGCTGCTTCTTTTTTTTTTTTTTTTTTTTTTTGCTTTTTTTTTTTCCTCAGGAGAAGAAACGGCCTCGTTGAGCGCGCACGCGCCGCGTCATTTTACCGGCTGACCTTAGCGTTGATGTGGTAAAAGCGGCATCAAAGGATTTACAGATGCGCCGAATAGAGCTAAAATGTCACGTTAGGACGATCCCGGCGACGTTTGTGAGTCTGTTTACGTGTTTATTTTGGACGTCTCCGCGCTCCTCGCGCGTTTTTGTGTGCTGTGGATGTATTCTTGTGTGAATGCTACCTTAGCATTGAGACCATCTTCTGATTCTTCAATCTGTAGCAGGCTTGCGGCGTGCTATAAACCATTCAAACTTTCAACATTTTAGCAAACATTAGCATTATTTTCCTGTACTTAGCTTTTAAAAATAAGCTATATTCCTTATTTATAAAACTATATTAGGTTTGATCCCATTAGATAAAGGATTTAGAATCAATCTAATGTCGATAATCATATTCATTTTATTTTACATATTGATGTAACTCAATCTATTTATAAAGAGTACATTAACATCTAAGCTAGTCTTAGGATGCTACACAAAAAGTAAATCATTTCAAATGAAATGTAATTTATTAAAATAGTTAATTCTGCATAATTTTTGATTCTTTAAGGTTGTGTTCTTGTGTATTGGAGTACTTGCGGTCACTTCAGGGTTCCACCTTTTGCTGGTTCACTCTTTTGTGGAAGTATGGCCTTATCCCAACGATGACCCTAATCTTAACCTTAAGTAGTGCAGTGGTAGAAGCACTGATTGGAAAGACACAAATGTACAAGTACCTAACAGTCAAATTTAATCCAGACCCAAAATTGTATTTTGATAGTTTGTATATACTGTAGGTGACCTCATGGAAGAGTTTTTGGTGTAATACCAAGCAACAGGTGACTGAGGAGATCAAATCTGCCTCTGTCATGTGATGTGCGTTCAAGAACGCACTAAACAGGCGTTCTTGAACCCACTTTGAGCATATAGTGTTCATATTCGTCTGTTGCCACACGGTGCTAGTGGATGTACTCACATTTGAAATGGTACATCAAAGTGGTGCAAATCTTGCTCCGGGTTTGTCGTTCACAGCTCCATTCCGATATATGAAAAACTTGGGACCAATCCTAATTCTTCCCTTCTCCCTTACCCTTTATTTGAGTTTAAGTCCAAGTGTAAATCCAACTGTCCAAACGGCGGGATATGAAGTCCTCCCCCGCGAGGCTAAACCGCGTCGTGCTGAGAAGTTATTTTCTTCACGTGGGTTCTCTCTGAACCACAAACGTTTACATTTAAATGTAAGTTATTACTTTTTGTTGTAGCCTGACCGTTTTAAAGTCATAAAACAGCTGTTTTTATGTATATTTAAGCGCTGGAAGCTCGGCGCTAACGCTAGCGGACCGGCGATTATTGGGGATGTCATCTATGAAAGTGATGTCCGAAATATGAGACACTATTTTTTTATAACTCTCTTTTGAGAGGGCTAAATGAAGAAGAAGGGAAGAATATACAGCTTTTCCGGACACAAACTTCAATTATGAATTCCTCCTTCATGATCCATTTTCTAACAGTTGGCACTTCCGTGAATTGAAAAAAAGTACTCTGTCCATACGTGCCAAGTTGAACTGATTTAACTTTCAACGCTCGTTCATTGCTGTGCATTTTGTATGTAGAGCCTGATAACAGACGTAAAAACTTGTGTTGTGATGCGTGAATCGGAGAGTTTTTAACGTGGAAGCCTGAAGCACACAAATACGTGCGTTTACTTAGACTTTTCATTGGAAGTGGTCGTTTGAACGTGTTTTCCTGAGTCCGGTGGGACTGTAGCATTAAGGGAGAGTATGAAGAAACCTCCAGTAGAACCATATCTGCTATATTTAAGACATTTTAACTATTTAAGGCATTATATTAATTCCTTCAGGCTTTTATAACAAATGTTTGACAGTTTTAACATTTATTCACCATTATGTGCTTTTAAAATACATTTTTTTTAAACTTATTAAATATGTAGTGGAGATGCAACATTATAACTTTACCACAGTTTAGTTTAAACATCAATTTTTAGGTTTTGTTTCAGTTCAATATAAGATTTTTTTGCTACAAAACAGCAACAGAAAAATAACAATTTGGAAAAATATCTTTTAAAATTGGACAATAAGTAAGTAACAATAAAGAAAAAGCATAATTTTGCTTATACCAAGCCCTGTGTGATGTAATAAAACAATAATAATAAACACAACGATTCCGTTTTCACCTCGATTTGGTTCATTACTGTAATATATGGTTGGTTTTAAACCAAAAATTGTGGCATCTCTATTATTTTGCATTTGTCATTGCAGCTTTAGCATGTAATAATCAGTGCTTTAGATTAGTTCTTTAGCATTTTCACCTAATTTAGCACTAAGTAAGTTAATTAGATCCTTTTCAAATATTTTGTCCTCCTTGTTTCCCTTCGTGCTTCAGCAGTGTTTGGAGAAGGGTTTAGCTGTCTGCGTTCATGCATGCATTTTTGTTGGAAATGCAATTTCTTAGTGTTTAACATTTTTTTGTCAATTATAAAACCTGTAAAGTAAAAATGGTTGCATACTTTTGAAATATTTACATTTTCACTTGTGTTTTTTAGGAGGTGACAATGCCATCATGAGTGGGCCTTCCTCAGGCCCTGGAAGAAAGAGTCTTTATGCCAGCTGCCCTTTGACCTCTACCCGTGACCCGTCCACCCACTCGGGCCCTTCCAGACGGCACAGCCACAAGGTGGACCTAACGATGTCTGCAGCGGCTTCCTCCCTCAAGCACACGTCCGTCTACGCGTTTGCACAGGTGGACTCCTCAACGTTGCCGTCTTCTTCCTACAGCCCTCTGAGGAGGCTGCAGCATCTCACCACCATGGTGAGCCAGTCCGACTTGGTCCTGCCTCTGAAGGAGCCGGAGAGCGCCTGGAAGTGGGGGGCACAGAAGAATGATAGGGTGGAGGTGGAGAAGAGCTCCTGGTCTGATTGCAGAAAGTTTTCTGGCTGCCAGGCGACCAGAGAGGAGGCTCCTGCTCAGTCTACTTTTGGACAAAAGCAAGCTGAGGTTCAAAAGGGAAGATCTGACTTGGACTCTGCGCGTTTTGCAGATTCTGTGGCGTCCGAGAAGAAGACCGAAGGGTGTTTCTCGGGCCCACCCAGCCCAGCCTTCTCTCTGGACAGTAACAGCCCCTTTGCAAACGGCTTGCTCCACTTTGAGTCTTCTTTATTTGAGGATGAAGACAACGACGAGGAGCAAGAGACTACATCTCCCATCGGAGGTTTGAGGGACAGAGAGCAGAGGACGGAGAATCCTTCCGAGTCTTCTCCTCGGAAACTGAGTTCAGACTCTAAGGAAGCTGCGCTGCCCTCAGCGAAAGTGGTCACCCGCTCCCAGTCGTCTGGTCTACGCAGGAGATACTGGGACGGCTCAGAAGATGAGTGGTACAGCGACTCTGAGCTGTTCCTGTTCGATGACAACTCCTCAAAGCAATCAATGGCAAGTTTCCCTTTACACTCTAACTTTTCAGTTTGTTTACAAGTCGGTCACAAATGTTTTTCTTATGCTACATTAAAACCAGGCTGGGAGCAACTATGAAAAGTATATGTAAACGCACTCAAAAGAGCGTTTGAGTTCAAAACTTCCTTCTTTTGTGCGTCACACTTACGTTTTTAGTCAGTTTATGGGCTCTACGAACAAAATGCACAGCACTTGAACGTGAAAGCTAAACCAGTTGAACTTTGACCAATCAGGAACTCAGATTAGGCATGAGAAGCGTTCTTTTCAAAACATTGAAGTGCCACCTAAAGATCGTAAAGAAGGAATTAATATTTGTGGCTTGTGCCCGCTGGAATTATATGACACAAAGTCCCTCATATATTGGAACAGAGCAGTGAAAGAAAAAACCTGCAAGAAGATTTGTGAGATTTGTACCCCTTTAACATTTTCCATCAAGGGTCTTCCAACTGTGAGTACAGGTCTGTCGGGTGGTGACTGACCTGTGTGAACACTATATAATAAATCTCACGTTCTTGAATGCACATCACATGTGTGGACATAGCTTAACTTTTAAATACTCAAGACACAAAATTAGTGTAGAACATTGCACCACTATTGTTGACCTTTCATAACAATGGACTCATTAGCTTGTTGACATGATTTCTCATCACTGATCATGATCGCCTTGATTCTTCAAAGTAGTCCAAAGACTGACGGAGATCTGAACGGTGGGCGTTGTTGGAGAAATTTGACTCTCGCTTTCTGTGTGTGGTGAAAGGGGCAGGGAATGCTCGTGGTTAACTGGATCCGCTCGCCTGTTGAGATAGTCTAGATTTCTGGTCTGTGATGTTCAAACCTATGAGACCACCTAAAGATCAGATTCTAAAAGCCTCATTTAGTTCAAATTTGAGTTAGTAACATTAAACGTATAAACGTCTTAAAAAATTTAAAAGCCTTGAATTAGAACATTTGGAAATAAGGCCTTAAAAAGCATTAAAAAGTCTTAAATTTTAATATCTTGATCTTAAAAATGATGCAGCTTGGCGCTTTTGACCATTGACATGAATATCAATTCTTATTCTTATTAACAGCCTATGCTTATGACAGCGCAAAGTACAAGAAGGTGAGTGGCTAGTTTTGACCAGAGCTAATAGAACTCTGGTACGGTCCACTACTGCGTACCGATATAAGTTCTGGCGGAGGTACACACGGCCGTGTGTCCGGTATTTGCTGCTTTAACTCTCATACAAGAGCAGCGACAGGCTGGTGCTGTTAAAACTGTGAACCAGACTGCTCTTTATCTAATCATTATAGCGACTGTGGTTTTAATGTCTTATCATCGCCACAAAATGGAATTTATTTCCCTCTCTCTCCTCTAACATTAACCGCTAATTCTGTCGCTTCCCTTAACAAACACATCACGCATTTGCGTTGTATGTGGTACGTTTGATTTGTTTTCCAGGGACGCTCAATTCATTCGCAGTCGAGTAGGCCCATTTCTACGCAAGTTGGAAAAAAAAACAATAGATGATTTCTACAGTTTCTGAACACAATTGTGATTAATAGTTCAAGATGAAAAAATAGTGCAGCAGTAGAAGTGAAGCTTGCAGCAAAATAAAAAAAATTTTATTAGTAAAATTCCTCAAAAAAAGAACAATGCAGGGAAGATTGTTCAAGAGGAAGATTGCAAGTGGGGATGAAATATGTACAAAACTAAAAGTAGAAGAGAAGAATGAAAAGGGGGTGCATTCCCTGCATTTATCAAGTTCTTTAGGACAACAATCAATTCAATATTTGCTTTTGTTTTCAACAAACTGTAAAATTCTAATATCTTTAGTTGCCAGATGCCCCCACAAATATGTCTATATTTACAGTTTCTTAATCTAACTTTAACCAACTAGTGGACTAGCGCACAGTCATCAGTACTCATTTATTTTAATTTTTTATTAATATTTTTTTCTTTTTGTTTGTTTCATTTCACTAAAAGACAGCATCAGAGCAAACTGTTTACACAAATTTGGTTTACCAGTCACTGATGGTTTTACTGCACCAATATGTGTGTAATGAAGTAATGAAGGTTTTCTGTAGTCTAGTAATTTTAATTTAATTACTGAAATTTGAGTTTTAATTGATTATGTTACTCCGTTATTGACAAGGATTTTGTTTTTTCGTTTGTCCATAGGGCTGGAATTCGGTCAAGAAATTAGTCTCAAATTTTCATTTGCAAGGTCTTAAAAATTTTTTAATTTAACTTGAAAAAACGTGTAGGAACCCTGTGTTTAGAAATGTTGCTAAAAGAAAGACTCTTTAAATTGATTCCAATTGATTTTCATACTTCTGGAATTATGTTCTTGGATCAAACAAGACTAAAGAGGGTAGGATTTACTACAATATACAGGTCAAAAACTACAAAAAACATGGACAATAGTCCCTCATTTATTTGGGGGATACGTTCCATGTATAACTTATAGGATTATGGGTGGGCTTTAAAACCCCTCAGCACAGGCTTTATACACTTTTCCCAGATATGAATATTTTCACATTTTTCTCTTGTTTAAATTCTCAAAGTTCAAACCTTTGTTGAAAATTAATCCAGTATTTTAGAATGAAGCGAAGGATCTGCTCGGTACATGAGACATGGCAGGGAGGAGTTTGATTGACAAGGTCAATAGCCAATCAGGACTTAGAACACGGTGCACTGTTTAAAAAAAAAAAAAAAAAAGCCTGCAAAATTGCATGGAAAGTAATCCGCTAAATAGCGAGACCCTGATAGGTGAACTGTGATGTAGTGAGGGAACACTAAACGAACTGCGTTTTACTGAGATAATTCCAGGTGAGCTGTTTGGCATTTTGGTGTCCGAGTAAAGGTTTTTAGATTGTTATCGGTTACCTTACCAAGGAACTTTAATCCCAGGTTTGAACATACTCTACAATCTTAGACTGTATTTGGTTAGTTACAAACCTGAGCTACAAAACTGAAAGATTAAGATAACAGCTCATTTAATGTATTAGTGAACTGAATCAACATAGAAATAAGTGACCTATCCTACTGTGCTGCTTGGTTTGGACCCAAGTTTAATTTGCTGGATAGTTCACTTCATGTGACAGGTGTGAACTGTGTAATGGACTCTAGTATGAGTGACATTGAGGGGCATCGTTTACTTTCAAATGAACCCTGGTACGGTTCACTACAGTATTAATGCAGTTTATCTACCAAGTGAACCAGAGAGCAAAACTAATCAGTTAATTAAAAAAATACTGTCTTAAAATGTCTTGACGTTAAAAACAAGAGAGAGGCTGCACGGTGCTGTAGTGGTTAGCGCTCTTGTCCCTTAACAAGAGGTGCAGTTTTCATGTTTTACCCCTAAATGCACACGTTTTCTCCAGACACTCCAGCTTCCTCCCATTGTCCAAAACAATGCATCATAGGCCAATTAGTGACTCGAATTTGAATTCTTCCACTAACCCTACGGCTTCTCCCTACCCCTAGATTCAGCCCTCCAAGCGGAGAGTTATGGAAAAATAGTGATCAAATCAAATTTGATCGACACTACTTCTGATGACGTCTTCATTATTAACTGGTCATCTATGTTAGCGCATAGCTGTACGCGCTCGGAAAATACACAAAAACATACATTTTATAACTTTAAAAATTCATGCTAAAACAAAAAGTAATTATCTACATATAAATGTAAAATTCAGTGCTTCAGAGCACACTCAAGTGAAAAAAAAGTGTTTCTTCTCCACGACACAGTGTGACGCGAAACAACAGGAATATATAGTCAAAAGTCCCTATGTGTTAAACAATTTTCGACATCCCTGCCCCTACAAATGCGTCCACAATTAGAGAAGTAGGGAGAAGCCGCAGGGATAGGGGAAGAATTTGGATTTGGGGTAAATATTGCATTTCGGATCAATCATTGCTGGGTGTGAACGTATGAGGCCCTGTGGCAGACAAGCAAACTGTCCATGGTTTACTCTGCCTTTACCCAATAAAGGTTGGGATAGGCTCCAGCATTAGTAGAGGTGAAGATGCTTACCTTAATATTCGTTCATATTTATATGAATTTCAGAAAACTGAGTGTCTTTCATAACTGTGGGATGTTTTCAATGGATATTTCCACTCTCGAAACATGGGTTTGAAGCAAACGGGGGTGGGGGGGTGGGGGGTGTATGTTCACCCTTTGAACCAAGTCTTAAGTATTTTAGTGTGACAGTGAAAGCTTTGACCTCCACAATTACATGAGAGGCTTAATACACCAAATACAAACAACTAACTCGAGTTATTTAGTCAAATAATGGCAAACCTTTACACAGTATTTATCCAAAAACATGGACATAAAACTTGCTGACAGTTGTAAAAGGAAGCCCAAACTTTATAACCACGTGCCGCTTTTTCCTCAAACGACTCAGTCTGAGTGAAACCCATCAAATCTGCCAACAGCATCTCTGAAGAAACTCTTGTTGGAGTGATTATAAATATCAACTTCTATACATTAATGCATTCATAATTGCAATAAAAACATCTATCGATGACCAACATTAAAGATTAAAGGGTGGGAAGTTTGGTATCAGATTACACCATTGATTTGTCAGCAAACATTTCACTCCCTCTGCTTTTATTTTGACACCACCCAGTTTTTTTTGTAAACTTTTTTTGTCAAGCAGTGTTAAAGGGAAGCATTTCAGTTCATGAATTATATTTTTTTTCGTTTTTGTGAATAAATACTTACAGCAATTTCAATATTATAAATTTGTTTGCATCCCCTTTCTTTGGGAGGGAGTTAAAATTCCACAGGAAACTTATAAAAAAGGCAATTAAGACACCACACTCTTGCTCTTCTTTTTTACTCTAGTCTTGTATTCTTGATGTGTCCCTGTATGTCATTAGGTTTATAGTATTATTAGTGTTATTCAGCTTTCCCCATTTCTAAACATTCATATTTACTTGTTATCAGAGAAGGTTTCTGAAACATCATTAAAATGACAATAAATCAGGATATGATCAAGAAAAAAAGAAAGAGTGAATCAGAGCCGCTGCAAACATACTGGAGGGCTTTATAAAGTCCTCCCTGCTTCAATTATGTAAATAAAGGAACATTGTAAAGATTAGTATTTGTAAAATTCAGATGTATTACCAGTAACTGTTGTGAAGTTAGTAAAGAAATGTACAAACTGAAAGTATTTTTCAAAAAGACTCCAGCTGAAGGGAGAAGAAGTTGGTGTCATTCGTTCTTGTGTCAGCTGTCCTTGTACTCTCAGTCTATTAAACTATTCACAAAGGGAAAAAGTAGTTAACAGTGACATTTGTACTGTTTGATTTAAACTACACACTGCAATCTTCAATATGTATGCACAAGACTGACAGATTAGAACCCTGTTTGTAGTTTATGAAAGAATCATAGAGTGATAATAAACACATTGAATAAAATCTCCTTTGTTCTGCAGCAGCATAACAGCCTGAAGAAAAAGTCTTTGCCGCCTCTGAAGTTTGTTGAGGGCGAAGTGGTTTGGGCAAAGTTCAACCGAAGACCATGGTGGCCGTGTGAGGTGGTTGTTGACCCTGCACAGGGAGTCTACCACAAAGTGAAAGGTGGGTGTGTCAAGTCTCCAAACTAGCTGTGATGCATGTCAATACTCTCCTGTTTTCTATATATTCTTGCTCGTTCCCATTGCCAGTTACCTGGATCAGGTGTATTCTGGTATTAAAAAACTGCAAGGGCAGGAATTTTGGAGAAGTAGTGAGCTGGTGACTCTTAAGGCCTGTAGCACCAGTTATCCTTAACTTAATTACTTAAAAATATATTTAAAAAAAAGTTTATATTTAAACAATAGTAGGATGATACAAACAATGTGAGCATTTAAATGGTGAATACTTGTATAGCGCTTTTCTACCTTCCTTTGAAGTGCTTCAGAGTCACAGCCTCATTCACAATCATATTCACACACATGTTGTGGCTCTGCTGCCAAACATTGGCACCAGCAGGTTGAGTGTCTTGCCCAAGGACACTTCAACACATGGGCAGGCAAAGTGGGATTTGAACTCGCTATCCTCCCATCAGGAGTCGACCTCACTACCGCTGCGCCACAGCCGCCACCATTTAAAGGTGGTTTCTTTGTTGGATATTTTTGTTCATCCACATTGTCCCACATCAAGAGTCTCTTAGATTGTTTACAACCTGTGTTCTAATTAAAAAAAAGAAGCGTTACCACATGGAGCATCTCCTTTGCATCACAGTGGTTTTGCTTGCGTGTTTGTTGGGATACCAGGTTATATTTTCATACTGACTAGTGACATTTAATACCAAACTGGTTAACTGTTTCAGCTTTATTGAGAAATCTCTCA
This sequence comes from Oryzias javanicus, assembly GCA_003999625.1. Classification (NCBI taxonomy): domain Eukaryota; kingdom Metazoa; phylum Chordata; class Actinopteri; order Beloniformes; family Adrianichthyidae; genus Oryzias; species Oryzias javanicus. Next base: position 33,071,709 of record CM012450.1, on the reverse strand, counting down.
GGTTTACAGTTTGACCCAATTTTATGATAGATGTTCAAGTTTTTCTCTGTAAGTCCTGCGTTCCGGCAGTTTTTGAGTTACATTTCATTGAGACTGACAAACTGTTCTTTCAGAACCCAGTGACCGGCCTTGTCGGCTTTACCACATCCGGACCTTTGGGCAGCCCGAAGAGCTGGTCTGGGTCGAGGACAAATCAATCCACACGTTCCATGGAGGATTTGAATTTGAAAGACTTCTTCTTCTGCGCCGGAGAGGGAAACAAAGGGTGCAGAGCAACAAATGCACTGTAATTATTAGTCTATTGTTTACAAGAAAGTTAACTCATGTCTAAATGAAAAGGTTGGTCTTCTGGTGGGATGACAGATTGTCATCTTAGACGATAAAAGAAAATGTTCTTCAAACCATAAATTTGATGGAAAACAAAGTTTTTCTGTTAATCATAATATAATGTGTGTCTTATCTGTGTCCAGATTGCAAAGCGTTTCCAGGAATCGTGGAAGTTCAGCGTGGCAGAGGCTGAATCTGTTTTACCTGGTCGACCAAAAATGGCCTCCATGTCTTTCTCCATGGATGACCTGTGCCACTTCAGCTCCCCACCAGAGAGTGAAAAGGAGACCCAGCCAACTTTCACTCCTTTCACTTTACCTGCCTGCACTCTCTCTGGAAACATCGCACTTAACTAACGGATCCCTTCCCTCTCCGATCACAACTTCAGAAAAGCCAAGCACTTTAGGTAAATCCTCCAGCAAGAAGAAGAGCAAATCCTCAAAGGACCCCAACAGTAAACATTCTAAAAAGACACTGCACAGTAGCCCTAAAGATGCAGACAGAAACACTGAAGAATGTCCGTACTCAGACCTTGAGTCAGTCCCTAAAATTTTGTGTCCTAAAGCACTTGAACGTCAAGCAAACTCAGTTCCCTCCCAACCGTCTGTCATGGTAGCCAAAGAGCTGAAGAAGCAGCCGGAGGTTCAAAGCGGTCTTTGGTTCAGCAAATCAGGCAAAGACAGACGACCTAAGACTACCAGTCCCATACCAGACCGCTCTCTCTTCAGTAAGGCACCCTCTAAGAAAAAGAACTCATCTACTGTTTGTAAAAAGACACTTGTTACATCCACCCTCTCCTGTGTTAGCGGATCTGGAGACACAACATTGCTGTTAGATAAGAATAAACCAGCAGAAACCAGTGTGGTACCCCGAAAAACAAGCACCTTGAATTGTACGAACAATCAGGCTGGTAGTAAGACTTCGGATTCAGTTGAAACCTCTGTGAACCAGCCTGACTTGTTGGACAGAGAGAAGATCCTGCCTTCGGTTCAAGTAGTGTGTTTAAAGGCTAGACCGTCATTCACTAAGGATTCTGTTACTGACCCGCCATCTGCCAAGAGCGAAAACCCAGATGATAAAAGAGCGCCAGAGCTCTCAAAGAATGTCGATTCTGAGGATCAATCGAGCCTTCTTAAGAGTAAAAAGAATGTCAGTGAAACTAAAAATTCAGTCAAGAATGCTACTAAACCAGTGAACGACACTATTGACCAAGAAAAGAAAACAGACGAGACTGTAAAGTCTTGTTTACAATCTAAATCCAATGACTCGTTATCAATCCTGGAGAAGCAAAAGAATTTAGTCTCTAAATCCAATGACTCGTTATCAATCCTGGAGAAGCAAAAGAATTTAGTCTCTAAGTGTAGGTTGCCCTATGTAAAATTGATACGCAAGGAGATTAAGGATAGGAGGTATCTAAACTTAAGCGGGACTTTTCTTCCCGCTGACTTGTGCAAAGAGAAAGAAAAGGGATCGGATGTGGCAAAAACTTGTCAATCCCCGCAGAAAGAGAGTAGAACAAGTGCCTCCAAAGATCACAGTGTGGCGGAACCTGAAAAGGTCTCCGTAAAGAAAGTCAAAACCATCGATAGGTCGGGTAAGCTTCATCTCTCTACAGACCACTCAGTTGAGAGTAGGACTGAGATTTCCGGTGTGTATGCTGTTGATCTGAGCTCTAAATTAGCAGAAGAAGAACCCGTTTTAAATGCAAAATCAAGCAAAGAGACTCAGTCATCGTCCAAACAAACAGACCATTCAGAATGCAAGAACAATCCTGGTTCTGTTGTGCCAAACAAGTCCTCTGGGCCGAAAACGGTTCAGAAGAACACGTTTCATCCGTCTCAGCGTCGACTGCAAATGCCGTGTCGGATCACCGTGAAGAGGAACCGCAGTGTGAGAATTCCCTCACGCCTGAAAGCTTTCATCCAAGAAAACCCAAGAAGGTTTCTAGTAAATCTAAACGTGTCCGAGATGTGAATAAAGTTCTACAAACGCAACCCGCACACCTACCAGCCAGCAATCGTCTGATGACGAGAGCGCTGAGGGCCATGAACGATTCAACAAAACAGGACAAAGTTGGAAAGAAAGCTGAGCAAAAACAGATCCTCAAGTCTTTTAGAAAGGCTGATAAAGTTGTGAAGAATCATAAACCTAAACATGAGTTTCATACGAAAGTAAAAGCTTTGAAATCCCACCATTCTGACAAAGGTGAACGTGATCAGGGTAAAATTTCAAGCAGCAGTTCCTTCTCTTTAATGTTTTCTGATTCAAATGATTCTGAAGATGTCAAGAGTGAAGATGAAGACCTTTCAATATCCTCTACGCCACCAATGGACTTCATACCGCTTACTTCAAAAGTCAAAGCAAAGTACGAGGGTCAGTCCTCCGACAAATACTCAACATCTCCCCCATCGCCGTTTTCCTTTCTCAGAGCTTTCAAAAATGTGGAGGAAGTTTCCTTCCAGTCTCTAGGGGCTGACAGAAGTGGTAAGCCCATTTCTCTCAAGCCAAAGCCAAACTGCAAGTTCAGCACTTTTCTCATGATGTTGAAGGACTTGCATGACACCAGAGAGCGGGATGGAACGCCGCTCGAGCTGGAGATCGGACCACCGAGCGCTCATGTTAAGGAAGAGCCGCTGGTGATGCCAGGAGAGAATGCATCTGCGGGACGGGATCAAGAATCTGCATCTGGAGGACAGGATCAAGAAACTGCATACGCTCTGAGCGATTCGAGTGCAATCACAGACAAAAGCGTGGAGGCTTTAAATGAAGGAGGTGCGAGTCAGACACTGAAGAAACCCTCTAACAGGAGAGGCAACTCCGGTTGGTTCAAAAGGAAACCCAACCGCAGGGCGCCTTGTTCTCCTGCCAAGTCTGGACCCGGTTTTCCAGGCCTAGAGTCTCTTTTAGAAATGATGCCAACAGAGGACTCCCTGGAAAACATGGGGTGGTCATCAAGAGTTGTGGACTTCCAGAGCAGCAGCTGGGAGGAGCGAGCTGGAGGGAGCGATCTGGTGGTTGGTGAAGAGCATGAGGAGAGCTTGTGGAGCAGAGCAAAAGAGAATCTAACAGTCCCTGTGCCTTTGGAGCAGAGGGAGTGTGGCATGGTGGAGGAACAGCCAAACTGCCTCATTTCAGACTTTGTCAAGAGAGATTCAATCTTTGCACACAAATCTGGAGAAGAAGACAAGACTCCAGGAGGTAAAACTTTGTTCTTATTTAATGTATAGTAAAACGATGTTCATGTCATTGTAAATCTACATACATATACAAAGGCAAACAATAAGACGTATTATATAGCCACGTCCTTAAGAACACACTCCTATGAACATGGTGCTTTGAACATGTTCTTGCAGCATTCTTCTCATGATGGAGGACATATATTAAGACAATTAAGATTAAATGATGGTGAATCAAGATCAGATGTAAAAATGATTTTTGAAAAAGCTGTTGTTATGTAGATTATGTGTTTTTATGTCCCCTGAAGCAGCGATGATATTCCTAAATGCAATGATTTTTAGTCATTTTGACTTTTGTATGACCATCTGGTCCCGGGCTGGTCAGAGTGCAAAAAAAAAAAAAAAAAAAACCATTGGAAGTTTTGTACAAGCAAGCTATCAAAGTTCTAGATACAAAAAAACAAGACCTTACCATCACCATGCTATTCTTAAAAATTATAGTCTTCTAAATTGGGAAGATCTTCATAGATAAAAAGTGAAATAATTTAACTCCGGATCCTCTGACAGAATTCATCGACCAGAGAAAAAGGCCCTCTTAGAGGCGACTGCCTCTTTCCACTACGTAGGAGTTCTTTAAGTCAGTCGACCTGGTTAGTGAGAGGTGATCATGAGTTGAACTCATTACCTGAGGAGATCCAACTGTCCACGATATATAACAGTTTCACAAAAAAATTTTTAAAAAGGCTTATCGACACTTACTCCTGCAGGCGATAAAAGATATAGCTGTTGTTAATGTGAGTCTTGTTCTTTGTAATTTTGTATTCTGCGCTGGTATCTGGCTCCAAACTGTTTGGCAGGATAGCTCCAATGTTGCTCACCATTTTTGGCTGTAAGCTAGCGGGAGAGAATGTAAACAAAAAAATGTCGAGAAATTACTCCATGCCAACAGTCCCAGCCACAACTCAGAGGCAAATTTCTGATAAACTCCTGTTGCTGTGGGGAAAAAATGCCCAAGAAAACAACACAGGTTTTTTTTTATTTAGCCTAAAATCAGCATAATCATAATTTAAAAACCACTGGGAACACTCATGAAATAGATCTCATGATAATCGGATTGGAATTTTAAAATAAACACACACATGCTGAATTTTACCTGAATTCAGTTTGAATTTAAACTTAAAGTCCCCTTAGTGGTCACTTACCGGTAAGTGTGTGAAATTTGTTCTCTGCATTTGACCCATCCCTTAGGGGAGAGATGAGTTCCAGACAGAGGAACCATTGGGTGGCTTAACCCCCCAATCCAACCCATTAATGCTGAGTGTCAAGCAGGGAGGCCCTGGGTCCCATTCAGGACTTGGCCGGGATTTGAACCAACAACCATCCAGTTTCAGGGGAGACGCTACTACAAGGCCACTGAGCTGATTATGCTTATGTCTTCTTAGGATGGTGACCTGACTGGCACATAACTAAAGTTGTGTTCTTTTCAAGCCACAAACACACATCTGTGAACCGGTTTCTTGCAGTCTAAACGTTAATTCCTTGTTTTCAGCGCATAAACGGATCAGAAAACCCAGCAAGAGGCTGATCGAATGGACCGAAGAGTACGAGCAAATTTTCTGCACGAGGAAGAAAATCAAAAAGCCTCTCCAGTTGATTGGAAAGGTAAAAATCTTACAAAGTAAGCTCTGCTGCAGCGTTCAGGTTCCTACAAAGTGTGGCACAGCAAGCTCATTCCAGATCGGTGTGAAACTGACAGGTTTTGTTTTCTCAGGCCAGTCCAACACCCTTTACCTCCGCGCCTGAACTCCTGGACTCTGATAACAACGCGAGCGACCCCCCTCCCTCGACTGTGCTCCCGGAAATACAGACCCCCCCTCCTGAGGAAATCCCTGCAGCGACACCACCGGAACTACCAATTCCTGACAACCAACACACCTGTCCTCAAGTCACACCGGTGCTGTCCACAGACACACTGACACCCCCACCCGATGTGGAGCCCCTACTGTCAGAAGTTATTCCTAAAGACAATAGGGAAGGTGAGTTTGTGGACAATTTTAAAATTCACATTATTAAGATTTTTGTTTTGTCTGTTATGCTTTTTGAAGCATTTATTTTTGGAACTTGTTGGAGAACATTTTCAAACTCTTAAAATTGTTGCCTTTTGTGACAGAACGTCCAACTTTAAGCTACAAAGATCATTTATACCTTTAAATATTTAGGTCACATGAGGTTCTTCCACTTGTATTGGTTTCTTTTAGGGGTGTAACAGATCACGGATCACCCCCCACTGCCACTGCGTACCTTGCGCACGCATTATTAAAATCACTTGTCTGTCCACACTGAATGCAACTGGCGTCAAATTCATGCACTATACACCATCTTTGTTTTAACAAGCATCAAAGTTGCTCCTTGACGGTCATCCAAAAGTCTTGTTAACCTGAAGCTTCCGCCGCATGTGGGAGGAGCTTCCGTCAATAACTGTTCTCAAACTCATCATGGAGGACGCAGGGAGATCGGGTTTATTTCTTTTGAGGAGAGGAATAAAAGCTTCAGTACACGTCTCGATGTCCGGGTTCAGATCTTCGAGTGAGCAGCATCAGCTGTCCCGCAACCACTGCTCCTGCTACAGGGACATGCATTTGAAGGCAGTATGACAAGCCAAGAGGATCAAGAATCACCCGGAAAACCGGGGAGCGCCTCTACTACATATGCACTATGGATAATAATAATTATCTGAAATATTTAAATGCAAAATTTAAAATCAGTTTCAATACTACAATAGGGCTGGGCGATAAAACGATAATTATTGATATCGCGATAGAACATTTTTTCAATAGAAGAATGAGTCTATCGCGATAGACTTTTATTTTGAAGGGTCCACAAATAACACTTGCTAGCGAGCAGTTTCTCCCATTTGACGAGTAAAAGTTAGAGAGCTAGTCGCCAGTAAGTGTATCTAATTATTGTGTTTATTAGCTCTCATTTCGGTCATTTTTTTGACTCCACTCCGCGTCCTTCGTCTGCATGAAAGGTAAACAAACGCGCACGAGCCGACTTCTACCAGCAACCCCCGCTGCCGCTGCGCACCTCGCGCCCCGCGCGCATTATTACAATCAATTCTCTGTCCACGCCGAATGTATTTGGAGTCACATGAATTTACTGTATTATTTTTAAAAAGCGTCAGATTTGATGCTTTTAGGTCATCAGAAAGTCTGTGGCTCTGACGCCCCGCTGAGTGTGGAAGAAGCTTCCATCAAAACTTTTCTGGAACTCTTCGTGAAGAACGCGGATACCGAGAGATTGATTTATTTTGAAGAGCTGAATAAAAACATTAGTACACATCTCCGTGTCGGAGTTCAGGAGACCTTCCAGTGAGGAGCGGCCGCTGTTGCACACACATCGCGCTCCTGCACCCAGCTGGCAAGAGCCGACAGGAGAAAGTCGAGCTAAGGCAAGCCGTTAGGGTCAAAATTAACCATAAAAAACGCGGGTATGGCAGTGCGTCACCTGGACATGTACTATGGTTAATAATACTTATTTGACATATTTAAATGTTGCCTCAGTTAGTTTCAATACAACAATTAATACCAAAAATAATGAAAGTTTAATTTCAAAATTGCAGTTTAATTTGGTGGGATAGCATATTAAGCATTCCTTTCTGTCTCCAGACATGTACATGTAATCAGAAAATACATGTTTTATTTATGTTCAAAGTTCAAAATGTGTGAGTTAATGCTTTTAAGTACTTTTTATTTTCAAACATATATTTTTAACTTTTCAAAAAAGTAATTTTAGACTTTTATCTTCTTTATTCTTGTTGTTTTTTTACTTGTTACTGATCCGAACCGTGACCTTAAAGCCGTGACACGATCCGAGCCGTGTGTTTTGTGATCCGTTACACCCCTACTAAATACAACAAAAATAATTTGTAGTACATTAATACATTTTTGTTATGTGAACCCTGAAAACATTAGAATTTATTTGTAGACTTAATGCTTTGTTTTTTAATGGAACTGAAGAAACAGTTTAGTATCTATTTCATAAACTTTTGAAACTTGAAAGCTTTTGCTTTTGTTCATTTATATATATATTCTTGGTTATTAAAAAACTAGTTGCATAATTTCCATTGGATCTGTTATGCTTAGTGTGATAGGAAATAAATATTTAAATTTAAACAACCTGCTGATGAGTTTACATTTCATTTTTGAGCCACAAAGTGTTCAAATATAGTTATTTGGTTTATATCGTGATCAATATCGTTATCGCACAATATGTAAAAAGCTATATCGTGATATAAAAAATCCCATATCGCCCAGCCCTATACTACAATTAATACCAAAAAATAATGAAATTTTAATTTGAATTATTTCATTTAAGATTTAATTTAGGGGGGGTTGGGTAAGGAAAAAATGGCATGTTAAGCATTCTTTTCTCTCAATTTTTGAAGATTTGATCTGAAAACATGTAAATTTAATCAGAAACACATGTTTTTACTTTTTTGTTGATGTTCAAAGTTCATGGATGTATGAGTGTATATTTATGCTTTGAAGTACTTTATGTATATTTTCTCAAATATATTTTTATAGCTTTTCAAAAAAGTAATAATAGGTTTTTATCTTCTAGTTTTTTCCTGTTTTTTTTTTCTACTAATTTGAAAAATGATCCGAGCGTGACAGTGAAACATTCCAAACCGTGTGTTCTTTGATCCGTTACACCCCTTGTTTCTTTTGCCTTTATGAAGTTACATTGAGCATTGATTACATAGTACTGATTCAGGACCAGATTTTCACCTTTGTAACATTCTTTCATTGTGATAATGTGGCTCAAATTTTTCCACTCTCAGCAAGTCTGCCTGTGCTGGAAAAGAAGCGGAAGAGGAAACCCACCCAGAAGATTCTGGAATACTGTCTGGAGGCAGAAGCCTCAACGGGCCCAAAGAAGAAGGTACAGAACAGCCTATGAGTTCATCTGGTACCCCACAAGCATGGATGCGTGCTGTAAAAGTAAACCAAAATGCAAACAAAAATTACAGCTTAGATTATTTTAAAATAGCCTTATAATTAAATGATGATAATAGAACCAATTTCTCTGATATTTGAGTGTTTGTATATTCTGTTGGCTTTATTTGGGAAGAATTTAACAGAATTCTCAATGACATCAGTTTAGTGCTCAGCAGGTAAAAATGAACAGAGATCTTATTACTTAGTATATGAAATCTGAGCTGGTGAATACAATAAAAGTGTTTTTGATATGAAATAATAGTCTTATAATGTTTATCCGTGTGCAGATCAAAGGACTAAGAAATAATTCAAGCTCTGCCCCTCATTCAGGTGAGTCGATGGTCCAACATGGATGTCTTCAGAATTCCTGTCTCTGTTGTTTTCTTCTGTATAGTGGAAATGCTGGGCCTCTTTCACATCAGTCATGTTTGTTGAAGATTTGATCTGAACTTCACCTGCATGTAACATCTGTTAAAAAGGCAAAAAGTAAAGGTCAAAATTACTGGAAGTTGTAAAAAATTAGTAATTTAATTTAAAAATTGTTTAAAATTGTTGTTAATGCTCATTGATGTCTGATCACAATATTAAAGAATTGATCAATCAGGCTGAACTATAACAAATAACACCTTTTTTCAGTTTTTCTTCCACATAAAGTCATTTCCTTTCTAGAAGTCGAATTAAACTGAACCCTGGTCATCTCCTCCTCTCATGTTCTGTCCAGATTCTGCTCCACCACCACCATTAAAACTGAAGACTAAAGTAGCTTTGACCCCCACGCCAACGTCTGAGGTCACCACCTGCACATCCACACCATCTATTCAGATCAATCACAGAGCCGCTCTGCCCCCCCATCCAGCCCCGTCTCCACCTGAGCCCGGGCAGGAGGACACAGCAGAACCAGATGCGCCTCCTCACGCTGAGGAGCAGAACACCCAGATGACCCAAAGGATGTGTCAGAGGGAGAGGTGAGCCACTTTTAGTTTTTTTATACAAAGTTCTTCTTTTTCTCTTTTTCCACCAAACTTCAGAACACATTTACTTCTTCATTCTTAAGGGGGACCAGTGCAGCCTGGACCACAGCTTCTCCTCCGGAAAGGACGACTTGGGACTCTGTGACGATTCTACTTTACCGGCGAGGAAGATCATAGGGGACAGAGGAGGACCGGCGTCCATGAAAGAAACCATATGTCAGGTGGGTCTGAAGTGTCTGAACCCTAAAAAATTCCCAAGATTGTTTGCAGGAATTGACAATTCATAGTTTCACCGAAGCTGGAAAATTCATCTCGTTCTTTTGTTCCCAAACCGCCAAAGGATCAAAGTAGAAAAACATCTTATGAAATAACATTTTAATGACGTTTAACCTCTTTAGAATTTATAATTAAGATTAGCCATCTCCACAGGACAGTACCTCTGTCAAGCATCAAACATGGATCCCTTTGGTCAAAGCTAAAGAGGAGAAAACTAAAAGAAAAGGACAAAAATAAAGATTGACTTAAACTCGAGACTCTAATCCCTTAATCAGGGGTCTTGTCTATCATCTCCAATAACTTGTTGATTTGTGTTCCTCACACACACATCCCCACACACGCTTCTTTAATTATCCTCCAACTTCTTTAACTCCTTTCTTTTGTACTCCTTTTTTCTTCTTTTTTTCCATCTACTCCAACAAGAAATGTATATAAATAAAATCTGGCCTCAAATACAAAAGGGATTCATACGACTAGTCACCTTGCACATCAAAAAGATCCTCTGCTTATTTATATTTTTCTCAATTAAAGATCTAAACTGTTTTTAGATCCTGGCGTGAAGAAAGTGTAACCCTAGTGGCTATGAACGGAACTGCAAGCTTTGTCACAACAACATTATGCAAATAAAATAATATTCAAGTTCTAAATCTTTAAGTTTTTTGTAATATAGTGTTGCTTTGTTTATTGTGAATTATGTTTTAAAAAATAATCTGTGAAATACACGCATAAGGATTATAGGTGTTAGGTTATAGTAAAAACAAAGATCTGAATATTGAAAATTTTTGTAGATTTGCCAAACTGAATGCATTCAGTACTGGAGACAGCACGGAGGACAACAGCCAATCAGGAAGTAAAATATTATTGTGTAAAGTTAAAAATAAAGTGCGAAGAAGATCAATCATAAAACAACTTAACAGTGAAAAATGAATTGCTGTGAAGCGAGGGAACACGTACCACATTTTCAAAGAACTCTTGTTTCAGGTGTGTGAGAAGACCGGGGAGCTGCTTCTCTGTGAGGGCCAGTGCTGTGGGGCCTTCCACCTGGCCTGCATCTCTCTAGCCGACGCCCCCAAAGGGAAGTTTATTTGTCCAGAGTGCAAATCAGGTACCCCCTTTTTGTGTCTGAGGATCATCCGTGTAGAAGTCCGCTCTTCCAACGACGGCCTCTTGGTTTCTGCAGGCGTCCACACCTGCTTTGTGTGCAAGAAGCGCGGCGAGGACGTGCGGCGCTGCATGATTCCTGTGTGTGGGAAGTTTTACCACGGAGAGTGCATCACGAACCATGCCCCGACTGCCCCCGTCAACCGAGGTTTCCGCTGCTCCATCCACGTCTGCCTCACCTGCTTCATCGCCAATCCCAACAGCTCGTCCATCTCTAAAGGTAGCTGGAGTGGAGACGGCTCTGTCCCGGTTCTCAGGTGTTCGGCTGCAGCCGTGAGCTCTCTGGTGTTTGTCTGCAGGCCGCCTGGTGCGATGCGTACGCTGCCCAGTGGCCTACCACGCCACGGACCTGTGCATGGCGGCGGGAAGCGTCGTACTCTCCAACAACAGCATCATCTGCCCCAACCACTTCACCCCTCGCCGTGGGGTCAAGAACCACGAACACGTCAACGTCAGCTGGTGCTTCGTCTGCACAGAAGGTACTTCACAGTTTCTTCCATGCTGCGTCTTTTGTCCCATGTTGGGTTGATATTTGACCAGAATTTCCATGTGAGAGTCCAGAATCAGTCTCAGCAGATTAAATAAAAATAGAAATGTTGGTAAGAGAAAGGTTTCTGCAGATCAGCATTACTGAGATTGTTGTGCTTTGATGCTCAAATACCAAATCTGGTTGCTCCTGGTTGCTCTGCCACCATCAGCGTGATTTTTCAAAGCGGTTTATCAAAGCAGATACATTCTAAAACGTACCTGTTAATTGGCAAAATCCTCTTTATTTGTGTTTAAACTCTCAAACTTTTGAACAAAGAAGATGAAATTAAAAATGATCTTTGCAAGCTGAACATTTTCTGTTGCGTACAGGAGATGAGACATAGAGGAGATTGATTGACATTGATCTACAGCCAATCAGGGCACAGACGACAATTCACAAAGTAAACTCAAATAAAAATATAAACTAAATTATAAATAAAATAAAAATTACATACAAAAATGTAGTAATGCTAATCTGCAAAACAACAATACTGTCAAAGGTGAACTGGGGGTATATGCCAGTGCTGGTTCTCAAGAGCCAGAGGTCAGGTCAGCCACCGATCAGTCAGTCAGGGATTCCACATCCTGATTGACTGATCACACCCTATTTAGATTGTCAGCGTCAAGCTGGAAGCTGGACGAGCTGGAAAACAGGCAGAGTTGTGCCAGGATGGCCAGTCCTACTGTAAGCCATTTTCATAGAACAATTACAAACACTCAAGATTAAGTGGAATTTACAAAGCATATGCGTGGCAGAGTCAAGCTAAATAATTTTTTATTTTATTTTTGATAAAGACCAAGTCGTCAGGTAGAATTAATAAGTTATATAGTGCTAAGTATGGTAGGTAGTATATAAACTCCAGTACAGAAGATGGTGTATATGTAGTATACAGTACTGCCGATCCACACTCCAGACAAGGTGATGGACTCTATTGTTGCTCCCTGGGTTTTGTCTTGTTTAAATTTGCTTGCTTCATGTTGTTATTCTCATTATGTATGAATCCTGTCGCTTCCTAAACCCCCAAAAAAGTTGTAGAGAAAATAAGAAACATCCTTTTCTTAGGAATTGGGCAAAGAAAGTGATTATTCACACATCATTTTGTAAATACGTGGACGCACAGACCCAGAGGAAGGGTTAGGGTTACACTTAGGGTTAGGTTAATTTAAACTTAAAGTCAACAACATTTAAACTTGGATGCACGTAAAAGTAGGAATCTGCATCGTGTGGCCACGTGTTTTGAATTTCCAGCATTTTTGTTCTGACTAACATCACCCTTGTAATAAGCAGTCTTACATTTTGTAGCTTTCAGGCAAAAAAAAAAGCCTCAAAATCCACCATTAAAATAAGTGAACAAACAGAGAAATTAGTCAGACAGCAAAGCCTTTTATACCGGTAGTTAAATGATGGCGTTCCTCTGTCGGCTCCTGCAGGGGGGAGCCTCCTGTGCTGTGAGTCCTGTCCTGCTGCATTTCACCGGGAGTGTCTCAACATTGAAATGCCCAAAGGCAGCTGGTACTGCAACGACTGCAAGGCCGGGAAGAAACCACGCTATAAAGACATCCTTTGGGTGAAGGTCGGCCGCTACAGGTCAGTGACCCCAGATGAAGCATCGACCTCCCTGTGCTGAATTCCCACAAAACCTGATAGCACTTTGGCTTAAAGTCCCAGCGTTCCCAGTGGTCTCTTATTTATGATTATGACTATACCTTTTTAGCTACATTTTTGAATTTTTGAAAATAACCAGTTTAAAACAGTCATTCTTAAGAAATTCACCTCTGAGTTGTGGGCGGGACCATTGGCTAGGAGTAAGCCTGTCCCTACTTCCCGATATCCATCTGTTTACTAATACAACACAAATAGTGATCGATAATGGAGCTATCCAGCCATATGGTTTTGATCAACCTCGGAGAATTACAAAGACGTACGAGGATCAAGCAGATACACCAGAAGGAAGCTTAAGGCTTGCCGTAGTTGCTTCTATGACACATCTACAAACTTTTTCCTAATGCATATTTTTGTCTGCTCCTGATTCACAATGTTTTAAAGAAAGAAACACTCAGAAATTCAATTTTGAGCTCAATTGTCTTATTGTATGTCCTTTATCATTTGAAAAATGCCAGAAGATCATGTTAAAAACACTAAAAACCTCATCTTCATTGGAATGAGTCTTTAAGATTTCAGTTAAAGTTTGATTAAAAATACGTCTCCTCTTTTTTTAATGGTTTGACAGAAATTTCTTCAGATATCTTTAGTAGAGCAACTTTTTCAGACTTGCCTTTTTGTAACAGCAGATGGTTTTAGGATGAATCTCCTTCAAAGATGATGCTAGCCATCTTTAGTCAACAAATACTTGTCAATTTAAAACATTTATTACGTTTGTGTTCGTTTTTCTCTCCTAAGATGGTGGCCTGCAGAGGTTAGCCATCCCAAAACCATCCCAGAGAACATCCAGCGGATGAGACACGATGTCGGCGAGTTCCCCGTTCACTTCTTCGGCTCCAACGACTACTTGTGGACCTACCAGGCCAGAGTCTTCCCTTACATGGACGTGGACGCCAACAGCAAAGAGAAGATGGGGAAAGGTGTCGACACAACCTACAAGAAAGGTAAATTAGGATTCAAGACAGATGTTTAATGCTGATGTGGTGAAGTTCCGCATATGAAGGTTTTGTCCTCCGTCAGCTTTGGAGGAGGCTGCTGTGCGATTTCGGGAGCTGCAGGCGGAAAAGGAGCTCCGGCAGCTTCAGGAGGACAGGAAGAACGACAGGAAACCACCGCCGTACAAGCACATCAAGGTGATCTGGAGTTGAAGTATTCAGTCAGATCCTCTTCACTTCAAATCTGTCTTTTATTAAAATATGTTTTCAGATCAATAGATAATCTTAACTATATCAAAACAAAGCCAATTTATATATATGTTTAGGAAGCACATTGGCTTTTATATATATAAAAAAACATCTAATTTTCCCATGAAATTGTTTATTTTTTTGCCAAACTTTTGTAAAAATGAGGCTCTAACTAGCAGTGGAACATTTGAAACAAAGCAAAAAATTGGAAAAATATAAATTGCCAATTAAATTTAAAAAAGTAATTTAACACTCAAGCTGTTTCTAAATAAATTGGAGTCCTGGATGAAATGGTACATTGTGGAATAGCAACATACATGAAGGGGTTAACAAATGGACTTGTGGAAATAATGCTGACGATGCACTACTGGAACTAATAGGTTTGTCTTTTATTTTAGTGATCAAAAAATACACACTGCACAGAATAGACAAAGATGAAACTGGAAAGATTTAAAATAAGGAAACTGCCTGAAATTAAACATTTTAATTTTTACTATTTATGAGTTCTGATTGTTTAAAAAACCATAACAGAACAACAATGTCAAACTTTATTTACAAAACAATAGAAAAAATACCTTTAACTATTTCCAATAATGTTTATTAATAGTCATTATGTGATGTAAATTTGTTATTATCAGTTCATGTCATCATCTCAATAATCCACAGTCGCGCTCTGCATTTTCCATATGATCAATGCATGTAATCTTACTGAAACACCATGATAAGATATTTTATTTTTCGGACTCCTCCAGGTGAACCGACCCATAGGTAAGGTGCAGATCTTCACCGCAGACCTGTCTGAGGTCCCACGCTGTAACTGCAAGGCATCAGACGAGAGTCCGTGTGGGACGGACTCGGAGTGCATCAACCGCATGCTGCTGTACGAATGCAACCCACAGGTATTATTTTAAATTCTTCATTCACAAAAACTTGAGAGATTTTATTTATGTATTATCACCAATACATTTCAAATATAAAACAAATACATTTAATTTTACTTTTTAAACATGAAAAATTTAGGATTATATTGAATATACAGTAAATAAAATCATTTAGCACTTTGTTGCATCTTGTCGTTAGATTTCATAGTGATAGGTCACTGAAAGGAAGCCACAAATATAAAAGGTTTAAGATAAAAATGTAGTTTTACAGCTGCAGCTTGGTAATGAAAAAAAGTGGATTGAACATCTTTACAATGTAGTTCTATAGCGGTGCTGAGGAGAAATATTACTGTTATAAGAAAACTCCGTAAAGCGGAAAATTGTGTTTTTGCTGTTTATAACATGTTCTTGTGGCATTTTTCTCATAATATAGGGCATAAAGAATGAATTTTTTTTTTTTTTCCTAAAATGGTATAATTTAATTAAAAGACCACTGGGAATGCTTTTAAAATAGATCAAAAGATGATCAGAGTGGGACTTTAACCTCTTAAGACTCATGCTAATATTTGAGCTAACTCTCTCCACACATACAGTGGGAACTAAAAGTTTAGGCACCCCATGGTAAAATGTTATATTATTGCACTTAAAGAATCAAAGGAAAGATTAAAAAAAATGTTTTAAAGGCATCAGATTACTTTTAACATGTCAAAAAAAATGAGGCTTTATTTTCTTCATTTCAAAATAATTCTTTATGCCCCATAACATTTTACCTGGGGTAGTTACAAGGCCCCAGTGAAGCAGAATTAACTACTGTGGTGAAATAAACGTCTACGTGTTTCAGCGGTGAAACAAACACGAAAGCATTGAACCTAATGACGGATAACCCAAATCACTTCATGGTTTTCTTTAGTTACTCGACACTACGCTTCTTTGTTTTAGTTGTCATTTGTGGGAGGAGCTCCCATGAAAGTGCTGGACTTTTTATCCAAAGTTACAAAAATCCTGATGGCCAGTATTAATGAAAACATTTATTAGATATTTTCAAAATGAAATAAATAACTGGAAAGTTTGTGTTCTGATTGACTAGTTTGAGTTGCATGTAAGTAAATCTATCAGGTTTTTTTTTTTAATTATTTCAAGTTCTTTTAAAAATAAAAAATTTTCTTAATCTCATGGATTCACTTTAAGAACCATCTGGGATTTTGCAGGTTTGTCCGGCGGGGGAAAAGTGCCTGAATCAGGCCTTCACCAAGCGTCAGTACAGCCAGGTGGAGATCTTCAGAACGCTGTCTCGAGGGTGGGGGCTCCGCTGCGTCCACGACATCAAGAAGGTAGTTCCGAGATACCCCGCACCGCTTCAGGGCGTCCCTTCGGAAACTCACGGGTCTTCTCTGTGCCCCGTCAGGGTCAGTTTGTCAGCGAGTACGTGGGGGAGGTGATCGACGAGGAGGAGTGCAGGTCCAGGATCAGACATGCTCAGGAGAACGACATCTGCAACTTCTACATGTTAACTCTGGACAAAGTACTTCCGCGCCATTCTGAATAAAACGGTTTTTATGCTCTTTTTAAGGAAAAAAATCACTCATTTACCAACTTTTTCAGGACCGAATCATCGACGCCGGTCCGAAGGGGAACGAGGCCCGTTTCATGAACCACTGCTGCCAGCCAAACTGCGAGACCCAAAAGTGGACGGTGAACGGAGACACCCGGGTGGGGCTGTTCGCTCTCGTTGACGTCAAAGCAGGTCTGCATTCGCTTGGGTCACGGTTCAATTCCTCGGATGTGGATCAAACATGGGAATCCTGGTGGAATCCTCCTGAAACTCTCATCTGCTTGTGGTTCAGGCACGGAGCTGACCTTCAACTACAACCTGGAGTGTTTGGGGAACGGGAAGACGGTGTGCAAATGCGGCGCTCCGAACTGCAGCGGCTTCCTGGGCGTGAGGCCGAAGGTGAGAGGCGCCCGCAGCAGAGCGCCGCTCTCGGGGTCATGCCGCCGCTAACACTGCTGTTCATCTCCCCCTCCAAGAACAATCCTCCCGCCGACGATAAAGGCCGTAAGATGAAGAGGAGGGGCCACGGCAGGAGGAAGAAGAAGGTGGTCTTGGCCAAAGAGAGAGAAGACGAGTGTTTCAGCTGTGGAGATGGAGGGCAGATGGTCTCCTGCAAGAAACCCGGATGTCCTAAAGTCTACCATGCAGACTGCCTGAACCTCACTAAGAGGCCTGCTGGTTAGTAGCTTCATCTGATCTGGGTCAGAAATTCCGGATGAAGGTGTGGAGCAGGGGTCGGCAACCTTTAACAGTAAAAGAGCCATTTGGGCTTGTTTTCTACTGATCAAAACCTAGAAGGAGCCGCATTGACTTACCTTAGCCATTAAGAAATTTGGATTTGAATTTATAACCTTCTTTTTGTTTTGTTTTTTTTTAAATAAATGTGAATAATGTCTATTTTTGGCACGAACAAAAGCAAAAAAATATCTAAAAAGAAACTGGTATCTCTCAAAAAGGTATTTTTTTACATTTTTAACTTAAGTAGCAAAAAAGCAAGCTTGTTGCTTAATTACTAACTGAACTCCAAAATAGCCTAAAATTCCTCAGTAGAATAACTTAGTCAAAAACGTTAGCATGTTGTTAAAATAAAAGCTAAATTCTAAATGATCCCAAAAAAATTTCAATAGATAAAAAAATTAGCTGAAAACATTAGTATTTTACTCAAATATTAGCTAAACTCAAAATTAGCATAAAATTTCTCAGAAAACTTAGCCAAAAACGTTAGCATGTTGCTAAAATAGAAGCTCAAATTCTAAATTAGCCTAAAAACTCCAGTAGGTAACAAATTAGCCAAAAAAGTTAGTATGTTGCTAAAATAATAGCTAATCTCCAATTTTTTTTTAAATTTACTATTTTATTTTTCTTCATCCAGAGAGCCACCATGGAGAGATAAAAGAGCCACATGTGGCTCTGGAGCTGCAGGTTGCAGACCCCTGGTGTAGAGTTTAGAATATAGAGACTGCTGAAAATTCTGCAACAAACAGCAAAGCATGAAAAGTTACTGTAAAACAGTTTATTCTTTTCAGCTAACCCTGTAATATTGGAGCTTTCACCGATGGACAGGAAGTAGATCATTCTTTGAACTAACATAATTCCTTGACCCTTTACGCAAGTAACCATATTCCTTCAGAATTGGGTAAACACTTTAATACTGTAAATTGTACTAATGTGTCATCAGCTGGTTTATGGTAACTGTAACTAAAAATTTTAATATTGCTTAGTGTACTTGCATGTGAAGTTCAGTTTGTTTAAGCTAACTTCATAAACACTTTATTTCTGTAAAGTGTTGCATTTCCGTGCAAAGCTGTTTTTCTCAGCTTCAAAATCTGTTGGAAATACATTCATTGTTTTCAACAGTCGATGTGTTTTTGTAGTTCAAAGAGCGTCAAAACTGGAGCTGAAGGTCTGCTGTTAAAGGATAAAGTGGTTTTTAAATGACCCTCAAGCAGAAAAACAAACATCCATCTTTTTTACCTGCTTTGTTCTGTGTGGGTCACAGTGTGGGTTGTTCATGTGTGGTGGTTTTTCCTGCTCAGTTTTGTCCTGTGTGGATCACAGAGATGCTGGAGCCTATCCCAGCTACTTTAGGATGAAGGCAGGGAATTCCGTGGCTAATTCATCACTAAAAAAGCAAACCGTTTTTCTGACTACTTTGAACCAAACTTCCATATTTTTGAGTGTTTATCAAGAATGTATTCAGCCTCATTAATCACAGTTACAGGAATCCTAATAATCAGGACAATCTGACAATCACATTCGGACGGTAAAGTAGATTTCTGTGATTTTAGTTTGGATTTTGTGAACTCTTATAAAGAATATTTTTAGATATTTTCAGTTTATCTTATGATTCAACCTTTGAGCTATCCTAGGCATGTTTACATTCATAGTTTGGTCATCTGGACCCCATAAGAGCACGAGGGTTAATAGGTTTGGTTTCTTATATTTGCTTTTTTTACATGGATCTGTTGAAGTTAATCTGCATTTTTGTTTGATTTGCCTCAAAACTGATCTTGAGATGTTTTCCGTTTCCTACTCGCAGGTCGGTGGGAGTGTCCGTGGCATCAGTGCGACGTCTGCGGGAAGGAGGCGGCGTCCTTCTGTGAGATGTGTCCCAGCTCGTACTGCTCCCAGCATCGCGAGGGCCTCCTCTTCATCTCCAAGCTGGACGGCAAGCTGTCCTGCAGCGAGCACGACCCGTGCGGGCCGGAGCCGCTGGAGCCGGGGGAGATCCGCGAGTACAACCCCGCTCCCAGAGCCCTCCCCTCGGGTCTGGGCATGGCCGTCATCCCCACCGCCGCCTCCAGCTCCGCCCGGAGCCTCCGGCAGACCGACAGGGCCGCTCGGGAGGGGAGTGACGGAGGAGGCGCCGGCGAGTCTTTCCCTCCTTTCTCCATCAAAGTCCCCATCACCATTCCGGTCGCTCCTCCTGCTGCTTCGCCCCCCCGCACCGACACTCCCAGCAGCCCCTTCCACCTCCCCCACTACTCACCCATCTCCTCATACGAGGAGGAGAGAGATGTCTTCGAGGAGGACGAAGAGGAGCTGCTGGAAGACTCTCACGATGATGGAGAGGCGGTGATGGAAGAGGAAGAGGAGGAGGAGGAGGAGGAAGAGGAGGAGGAGGAGGGGCTGGAGTACCTGGAGCTGGAAGAGGAGGAGGAGGAGGATGAAGAAGAAGAAGAATAAACAAACCACAACAGAAAGGATGATCAGACGGTCGCTGTCGTTGCGAGAGTTTTTTTATTTTTACTAATTTATTTAAACAGATGAATTGTGAAGCTTTTAAATAAAAAACATAGTTATTGATAAACTGACATAAATATAAACAATCTTTTATTTATGCCTCTCCTAACCTTTCCTTGTTGCACTCGAATCTGCAACTTTTTTGTTCACGCCTCGGATTTCAGGCCTCATTTTAGTCATTCATGTCTGTGCGGGGTGGGGGGGGTGTTCACCTGAACTCACCCCCCCCCTCCAGCTGATATGCCTCCACTCCTGGGCTGATGAGCGGAGAGCCGCCGCTGTTTCTGGAAACATCGATGGCACTGACTGCTGGGAACCATTTCTCAACAGAAACTATCTGGACTGTTTGATCATTTCACGCCAAAACAAGGAGAAGAGGAGGACTCGGTGTTTGTCAGAGTGCTAGTGGGCTCCAGTGTGTATGCGGCGCTTTCTAGTCATTATTTATACGCTGTTCTGTGACGCACAATTTGTGCCAATGGGGAGCCGGCGCTCCATCCTTGAACCTCCGTGGAGGAGGAGCAGAGTTTTGCACTGCGGTGTTTTTTTTTTTTTTGTTTTTGCTTGAAGCTCCATGTCGTGTCATCTGCCAAAGCCTTAGACTCTCCCGGGATGCGTTACAGGAACGATTCAGCGCCACACTTCCTCACAAACGCATTTTTACTGCCGGCCCGTCCTTCCAGTGTAACCGAGACGAGCTCTGAAGAGCCGTTCAAATATCTCCTGTAAACGTGTGTGAGAAGATGAAAACGATGAAGAAGCACCTTGTAATAGCATCTGTTTTTAGATGTGTCTGTCCGACATGAAATGACTAAAAAAAACCTCCAAAATAAAGCTAAATATGGAAATAAATCAGAGTGGATGTTTGGAGAAACGTGTAGGAATTTATTCAGAAATAAAATGCAATGAAAATGCATAAATACTATTGATGTTCCGGACAAAAATACCCAAAAAAAAAAAAAATTCAAGCTTACTTAGTTGTCACGTATTGTTTTATATTGGGCAGGGGTCTGCGGAGCCTCGTGTGACTCTTACCCCTCAACTGTGTCTCCATGGCAAAATAATCATAAACATTACATCTTATTTATTAAAAAATAAAAAGAATTATGTTTTTTACCCGGGGGTGAGATAAATGTGGCTCTTTAATCACTGAAAACATATACTGGAAAAAAGATGACATTTTGTTTTAATTTTTTAACTACAAACCCACAATAGAGGGGTAAAAGTGGCTCTTTTGACCTTCTGCTATGTCTTATGGCTTCATGGCTAAAAAAACAATAAACATGCAATTTTTAGAGATAAAATAAAATGAGTTTTTTTTTAGCTATAGAACCATAGTAGAGGGGTAAAAGGGTTAATTTTATTTTAAAACAAAAATAAAATATAATTATTTTTTAACAGTAGAGCCACATGTAGAGTTAGTTTTTTTACCCCTTCACTGTGGGTTTATGGTTACAAAAAATATATATATATATATACACACACACACAGTATATATAATTTAAACTAATTGTATTTTTAAAATCCTGTATTTTTTTTTACAACAGAGCCACAGTGCAGGGGTATAAACAACATTGATTTTATAAACAGTTACTCATTTAGCCTCCATTTAATTTTGGTGAATTTATGGCTGAGGTGTTTCTGTAACAGTGACATAAACATAAACAGGTTTTCAACACTACTGCTGATTTTACACTAAATTAAGAGGCTTTGTGTAAACAGCCAAATGAATGAACAGATTTCTCATCTCGACTAAAACTTTGGCCAATTGTTTGATCTTCTGTCTAAAGATAATTAAGCCAGAAGTAAAAGATTTGAGTACATATTCAAGTTAAGAACGATAGAAAGTTGGTAAGAGGATAAAGACACATGATGAGAAATTGATATTTTGGCCTTGCATTGCATAAGGTTTCTATTGCAGAACATTTGATCACATGTTGCACAGGGTGTCTTATTTTTAAAATATATTAATGTGACCACTTTATCAAAATTAAACAATTTCATTTTTAAAAACATATAAACTATATTTCTGCTTTTATTTACGACAAATAAAACAATAGTTAATTTATGCAGCTTGAAAGTAATAAAAATGTCTTCTTTTCTTTAAAGGGTGGGTAAGACTTTGCAGCTTCATCTTCAGTAGAGAGAAATCAATCAGCTTTTTTTAGAGGTTGCAGAACAGTATATGAAAACTGGACTGAGTGACCCCTCCCACCGGATGTTCCAAACAGGAAGTACTCTTCTGTTCCAAGCTGCCATAGACTTCTATAGAGAAACAAGCAGCTATTACTCAGTCATTCTTTAAATCAGTTTAATTTCTGAACTGGCCAATCAGATGCCTCGAAAAACAAGACACTCTCATTTTGAGCGTTCAAAACATGTGACAGGTTTCGTTTAGCCTGCTTAAAGCGGTGGGGGTGTGGCTTTCCAAAAAGCTTGATTGGTGAGTGGTTGACATTGACATCGTGACTCAGCCCAATTACTGACGACATCTGGCTCCAACATGGCAGCGTCCATAGCATGAAAAAATGGCAACTGAATTGACTTCATTCTGTTAGAGCAGGAAGTAAGTCATTGTTCTATAGATTTTATGTGGGCTTGATGTTTTTGGATCCTCCTGCCCCAGAATTTGAGTCATTTAAGATCAGGATTTGATGGCTGGACATTCAGAGATTTAAAAATTCCAGTCTTTGTGTTCTCGTCACCCTGTTGTGTCCCTAAACAGTCCTACAGCCAAGTCTTCTCTGACCTCAAGAGAGTCAAATGAGGTCAAGCTGATGCTCTGCTTGTTTTCTGACCTCCTGATGGAGTCATTGTGTTCTTGGAGTTATTTCGGTCATTCTGTAACTCCTGGGAAGGTTCTGCTCGGTTAAAGCTTTACCCCATTTATAAAACTTGATTATTATTGCCGTTCTTTGAAGATCCAGTCTTTAAAAAGTGCCCGCAGAGTGTCTGTGACTTTAGTTTATGTCTATTCTTTCTTTAGACGACATCCTTTCTGCAGCCAGCCGGTCTGCAAAAATCTTTTAGCAAGTAAAGCCAAAAACTTTTCACACATAATCAGGCAGGTTTTTGACAATTTCTATTTTTTACAATGGAAAAAAAAAACTTTTTTGCATGAACTCAGATCATTTTTGTGAGACAGTTTGTTCTAAATCATTGAAACATGTGAGAAAAATACATTTTCCACATGACAGCAGCTAAGTCAAGTCATTGTTGTTTTTCCCTCATTGTCAATCGTTTATTAAAACTCCAGATCGGACACATTCCAGATTTATTTTACACATCAGTGTTTCACAGTCTTCAGTAAAAAGATTTTGCATCAGAAAGTCGGCGCATGAAACATCCCAAAGCAGCAAACCCAGAAGCGAGCGTCTGATTTCCACTCTTCCGTCTCAAACCATCTTCGTTTAAGTTGCTGTGAGAACCGTCGGTTCCTCATTTCGACACGTTTCTCTGTTACCACAGACCACAGTAACTTCAGTGTGTTACCTAAACTCCTGCTGTGGTTTAATCATTACAACCGGGTTTCTGCAATATTTTAGCTCTCTTTCAAAACTGAGAAAAAAAAAGGAAACTAAACTTATTTCAGCCCATGCAGAAATCAGAACTTTTTGCCGTTTTCCCGCTCGACTAAAATACGAACGCCGGAGCATCTCTGGGAGCTGTATTAGTGTTTTTGTGGATGGGGAGCCATCTTTAAAGCAGTGATCGAATGGTTTCGTGCTCTAGAATACATCCATGTCTGTCAGGAGATGAACAGAAACGCGCTCAAAGCCGCTTCTGGTTGGAGTGAAGGCCTCTGCTGACGTTTTTTGGCTTTGTTTGGTGGAGCTCCTCTGGGTTTGTGGTAGTGTTTGCCCTCCCCCCTCCTCCCCAACACATTCCATGAAATCTTCCACAGCAAATGAAATAAAACACAAACATCTGTAAACATCTGCCGCACACGCTCCTGTCGACGGCAGCGCTCCCTGGTCGGCCTCAGATTCCGGGAGTTTTTCCCTCCCAGGTGAGATACTTGGTGAAGTGAACATTTATTCTGGATTAAAATCCGTCCCTTAATCCCTTGTCGGAGCAGATCTTTGCTGCGGGCCTCAGTTTCTTTTGGCACAAAGGAAATGAAGGTATCTTACAGTTCTGCTTTAGCTGCAGGTGTCCAGGAAATGCAACGCCCCTGTTTGCCCTCCTGCTGTGCAGGAATCAGTTACTATGGCAACAGGAGTAGAAGTTTGAGTTTTTCTTCTGATCCAAGTTGACGTTTGTCTCTTCTGGTGAAACAAAAGCAGAGACGAGGCTGTGTTACTGCGGTATCTCACCTCCTCAGCTTCCTCTGCTCCATGAAGGGAAAACAACTGAGGAGGTGCTCTGATCATCCAAATAAATAAACACTATTATGCTACATTTCTATCTGATCTAAAACTAAAATTCAAGTGAAAATAGTAGTTTATGTGCAACCTCTCACGGGTACAAAGAGGTCCTATGTTTGGGTAACATTTAGAAAAACTACAGACAGTAAAGTCACTTTTTTCAGTTAACAATAAACTTTAAAAGCATTCTAGTTTACTAAAATACACATTAATAAAAATTAATTTTAAAATCCTGTTTTTCAGGACATGAATGCTGTTGGAGTCTAATGAGAAAGTGCATCAGAGAGACAGTTAGACTGAACCCTTATCAGCTCCACGAACCTTCAGTAATACACCTACGGTGGCCCTTTAGTCCAAATCACTTAACGCAAAAACATACTAGAGATCACGGCGACAAATACATACAAAAAAACAGAAATAAAGAAAATGAAACGTTTCTTACAACAGAAGTAAATTCCAGAAATTTAAATGAACTGT
This sequence comes from Oryzias javanicus, assembly GCA_003999625.1. NCBI lineage: Eukaryota > Metazoa > Chordata > Actinopteri > Beloniformes > Adrianichthyidae > Oryzias > Oryzias javanicus. The sequence goes on along the minus strand of CM012450.1, from coordinate 33,046,903 downwards.
TACAAAATTGAAACAAAATAAAAAACTGGAAAAGATAGGTATTATGGGATATTACTGATTGGATGATAATGTTTGAGTTTTGAAGAAGAAAGAAAGAAAGAAAGAAAGCAGAAGGATATTTTACCCAAACTGTGGTAAACAGTTAATTGAGCAATCATTGAACTTTTGCAGCAGACAAAGCCAGAAACTTTATGAAAATTTCTCCATGTCAAATAACTTCCTGTTCAAAAGGGGAACAAATGTCATTATCTGACCAGTGATGTTCCATAATACCTTCCTTTTCCGGGTTTATTTTTTAGCATTTTGCTTTGATTTTTGGAAATGTATTTGGTTTTCCCAAATGTTTGTTATTAACACTTTGGTTTCTAGAATTTTGTTTTTGAAGATTAAACAGATGAACTGAAATGACTGAATTAAAAGAGGTTTTTGTGAGGCACTATCATCACTTTTACTAGTTTAAAACTGAACAGGGAGACTGTGCAGTTCTCTGTCAAACCACCAGGGGGCAACCGCTAAAAATAAAGCCCCTTTTTACTTAACTCAATGTAAAACAGCTGACAGAACTAATTTATTGTCAGTTAATGTATTACTACCAGTAATTGTAAGGGGTCATTTGACTACAGGACATCTGGTTCTGTTTTTGATCTGTCCCCCTGGTGGACACTTAGCAGAATGCATGCAGGTGCGTGACAACTGCTTTAGTATTCATGAAGCTTAAGCGACAGGTGGCCCACTCACCTGTCATGAACTGGAAGGCAGTGCTGTTATAATCCTCAGCGACCTTCTGGAATAGCTCGTCTGGAAAACAGGAAGAGAGGGATCAGAGCTGGATGGGAACTGGGATCAGGACTGAGCTGGTTCTGGTTCCTGTCCATGACTATCACGCAGAAGTCAAAGATGTGGAGGTCAACTCTCCTCTCTCCTTTAATTTTTAGGAAATATTTAAGGAAATGTTAGGAAATTCATCTGACGTTTCAGCTGACAACTTACCCACATTGTTTCCTGTTTTACTGGACGTCTCAAACAGCTGCGCTCCGATCTCTATGCATGAACAGTTAGGAAGCGTTAGATCATTCGCATCAGTCGCGCAATCGGTCGAACATCGCACACAGGGCGGCTCACCTTCAGCAAAGTCCTGAGCATCGTGGTAGTCGATCTGCCGCCGGCTGCGGTCTTCGTCGATCAGGTCGCTCTTGGTGCCGCACAGGTAGATCTTGCAGAGCTGCGGGATGAGGCCGAAGAAAAGCAACAAATGTAAGGAGTATTAATGAGTTTAGGTTTTAATAATTTGACTCATTTAAGTGAATGGTGAATGAAAAAGCCTTTACCTCCTCACAGTTCTGCAGCTCCTTCACCCAGAAGCGAGCGCGCTGGAAGCTGCTGCTGTCAGTCAGATCTGAAAACCAAAAAAACTACTTGACAAAAGACAAACCAAGAGAACATTCATTCAACTTCTGGAGTTTAAGGTAAATAGGATCACTGTCTTTAACGACTTAAACACATAATCTTTAACATACTCTAACTTTTCAACCGTTCAATTACGTTTATCGTGTGAACGGCTGAAAAGTACAAAGAACATAAACAGTGGAGCTTCTGTGTTAAAGGGTTAAAATCAAAGAAAAAAGCTAAAATTGAAGGTTTGTAATCATTGTCTTCCTGCCAGCAGAGGTGATTCAAAACTAAATAAAGATGAGAGGTAAGGAGGAAGGAGCAGATGGGGCTTCTTGACTCAGCGTGACTCAGCAAGTCCACTGGAAAATCCACTATTTTCCAAACTTCCTCAAAACTCTGCAGGCAGCTGCATTAGTCTGTCTTTGTAGGTTCAAGTCAGGCCGAATCGAATGTAAAAAGTAAAAAATATATCTAAATAAAAAATCTTAAATCAACAAAAGTGCTCCGAGAACTCCTGAGAGGCTCAAATATTTAGCAGAAGACTCATTAAAGAAATGAACACAGACGCTGACAGACAGGTGAGGTTTACCGTAGCAGATGATGGCGGCGCGAGCTCCTCTGTAGTAGATCCGACTCATGGCTTCGTACCGTTCTGCTCCGGCTGTGTCCTGACAAAAAGCAAAAGCCCAACTTCAGTCTGCACCAGTTTAAACAGACACAATATTAATCGTCTGATCATCTGATCATCATAGATCTCAGTTAAGGACTGAAAAACACTCTGGTTCGGAGGAGTAAACTATAAAAACAACATTTAATTGAATCTCATGCTGCACAGTTCATTTACAGTTAATCGGAATGAAGGTTTTAGGTATGCAGTTCAAGTTCGAATGTTGGACTTGTGTGTTTATTATAGCGGAGTCGACATGAGAAAAACTGTTGTAAAAACTCAACCCAACATCACATTGTGGATCAAATATGACCCTTTCTGTCTCCATGACAACTAGGAGGAAACCCTAAAATGTAAACCAATCGCCACGTAAAGATGAATCACTTGTGCAGCCAGTTGACTGACTGTTGACAGATGAGGTCATGTGACCCTGTGTCCAAATTCATACACTTCTTACTTCTTAGTGTGTTTGCTAATTTGTAGAACTGTACAAATTTACGATTCCAAAAATCCCATGCCCTGGAAATTTCCCAGAATTCTCAGCGAAACACTACTGTGCATTGATGCTCACTAAATTAGGAAATAGGGACCACAATGCATTGCGTTTGAACTATTTTTGCAAAAAAACGTGAATTCAACTTGAATTTTGTAATAAACCATCAACGTTTTCATCATAACAATGAATTCTTAAAGAATTGTCGTAAAATGCTTGTAAAACTGTGACTTCATATTTGACGTTAAAGAAAAAAAGTAGCGATCACCAATATGCTTTTGAAATTCGGGCGAACTAGACAGTCCTGCAATATTCATTTTTAGCAGTTAATAAAATAATTCGGACATAGATTTTTGTTTTCCTGGCAGAACGGGACATCACTGAGCTCTTTCAGATAAAAAGAGTTTAAAAAAAAGAGGTTGTCAAATGCTGAAAATTGTCAAATCAATTTTACTGATGGTAGTTGGTCAAAAGTGATTATTATTATTATTATTTTTTTTTTTGGTAGTTTAATCTCAAATATAAACAATCCCACACAATCCAGACTGGATGTTTGCTATACAGTCATATTTCAGTAAATGAGGAATTTCTTTCCAGCAGAACAGCCTCCTGGTGGTGACTTGGTGAACTGACCTAACAAGTTTCAATCCAGAAGTCAATAGCTTGCTGCTTTTTGTGGAGATCTGTTGTTAAAGTTCGGTTTGCTGAGGTTAAAGGATGCTGTGTGAGTGCTATCTGTATAAAAGGTCACCGATGTGTAGTTTTTACTGTTTTGCATTGGAATGAAGGTAGAAAACTTATTTTAAGCTGATGAAAGTCAATATTTATGATGAACGTAAACTCACCCAGAGTCCTAGTGTTATCACTTTCTCTCCCACCTGGATTGGTTTGGCAACAAAAGCCGCCCCGATAGTCTGAGGAGAGAAGAAAACCAAAACAAACAGACATGGAAGTGTGAACTTTTGGGATGCATCAACATTAGCGGAATCCTAAAGAAAAGCAGGTTAGACCAACACAAGAATCAAGATGCTCAGAATGCTGTGGCAGGAAGCACACAAACCCTGTGACAGTTCTCACTGGCATTTAAAAAAGAAAAAAGCGTCTGGGATTTACCTCCAGACAGAGTGAAGACAGTTGTTGCTCCATAAACTGGCTAATTTAACATCAACTTCTGGATTTCTCAAGAAAATTTCACTGATTACAGACATTTTTTTACTGATGATGGAGGGCATATATAGAGAAAATTAAGCTTAAAATTGCATTTCTTTCTTCAAATCGTGAATCGGGAGGAGATGAAAAAATGCTGTTGGGAAAAAGATCGTAATTGTGACTTGCAACTTTGTTTTTCTCGTTCGAGCTGGTATCTGGCCTTAAAACTGTACAGTTTGAAAGCTCTAACATTCCTCGTCATTTTTGTTGCTCTGGTAATGTCAAGCTGAAGATCTGAGGGGCTGTAAAGCTAACAGGAGAGCTAAATCAGATGGGCAATATGACGTGGGGGCGGGATTACTCCATGCAAACAGTAAAGTCCACAAAATTCCAAAGAACTCCTGCCGCTCTGCAGAAACTATCTCCAAAAAACAACACAGGTTTTTGTTTTTTTTAATTATGTTTTCAGTGTGTCATAGAATGAATTAAAAGGTTAAGTACAGTTGGTAAAGTTAAGGAAAGAGTGAGGAATGTGAAGTCGAAGCCAAAAATGCTTGTCTAATACGACGTGTCCAGAGACGTTCTCTCCATCTGTGTTTCAATCTGAGAGTGTTTTGTGACAAAATGACCACGGACCACCAAAAACCTCCTCAGGGCAAAAGGAAAAAAATAACAGCTTTTCATGGAGGCACAAAGACAGGAGGCGAGGGCCGCCTCTATGCCGACGTGGACATTAGGGGCGAGCAGCTGACACTCACGTTCTGGTACGGATGCAGGAAGCGATTGTGAACGTATCTCTCCACCAGGCTGGTTTTGCCCACACTCTCCTTTCCCAGCATCACCACTTTGGCATCCACACGGATCGCACTCATCCTGATCCCGTTTGGGACACTGGAAGGGAAAAATTTCCAGAGAAACCGCTGCTGGGACAGCTGACGGGAAGACAGAAGCAATTACAAACTTCATTCAAGAACTGAAAACTTTATTTATAACATGTACTTTCACTTTTTTCTTTTTTTTTTTTTTTACATTTTTAATAAATCTGTTGAGAATCACGATTTGCAAACATGAAAGTGAAACCGTTGATTTTACAGCCTCACCCTTTCGTATAAACACACTTGTCCAAACATGCTTTCAGTGTTTAAAAAGAGACTAGAGCTTCTTTAATTAAACTTCAGTCAATATCACTCAAGAATAACACACTTTTTGTTTTTTAAAAAGAGGTGCATTAACAGTTTTATCTCCAAAAACTGAGCTAAGATTCCAACAACAAAGTCGTTTTCTCTGCATTATAAAACACTGCAAACAAAAAAAAAACTGTTGAAATTTTGTATTTTATTATTAAGATGTTGGCAGATTTCACTAATAAAATAGGTAAACAAACGCCTATATTTCACATTTAACTGTGTTTGGTGTTATTTTTCCCTTTTAACACGTGATGCTTGATTGCACCGCTCAAATAGTCGGTAATGTCAGCCGTTGAAAACATGACACAGCTAAACTCTGGAGCCCCGCAACCACGTACCTGATCTGGGTCTGAGACCCCCCGTCAGCCCGGTTCTCTCTCACACACCCTTTTAACGCGCCCCCCGACGAGCAAAACACGGCCTCACAATTCTTCTCCCGACATCTGCTTCTCTCCCGTCGGCACCCGCCTACCGAACTCGAAGCGTTAACGCGAACACGACGGCGGAAAGCTCGGTTGGCATCTCTCCGCTCCGCCGTTCGGAGCCGCCGGGCGCTGACTGGAAGTAGCAACCTAGCGGCTAGCGCGGGTAACGTTGCAGCCCGTGTTGCACAACGGCGGAGACGACAAACTGTAGGCAGCTAGACAATTTTTAAAAATCGGAAAAGACACCTAAGAAATTCCATCATTGCAAAATACATTTTTTATAAAACTGAAAATATATTGAAAGTATAAAAAGGCTCCCATCTAAGCTTTTACTATTATTATTTTGGGCGGAACCATTGGATTTCAAAGAACAAGAGGGGACATGATTACTTGTTACACAAAATATATTTTCTTCTTCTTTAAGTTTGATCCTGTTACTTGGCTTCTTTGTATTTCATTGCACTTTAATTAATAGAATATATTAAAAATTATACAACACTATATTAAACTAGTTTCGACTAAAGCTGAGTTTACTATTATAGATCTCGATTCCCCAGATAAATTAAAGAAACATTTTTAAATTGTTCATATGTCTATGAATGTTGCCATTTTAAGCACTATTTATATTTGTTTGTTTGTTCTTGTTGTCAAATAAAGAAATAATAATAATAATAATAATAATAATAATAATAATATAATAATAATAATAATAATAATAATAATAATAATAATATCTGGACATAAATTGTTTATTTTGCCTTTTCTCACCTGAAACAGTGCCTCATCTTTTTCTGTATCGTATATTCACTCACACATAATCTGGTCTCATTAGCTGCATTTAAGACCTCTTTAATGGATGTGATTAGGGATGAATGCAGGTGTTATTAGCTCAGCTTTTTATTTTTTATTTTTTATTTATTTATTTTTTTTTTTTATTTTTATCTTAAATTTGTTTTTATCGTTTTAATGGGTCTTTTATGTTAATTATTAGCTTGGTGCCTCCTGTTGACTGTTATTGTAAATATTTAAAATATTACTGTCAGAAGTTTACATTTTTAATCTGTGTGTAACTTTTTACTATTTTCTATTTTTACTGTTGATGCCTAATCAGGTCGTCGTTGTAAATGAGAAGTTGTTCTCAATCGACCAACCTGTATAAATAAAGGTTATAATAACATAATGCAACAATTTAAAATAAGATTTTAAATTATTCTACGAAAATGTTATTTTTTGATATTTTATTTGTGGGAAATTAATGAAGAAAAAAAGGTATGCAATTAATTTACCATAATGATGGCAAAATATTACACACAATTTGCCAACAGAAATAGAGTTTTGGGTTTTTTAAAAAGAGATGAAACTGTTGGTAAAAAGTATTGACAAAAAGGTTTTAAGACAGTCAAAGCTTGGTCAGATTTATTTTTTTCTGGAAACATAATTTTTCTCCTATTTTAACTCTTTCTGTTTTTCTTTTTGTTTTTTTTTCCCAAGTATTGTTATTTATTTTTTCTGTTTTTTCTTTCTCTTTTCCTGTATCATACACTCACTCTCACATTTTGGATACATTTGACTCGTTTTATAACAATTATAAATAAGATTCTAAAGTAAGTAAAAATATTGTTTTTGGATTTTTTTAATTGAGGGAAATTAACACAGAAAACATGTATGCAATCAATTTACTCATAATAATGGAAAAATAGTACATACACATGTTTTTTAAAAAGAGATGAAGCTGTAGGTTTTAAAAAAAAGTATTGTCCTTGCACTAACAAAAAAGCTGTTAAAACAGTCAAAGCTTTGTCTCATTCAACATTTTTGAAAAGATTCGTTTTTTCTTTTATTTTCATTATTTCTTTTTTATGTATATATTTTACATGTGTTTTAGTTATTTTTTGCTGTTTTTTTCGTTCAACCTTCATGGCAAGCTGCAGTTTTACTTAATCAAATTTGCACTAGATAAGGAGTGTCATGTTTGCATATAATTTTATTAGGTTTTTTATGTGCATCATTTGTCAATGAATATAGAAAAAATATTATATACTTTTTCACATTTTAGAATGATGTCTAAATATTGTTCTTTTTAATTTTCAACCTTTTTAAAGTAAAACTTCACTAACTTAAAGTTGATGTTTCAGCTGTTGCTCTTGTATGTTGGATAATATATTTGTGTTTTTAAGTTTCTTTTTATAAGGTGACAAAACGTGTTGGGAAAATTTTGGTTATAATACTCTTTTCTTCAATGAAGCAACTATTTCGTGCTTAAAAGTAAATTGCGGAGAAAGTTGGATGTTGTGGAGAAGATTCTGATTGGAGTAAACAAGTGAACGTAATCGTACATCTGAAAGATGATTGGCCGATCTACACGGAAATTGTTGAAGACAAACGTTGCCAGATCCGTTTCATTTGTTTTTAAAATATCATGTGACTGCTTTTTTTCAGACAACTGTGATTTAAAGTTTGTCAGTGATTTTTAAAATAATCGCTCAAATTTTATTTTTCCCATCGCACTTTACTATAATGTAACGAAAAATTTGTATTTAAATTGAGTGTGTCACGTGGTCAGAGGCACACTCCCCCGCTGGAGTTGCTTATTTTACAAATCTGGCAACACGGATTTTGCAAAGAGAGACGCAAACATGGCTGCAGAGGAGGAAAGCCAGGTCACTTCTGCTGGAATTTTTCAGGAAATCTTCACGTCCCCGCTAAACCTGACGCTGCTCAGCCTCTGCTTGTTTCTTCTCTACAAAATCTTCCGCGGTGACAAGCAGCCGGACTTTGGTGAGATGGAAACGCCGCTGCCTAAACTGAAAAAGAGGGATTACACTTTGGAGGAGCTGAAGCCTTACGATGGACTCCAGAACCCACGAATCCTTATGGCTGTCAACGGGAAGGTATTCGACGTGACCAGAGGGAAGAAGTTCTACGGGCCGGGTGAGAAGACCGTTTAATGGCTTACACCCTCACGTTTGTTAATTTCTTCCATTTGGTTATAAAGAATGTCAGATATTTAATAGTTTGGCCCGCCACTTTGACTTTTGCAACTGGAATTTGGCGCCACACCCCCTCCTCGAGGCCCTTTTTATGTCAAAGGGGCTGCAGCAAGCCTTCAGGTCAGAGATCGTCTATGAACGAGTTGAACTCTCCTGGAAAAATAACTTTTGAGGCTTAAGAACTTCAACTTTTTATAGGTCAAAATTTCCTGTGGTGACAATCTTGGGAAAAAAAAAATAAAAGTTTAATATAATCTAGCATTAAAAGAAGTGACAAATTAGCTAAAACAAAAAAAAAAGTACCACTGATACTGTAGATGTTTAAATGTGCTAGTTGAACCATAAACTGTTGAATGATTACAACACGTTTTGATTTGTTAATCTACAATCAGCAATTTGTCATATTAATATTTATCTTTCTACAGTTGTTAAAATGATCTATTTTTTAAATTAACATTTAGTCAAGTAGATTAATCTACATTTATAGTTTTACCCATTCAGATTTCATTTAGATCTCACACCAGGTTATCCCGGCGATTTGATTGAGTGGAAAATACAGAAAAAAAGTACACAATACCATCGGTTTGCTTTGTTTTTCATACCTGAACTGGCCGAAATTCCTAGAAATGTCATGCAGGTGTTTTATTTGCAGGCATTATTGACGACCAACCACATGATGGATGGAAAAGCTTTCTCCTATCATCTGTAATTGATTATCACGAGTTCAACAATTTTATTGATTTTTTTTTTTCTTCCCTTTGGTTTGCTTCTGCGCTTTAAGCCACCTAGTGGAGTCTTGGTGAACTGACTGAATTCTAATTAGATTTTTTTTTTTAATTGAAATGAGCTTCAAACAGGAAGTCAATCCTCATTTTAAGTCTAAAGCTGCAACATTAAATCAACTTCCATTAAAAAAAAATAAGTGTAGCATATTTAAAAACTATTTATTTTGACATTTTGAATCCAAGATTATGATAAATGACACTGAACCATGATTCTCTTCAAATATTCTCGCTCTGGTTGCCATAGTTACCCATTATCCCAATTTTTTCTTTTTTTTGCACTGGGCGAATGTATGAATTACAAATCAGTCCAATGCTTTATTTGGCTTTTAACTGCATCTAGTAAATCATTTTCAGCACTGAGCTGTGAAGCTGCAAACCCCAGAACACATGCTGTTTATTTAAATTCTCATGAACAAATATTTTCAGTTTTATGAGCTTTCTGTCTTTCCTCTGACTAACAGATACAGTATTATATTTAAATTGGTCTTTTATTGTGAAAACTGGAAAAAGAGGTAGAAATGCTCAATTTCATTCAAATCTGGCATAATAAAAGCATTTGAATATGACGGTTTTTACATATTTTTTCCCCCTGTTCGATCAGGATTTAACGAGATCTTTATCCAAACAGACACAGAGTCGGCTGTTTGAGTTCTGGCCTTATCTCAGGTATTGACCTCTGTTGCGTATAACCTCTGACCGACACGTTTGCTGCTGACGTACGTGCAAACGCCTGCAATGCTCTGCACCAACACAACTTTCAATTAAATATCAGTTTTAGAATCAAAGGGAGAAAGAAATATGTTTTCTGATTTCAGAGATGTGTGCCTAATTTTAAAACACGAGTAAATGATTTTTTTTATAATATCTAAGACGGTGGATAGACGTAACCAAAATCGACAGTTGGAGGTCTGGTGGTTGTGAGTTTGACGCTTCACCTGCCTGAACGCGGCTGCAGACCCAACTACCCCTCCAGACCGTGAAAACACCCTTGAAAACGACAGCCTTCAGCAGCAAAAGAAACCCGGGACGGCCTTTTAAAAGCAAATAAAAGCTGAGTTCACTCTCATAGGCATCAGTTTACTAATCTTAGGGAGTGTTTCCAGTTCTCCTGCGAATGTTTTGTGCTGAAGTTAGACCTGAAGGAAATTTGAAATATTTTTACTTTTTTTTTTTTTTTTTTACAAAGACATGCAGTTAAACTCAGATACATTCTTTAGTGAAGCCAAAAAAAAAAAAAAAAACATAGCTGCAAATTATTCACTACTTCTCATTGAAATAGACCAAAATTGAGAAAAAGGTTCTCAACCTGTAAATGTCCAACATTTCTCTCTGTTAAATGAGATTAATGTGTGTAACTTTTATTATTCATTTAACGGTTCGGGTATTTATACCTACAAGATAAGATAATTTCTTAAAAAGAAACATTCTGGCATTTTTACGTTTTACCTGTCAAACCAACTAAACCCAAAGCCCTTCATGCTTTAAACTAATGCTTGTTTTGGTGATCTTTCACCTACCTCGTAAAACCAGTTTTTAATCTGATATCAGTGGATTCATTTGGTTAGTTTGTAAAGGGCAGAGCAGCCTTTGTGTTGCTATTCAGATTAGGATTATGGGATGGATTTGAGGCGTCTCCAGTGTTTAAAGAGTTTCAGTTAACAAATGAAAATGTGGAGTGACATCTCCAAAAAAAAAAAAAAAATTGTCCTTAAAGACCCACTTAGATTAAAAAATATGTTTTTTAACTTGCTCTTGTACCACTTTTATGATGATGGAGGACGTGAATAGAGAAAATTAATCTTAAAATTGCATTTCTGACTATTTCTTTATTTAAATCGTTGCGAATCAGGAGCAGACGAAAAAATTGAACATATTAGGTGATAAGCTCCCTGTTATGCTCCATTCTTATGCAGGCAAATAGATCCATGGATGTGTTTATTTTCTTCATCTAAGTTGGTATCTAGCTCAAAACTGTATGGCTGGATAGCTTTGATATCGTTCGCCATTTTTGGGGGTGTGAGGGGCCTTTAAACTAGTGAAAGGTTGGTTCTAAATAACTCCAGGTTAATTGATTTTTGGCTAAAAAAAAGTCATAATTAAAAGATCACTGGGAACGCTTTTACAATTGATCAAAAGATGAACTTTTTAAACTGTGAGGAATTTTTTGGCTTCTAATAAAACAAAAAAATTCTTAAGTTTGATGTACAAAGAGAGTGATTCACATTCATACCCAAAAAGTTTCAACTGTCCAATTTTGACTTTTTAATCTGTAGTTTAAGTTGCAGTTTTGAGTCGACTTTGTGAGAATATTGTGCTTTTTTTTTTTTTTTTCTCCTCCGGTTTTTGTTTCTGCATTAAAGCCCGTTGTGTGCGTGTGAGTATTCCCAGCTGGAGCTGGCGTGCGAGGCCGTCAGGAAATTCTTCCGAGGGTGTGTTCATGCCAAGGAACTTTCTTGATTTTTAAGGGTTTTTTTTTTTTTTTTTTTTTTTTTTTTTTTTAAGGTCGGACTGAAAGCAGCAGGAAGTCAGTAAAATTTCTCCTTTTTTTCTGTCCTGCAGAGGGGCCCTACGGCGTGTTTGCCGGCCGCGATGCTTCTAGAGGCCTGGCCACCTTCTGCTTGGACAAGGAGTCTCTGAAGGACGAGTACGACGACCTGTCGGACCTGAACGCCATGCAGCAGGACAGTTTGTCTGAGTGGGAGGCTCAGTTCACCTGTGAGTCGAGACGACGCATCAAACTTCAGATAAAACTGAAGAAAAAACTGATTTCTTTACCTTCTTTCAGTTAAATACGACTACATCGGCAAGCTCCTGAAGCCCGGCGAGGAGCCCACAGAGTACACAGACGACGACGAGGGGAAGGACAAGAAGGCAGACTAGAGCGGCGCAGACTAGAGCGGCGCAGAGCGAGCGGCAATCTGACAGATGCCTAAGTGTTGGTTAAACGACACATTCAGCTTTTATTTAGTTCCAATCTGTACATACTACTACTGCCAATCCATGTTTATCCACTTTTCTCATCTTTGAGGACATTAACCGACGTTCCGTTGCCATCTCGAGCTTCAGGTCACTTCCTGTGTTTTATCTCACAACTGATTGGCTGTTGGGTTCATTTCCACAATGTTTCAGAAAGTAGTTCTCGTTTTAATCGCCATAATTTAATGAAAGCTGGGAAGTCTTTGACCAGAATTATGTTTTTTTTTTTTTTTTTTGCATTATTAGTTATTATTAGTCTTTATGTAAAAATAAAAAGTCTGCCTTTAGAGATAGAGCGGGTTGAAGGTCACCAACAAGAGAGAGGTTTAGATCATCTCATCACGAGCTTCTTCTGAATCTATTTGAAAACTGCGACAAAACCAAACGTTTGTAGCTTTTTGCTCTCCTCACTTTCACAGCTTTTCTACCTTCATCATCTGCAATATTGATAAATTGCAATCACTCTCTCTTAAAACAAAGTGATACATTTCAAATAAAGAAAAATACTTTTAAAAAAACGATTAAAACTTTTGTGTGTGACTTTTTGTGCTGTTTGAAGAGAAATAACTTGTGATGATTATGTTGGAGCCCTCAAACTGCTGTTTTAATCAAGCAAACACTACACAAGATTATAATCCCATTAAAGAAAAGATTAATCTCTTACGCGATTTCAACCCATCTTGTTTTCTTCAGACTGTGGTCCATATTTAACTCAATCAAAGCATTAGTAAAGCATCTTTACAAAGAAGTTCATGAAGTTCTACAGAAATTCTTTATATTTTTAGAGATTACTTAGAGAATATGCTATTTTCCTGACTCAAGTTTTTTTTGTATTGGATCTTCACTGTTGTCATTCCTTTAACTTCATTTAAAGTGATTAAATGTTTTCACTTTATATGTACATAATATTTTTCTGTCATACTGTGATAATCCTCAAATGATATTTTTGATTTAATAAAAAAAAATGCAAAATGCTGAATTGAATCTGTTTTGATTCATTGTTTTAGAATATTGCTAAATAAATACTTAAATGGCGTGTTATATGGATGCAAAAAGATCCATTTAAAATACTGTTGAAATATTTGACTGAAAAACAACATACAACACTGATAGGAATCAAATTTAGTATGAGAATGTTGTGTATAAATCTTGCCTGGCTGGTAGATTTAAGTAAAACATGTTCATATACCTGAAATCTTCCAAATTTAGGAAAAGGTATGTGTCAGAAGTGGGATTCGAACCCACGCCTCCATTCGGAGACCAGAATACCCGTGTTAGCGGAAGGTACTGAACCTTGAGTCTGGCGCCTTAGACCACTCGGCCATCCTGACACGCTGTACACAGTGCTCCCAAGTATTGTATTTAAACATCACATAATACAACATTTTATCTTATTACTGATAAACGTTTTGTGGCTTGTAAAAGCCTTATGAATGTTGCATATCTTTTTTAACCGATTCTTTTCATTCTTTTTTACAGGCTTATACGTCATTGCTTTTTTTTTTTTTTTTAGATCGAAATTAAGTTCATTTTTTCCCCCCGCTTTAATTCAGTATATGTCATTCGACATATTTGACAAATACTATATCTGTATTACCTATTTCGTCATCCCAAAGGAATTATATGCTGACAATAACAGACGTTTTACTTGTGTCTATTTTTTAAAAAAAAAAGCTGTGATACATAAATTCCTATTTTACTTGGGTACCTGAACGCAACCACTTCCGGCATATGTGCACTGAGCAGCCATATTGTATTTCCGTTCTTCAAGGGTATCTGAAGGCACAAGGCCAGGCAACATGTACCGGTTTGCAAAGGCTGCAGCTAACATCAGCAGTAAGAGTGCTGTTTTACTTTGTAACTGTTGTGAAAGTCGTATTACTAAACCAGATAACACGGTAGTTTAGTTGACAAAAGGTCGTTTCGCCTTTTGTCGCACAGCTACATCGCGACATGCTAACTGTTAGCCACTTAGCATAGCTTCAGAAGAGTTGCTATTAATATATATAAAAATACTGTTTTTTTAAATAGTCCACATATCGAACTATGAATTAGATTATTGATTATAGATTATACAAGACCTGACCGTGAAATGTATACCTTTTATAAAACATAATGTCCTTGCTTCATAGTCTATTTAGTTGTGGCTTCGATGGGTTAACTCTGCTAAATAAAGTTTTATGTTAGTCACATTGTTAAAAAAAAAAAAAAAAAAATTAAGTTCATTTTAATGTTAAGTTCATTTGTTTAGAAGTAAATGATTTGCTAATAACCAGATTGTTAATCATTATTCTGTGTTTAACCAAGGGCACCTAAACAAGGACAGTTGTTTATGTCCTTCTGAGCTTTATTAAACTATTTTAAATCATTTGTTTCCATAGATATGATATGCTTTATATTACAAAAAGTAGTGGCTTATGTCTGATTATTTTAAATAACTTAAATGGCACCCTACTCGTAACCAGCAGGATTTTCCATTCAACTACTATAACTCTGGGATATCATTAGAATTTGAGCATTTTTTTTTTAATGTGGACAGACTCTAAACTTTAATTCTTGTTGTGAACTTTTCTGTTTTTGTGCAAACATGTTGGAACAAAGAGGGTCACTTCCCAACTTTTGAACTGTCCATACTCTATTGTTTTGCTGAAGCAGTGCTCCTTTTAAAGCTCAACTCCTGAAAACAAGATCACACCATATTTGCCTCTTTGGTTAAATGCACATTTGCCTCAAAACAGTTAACACAGTGCCATTCTGTTGGGCCTTCTCACAGCACACCACTGGGAGGTGCTTGAGGACATCCGACCTTAAAGTATGGCTCTTTTGGTAACCGTTATTGCTCAGGTTGCGTCTCCAGGCATATTGATGCTGTGTGCACGAGCTGTGACGTAACAGATGAAGTAAATGCAACGCCCTTTTGTACTGGGACACTGACGTTAAGAAGAATTTGAGCGGATCAAGAGAAAATGAGCAATCGACCCCCTGTGGCCCAGCTAGTGAGCTGCAAGTATGACTTTAGCAACTGCCATTCTCGCCCTTCAAATCCCTTGATAGAGTAATGACATTCATCACTCCCGAGGACTTGTCTGCTCTGCTCTAGTCCATTGCTGACGCGCGTCACACCACTGCAGGTGATGATGAAGGGCTTGGATGCAGCTGCTCTCCAGCAGCTTTGCTTCTGGTTTTAAACAAATGTTTTTATGAATCCTCAAACATTATTAATTGTTTGTCTTTCTAAAATTTATAAATGATTCTCTTTAGTTGTTAAACATTAGAACTGTAGTCTAGTTTTTAATGGAGCTTTCAGGGTTGGTTTGATTCCTGGGGTCACAGAGGTTTTGTGTTGTCGTGCAGGTCGGGCTGCTCAGCAGGTGAGGCATGGATCCAGCGCCCAACAGACCTTCCACGCTAAGTACGGCATGGGGGTGTTGGTCAGTGGAACCGTTTTCTGCACGGCTGTCTGGGGATATGTAAGTCAGATGATGTGGTTCTCAACTTTCATGTAATGAGAGCAGTTTATTCTTATAAAAAATATTTCTGATGCTGTTCAATATTTCAGTGTAAAAACTTTTTGGATAAACTTTAGCAACCCGTGTTAAGTGAATATTGAAAAAAATTGCTGCATTTCAAATATATTAATTCAAAATACAAGTTTAATATTTGGTTAACACAAATTTCTTCTCACCAAATATAACTCACTTCCATAAAAGCTCTCACAGTGCAGTAAGTAGTATTTTCAAAAATATTGTTTTAAACTTTTGAGTGGGAAAAAATGTGCAAATGAAATTGAAATATATTAAAAATATTTTTGAAATGAGTAAATTGTAAAATAAAATGACAAAGCCCATGGATAACATTAGTTTTTACGAATTTTTTTTCCACACTTTTCAAGACTACATCTAGCTATCAAAATATTTTTTATGGCATATTTCCTAAATAAAAGTTCAGTAAATATATAAACACCTTATTGGGACTTTATATAGGGCACACAACAAATTTGCTGAAAAAAATCATGTTTTTTTAAATGTTTCTGACAAACCAGTAAGCTGCTACAACAAATAATCACAGATCTTTTCAATGTCATGTTTTAACATTTTTGTTTTATCAAGACCATTTTTTTAAGTTTTCAATTTTCTGACTGAAATTACACAATCTAAATTATGACTCACTATGACCACTAGAGGGCAGTAGAGGTTTATTTAACAAAAATATCTTTAAATTTGAAAGATGTATCTTTGTCTGTAGATGTTTTTAAAGAAAAAGGCTTATTTATATGTTTTTAATTAATACAAGTTTAAGGCACAGCTCTTCTAAATAGTTGGGGTTTTTTTGTCGTATTTACTTTATTGTAAGACTTGTTTTTACCTGCTCCTTGTAATATTTCCTTATTTTTTAATTCCTTACTTTTGTATACTGGATTTGTATTATAAAGCTTGACGTTTTACTTCATGGATGTCTGTTCTATGTGCAGGTGTTGACTCAGACCGGCATCTCCTGGAACTTGTCACCCATTGGGAAGGTGATGCCCAAAGAGTGGAGACAGGCTGAAGAGTGAAGATCCATCATGGCAGACCTGCATCTCGACTGAGACGGCGCCTGGTTGTACAGATGACAAACCAATACCTGCTTGTTCAGTGAATTCCTGTGTTTATTCCAACATGTTGCTTTGTCCAAAATAAATTGCGTAATTCTACTCATTGTTTTGTGTGAATGATGCTCATCATGAGCTCAATGTAATATCTAAATGAAGATTGGGAAGGGTGGAGAACATATTTTTAATGATCTAAATCCAGCTTATATGTAAGAAGTTAAATTAAAATGTTATTTTTTAGATTCTACTTTACACAATTTAGCATTTGTGGTAAATTATCTAAATATATAAGATATTTTGATTTTTTTTTTTTTTTTTTTGGGGGGGGGGGTATTTATTAATTTGGTGCTAAACAAAAATCTGAATCATTAATTTCACTCTGATCAAAAGTGTTAGTTTTTAAAATGATTCTGAATACCTAATTGCCAAAATCCCCTTGAAATATACTTTGAGAGTTCCTGCTGGGTTCCAAATGTTTTGAATTTACAAATTTCAATCGTTTTATATAGTTTTTTGAAAGGTATTACATTTGTTTTAATTGGTTTTGGGAAAAATAACACAGTGTTGTTTCAAATTAGCCATCTTTGTGTTCAAAGTGTTTGTAAAGTATCACTTTCAAGGCCAGTTTGTTTTGAAATCTTTAAATTTGTAAGCTTCTAGTTTGATCCCAAAACACTTAACAATTAAACTCACAAGCATTACTGTCTCACAAAATCCAAAGAGAAGTGTAAAGTAATTATTGTATGGTTGAAAAAAAGTCAATCTTCTACTTGGTTGTCAACCGTGGATAGGGGCGTGTATGAGGCTTGCTGCACCTTTTAATCCAGTGTGGTTTTTAAAATAGGCATTCAATTATGTTTTTGTGACCCTAAAAGTTTTATACTTTTGAAAAACTGTTGGAAAGCTGCAAATGGCATAGTCATAAATGAAAGTTTTATTTTGAAATTTCATCTGATCGGATCGTGCGTCAAGCCGGGATGCGTGGTTGCGCAGAAGATGAGCAGCGTCGGTGTCCAATCAGACCTCATACTCGCTTTCCGGATCAGCCAATCATCAGAGGAGGAAGGGTTTTGGGCCCGCCCAGACGCTCTCAGTCTGTGCTGCGCTAAGGTCACCGCTGTCATTCGGTAGCTAACTGTCCATCAGGCGGAGCGGTCTCATTCAGGAACCGAAGAATCCCAAAAACCGAGCAAAATGTCTCTGTCTAACAAACTTACTCTAGATAAGGTGGACGTTAACGGGAAGCGGGTCATCATGAGGTAAGCGTAAAACAGCTTCCGGTTAATATAAGACAATTTAAAATGTTTCGTGTTAGCATACAAACCAACACACCTCCGGAAACCGAGTGTGGCCAAAGCTCTTTAACGAAGACACTGAATAACGCTAGCGCTCGGACGAGATGCTTCCCGGTTTCGGAGTCATTTCAGGGCATTCGGGGGAGACAGGAAGTGAACTTGTTGCTGGTCACGTTTTCGGTGATACGTGCATGTAGGGAGATGCTGCATGGATGAAGAGCCTGCATCCCAGACCCAAATGAGGCCTTTAATATACACCAATCTGACCAGTTTGTCAAAAAAAAAAAAAAAAAAAAAAAAAGTCGCCTTACATCTAATACCAAGACATTCCACCGAAAATCAATGATAATTTATCAACAAATATGTTAATATTTCCATAAAAATGTTCGCATATACAGTCAATTTATTAATTCAAATCAAACTTTATTTATAGAGCAATTTGGCAACAAAACAAAGTAAGTCAAAAGGCATTACAGAATTAAAAAAAATCAGTCAAAAAAACTATTAAATATACACAATTTGAACAAAACATTTTTTTCTTTGTATTTTTTTATATCGTTGTTTAAATCACTTATTTCACTTTTTAGGTTATAAAACTATTAAGAAACCACCATTTTATAGAACATTTCAACCATTTCCCTTGAAAATTTGACTTGCATTTAATAAAAAATATTAAGTGTTTTTATGTTTTAAATATTTATAGTGTGGTATTTATCTGGCATGTTTTATTTATTTATTTATTGCAATTTTATCTATAGCTTATGACTCATCAGGCAATGCAATTAGCAGTTTCTTGGATAGCAGTTTTTAAGGCTGAGTATTGTTTAAACTCCAAAAACATTAATTTAAAATGTTTTGTCTTTAGTTCAAAATAACAAAACAAAAGGAGGGAAAAATGCATACATATTATAACTCAAAATTCCTGACAGAAGACCATCTTTTTAATGAAGATATAAACGGTCACATAATCTCAAATTGGATTTTTACCGTTATATTTCTAATTTTCACTGTAATCTTTTAATATTTTGTAATCAAAACTGTTGAGAATTTTTTTTGCATCATGTTCTTCTCCAATCCCACTATCAATGTGATGATTAGTACAATTTTACTGCCTTAATTATAAGTAATAAATTAGTGGTCAATGCAATTTTCAAAGACAATAGCTTGAGTCAAGAAGGAAAAGTTGTTTTATTCTTGAAGCTTGAGGGTTTTTTATGTGTAGAAGAAAAATAAATCTGAATAAGCCTTAAAATCAATCTGCTGATGTTGAAGATTAGATTATTGGGATTTATTCTCAAGTTTTCTGCACACTAACCTTCACTCCATCGAGTGAAGAGCGTGAAGGTGTTGCCCCGTTTGGAAACGTCAGGAAACTGTGAGGTGATGCAACAGCAGGCGGCACAGAACAAGGGTCGGCCTCCGCCTGCAACGCTCGTGTTAAAGGTCGAACTTCAGCCGAAATGAAGCAGAAACGATCTGATCCCCATGTTTTCTGTTCGGGAGGCTGGCCCGGCCAACGAGTGCAGGGCAGCAGGATGATATTTTAGCTGGAATAGGGATTTACTTTTCTTCTTCAATTTAACATTTTCCTTATTGCAGTCCTGTTTCCACATTTGTTGAAACATTTATCAGAGTTAATCAGAATAATCTTTGGGATTATTCTGAAGCGCAGAAGAAGATTGTTGGAGTGATTTCATAAAATCTAAACTTCCATGATCAGTTTATGCATCAGCTTGCCATCCACTCATATGACTGGGATAAGTGCGGCTCCAGAGCTTTTAGCATTTTGGAGCGTTCTGGCTTTCATTATCAGTTTACTGTCATCCATTCAGAGTTCTTAATCCCCGATTCCTCTGAGTTATCAACAGGTGGAAAATCCACAGCGGCGGTTGAACGAGTCGACTGCTGCTGAACTGCTGACGTTCAGATTTCAGGATAAGACAGAGGATATCTGTGATAATAGAAGCAGCTGCAGGGGGGTTGCTGCAGGCTGATCAAATGTCTGGTCGGATCCATCAATGGAGGCAGGACTGGTTATGTAACCGACTGTAGGAGAATGGAAGCAGCGTTTTCATGTGTGGCTTCATGTTCTGTTAGGCACCAGATGCTTCAAAATGTCAGTTTTTAATGTCACCAGCTGAGTTGTATGATCTGTCCATTGGTTTTTATTTTTTTTACATATCCTAATGATAAATTAAAAGTCACTCAGGCCTTTTCAAAAATTAGGATTATTTAATATTTAAAAAAAAAATACTCAGAAGTGTATTCATACATTTATGAATCATTTTGAATAATTTTATTCTATCTGAAGGCATAAACATAATTTCAGTTTTTTACTGAATGGACTCTTTTCTGTTTTTACTTTAAATGAAAAAATATATATGTTTAAGCCAAATTGTGCACTTGTTAACTCTATGATCTTGTTTATCAGACAATCTGATATTGCTGTCCGATATATCATATTTATTGATTCAAATTAGTTGTTTTAAGATACATTTTTGGGGAGGAATCTAGAAATATCAGGTAAATCTGGAAATGTATTATTTATTTTGTAATTTTTGGCAAACGCTGGGTTAAAAAAATGGATTGAAATCAGATTTGGTGTGAAAAAATCTGATTTTGTTTTTGCCCATATCACTCAGTCTTACCATCTGCTCATGAGTGGAAATGATCAGTGAAACTCTGCGGTTAACACGAGTTTTAGACCAAACATGAGACTGAATGGGATTATTATCAAATTGAAATCCTCCCATGATGCATTGCATGTTCCTCTATCAGACCTGTGCTTTGCTCCTCTAGGGTTGACTTCAACGTTCCCATGAAGGACAAACAGATAACAAACAACCAGAGGTAAACCTCCTCCAACCTGGATCAAAGCTGTTTCGTGACTTCTGATGTTAAAAGGATTTCTGACCTGTTATTTTATTTATCAGGATCAAGGCAGCAGTTCCCAGCATCCAACACTGTCTGGACAAGGGAGCCAAAAGCGTGGTGCTCATGAGCCACCTGGGCCGTCCCGATGGAAACGCCATGCCAGAGAAATACTCCCTGGAGCCTGTAGCCGCAGAGCTCAAGAGCCTGCTGGGAAGGCGAGTTCATCACCTTTCAAGTTAGGATTTGATTGAACGGAATGGAGGTTAACGTGTTCTCTCGGCGCTGCAGAGATGTCACCTTCCTGAAGGACTGCGTGGGTCCAGACGTGGAGGCTGCCTGCGCCAACCCTGCTGCCGGATCCGTCATCCTGCTGGAAAACCTGCGCTTCCATGTGGAAGAGGAGGGAAAAGGCAAAGACGCTGCCGGAAACAAGGTGTCTGATCTGAAACAACTTTCACTTTTACAGTTTAAAACCGAACAAATGCACACATTTAGCAGAAATGTCACTGCTAAAAGTTAAGTTGAATTTCTTTTAACCAGAGTTTAGTGCAGACCTCTCAGGAGGAGGCAGCCGCTCCTTCATGACCTGCTGACATTTGCTCTGAAGGTCAGCAGGCTTTTCTCGTCCTGAGAGCCCGCGTCTGCCTGCATGCTGGCTGGTTTCTTCTGCCAGTTTATTTATTGATTGTGACATTTGTGGAAGCGTGAACTCTCCTGACCTTTGCTTCACGCGGACCTCCACCTTAAAGTGCAGCTGAAACCAGATCCACAGTTCCTGCTGCATCACGACAGAGAGGACCTGCTCCTACTGCAGTTGATGTCCTCTCCAAGCATGCTGCTGCGAGTTCACGGGCAAAACTGCTGTGTCATGCTCCACAAGCTGCAGCTCCTCCAGTCCAAATGATGTTAAAGTGAAAACATAGTAGCTTGTGAGGACACAAACACCGAAGCCTCACAGAAAACAAGCCTGAAGGGACCTTTGAGCTTCACCTGCTGACACTTTCACCTGTGTCTCTGCAGACCAAGGCCACACAGGAGCAGATCGACACTTTCCGGGCGTCTCTGTCCAAACTAGGAGACGTTTACATCAACGACGCCTTTGGCACGGCTCACAGAGCCCACAGGTGAGACGTGTCATCATGCAGCATTCACACATTACAGCATTAAAAGAAAAAAGCTGTGAAAGTAGAAGGTGTTTTTTTTTTTTACTTATGTCTTCCTGACTACCAAAGAAAACTGACAAAAAAAAACACATTTCCCAGAGCCCCACCCCTTCATAACCCTCTTTAGAAACCAAAAAGAGTTCATTCAGTGGTTGGGAAATATTCAGCTGTAGAAACATTGCTGGTAGTCAGAATTATATTGAAAATGAGGATGAAACTCGCAGCATTTTTCTCCGACGTCCAAGTTTTGTCAGAAAACTCTTAACGCACTTCAGGGTCGGGAGGTCACATGACTGACCTTCCTGACTAACCGTCAAGACAAACATCAAATCACGTTGACGTGTTCGTCCAACACAAACAATGTTGTGTTGGATGCAGGCAGGAAATGTTTTCCCAGCATCCTGGGGGAGGGTTATGTCCTGACTCGGTTCTTATAGCTAATGATGGAATATTTTCTGTTGGTAAGCAGCTTAACTTGTAAAAGTTAAGACAAATGAGGTTAAAATGTTGCATTCATTGAGGTATATAAGCTAAAGTAGCTACGCTAGCTTGTGGCATACGCAAAGTAATATTGAACATGTTGAGATGTTTACTGCAGAGCTGGAAAAACAAGAATGTGACTTTTCACAAGTAAATTATTACTGTCGGCAATTTAATTGTTTATGAACCTTTCCAATATGGTGCATGTGTCAAAGATGAGGCCCAGGGGCCGGATCCGGCCCACCGGGTAATTATATCCGGCCCTCCAGATCATTTTATTTTATTGTTATTAATGGCCCGTTGTTATCTTGCTTTTATTTTTTAACTTGTTTAATTTTGACAAAATATATTTTTATGAAGAGGAAAATTCTGAAAGTTATTTAGGTTTAAATTTGATTTATTCGGAAATAAAATTCCTGCTTTTTTATCATTCATAATAAAAAAGAATTAAAAATTACGGTTTTCACATTTTACACGCTATCTGTTTTGGCTAATTTAGCTTTTTTTTGTTTCTTAGTCTGTTTTGGACTTTAGCTAACATTTCAGCTACATGCTAGCCGTTTTGGCTGATTTTGGCTTTTCTTTTTAAGTTTTTTTTATGCTGTTTTGGAGTTAAGCTTGTTTATTAGCTACATGCTAGCTGTTTTGGCTAACAAAATGTTTGTTTTTAATGTCTATTTTGGCATTTAGCTAATATTTTAGCTTCAGCATTTTCAACTATTAATTTCAGCATCTTCAGCTATCAGCACTAGCATCTTTAGTGGCAAAATTCAGCTTACAGAATTCTCACTAGCATTCGCAGGTAATGCTATATATCTAGTTCATAATTGTGTCAAGAAGTTACGGTTTCGTACGTTATAGTTTATCTTGTTTGGCCCGTGACCTAAGGTGTCTTTTGGCTTTTGGCCCCTTTTGCGACCCCCCTGCAATATGGCATCGTACTTTACGTATCTTGGACAATGGCAACAGGCTAGCGTAGCATATTTAGCAATATAGCTTATTGATTCCATCCTCTACACAAACTCATGACATCATCCTCAGAGAGTGGATATCATTTCCTCTCCATACTGAGTTCTTACAGATGATACATCTGGAGCTTCTGATTGCTCTTCTGTCCCGCAGCTCCATGGTGGGAGTGAACCTGCCCCAGAAGGCTGCCGGCTTCCTCATGAAGAAGGAGCTGGACTACTTCGCCATGGCGCTGGAGAAACCCCAGAGGCCCTTCCTGGCCATCCTGGGGGGGTGAGTTCCATTTTGGTTCCATTTTGGTTCAAGTGTGAAGTTGTGCTGCATCGAGGCTTCAGTCATGGAATTTCGCAGCAGTTTGCCTGAATTTTAAGGGCACATATGATCATTGATATTCAGGACTTGTTTGCTGGAAAGAGCGCCCCCATCTGTCTCTAAATAGAGCTGCAATCTGATTATTGTATCTAAAGTGGAGACACGCTGCTTTGTCTCTGACTTCCATAGCTGATAGAAGATTGAATTTTGGGATTAGATGAGTTTGATCTGTCAGTTTAGTACATCAGGATTACGCTGTTTTAGGCTTGTTTACATTAAGAGGGGTCATCTTGACCCCACAAGACAGCCTGCCGAACATTTTTTTTCCCAATAATTGTCTATCTTTACTGGTGTCCAGCGACAGACGTGAAGTCTTGTACACCTTTGTCATGGAAGGGCTAATGCCTTAATGTAAGGGTGGGGTCATCTGTACCCCATAAGAGAACACGAGGGTTAAAAATGAACCTGAACTAGTTTGATCCTCTTTTGTCTTTTTATATAAAGTGAAATGTTTGACCTAAAGTTAAAGTATTTTTGTCAGGAAACCTGTGATTTGGTTTGAAAGGTTTTGTCTGGTTGTGATTTCAGAGCAAAGGTGAAAGATAAGATCCAGCTGATCAACAACATGCTGGATAAGGTCAATGAGATGATCATCGGCGGCGGCATGGCCTTCACCTTCCTCAAAGTTCTCAACAACATGGAGGTGAGGAACACTGAGCTTCTAGAAACCCCCAGACAGGCCTGATGCACGAAAAACTGCAGTGCAGACTGAAATGAGCTTGAGTGTTTAAGCTGAACTTCTGCATTGTTAGTGTTATAAAAGAGCTGAGTGTTACTACGTGATCTCTTCTATTTTTCATGGGTCAAAGCGGAGGAAAGAGCCTGATTTCATAAGTTTCTTGGTTTTATCAGCTGTAAGGTTTTGGGTTTCATGTTGTTTAAACAGAATTGCAAAACCTTTTTTTTTTTTTTTAAGTCACGGTTACATTCCTAACCTCAGTTTGACTGCTTAAACAAACGAAACCTGAACTTTCAAGTCCACTTTTCATTCATTTTTTTTTACGGACGGGCATTTTCACACAATTGATGCATTCACTGTCCCGTCAGATCGGTACGTCTCTGTTTGACGAGGAGGGTGCCGCCATCGTCAAAGACCTGATGGCCAGAGCCGAGAAGAACGGTGTGAAGATCACGCTGCCCGTCGACTTTGTCACGGCTGATAAGTTCGACGAGAAAGCCACCACCGGCTCCGCAACCGTCGCTGCGGGCATCCCTGCTGGCTGGATGGTGAGGACCCGTCAGATGCTGTGGCCTCTCCTTCATTCTGAGAAAAAAAAAACCACGAGGTTTCTCTCTGCAGGGTCTGGACTGTGGACCTGAGAGCTCCAAAGCCTACGCCGAGGCGGTGGGCAGGGCCAAGCAGATCGTGTGGAACGGTCCGGTCGGTGTCTTTGAGTGGGAGAACTTCGCAAAGGGAACCAAGAACCTGATGGACAAAGTGGTGGAGGTGACCCAAGCGGGCTGCATCACCATCATCGGTGAGGAAACGAGGAGTTCAATCTTGTTTTCTCAGCAGAAAACTGAAGCCTCAGTGAGAGTTGTTAGGCGTATCAACTTAAATGTTCGCTGTTTGGTTTAGCCTCTGCAAACGAAATTCATGTTTTTAATGATGTGACAAAATAAATCAGGGATTTAGTGATGGGAAGTGTTTTGGAAAAATTAAAAAATCTGATTGGTTTGAGAGGCTAAACTGTTGTGACAGAAGAAAGCTGCTGATTGGTTCTTCAATATAAATTGAATAAGGTTATTATTTGTAAATTATGTCTTTATGTGGATTTTAACAAATTATTATTTATTTTAAGAACAAAAAATCTTTTTAGAGGACAAACAGTAAGCAGAATTAACAAAACAATGTTTTGTTTTTTTTAACTTTACATATTTTTGCTCATATTACAGAGTTATAAGGCCACCATAAAAAAAAAAAGTTTACAAGAATAAAGTCATAACATTATGAGAAAGGGGCAAAACAAGAAAAAAATGGTACATTTATCAGAAAAGGTAAAAAATGTACAAGAATAAAGTTGTAAAATTATTAAAATAAAGTTGTAATTTTGCGAGAATAAACTCTAGAACTATAAATACACAACCAACTATATTTTTGAAAAAGTGTGATTTTTCTTCTGTAAAATTACAACTTATACTCACAATTTTATGACTCTATTCTTGTAAATTTATTTATTTGTAATTTCATGGTTGTCCTAATGATTCAAATCTAAACTTAATTTCATTATTTTATGAATATATAATACCGATACTTAACTTTGTAGAGATGTTTCAGTCTGAAATATTGTCATCTGTGATCATTCTTATGCAATTGGTAAGTTTGTTAATAATTCAACCTAAAATTTGGTTTTAGTGAATGAAAGTTTGTAAATTTTGAACAGCGAGCTCACAAAAGTGGTGTTTTCTCTGTTGCTCACATATTTTTTTTACTGAAATCTTTGGCAAATTTTGTACATGAATCTCTGGTACGCTGAACAAAAATATATGACGCATGATACGAGTATTTTAGGAATGTGGGTGTGGTTAACAAAAACCTCCAGTGCCATGGAAATCCAAAATTTTACCTTTGCCGATCTGTCTGAAAATTACAATGACATGTTCGTCACCGCCAGGCGACCAAAAAAATAAGATGGTTGAGATAAAACCAGGGCGGCAGGGGCACATGGGAGCTGTGGGGTGTTCTTAATTTTAAATGACTCCAGTTCTTTGACACTTCTGTCATGCACGTTCTGTCCAGGTGGGGGCGATACTGCCACATGCTGCGCCAAATGGAACACAGAAGACAAAGTCAGCCACGTGAGCACAGGAGGCGGAGCCAGTCTGGAGCTGCTGGAGGGTGAGCGTGTGCGCCCGCGGCGTGGCAGCACGCCAAGCGGCCAACAGCTCTGACGTTTCTCCGTCTGTGTTTCAGGGAAAGTCCTGCCCGGCGTGGACGCCCTCAGCAGCGTCTAAAGCTGCCACCAGGATAGCTGCTCAGGCTCAACCAGACTCGTTTATTCCTGAAACACCCCCCAGAAGTGACTAACACCACCCCCCCAAGCTGTACCAGAGAGGGGCGCCCTCCTCCTCTCAGACCTGCTGTCATTAACAAGTAGAGAGCGCGGCCTTACGTCTCCCGAGCGAACCGCAGCCTCTGCTGCAGTGGAGGGCGCGTGACGGTGAAGGCAGCCGCCTGCTCTCGCCGTGACGACAAACTTGAACGCTGGCTCTTCTGTGTGTGACTGACCGCACAGCCTCAACGGGATCTTCACTGCACCTCCAGCAGCTTCATAACGTGCATCTGTGTAGAGATTGTGAATGTGTGTCGATGTTACATTTACTGTTTGCTGCGGTCGTCTGTCTTTTCTGAGCAGTTTCAGACGGAGGTGATCCGTTCTAATAAAACCGTCTGTGAAAGCGAATGACATTTCCTGACTGAAACTGCAGGTCCGTCTGTGGCTGAGCTGTCAAAAGGGTTAGTCTCTAACTTTTTTTTAGCTGTGACTACAGATGTCCTTGTTCTTCTAATGTTGAAGCAACAGATCAGTAAGAAGATTTCTAGTTTGAATCCTGGTAGAGCCTTTATTAGATGAAAATCTCTCTGAAAGCAAGTCTTCCTCACAAAGTCCCTAAACATCTGTTGACGGTTGAATCTGTGGTTCCTTCGGTGTCAATCTGTCTCTGAATGCGGTCCCACAATGCACCAGTGATGTAGAGTTTACTCCTCTAACCTGATTTAATCCTCCACCGAAGACTGGATGAATAAGCAATAATTAGCTTAAAGAAAACCACAGTAGAAGTAAATATTGTTAAACCTTTCTAGTCTTATTGAAAAAGTAATTGCACCCTAAAATCTATTCTTTGCATAACTTTTAATTTGAAAGTCAGAACATTTTCATCCTACTCATAAATCAAATTGCCAGATCAGATTTAGATCAAGACTTTGATCAGAAACTAACACTTTTATTAAATAAGACGGTGAAAAAGTAATTGCTCCCTAAACTCTATTCTTTTACTTTTATTGTGAAACAATGGAAGTTTATTTCAAGTCATACATCTAGATTGTACTCAGACTTAAGTCCAGACTGACTAGAAATCAACATGTTTTAAATTGGAAAAAATGCTGTGATAAAGTAATTGCCTGCTAAACTCCGTTTTTTTGCAAAACTGTTCTATTGTTAAAAAAAAAAAGTTGCATTTTCCATCAAGAACATTTTAATTCAACTCATAAATAAGACTCCCAATCCAGACTAGACTAGACACAGGACTTTATTAATTAAAAAAAATGCTGCAAAAAAGTAATTGCCCCCTAAATTCTGTTCTTTGCTCAATTGCTTTGTTATGAAATTAGAGGGTTTTCTGTCAAGAACATCTTAATTCTGCTTATTAATGAGAATCACAACCATATTTAGGTCCAGATTCTAACTAAAAGCACTTTTGAATTTTAAAAATAAAGCTGTAAAGTAATTGCCCCCTAAGCTTTTTTTCTTTGTAAGGCAGTTTTATTATGAAATATTGTAAGGTTTTTCTATAAAAAAAATCATTTTAATTCAACTCATAAATCTGAATCCCATTCTAATTTAGGTCTAGATTAACTAGAAACTAACACTTTGAAAATGAAATTAAAAAAAAAAAAAACATCTGTGATTAACTAATTGCCCCCTAAAGTCTATTCGTTACATATTGTTTTACAATGAAAGAATTTAAGGATTTGGGATATTGTATTTAAATCATAAATCAGAAGGTCAATCAATTTTAGGTCCAATCATCAAGAAAAACGCATAAAAAACTAAGGCTGGGATAAAGTAATTACCCCCTGAAACTGTTTGATTGTAAAATATTGGAGTAATTTTTGTCAAGAACACGTGATATCAAGTCATAAATCTGATTCAGGCTCAGACTCTGACCAAAAACCAACACTATTTTACATTACAAAATAAATCCGGGATGAAGTATTTGATAACTCACTAAATCCTTCGTGCCATAAACTCCCATCATGCATTTGTGGTAAGTGTTTTTTTAGTTTTTCACATTGATTTAAACATGTTGTTGCTTTTAATCCATCAGAGGAGGCCAAACTGTAATGCAACACCCGACCATGACACTGCCACCACCATTAATACTGTATTTATAGGACAATTCTTAGGTACACACTTTTAATGCATATCTTCCAGAACATTCATCAATTGTCTCATTAGTCCATTTGTCTGAACATTTTTGGTAAAAATCCAGATGTTTGTCAAACATGAGACGGGTTAAGTTCATGATGGCTCTGGTAGCTGATAGAAATAGTTTAGACTGTAAACATAATCTCTCCTAATAACAGCTTAAATTGTGTTTAGTATTTTGATCTGGCAAAACCAAAATTCTCTTCTGTTGATTAGAAATAAAATAATTATGTCACATAAAACACGTCTAAACACATTTGGCTCCAGTCTGTCCAGTCAACTGTCCTCATTTCTCCACTAGATGGCAGATGGATTTCACAGCTTGAAGAACAGGGAGAGATCTTTAAAGCCACCCAGGAATCTTGAAATGGGAAACTTCATTCTTCATTTTCGTTCACATAATCCGACTCCTCTGCTTCTTTAAAAAAAAAAAAGAGAAAAAATTGAACATGAAAATGCTGTTTTTTAAAATGTGTGAACTTCAGAGTGAAAGAAGTCATGCTTCTCCTTTATCTTTTTAAACAAATAATAATTTAAGCAAATAGTAATTGTGGCCAATTGTAGGATTTTTTTTAAAGGAACACAAACAAAAATATAAAAAAAAAAAAATCCAACAAATAGTTATATATATATATATATTATATATATATATATATATATATATATATACATCCTCCAAAAGTTTGGTTAGCTGATGTCACTATACTGTAAAAACCTCAGTGGTCAAAATGCTTTAAAGATTTCAGTTATGTAAACAAAAATACTTTTTTTTTTCCTGTCAGATGGATTTCTCTTTTAAAGTTCCATAAATAACATTTCCCAGGTTTTAGAAAGCCTCTTGAAGAAAAGCTTTTCACAAATAAAAGAGAAATAAAAAAAAATCAATGTTTTTTTTTCCCTTAAAATTTTAATCGATTCCATTTGAAAAAAAAAAAAATCTATAGACATGAATAAGAGTGTTTAATTTTTCCAACTTATTTACTTTTTAACCACAATCTCTACTAAAGGTTTAAATTAATTGGTTTGAAACACATTTTTGATTTAAAAAAAACCAAAAATATCCACATCTTAAATATATGTTGTAATTTTTTTTACCTTTAATATTATTTTTTCCAAAAACATTTAAGAGTAAAAGTATAAATAGAATATTATAAATTTAGCACAGTAACCACCACATTTAGTCTTACTCACAGGCGGAAGTGTTTGTGTTTTGTTTAAATCACCAACATCTCTCTTTTACTGCTTGGTTCTCCTATTTATAGAGAACCAGTGAGCTGTTTCTAATTAAATATTTGAGTGCAACTTACCAACCACTTTGTCAAGGAAGCTAGAATTCTCATAGTCGTCATCTGTTTGGTGATAGAACACTGTAAATTGTTCATGTTCATAAAGAAAATGAAAAGTTGCTCTCATTGAATGCAAACCAGTACATACCGTCTTCAACCTGCTCTGGGCTCAAAATATTCTCATAATCTTCTTGATTTTGATCAGAATCTGAAAAAAAAAACAGTATGAGGGCGGTGAATTATCACAAACCAGCCTTTGATGAAAAGATTTTTTAAAAAACTGACCGTTTCTTGTGTTTTCATAATCAGATATTCCTATTGGTGCCCTGGAAAAAAAAACACACACATTTAGATGTGGATGATGGAAGCTCTTGATGGTGTTGAAGTACACAATTCTGATTTTGAGTCTCCAACTATTCTCAAAATAAAGTCACTTGGATTAGCATCAAGCTACATAGAAGAAAGATCTTCAGAAGGAGTTGCTTCACTCTTCCGTCTCTAGAATTTAAAAAAAAGTTTCAAATATTCTCTAACAATCTCCAGTGTTCTGTCTCAAACCCGTCTGGAATTATTTTCAATCTAGTTTCTGCGAGTTCAAAAAAACAAAAGAATAATAAGCCGACATTTGTGCACAACATTGACGTGAACCAGCAACAAATTTCAGGACAAACTTTCCAAATACTTTTTACATTTTTAAAGTAATGCCAATTCAGTTAGATTACAAATTAATATTTGATAATAATCTGGACTTTTTCATACAAAAATATGTTTTATGTTTGATTTGGGTTGTTACATTCGAAGGTGCTTCATCACATTAGTGTGAAAAATAAAAAAAAAACTGCAAACTTCTGTATTTTTAGCTGCATGAATCAAACTTTGATCTCTCCAAAGAGTTTTTTTCTCGCAAGTGTAAAACTTCCCCATACCATGGATCTTACTCAACCGTGCTTTCCTGAAGGATCAGATTTAGCTTAGCTGTAATGTTTTATATGCGGTTCTTCAAACATAAAAACAGCAGGACTGAATCTCAATTTTGTTTCAATAAATGTTTAAATGGAGAAGTTCTGGTGCTTTTCATGACAAAATCAACACTTACACGTATTCCGGACTCGACTTGAAAGGATACAACGACAAAATGACAAGTAAATTTGTTTATAAAAAATAGAATAAAAGCAGAAATAACACTTAATCTGTTTGGTAAGTTTACTCACATTCTGTGATATTTTGATAGTCGGACTGGTCAGAAACTAAAAATAAATAAATATTAGACATAAAAAGCAGAACCTCTAAAGGAACACAGATGGTTTACACACCGAGTTTACCTTCAGGAAATGCAGCCTCCTCAGGAATTTCCCTGAAAAACAAGGAGAGCCTCTTTATTTGGATAACCATTTGGGTTCAATCCTGAGCCCAATCCCAAAAAAATAATAAATATATATATATATTTAAATATTTGTAACCTTTGACACAAAAATTAAATAAACTTTTTTAATTAGTTCAGGAGAAAAAAGGTGTATTAAAAGGCGGATCATTGAAATTCTTCAGTATTTTCTGACGGTTTCCATCTGTAAAAAGCAGCCTCCTGACTACGACACTACCACCACCGTGTTTGACTATGGCAGGAATGTTTCTCTTATGTCTATTCAGTTAACTAAAAGTTTCGGAGGGTAACCAGGATCTCTATAGCAAATTTGAGAGGAGTCTTTGTTTATGGTCGCTTTTCCTGTGAGGCCTGCACTTCTTTCCTTCTTTAAAGGGTAACCAAACAGGGAAGATGGAGGCTGACTCCACCCACAGCCAAAACGGGAAAATCCAGTCAGAGGGGTGGGGGTGGGGAACAGGACTGTTATCATTACTGGAGCTGCAGATCATGACGTTGGACTTAAATGGTTTATATGGAAGTTTTTTTATGGCATAATTCAAAGTATTATGCATTCTTCAATTGACAATTCAATTTGCAAATTCATCATGCAATCTGAAAATTCATTATTCAATTTGCAATTCAAATATTCCATTCAGGCTTGCAAAATGATATTTAATTTTGTAATTTACAATTCAACATCAAAATTTATAAATCAATGTCACAATTTTTAATATAAAATATAAAATAAAATCTAAATCTATTGTATTGCATATTGCCATGGGTTTTTTATGTCATAATTCAAATGACAATGCATATTGTAATTGGCAATTCAATATGCAGTTTGACCTTTCATTTTGAAATGCATTTTGCAATTGACAATTCAATATGAAAATTTATATTTCAATATTAGAGTTTTAAAAAACAAAATGCCTGAATGGAATATTGAATTGCAAATTGAATAATTAATTTTCAGATTGCATGATGAATTTGCAAATTGAATTGTCAATTGAAGAATGCATAATACTTTGAATTATGACGTAAAAAAACTTCCATAGATTTAACCAATCACAAAATTTAAATGCAATACCTTGATTAAACCTGTAGGGGGCAGCACACGGTCTGTTTTTGACAAT
This sequence comes from Oryzias javanicus, assembly GCA_003999625.1. Classification (NCBI taxonomy): domain Eukaryota; kingdom Metazoa; phylum Chordata; class Actinopteri; order Beloniformes; family Adrianichthyidae; genus Oryzias; species Oryzias javanicus. The sequence continues at coordinate 33,014,163 of CM012450.1, read as the reverse complement.
ATTTTCAAGAATTAAGCACGTTTATTTCAATTTTTCTAAAATTTGGCAATGACTAACAGACAGCACTTTTAAAGCCCTATTTATAGAGGTTAACAACCAAAAAGTTGATTTAGGGTTCAGTTATCCTCTGATGATCTCTTGGATGAGTCCTTGTTGTGTTTTTCAAGTCATTTTGGTTTATCGCTCCTCAAAATATTCTGCACTGTCTTAAAGTCTTGAAGTCTTCAAGATATCCTAGTAAACTGATCCAGCTTGATACAAGACGGGAACTTTGTTTCTAATTTACTGTTGATCTATTTTAGACAATAGCGTGATGTTTCTTTCAAGGTTTTTTTTGTTTATTTCCTGATTAATTTTACAGGTAGGTGGAATCCCTTAATTTTAAGGGTGAGGTAGTTATTTTCTTAAGTAAATTAAATAAAAACACTTTTTTAAACTGTGTTTTAAAGATCATGTTGACGGTAATCCATCAAATGTGACAAATTTGTAAAAAATAAATTAAAAAAACAACGTTAAAAATCTATTTATCTGATCGGGTGTCCATTTTTTCAGAGAAAATCTAAAAGCCAGAAACGGTTCTGGTTCACCAAATCAAATTAAAATAAATATTTATCTACGACCATAGAGATTTCATCCACACAGTAACTTTGTAGTCGAAAGATGTGGTCTCAGAAAATTTAACACCAAAAGATGACATTCAGTGGCCGCAAAAAGAAAAATACTGCAAACTTTTTTTTTAATAAACATAAAACAACAGGTTTACATTGAAAAGGAAACAGCTTATAAAAACGGGCTTTTATTTCTAAATAGAAATCCTATCATAAAATGTTTCAGCTCCTTCAGTAAAAAGTAACAGGTCCATCTCAACCACACAGACGAACCGTGCAATAACAGCATTTCCTTCCTCTTTAAATGTGAAATATTTATACGTACTCTGTGGTTGGAGATATCTGATAGGATCTGTTTACTGTAAGACACAACAATAAAAAAAAAATTATTTTAGGGGTACTTTAGAGAAAAAATTATGTTTTTTTTTATCATTTTACCTGTTTTTGATCGAACCACCGCAAATTTACTTCCCCCACGCTGACTGCCAACAAAAGATTTCACAAAAAAAGTTTAATAAAATCCACAAATGAACATTTTTCTCAAATGTAACTAGTGCAAAAAATAGGATTTAAGGATTCAAATTAGTTTTTCAGTCTAATTAAATAATGAGGAAATGTTTTGGTTTGTTGATGCCATGCTTCTGCATGCACAAACAATCAACACTTACAATGTTTGCGGGTTGTAGACTTGAGACTCTTCATGAATGGTTTCTGCAACAAGGACAAATAAAAGACAAAAAGTATAAAACATTGATTTAGGATTTTTTTTTAATCTTTTAGACCAGGGCTGCTCATTCCTGGTCCTCGAGATCTACCACCCTGACTGTTTTCCAGATCTCCAAGCCCTGCCAGCTGTTGATTGGCTCAGTCAGATGTCTCCACAATCTGATTGAAAGAACACACCTGGTCCAGGTAATCAGCAGCAAGCAGTACATGGAGAGCTGGAAAACAGGCAGGTTGGTAGATCTTGAGGACCAGGAATGAGCAGCCCTGTTTTAGACAGTGCAATTGCTATCTCCCCGATTGTGACACCCGCCTCCCAAACCACATTGCACCGGCTCTCATGCAGGCGGCTGGCCTTCCGGAGAGGGATCCCATGCCCTGGCCAACATCGCAAAATCCTTAATTTCATAAAGGAGGTTCTGGACCGCTCGTTGTCTGACTTGTCTTCCAAATCGCTTTAATGTTCTGGCCAGCATTAATCTGAAGAATTTCATTTTATTAACACCTTTATTTAGTTCTCAAATACAAATAATGAAAACTAAACTAACCATTGATCTGACAAAAAACACTGAAATTTGTCCACAAACACAACTTGTGTTAATGAAAAAAGATGCTTTATTAGTCCAAGTTTCTCTTCAGTGATTTTTGTAATGAAGAACTTAAATCATTTTGGAACACAACTCTTTCCTTCTCTAAAAAACATTTAGAAGTTCATTCCATTCATTTTTTTCATCTTAAAAAAAATAAAGATAGAAAAACACAAAATGTAGCAACACATTTAAGTAACTGTGCAGATGTAATAACTTCTAAATCTTTTTCTCTTGAAAGCACCTAGACAGTATTTTTCTGCTCGGCTCCATGGCTTGTCGTGTTGCTCAAAGGCTCAAGCAGTGAGGCGTCAAACCCACGCTCACACAGTTATCTGACAATCTGAAACAGCAAACATGAACTAGAAGCTTGCTTTGACCACAGAGGATGAGGAGAGTTTAGCTGATTTCAGGCTTGATAACCTTGACCGTATTGAGAGTGGATGTAGAAGGAACACAAATTCAAGTTTTATGTTTCTTTTTTAAGTGAGATTACCATCCAGCCACACAAAAACACAACGGGCTCCCCAGTTTTACCATTTTAGCAAGTGTAAAGTGAATGTGGTGTTCGAGCACCTATGCTTCTGAAGCTGTGAACTCTCAATCGGTGACACAAAGATTTAGATTTAGTAGAAACTTTTAATCTATTTCAAACGTTAGCATAACCTGTCGGAAGTAAATACTTGTTCAAAAACAGACTTGATATAAAATTAGCTAAATCTGCAGCTGTTTTTGGAATAAAACACACAAAAAGATAGAAACAAAATCTAATGGCTGGCATATTCTGGTTGATTAAACTAAACTTGAGTTTTTGTTTGTTGAACTTTTAATAAAGTTCACACAGTAAAACGTGGAGTTTAGTATTATGGGAATATTTTGCTGTTTCAAGATAAGCAAACCAGGTGTATAAAATAAGATAATAATTACTATAGTCTGTAATAAATTACATTGAAAAGACCAACTCTGATTTTTAAAAGAAAGTGTTTTTTATATATTTAACAGGGTTTTGTGGCATTTTTCAAATGATGGCGGACATATATTAAGAAAATTCATCTTAAAATTGGATTTCTAAGTATTTCTTTATTCAAATTGTTGTGAAAAAGGGGAGAAAAACAGTTAGAAAAGTTTTGGGGAATGACATAAAACCTGCTACGGCAAACAAATAGATCCATATGCATCTTTGTTTTCCTCATCTGAGCTGACATCTGCCTCAAAACTTAGCTTGGGGTTGTGAAGGGCTGTAAGCTAGCTGGTCCTTGAAAAGCAGACAAATGTTTTCTTTTTTTTAACCTTTGGCTAAAAACTGCATTATCATAATTATAAGATCACTGGGAACATTTTTACAATAGATCAAAAGATGATTTGGGAACTACTTTATAAATATTCAAGCATAAGTCTATAAGAGTCTAATCGTGATATGTATCTGTTTTCTTTTTTTTTTAATTTAAATCAGCAGATTTTTCTTAGTTTAATTGTTTTCACACAGACCACTTACTTTTGAACGTTTTCATAGAATCTTCAAAAGTGATGTTGAGTTTAATCATTTTAATTTTAAAAAAGCTCCTAAACATGAACCTGAAGGATTGGGATTTCTGCTGTCCTTTTCGCATCCTTTAATCTCCATGAAAAGAACAAAAAAAATGTTCTTATTTAATTCAATAGAAGAGAAATAATGCTAAGAGTGTTTAATGGTGCGCTTTGCACAAAGAGGAAAGAGGACAACCACCTGAGACTCTGTAGTTCACATTGGCCATCTCCACCACAGAACTGTCAGATAAGCTTACAGTCCATCCTCTAAAGGAGCACTTACGAGATTTCCTCTTGCAGCGCAGGCACAGAAGTGACAGCAGACTCAGAGAAACAACCGACACAACAGTCAGAACTGCAGTCAGCAAACTGGACGCTTCCGTCATTCCTAAAAAACACACAGACCAGACGAATGAGCACCAAAAAACTGTTTTTTTAAAGACATACCGTTCATGTGGTGCTGTCCCTGAAGGTGTCTTCTGCATCTTAACAACAAAAAAAAACCAGCCTCACAGGATGTGGTTGGCCAAAGCAAAACTGAAACATAATATTTTGTGACCTGCGACTAATTTCTACAGCCTGAAACAAGAACATTTTCGTCCGGATTTAATGAGCTGGTGTTCAATCTAACCCCAACAAAGGCGAGTTAAGCAGCATAAAACAAAAGAAACGTATTTCACAACTAACAACGCCCATTATTTAGCAACACTTCAGCACTGACCACAATTGTTCGGCGCAGAGCTGGAGACACATGATTCACTGTGAATGTACAAGATGCGAAACACCTACAGAAATGTGATAAAAACTGTTATTTTAAAGTTCACAGTTTGAAAACAAGCCAATGCCGTTTGAAAAATGGTAGCTTTTAATTTGTCTTGCTTTGTATACATGTTACCGGATGAGTTGCTTTTTTTTTTTTTTTTTTTTCAGTAAAATACTCTTTATTGCTAATTTGTTAACACTTTGCTAAAATGCAGACATTTGGACGGGTAATAGAACCTCCAAATATCAACAAAGATGCAAAATAATGTTTAACTAGAGAATGCTTGCTTAATACATTATATAAAGGTGTAGACGACGGCTGAAAATGAACTGAGAATATAGATAAAATATGCTTTATATGGCAACATGCAAAACTAAATGATGCATTGGTTAAGCAAGGGGATGAAAAGCACCGAAAAAAAGGGTAAAATTTAAGTTTAAATCAAAATCAGGATTATTTATTGTCATTTCAATGGTTAATTGTAAGATTTGAGCTAATTAAATGGACAAAGGTTCACATTAAATACTGCTGAGAATTGCAGTAACAATCAAGATAAAATGAAATCAAAATGCTATACATAGCTGCATAAAGTAAATACTAAATTATCATTTTAACAAATAATTTAAGAAGCTTTTCTGGCCAGAAATACTAAATCAAGGACTAAAACCCAAAATAGGTTAATAGGTCATTTTTTTGAAATAGCTTATTAAACAGAATTTTATGAACAACAAACACGGCTGAACCTCTAGAGGGAATCTATAGGTGCATAACAAAATCTAAAAAAAAAAAAACATGCTGATAATTGTCCTCTACAATTATCTAAGTATAAAGCCAACTGCCAGATTAGTTTAGAGATGTATTGAGCACAGATAAACATCAACATTTTATTTAACAAAGCCACATGTAAGGCCAAATGTTAAAATAGGCAAAATTACATTGAAATTAAATTTTAATGTTTAGTTTGAATAACTGATTCCTGTTAAAGTCTAGGAATTTTAGATTAACATATGGGTGAACACTTAAATCCTTCATGCTTGGTTTGATTTTCAATAATACATAAAAAAAAATACTCTCTCGAGTGCTTAATTAAGTAGATTAATGAATGTAGGTTGAAAATTAGAAACAGGCAGAAAAAAATTTTAGAATATTTTGAGAAATAAATATTTAAATGCCTTTAAAAAGTAGCTAAACAAAGTTTAGATGCAATAACAACGAAAAAAATGTACGTGACGACAAACAACAGGGCGATATTTGAAGAAAATCGCAAAATGTCACAATTAGGAATAAAGTAATAAATACTAAATGTGCTTAATTAAACACAGGAAAGCAGAAACATCTCAAAATTGCTAAAAATGAAGAAAATTCAGGACTGCATCGTGGTGTCGCCTCACACCGAGAAGGCCCTGGTTTGAATCCCGGCTAAGTCCTTTCTGCTTGACGTTTGCATGTTCTCCTCATCCACAGTCAAAAAAACATGCTTTATGGGCTAATCGGTGACTCTTTAGGGAAGAATGTGAACACCTTCATCCTCCAGGAGTTGAGATAGGCTCCAGCAACCAAAATGGGTAAATTTAACAGAAGACGGGGATGGATAAAGTTCAGTCAGACAAAAAATAAGAAAAGTGATTGTCTACTCTGAATTTAACCTTAATTTGTTTTACTTGGTGACTTTAATTAAAATGTTTTTTGAGAAATTAAAGCTTTAATGTTAAATTGTTGTTTTTATTAGAAGTATCTAAAACACTTACAAGAGATATATCTCCTAAAAACTGTATTTGTAAATGTAAATACATACATTTGTTAGATCTTTTTTCTTGATAATGGTTGTGAAAATGATTGTATTATATGATTTTTACTCAACAAATGAACTAATTGTTAACAAAGTTCCCAAAAATATTTTATTGGGTTGATTGGTCTGCTCGAATCCGAATAAATGTAGCTGAAAAAGAGCAAAGCAGCTGTAAAGTAAAATGAATTAAGATAAAACAACAAAGGCTGGGCAAGTTCTGACACAAACAAATGAATATGCAGATTATTTAAAAAAAAAAAGACACGCTGTACTGTACATCATTGTTTCCATCACAACATGATGTTTATCGTGTGCACTGCCACAGCTGGAAAGTTACTCTTCCCTGTGGGCGGAAGATTTTCCATCAGCCACTCTGTGGCACATCTGACATCATTCTTCACCGTTGTGTTTGAGTGGCAGCGGAAAAACACGACTCGATGAAGAAGTGTGTCCACTCATGTGGCCTCCGAACCCCACTCTGTGTGAAGCTCTGATCTATGAGACGCCGGACAAATATCCGGCTGCGCTTGAAATGGACGAGAAACGACAGAAAAAAAAACAGTTTTTGGTCTGTTTTAATTCCAAATGTGAACCAGGAATTGTATCTTCCAAACCTATATGAAGGCATGATTGTAGTTTAATTTTAAAAAAACAAAACTTAAAATGATTAAAAAAGAATCTATAAATTCCTTTCTTAAATTTTCACCTTGATGTGACCTTTTCCGTGTATCGATGAGTTTAGGAGCTGATTTGAATTTTTTAGTTTGATCTGCATTAAAATTATCTAAATTAGTCCAGAACACAGCTGTGACACACATTTCATTCTATTTTAAACCAGTTTAAAGCTAGAAGTTCTTCATATTAAAGAAACCCTGCTTTCCCAGCACAATTTTGATTTTTTTTTTAATTTTTATACACTATACAGTTGATTATTTGAAACATTTTGCTGTTTTTGTCACGCATTCTTGTTCCTTTTTCAGCAGATATGTTAAATTATTGAAAATATTGCTCCATACAAGTGTTGTTGAGTAAGATGGTGGATTACACAAACTTATTTCTTTCATTTTACAGATTTCTACAGAACAGATTTATTTATTCCGTCCTTTTAAAATCGTGATGGAGCAAAGTAATTTGAAAGACTCTTCTCTTTGACTTTCACTTCACACGAAATTCCCTGGATTCTGATTTTACTTTCACTTTTTTATCATCACTGTTGTGTTTTTTCTGTTTATGCCACACATTTTTTTTTTTTGCCATTTCTTATTTTGTTTAATTAAATCCGTATACACTATTGAATAAAACTGCAATAAGTTAGGGAATAAAGTAATATAAATGTATTTTTTATTAAAATTAAAATGACTAAAAGTGGAAACAGCAATGTTTGATCTCAGACCATTAAAAACACTTCAGTGTTGCTTAATTGAAAGGCATTTTAAAGTACCAAGCAAGTTTTTGACGTTTTACATCATTTCTTTTTAAATTGTTGTTCTTTTTCAATTGATTACAGTTTGTAACACCAAAATAAAGTGAAAAATATCTTTTCTTTGTTAAGTCTGTGATGTTAAAGTAAACACTTAAGTGGACTAAGAGCAAACTCACTTACCTGCTGTGTGTTTTGATGAGTCTCAGATGGTCAGATTTGCATGTAACTTTCTTTTTCTCGGTCGACTCCCAGGAGAATTTTAAAAGCATTCAGCAGCTCGTTGCAGGACTCATCATCTAAATCAATTCAAGCCCCTAGCTGAAGTAAAAACACAAAGAAAATACAAGATCATCAGGTTACTTTTCTAACCTAAACTCAAGCAAAAGCTTGAGAAAACAATATTTTACATGTGATTTGTTGCTGTTACCGTTAGTTAGTGGTCCAGCAGACTTCATTCTTTCAACGCGGCAGCAGTTCAGCTACGAGCTCTGCTTCCTCTTTCAGTGTCTTCCCACATCCGTCTTGTTCATGTCAGAAACCCTGGTGGGGTTAGAAGTGGACACAAAATGTCACCTCTCTGCTGTTTGTTCACGGCGTGTTTTAAAAGCAGAATTGCTCCAGAAAGCAGTAAAAGTGCTGGTTTAATGTGTCCAGTTGAGGTTTTCTTCTCTTTGTGCTTCTCAGTGAAGCTTTAAGGGACAATTATTGGTAATCAGATCAAACTTTATTCACAAAACACTTGTCATAAGTTCTAAAAAAAGTTATTGACAGAAGAAAAAAAGCCTTTTCAGGACTTTCACTGACTTGCTGATGATCTGTCCCATCATGCATATAATAACAAGTTCACTTTTTATTTAATCTACCCATAATAAATGATTTCAACGGTATTTGTTAAGCTTTCTTTACTACCTGCTGACTCATCTTTTTAATGACGTTCACCTTGTTTCTGAACAGTTTTTCCTTTTTTTTTGTTCAGATTAGATCTTATATTTTTGTCTTGAATGTTTTCTCTGCAACTTACAGATGACACCAAACCCACAAGCATCTTCAGCGTCTGAAGAGTCTGTTGTTTTGGAATGTTATGGACATGAAGGACAAGTTAGTTGGTCTCAGATCAAGTCTATACACTGCAAAAAGCCTCTTAGAAATAAATCAAAATTTATTATTATCTATAATTAAACAAAAAATCTGCCAGAGAAAAATAGTCTCACCAAGAATTCTTATTTAAAGAAAAAAAAAAAAAATACTAAGATTATTCTGCAACTGAAAAACTTCCTCAATAAGATTTTTTTTTCTTTTGGAGAAGATAAGACTTAATAAAATAAGACTTTTTTTTTAAGTGTTTTACTTCCTCGAGATTCAGTTTTTGTAGTATCAAACTTATCAACACAATTTATTTTCCAGATATTGCTGCCCAACAATCTGATGATGAACCGGATCAGGTGATCCAAGGAGTTGACCGACTGACACACCTGATCCAGGTAATAAGCAGCAAACAGGGACGTGAATGTTTGGAAGAGTTGAAGACGACTGTGTTTCCACCTCACATAGCTCTGTTTGATTCACTTTTTGGCTGTTACCACCTTCATATATTTTTTAACTATATTAAAAAAAGCCTTTAGTTTCTATCTTTCACTTATTGTTGTAAAAAAGCCAAATAAGCATTGGCTTCTGCCTATCCTACATGTATTCGTTTTAGTTCAGACCATTTTATTTTTCATTATTTTGTATTTTTCTATGGTTTGTTTTGCATGTTTTAAATAAATAAAATCTAAAATATGACTATTTGATTTGGTGTCTTTTCATCTCCCTTCATTTGTATCACACATTTTTAATTTCTTTTAATTCTTTTGTTTTGTTTTTCATTATTTCAGAAACTTTTATGTTGCTGTCTCTCACAACCCTGAATATAACACCATAAAGACATGACAGACATAAGTTCATTAGCCAAACTGGTTTTAGTGACTGTAAGTAACAAAATATGCTCGTTAGCGACACCACTTTCTAGTTACTTACAGACATTCGACATCAGAAAAATCTACAGAATATTTGAAATAGAGTTATTTATTACTCAACGGTGTATCAGCAAAATCACTTCAATTTTTTTTAAATCACTCCAAATGAATAAGTTCTAGTTCTAGTGAAACTACCTTAAAACAAAATTGTTGTAACATTTTTGAAACCCAAAGCATATAAAGTGAACTCTTTAGCATAACTAAATCCTTTCAGAATGAACTATATCCCTATATATGATCATAAATTATCTTTGGAACAATAAAAAACAAATTATTTGTGAAATATTAGTGGAATTTATGCACAACAGTGAGGCTGAACTCTATTTTCATGTTATGACATTTTAATGAATCAGTTGATTTAACTGTTCCAGAGTAAAAATAAAACAGTAGATAATGGTTCACAACTGTAGTTTATTAAAACCCACAATTTTCTTTCTTCTCGTTTTGTTTCCCATCAGAGGAAAAAAGATCTCAGCAAAATAAACACTAACACACATTAGCTTTAAACTAGCAATACAGCTAATTCAAACACTGCAGTGTTTAACTTTTAATGAAAATATTTTATTGTCAATCCTAGTTTTGGATACATATGTGCATCCGTGTGTAGCTGCTTGTTTTGTGGAAAAATTGGAGGCCAGTTTCATAGCGGGCAGTGGGAACTGACTGAACAATGGCACAGCGATGTGTTTTACGTGACTCACTTCTGTTCTGTACAACTCACCAGGAAGTGAAGGACTTTGATCTTATTGAGCTTTAGACAACACACTCTGGTTACCTGATTTTACAAAAGCAACAGGACAAAACAGACCCTCAAACAACTGGTTATGTTTAGAAGAAAAGTCCAATGAACCTTTTTTTTCTTGCAAAATCAAACAGGAATTTCCTATTTCAGGCTAAATTAAATTTTAAATTATTTTTTCAAGCAAATTATAAAAAAAAAACAAGGGATTTATTTTAAACATATTTTATTATTGATAACAATAACCGTTTATTTATTTACAGTTCGTCTTTAAGAGCAAAAAAATGTTGAATACCATTAATCTAATTGTCATGACACTGCCACCTCCGTGCTTTATGGCTTGGTTTGTGAAGCTTTGTCTTGACATTTAATGATCGGTGCATTGAAATTGTTCACTTTCACCCATTTTATGCCACAGGAAGGTTATCTTAGAAGGAGAACCTGAACTTTACTGTTAGTGAAGAATAGCAGTGATGTTAAAAAAAAGAAGGTCAAACCAAAGCTGGAGGTGCACAGCACGCGAGTAGAGGAGGATGGTTGAATGAAGAACTGCTGTGGCTTTGACGCTTTGATCTTCTGTGATGGAAGAATTCTGTGGAGGGTAAAAAAAAAAAAAAAAAGGGTGAATTTAAGAGGTCAAAATAAGCAAGACAAGATTAAAGGGAGAGATTTAAAGGTGAAAAATGACCAGAGAGCCTTTCTGCAGAAACTGAGATGTGCAAGATTACTAAAAAGTGATAACTCATATTTCTATTTTTACAGAGAACTGCCTGGAACATGAAGCTGTTGAAATGGTTTTGGTTAAAACAAGGAAGGTTACTTTTGAGCTGGAAAGTGTGATTCTGACAAAAGTCTCTAAATTAAAATGTCCTGATCCAATTGTTGAAGAGGAAATTGTATTTTAGGACAAGACACTGGAAAAAAATGAAGGAAACTAACCTTTATAAGATGAGAGATTAGCAGAAAGGCTAACAGGGTTCAGTTGGTTTATGTCTTTAACAGCTAAAATTGCTCCCATCAATCAAAGTTCCCATTAGCACCAGTGCTGTCAGCACATCATCTGAATCCTCCTGCTGCTCATTTTTCATTTGGTTGTGCCAATAGCAAAAACACAGAAGCTGCAGTTGCACGGACAGAGATGAGTTTCTTACCAGTGAGTCAGCAGCATTTAGGTAAATACGCACACATTTGCATGTTGACGGTTATCATTGCAATCGGTTAATACAAAAAATATTGGGACTCATTTCCAAAAATCAAATGCTTAAAAATATGTTTACCAAAATGTTTCCAAACCTGCAGCTTCAATTAGTTTGTAATAAACACAAAATGACATTAATTAAAAAATGTCTGCAACTAAAGTGCATAAAAACATGAAACAAAGAAAACAAAAAAAAATTCTCCCCGAATTGTTCTCAGATAAAAATATTTGTACGTTTTAAGATATGATTGAGTAATTGGCAGAAATGACTCGTCTCTGTTTTGTGTATGAATTTTCTTAAGGTTGTGAGATTTCCTGTTTGCACTTTGCATGTTCTCCTCGTGCCTGCACAGATTATGGAGCCAAGCTTGACGTTTTCTTAATAGCAGGGTTTGAGTTTGACTGTGTATGATTGTCCGTCTCTCTGTGTTATTTCTGTTCATATTCGACTCTGCTCTTTCTTCCTCATGCAGTGGGTTGAAGCGGTGTTTTATAGCAGATATTGCAAACTTTCAAAAAAAAACAATATAATCAACTTTAAGTTAGAGGTATCGTGCCTTTTCCATAATGTATGCATGTTTGCATTAAGTTAATCTTGGTTTTGAAAAGTTTGTTTATTGCAAACTAACATTTTGAAATGTAAGCACAAGAATGAAGACAAAATAAATAGGAAACAAGGGCAGCATATGTAATAAATCCCAGTATGGTACAGCACAACATTTTTCATCCCCATGAAACTATAAATTGTATACGTTATGTTTAGATGTTTTATTGTATTTTTTACTGGATTATTCAAAGTAAAATTGCCAGCAACAAATGTCAGTGTATGCTTTTGAAGAGCTTATGTCTTTAAATGTTTTGAAAGACTTATTTCTATTCATTTTTTCAGTCGTAGAAACCAATATTTTATTCCAAAGACTGTTGAATTGTCACTATGAAGTGTCTGTGTGGCACTCAGAAATTAAAACAACAATATGCCATGGTAAAACCATAAGTATATATCATTTGGTCTCTAAAAATAAGTCATTAAATAAGTCATTAAACACACAGGATACACAATTAAACCTTATAATATAATATAATATAATATAATATAATATAATATAATATAATATAATATAATATAATATAATATAATATAATATAATATAATATAATAGAAATTTAGTTTTATTTAAAAAATTGTTAAAATACTTGAAACACATGAAGAAGAATCGGAGGAGGAACTTAAAAAACATACAGCTTTGCGTGATGACGTTACACGTACGCTCATTGTCAGTACGTCACGCCGTAAGAGCCTCCGTCCAGTTTGCTAATGTTTTGATTACACTCGGAGCCTTTTACTACATATATGGTGTCCAGGCTTTTATCCCAGGAGGCGGAATTGACCCGCGTGCGCAGTGGGCTGGGATCCAGCAGCCGCCTCAGCCGCCACGGTTGTTGTCACCTCAAGCAGCGTCTGGTGCCGAGAGCTGGCCCGCCGAGTGCATGCAGCAGAATGGGTCGAGCGCTTCCAACGGTTCCGGAGGCTGCGGTGGTCGGGAGCGCCAGTCTCCGTCCTTCAGTCCGCTGCCCGCCGCCACCACTCGGGTGAGACGCTTCATCCAGGAGAGGCGGACGCTGCCCCTGCCCAGAGTGATGGTGGTTTTCTCGGGCGCGGGGGACGGCGACAAACCGGGAGATGCCATGTCAGGTTCGGAACCTGCGGAGGACGATCTCCGACAGCCGGCCTCCCCATCACCGAACCGCACCCCGAGTAAGCCGCCCCGCTCCTCCCTGAACAGCCAGGAGCAGGAGGTAGGCCGACGGGCGGGAAATATGTTTCCTCTCTAACAAGCCAGAAAACACAACAGAACCCACATTTATGAAGTCAGACGGATTATTAAAAAGAGATTTGATATGGTTTACTGTTTAAACCCACAAACCACAAAGTAAAAGTGACTAAACCCCATTACACATCAATTATTTGTGTAGTGAGAGCTTCAATTAGTATTTATAGGGAGGTCAGTGATTGCCCTGAGCTCTGTTGTGATTGGCTTACAGCTGTGTCACATGACTTACAGTTAAATCTTATTATTGTAGTCTGGTTACTCGAAAAATCCCCATAGATCTGTTTATCTGCTTTAGTTTCCTAACCATATTCAACTTTTCTTTCTTTTTTTTTTTTTTTCTTATCAAACCCTATTAATTTAAAGAAATCAACTGAGGCTGAGCAACACTTAAACAGCCATAAAGGGGTTAAATAAAGTGATAATTAAAAGAGAAAAGTGTTTGTTGAAGTAAAGGCCGGGAGTTCAATTTAAAAAGCTAATTTCTTTCATATTTTCTCCCCAAACATAGACTTTAATTACCATTTAGGAGGTTCTTTCGCATAAAACAATCAACACTTTTTACAAAGCAACATTTTTGAAACAATCCTATCACAAAATAAGTCTAATAAAAAAATGCCTGTACCTCCAAATCTAAATATTTTGTTATTTTTATGCTTTAATATGAGTTTGAATTGTTTTAGCTTTGTCAAATAAAACAATGTCAATTTACATGGATTTTTGTTAGCTGTAAATTTGAAATAAATTCATGTAAATTGAAGCAATCTGTCAAAACCTGTTATCTAGTGATTTTATTTGTATAATTCATGTTTGACCATCGCTAAATGTGTTTTAAAAGCCCTAAAAAACAATAAATTTTATTTTTTTTAGTATGGTGTAAAGATTCCTGTTACATTTTTCAATAATTTTCTGCAAAAAAAAAATGCATTGTTAAAAAAAAAAAATCTGATTTTTTTTTTTGGTAGTTTTCACTTTTTATACACTCACTCCTGATGCTTTAAAGAAGTTGGTATTAAAATGGCAATAAAAACTATTTAAATTTTTTTTTTTTCCCAATCGCAGAAACTATTAAAATTGTCACAAATGCTGACAAACTAGTTTAACTTTGTAGGCTGCAACAAAAATCATAATTTCCATCTTGCAGTATAATATTTCAGCGGTTTGTTTCTGTTTGAAGTTTCCGGAGGTCATTTCTCTGAACGTGGGGGGTACATACTTCACCACTCGCCTGTCCACGTTGCGTCGCTACGAAGACACCATGTTGGCCGCCATGTTCAGCGGGCGTCATTACATCCCGCGAGACGCTGAGGGACGCTTCTTCATCGACCGGGACGGAGCATATTTTGGGTGAGTTATATGATGACTTTAAAATGTATTAACTCTTGATGCCTTTAGAGTCAGCAATTATTAATCAAAGAAGTGCAAATATTAGGAACCTCCTTTAAATGAAAATGAAAATGTTACTTTTAGAGGTTTTAAATACATTTTACTGTTCATTCCTCACTACAAAGAACCCCAAAATGGCATTTTGATCCGTTCATGCATTTAAGAGTACATTTTAAAAACCTGCACAATCTGCAGCAGCCCCTCCCATACCCACGAAAACGAGCGGTTGGAAACGTGCTGACGTAAGATCGTTTCGAAGAATCTGTGCTGCAAGCTGCGCCCCCAAAAATGACTAATATTTCATAAACTATTTGTTTTTTTTAGTGTCCCCAATGTAATATATGATTATCTATATGGATATAGTTTACTCTGAAAGGCTGAAGAAAATCATGGTAGGGCTCCTTTAAGTTTTCAGAAACTTTTGATCTTTGTGATCTGACAGGTTTTCAACCGTCTGCTGTTTACTATTTTTTGATCAAGAGTGTCTCAAGTAATTGAACTTTTGTTTTTAAACTGCAAATAGCTTCTTAGTGATGAACATCAGAGGAATTGTTCAGAGAACTAGAATCCAGGAGTGTGAAACTGTTAAGAAGGGATTTCTGGAAAAATCTTGGGGGGGTCGAGTAAGACCACGCCATTTGAAGCATTGGTTTAAGGACTAAAAGAAAAATTAAAACTAAGTGATCTTCACCACGAAAATGTCAGAATTCACAAACTAATTTTGTTATAAAATTGTTTTTCTCCAGAAAAAAAAAAGGCGTTTTTTATTAATGGAGCACTTAGAACTTAGTTCTGTTTCTACAAAGGCATAAATGCTTGATTGTTTTCTAGTTAACATTGTGTTTAGTAGCCATGAATCAAACTATTGTTTATATTTTAAGGTGAATTAATATTTTTTTTTGCTTTTTTTAATCACCTGGTTTGTGGGCGGAGACATTTTCTGTTGTTATAACTCACCTGTTGATTTTGCTCCTGTAAGGTAGAAGGGAGAGGGTGAGCTGGGTTGCCACATTTTTTGTTGACCTCCTTAGTTGTTGCTGTTTTGTCACATTTTGCCCATTTTTGTGCATTTTACTTAGTCATCCTAAGTTGTTTCAATAACCTTTTTTGTCATTAATAAAAGGCTCAAAGCATGACCCAATTCAAGTCCCTTTTTGTTTAGCGCGTCACACAATAACTGGACCCAGCGTCAGTCTCTCAGCGGCTTTGGATTTTTGACGTAGTCGCTACATTGCGTATAGAAATGGTCCTACGCCACTTCATGAGGAATTCCTCATTTTAATTGGTTTTATAAAGTGGTGTTAAATAAACCATGTTTGAAAGGAAGCTTTTCTGTTTCATTTTGTGGTATTATGATGGAAGCAAAAAGCCATTAGGCTTTATCCTCTGGGGGCCATGAAAACACAAAAGCACATTTTGGTCAGAGCAAACATTTCTCTCAGCCTCAGCAGAGAACTGGAATTTTCTTTAAATATGAATGTGTTAACAAGCAGAGTAGATGTATGACTTATGTAAGAGAAGGGTTGGGCTGCGGTCAGTTTGGAGGTTTGAAGGAGAAGTGTGATTAAAGATTTAAAAACAAGGAGCTGGGTGGCTGCTGGAGGGAGCAGATACTGTATGCAGTGATGTAGAGGACATTAAAGGGTTCTGGCTGCACCTAGAACATAAATCATAACTGTTTTGTGCAGTGCACCAGGTTTTCTCCTTATTTTCTGAACAGTTGAATCTTCTCAGCATTTGCTGCAGTGAAGAAAAAGAGGAAATCCGACAAGAGTTCTGCTAAAAACCCAAAAAAAAAAGAAGTGAAAATGTGAACTTTGAAAAGATATAAAGGTGAGAATTTCTGATCAGATTTGTTTTTTGTGTATTTAGCTGTTTTTCTGAATGCAGATTTGCTCGTGCGTGTGTTTGTGTTGGTCTGTCACGATCAGACCCAGAGATGACACGTACTGGCTGAACAGCAGGGGTCCAAGTATTTAACCCTGAGGCACACCAGATAATATGGAGACTGTCAGATTTATAGTCAAGGAAAAAACATATCCCCTGCTTTCACAATGAGATCAGATCCTTGACTGTAAAAGAGAACTGGAGCGAGTGAGTATGATATCATCCACAGAAAAGGATTTACTTCTAACTCCAACAAAATCAAGTAAATTTGTTGGCAATATAGGCGCCATCATGTTTAAGTCAGCCACCATCACTAACTAACAAATCGGTCAACGTTTCTATGGAAACCATTCTCATCAATCAGGAGTGAGCTTGTTGGAAGGCCACACCCCAACTACTAATAAGGGGGAGTTGAAAATCTGACAAATCATACGTTGGACGTGAGTACCAGCAGGCTCCACCCACTTTTTATTTAGACATCTGATCAGCCAGTTTATAATTTGAATAACTTGCTCTACAGAATGAATAAATAGGATTAGCAAGAACAAGTAGCAGAAAAATCGAATTATGTGGGAATTTGGTTTCTTGGAGCCAGCGGGTAATTCCTGTTTGGAACGCCAAGGGGAAGGGGTCACTCAGTCCAGTTTTCATATACAGTCAGTGGATCAAACCTCTCCATGGCCTGTGCCTGACATTCCCACCTACTTTTCCAGCCTAGCATGAAGGATTTCATGCTTAAAGGCTGCTCTCAGGTCAAGAGGAACTGTTTGGCTGAGTCAGCGATGATGTGGTTGTCACTTTAGCATGAGCTGTCATCTAAAGCCTGACTGAAGTTTTCCTTCTGTATCCAAACTGCTGTTTTTAATCATCTTTCCAATAAAAACAGAAGGGGTTAACAACTCTTGATTGTAGCAAGATGTTAAAGAAGAACAACTCACAGACAGATAACAGATATTATATTAATTTTTCTCATGAATAATAATCTGTTTATTTTATTGATGTTTAACAACTAGTTTGTATCAATGACTTTTCTAATGAAAAAAATAATATTCCTTATTTTCTTGAACCTTGATCATTGATCTGCATATGCTGTGATAGTCTGTTGAATATATTTCACATGCATTCTTGCTTGAAATAAACCATTTCACATCAAATCAAAATAAAGTGTCTAGAAGAGACTAGAAGATAACTTTTTCTCTTCTAGTGTTTTACCACTGACTTCAATCATTTCTGATTTTCTGATCAGATGATTCCTGTCAGACTGAAAAGTCTGGTTAACTTTATTTGTGATGCTTTTGTTTTTAGAATTTAGCAGCTAATTGATTTGGGGGAATAGTTATAATAGCAACAACAGAAAACAAGAGAATTACTGATGTTGCCTCTGATAACATTTCCAAAAAAAGCTTTTTTCACTTTTTTTAACTCAAAATTTGTAACAGTAAGACCTTTATATTCAAAACGAAAACGTCAGTCTTCTACACTCCCTTTAGTCCCTTACTGAGTTTTCCTCCTGCCTCTCAGGTGGAATCTTGTCAAGTTTTGAATTACAGCAAAACTTAGTTGGTCTCAAAATTATGAAACTAAAAAGAACAAAACTTAATTAAGAATAAAACCTCAAAATTTACCCTATTTGGAAGTTTCTGACCCATGTTCAGAATTAAGTGTAATTCAATTATGATCTTTATTATTAACATTTTTAGCAACTTTTAGCTAAATTGTGATTAAAAAGTTTTGAGTCTCTGGACATAGGGAAGTTATTTAAAAGTGTTTACAAAATCTAAAGGCTCTCTAATAAGAGCCGCTAAAGAGGAAAATACTTATTTGTTTTAATTTAGCCTAAAGACGACATTTCTCTTCAAAGGGACATCCTGAACTTCCTGCGTGAAGGCGAGCTTCCCCTTCGGGACCGAGTCCGAGCCGTGTACAGGGAGGCGCAGTACTACTCCATCGGCCCGCTGTTGGACCAGCTGGAGGACACCCAGCCGCTGACGGGGGAGAAGGTCCGGCAGGCTTTCCTCGATCTGCTGCCCTACTACAAAGGTGACCGGCGGCTACGATTAGAATTTAATCTCACAAAAGGGTTTTCTGACCCAAACTGAAGTTTTTTAATGAAAGATCTCTTCCACTACCTCTTGCTTGTAGAGTGAAAGAAAACATATGAACAACTATATAGTTATAGTGCGCATATGAAGCAATAAATAATAAAAAATTTGTTTTATCTTGCTCGCATCTGAGAACACACCTGAGAACATGTGATTGCTAAACAAGACCATGCGAAGAAAAGATCGAGCGAAATGAATTTTGTACAAGGAGGAGATGCAATCACCGTATACAAGCGAGCTAACTCGACTGCTAGACGAGCGAGCGCAGAGTGCGAGTTAGCATCTGCGTCGTGCTTCAGGAGGCGGCAAGCCGGAGCGCACGAGCTGCAACGACTGCGACATCTAGCCATAAAGAGCTCGGCGGCGAGGCATCGCCGCCGAGCAGCAGTGCATCGGCGTCTGCGACAAGCACAGACCTCATCAGCTCGCTTCGAGCTACTACATGCATCAGGACGACCGTCTATCTTTCAGACAGCTTGGATGGTGGACGTCGTGGAGGCTGGCAACGACACCTGACGCATGTTGCATCGAGCAGCAGTGCATTTGCGACAAGCACCTCATCAGCCACTACTACTGCAAGAGACCCATCTACGAGTTCAAGATCACCTGGTGGTGATGTTGAGGCCAGACAGACGGATGTTTGGCTTTTATTTATTTATTTATTTATTTGTATTCCAGTTGCCAATGTTGTCTTTAGATGTGACCCTTTAAATGCCGCCGTTTTCATCCCACATCTAAACCATTTTGAGATGCCAAGAAGTAAACAGTTTTACACGTGAGAATCCAATTTTTCCAACTCACAGCTATGCAAACGCATCCACCGGGCGCAGATTCTAAAATTCAACTCCAGGTAGAAACGAACCTTAAAGCAGAAGTCTGCAACCTGAGGCTGTTTTATCCCTCCATTGTGGCTCTTTGGGTTGGAAGAAAAAGCTGATCATTTAAATTAGAAATGGGTTCTGGCAAATCTTTTCAAATTTTCAAATTTGTGTTTGGATTTTTATAAGATAACTGAGCAAAATGCTAGTTAAGGTTTAAAATATTGTCAATTATTATTTTTGTAATTTTAAAGCACAAGCAGCTGATCTTTTGCTGCGTCTAGTTGCTGTTCAAAAGTAAAGTTTTTAAAGTAAATGATTACATTTACATGTATAGATTAAGCATAAAAATTTTTACACCAAAGGTTTAATATTTATGTTCACCAAAATTAAATTGTTTAATGTAAAGTATTCTTGCATTTTTTACTCAACTAAATCTTCTCCATCAGGAGGATCTTATTTGAGACGAGGTCTATTTTATTTTGAAAGGAACTTGTATGTGCTGCTTTCAAAAGTAAAAGATGCTAAAATTATTATATAGGGAAATTTACAACATAATTTATTTCTGTAAATACTTAAGAGCTGCTTTTTGTCGCTGAATGGCTTAATGATCACAAAACATCAATAAAATGTGTTTTTCTGAACAGTAAAGTGGGACTTTGTGGGTTTCGCTGGGTTTTGCTCTAGACCAAATGGCTCTTTTGACTTTAAAGCATGAGACCATGAGTCTGCAACCTTGAGGGCCAAAAGGGCCACCTGGAATACTTTATTATTGATCAGAACCCAGCGAGAGTCGCAAAGTCTCAAGAAAAATATGCAATATTTTATTCTTTGTTTTTGTGGCCATTAAGCCATTCATTTGTAAAATTTAGGTTAAATATTAACAATAACTGAATTTCATATTTTAACAATTTTTCTCACTTTTGACCCCAAAACAAGTTATTTTCAAATTAAAAGCAGATGATTTACTTGAATTCAAATATAAGGAAGTTTAGTATGAGGACTCAGGAGCACCATCATCCTTCTTTCTTTTGCTGTTGAATACAAACTTGGCAACACTGGCGTAGAATCCATTTTTGTAATCTGTACATCTAAATCAGAGGTGGAAATGTTGAGGCATCTCACGATTCGATTATGAAACAATTATCAATTTATAACAGATCTGCACTTTTTTTTTTTTTTTAAGAAATGTTTCTCTTTACTTCAAGACACTAGACCATTATGACTTCCTTTTCTCCACCAAAGTGCATTTTAAAGTGAAGACAAATTCTGTCATGAAAAATATTCTTTGTTAATCAAAAATATTTCACAGCATCAAAAGGGAAAATGTTTCCCTGTACTTATAAACCTTAAATAAGATAATTTTATCATTATACTAGCTTTAATAAAACGCTCTGCAACTCACGTCAAACTAAATAAATAGTGTCTCGCTAGCTGCATATTGTGATTTTCCAAATTTTTTGCGTTCCATATGTATTTATTTACACCGCGTGACTTTTATCCAACTGACCCTTAACATTATGAAAGCTAAAATGCTTCCAGGCAGTCGCTTTAATAAGGGAAGTCGGTGCCGGTCGGATGACGAGATCTGGAAGGTCGGCCATACTTGTGTGCTCTTCAAAAAAGCGCTTCGTGTTTAGTTCCACTTGTTACTTTACTTTAAATCATAAACATTTTCTGATTATTTAAAATTCTTAAAATGTTTTATGGATCATAACTGGTGCCTCTCAAATTGACCCCGCCCCCCACCACCACCTCTAATCTAAATGCAGTTCTCTACTTCAATAACTTTCTCTAAACAGCAACTTGATGCTGATGTGCAGCAGAAGATCAGAATAATCAATCACTCTGACATTTTGCTCCATTATATGTTAAAAATCTAAATATAAATGACATTTGTTGACAAGTGACAATTGTTAGCATTCTCTTCAGGGGCCACATTGGTAGGAATAAAGGGTCCCTGGAGCCTGAGGCTGCAGACCCCTGCCTCAGACCACGTTCTGCCGCCTCATTCACCGCCACACTTCTTCCAGCTCTAGTGTGTAACCGGGATGTTCCTGCATCTCTAGCAGGAGTCGGCTGAACGCGTCGGTCCCCAAGCGGGGACTGAATCTGCTGCTTATCGTGTTATCGTAAGTGGGTGACACGACCCGACATCAGGTTTAAACGCCAATTTAGCTAATTGTGCCGTAATATCCCAGATGTGTCGTTCATTTATTTATCAGCCTGACTGTAGCTTCGCCCCCATCGGGCTCACGTTTCACAGCTCCACCGCTAACAATGTGATCTCACAGTGAAGATTTTAACCTGATTTAATATTGTAGGTAAACTATAGTCAGATGTGTATATTTTATGATAAGCTTCTTAACTTTGTCAGAGTATATTTTCATTACCCAGCCTCCCGTGGGGCATATGTGGAACTGTAGTTTAATGCTTTTTTTTGTGGAACACTGAATGTCAGGGTGTGGGTAGTAACTAAGTAGACGTTAATATGTGCAGTTTGCTGTGCTTTTCTGGATTCTTAAATTGAAATTGTACCGTTTGCCGTCACTTTCAGGGAGAATCTTAATATGAGCACTTCATGATTGTAACTGTCTTTAAATTATTCACTTTATTTAATATCGTAAAAAAACATGTTTGCAAAATTTCTGTTGTTTTTATCCGGGTGATGATTTAAGATGCATTTATTTCCTCCATTTCTGGATCGATTAAAGTATTACATGTATATTGTTTATAATGTTTTTATATTGTTATTAATTTTTTTGTCTTGGCTTCCAGGAAGCTCTTAGTTCTACAGGTGTTTGGTTTGTTAGAAAAATATGATACTGTTGTTTTTATTCTTGGTAAAAATAAAAAATGTCAAAAACAGCACAAGTTTTCTTCTTTTTTTATTTTTCGGGATGATAATAAATTAAACTGGGGAAAATGATTTAAAAGTCCATCTTTACTTATGGTTTTACTATAAACTACTTATGTAAAAAGAGTTTTTGGTCAAATAAAAAAATTTATTGGAAATTTAATAAATAAATAAAATATTATAATATAATCTATTTTACTGTTTTATTTATTTATATTATATTATATTATATTATATTATATTATATTATATTATATTATATTATATTATATTATATTATATTATGTTATATTATATTATATTATATTATAATAAATAAAACAGTAAAATAGATGCTGGACAATAATATTTATTTATTTTTAAGTGTAATTTTTAGCGTTATCAACCATCCATCTACTGTTTTTATTATTTATAATGACAAGGTAATTTCCCCTTTGTGTGATCAATGCATTTTTTTTCCTTTCTAAAATATTTAAATAATTTGACAATGATGGCCAGCCCTGTCTTTGAAATATTGATATAAATAATTATTGTGTTTTTAACCCTTCCGCTCTCCTTGGGGTCCAGATGGCTCCAACCACATTTTGTTATGCGATTTCTTCCATGACAAATGTGGACGAAGGGGGACAGGATTTTATGTCTGCCATGGACATTAGTGAAACTCCGAAATCAGTGGGAAAAAAAAGTTCAGCGCACTGTCCTGTGGTGTCCAGATGACCCCACTTTTAATGTAAACAAGCTAAGGAGAACGGAAGGGTTAATAGGTATGTAGCTAAATTTAAAATGTTTAAACTCACACATCCAAGAATAAAATGGTTTATTCAGTCCAAACTGTTTTAAGTACTACAGATTTCTACGTGTTATAAACACTAGGATGTGGTTTTTGTGCTGAAAGCCAGAGTTTAGATCAAATGTGACCAAGACTCTGTTTTATGAATGAGGACAAGTCAGCAGCAAATGTGCTTCTTGAATAAATTAAGTCTTTAAATGGATTTGAGGTCAAAACATGTTTCTGAGTGAACTCTGAAGGACTGAGCAGAAGTATGCTCACCAGTGAGAGGTCATCTGTGGAGTTCAGTGACCTGAGGTAACCCCAGCTGGTGATCTGAGGTGGCTTTGGTAGATACTTCTCCAACACCCCAGAGACTCAATAGTGGGCATATGTTGTAGGCTATGCTTGAAATTGCTGTGTTTCAGCACCATGGAGAGCGCCACAGTAGGATTATCCTGCAGGTTTTGTGGTTGGGAATTGGTATTTTTTATATATTTACATTTTTTTAAACTAGAATTTAGAATCCCAGCAGATAAAAGGAAATGTGGTCTTTTTGTCACACAGTTGTCCCTAAAGAATTTGACCAAATTTTAGTGGAATTTGCCAAGAAAGCCAAACTTTTCCATCCCCAGCCCTCTGTGTGCTTAAACTCCAACAAAATAGCTTTGAATATAACATTTTAGCTTCATAATATTTTAATGTAATAACAAATAAAGTCACTTATCTCTTATTTTAGAGAATTTCAGGTTTGATAAAAACCGTAGAGCCAAAAATTTGCCTTCGGTCAGAGACAATTAACCAAAAAATCATAATAATAGTATTCTGGACAACTTTACAGAAGACTTAAACTCATCCACCAGAAAACAAATTATGCTTTCTTTAAATTACAGTTCTTTATCCCAAAACAAATTAAAAGAACAAAAAAATTGTTTTTTTTTTTGCAGTTATACAGCTTTGTTTAAAAATAGAGACATTGTTTTCCAAGTTTTAGAGAAATATCTTTACATTACATAAAAAAAATTGTGTAATATTTGCTTATTTTCTGGCTATTGTAAAAAAAAAAACATTTTTAAAAAATCTTATGAGAAGGGATTTTTTTTATCTCAAAAGAAATGGTAAAAGGGGGTCGAGGCTTCGCAAAAAGCTTTGCCAAACAACCCCGACCAATTTTTTTTATAAATATTAGTGTCATTATTGACAGAGATTATAAAATCATCAATTCAGATTTCTTTAAACATTGCAAGAATTTAAAAAGCAATATTTTTTAAGCAAAATAATAACTGATAAAAATGTAGGAATATGTATTTTTGATCCTTTCATTAGGCTGCTGTTCTCATTTGTCACCCTTTCAAAGTCTTCTGGTCCCCTCCCACTCCACATAAAATGTTCTAGCCCCGCCCCATTGAAAAATAAATATGATTTGAAAACAAATTTACAATTCCCTCAAATTTTGTAATTTCTGGTTTCTGTATGTCTTTTATTAAAATACATTTATGGAGTCAATTTCCTCAAAAGTTGTTAAAGTTGGTACAGAATGTAAATTAACAATTCTCGTCCATGATATTTTACCGACAACCAGGCGAGGTAATTCCAAAACAATAAAAGAATGAATCAAGGACAGCTTCAACTAGAGCTTCTACTGGCTCCAGTAATCCAACTTGCAACCCTGATTGTTGTGCTGCTTCTCTTCCAGCTCTCATCCACTTCTTCTCAAACTCCAGTTCCATAATGAGCTTTCCTGGATCCTGTGATGGAAATTATACGTTTAGGTATACATTTCATCTTTACAATTACATGTGTCTAACCTTTGTGCACAGACGTGAGGCCACAGACTTTGCTTTCTTATTGTCGGGACGCCTTGATCACAGTGTATAAACATTTTGACTTCATTAGAACATCTTGTCCATATTAGATATGGCGCTTACGTTCCTATCCTAAGTTTCTGATTAAAGTTGTTTGTATGGCTCTATAAAATACGAATGTCCTTCATCACAGGCAGGGCTCTGCAGACCTCTCCTCCATGCTTGCAAGACGTTGTACTTTCTCTGCTCTGTTTTAATAAACATTCTTAAAACCGCTTGACAACATTTCTTTATTCCACCGGATCCAACTATTTTTCCACCACAATCCCAAGCCCCCCTCAGAAGGTGACACCCTCAGCAATTACCAAGTGTGATCAGTCCTCAGATTCCTTCTGCTCAGGCCGAGCTGTGGGAGCTGCTCAGCTTTGCCTGTTCATCTGCGTATGAAAGTGTGCGGCTAATGTGTCTCTGATGGGTCGATGTGTATTTCTGTCCAGGATCTGTGGCGCCTCCGTCACAGTTTGGTTTCAGGTCACCCTGAAACAGCTCTGGTTGAGATGTTCAGCAGATCGCCGGCGTTCGTTAGGGCTGCTGTTGATCATAAAACTTCCGGTTTTTCAATGCAAAAAATGAAAACAGGAAATATGTGTCTAGATCACATTGAGAGGTCAAAGTTGAAAAGTCTATAAAGACTGACAAAGTCAGCCTTTAAGATTATCAAGAATAATTATGAGATTTTCATTAGATTTGTAACAAAGTTATTATAGTATCCTTATACAGTATAATGTTGTGTCCTTGGGATCTTTCACACTCACATTTTATTGCTCAAGGATTTAATAGTAAATCATAAATAATTGAATTTTGATTGAAAAAAATGCAAAGATAAACCTAATACGTGAACAAATATTCTTTCATTCCCAAATGGAGAAACTGGTTTACTAGCAGATCAACTATTGTAACACACAGCAATACACTGGATAGGGGATAAAGGGCAGATAGCATTAAAAAAGAATAAATCAAATAAAAAGTATAACCATAGAAAAAAAAAACAGAAGTCCAAAGCTGGAAATTCAATAAAATAGAATAATTTCAACATAAATTCTGAATCGTTCAGTAGATTACATTAGCTTTAATAATCAGAATAAAATAGGATCATGAATTTTTAAAAAACAAAGCATTGAGAAACATCACTTTTTTAAATCGTTAGGAGTAGTATTTCTGTTTATCTCCCCAAATTAATTAGCCCTTATTTTTTAGTTTAACCATAGAGCAAAATAGTTTAGAATTCTTCCAGAAACACTTCTATTGTTAAAAGAACATCACAATTGTAACTCTAATTGAAATAGTACCATGTAAATTGGATGCATTTTTCAAATTTATGTAAACATTTATGATATTTAATAGCCTCAGCAATCAATTTGTTGTCTAATTTCATGATTTCTTATTTATTAAAATATTATAATTTGTGTATTTTTTTAAATAAATGAAAGTAAGAACAATGAATGTTTACTTAAAACAATTCTTAAGCAAGATTAAGTGAGAGTTTCTTGCCATTTGAACAACTTTGTGTAAAAGTAGAGACTACTTCCTAAATTTAAGAGAAAGATTTTTCATGTTACAGTCAAAAATTTGGTGCAGTTTTGCTTGTTAAACAGAAAATTTTAATTTAAAAAAATATATTTAGAAATACTCTAAAAGTCAACTTTAATGTATCACACATGAAGAGTTCATATGTATTTAACCTTTGATGCAGTTTCTAGTCATTATTTGTTTAAAAATGTTTCAGTTTCAGAAGAAGAAACCGCTCCATCCACCTTTAACTACTTTTTATTTGAAAGCAGAAAATGTAATTGAAAAATCAGTTTTGTGTCTCTCATACGGCTTGACAGGAGTTAGAAATTAAGATTTCATTGGCTGTGTGGTTAATCTGTTAGATTAAACAGCTCTGAACTGCTCATTATAGCAGATATGTAAAGAAGTTCAGTAAAAACCTCTGCAAGCATCTGTGCACTGTGTTGAAGGAGAAAAGACAAACCCGTCAGGATTTGAACTTCCTGTCTGAGCAGCAGTGATGGATCCTGTCTTCTCTGGTTGATCTGCTTTAAGTTGCTCTGCAGTGATCACTGTCTTCCAGCGCCTCCGGCGCTCCTCTCCTCGCTTCATCCTGTGGGGCCGTGTTCCTGACGTTCTCTCACATGTTCTGTGTTTTGTTCAGGATAGTGGCTCTGACACCCTGTGATCTTTTCGCAGGCTGCTGGGAGGTTCTATTACACAAACGTGTGTTGTGAGGAGTCTGCTGTGCATCCACCTCCTGCTTACTGTCAGGAATGATGGTTGTCAACTTCAGTCAAACATGAAAAAGACGGAAAGCAGAACATGAACTTAAACGTGACTTAACACAAACCACAACATGTCAGAAAAAAGGTGAAGACAGGGAGATCTGGAAGAAACCAAAGGAATCTGTGAACTGAAAGATGAAAAACAGAAACAGCTGTGAATGATTGACACTTTAAGACCCACCGT
Organism: Oryzias javanicus; assembly: GCA_003999625.1. Classification (NCBI taxonomy): domain Eukaryota; kingdom Metazoa; phylum Chordata; class Actinopteri; order Beloniformes; family Adrianichthyidae; genus Oryzias; species Oryzias javanicus. The sequence goes on along the minus strand of CM012450.1, from coordinate 32,986,815 downwards.
GATAAAAAAAAAATACTGTTTTTAAGATGTTCTTGTGGCATTTTTCTCATGATGGAGGAGATATATATATATATATATAAAGAAAGAAAATTAAGCTTAAAATGGCATTTCTGAGTATTTTTTAAGTCACATTATTATGAATCAGAAAAATGTTCATAATTAAAAGACCATTGGGAACTATTTTACATTAGATCAAAAGATGATTGGAGTGGGACTTTAAAATCTACGGAGGGGGCAAAAAAGCAGAACTTAACTTCAACAAAAAAGCATGAAGTGAGCAAAAAATTCTATGAAAATGTGACTAATAAGACATCACACTTTATCCCTGAAATCTGAAGCTGCTTCATACTCACTGACCTTTTCTTGTGGTTAATGTGGTGAGAAAGACAGATGTGTCACTCGGACTCTTTCCTGAATTCGTCTCTTCTTTGCTCTTCGTACCGCCTGCGCTAACCTTTCCATGTTTGAGACATATGACCTGAGCCTCTGGTGTTGTGACCAACATCCTTCCCAGCTTTTGCTCATCTCCTGACTCATTTCTTTTCTTAGTTCAGACGTTACTGAGAAGAGCTTCCATATTTTTTGGGGAAAAAAAAAAAGAGTACCGGTACATTTGTGCCTAAAAGGAAGTCCTTCTGTGTTTGTGAGTTTGCTGACAGCAGTTTGCCTTACTGACTGAGTCAGAATTTACTCTTTTCTGACCTTCCTTCTCCAGAATGGAGGTTTCTGAGACTAGTTTGATGACTGCTTTTATTTTGAAATGTGAAATGTAAATTTTGTGAAATATAAGCATTATTTAAGGAAAGCACTTTACGACAAAAATATGGTTTGGTAGTAAAGTATGAATAGAATTTAAGGACAACATGTGATCAATGTGTGGAAGTGTAAGGTTTGCGACAATGTCAAGAACGGTGGTGATAGCAAAAATGTTAATTCATTTATTTATTTTTTTACATTTTCTGATGTTAACAACAATATGTTGACAATATAATGAGAATGTGTTGTGTAACCTGCAGTAAAAGTAAAAGGGGTGGGCTTGAATAGGTTCAGCTTCTGTCCACATTCTGACCAACATGCCCAAATTCAATAAGAAATTTTCTCATTCTTTTGTTTTTATATTGTTTTTTGATGTTTGTCTTCATTTTTTATCGTGTCTCCTTGCTAAGTTGTAATTGGCACATTGGAAAATAATATAAAATCATATCAAAAATTCTGCTTTAATTCGGTTTAGTTTTGTTTTTATAAAAACTAAATGTTGATTTTTGTCAAATCCATTCAACCAAAACATTGACTGATTTCTTTTTATGTTGAAACATAAAAAAAATAGCAAAATAAAAAGGATAAACATGAAAGTGATAAATTGCTCAAAAAACAGAGTGGGCAGAAGAAAATTCGAATTAATTCCCACCCCGTTTTACCATATGTTGTGCATACATTTTGACTCATTAAACATACAAGCATTATTCACATAAATACAAAAGAATTCAAGAAAAAAAATGGGGAGAAAAAAACAGACAAAAACTAAACACATTGCGCCTCTAATTGATTTTCTCATATACGTATGCAAATTTTTGTTTGTATTTTACTTTTCCTCCATCCACAACCTCACAGCATAAACAGAAATGCACATGTTTCATGTATCAACTAATGAAGTCTTTGTTTTATATATATATATATTTATATATATATGTTTGTGTTTTTTTCTGATGAGGTTGTAAATAAACTTAAGTTTCATCGTTGATTTCTTCTTCTATCCTGAATTTTTTGTTCTAATTATTTAGTATTGATCAGAACAATGCTCCTTTCTGCAGAAAAATGTAAAATTTCTGCTTCCAAAATGTGGCACAGAGCCTGCTCCAGACTTGACAAAGAGGCTATAAATAGATTTCAGTTTGTGTGACAGATCAGACATCCCAAACACACCTCCATCCATGGATCGGGTCAGATTCAAGACATGGAATAGAAAACACCATTTAAATAAGTGAGGTAAGGTAGATGTTTTTTGTCAAATTTATTCACATTTTCTTCTAAATTCTTGTTCCAGATTCAGTGATAGCCTCAACCAAAACAAGAATAGTCCTTTCTGTTAATCTCCATCTGTTCCTCATATATGTTTAGTTGTTGAGCTAAAAATAGTCAAGAAGTTCATCTTAAAAAATAAGAGTTTGCTTCTGCTTTGTCCTTTGAGTAAGAATAGAGAAATTGTGTTAGGATAAAATTTATCAGACTGAAAAAAATTCCTAAAAATTAAATTGTTTGCCTCGTTTGTTTGTGAAATCCATTAAATTCTAAAGAATTGAGCACTTTCCCTCTAAAATCACTTCATCTTTTGCCATTTTCAACGTTTTAAGCAGTTTAATGTGACTGAAAGAGATTCCCTTTTGGTGTTCAGAAGCTGAGTGATGAAAGGTTTCAGACGACAGTTTGAAGTTTTCCAGAGCGAGCAAAGCCAAAGGCCGCGCAGTTAATGAAAGGAAAACAGCTGAGGATATGAGACACCGCCAGATTAAGAGCGCATGCCTCCATCTCGTTTAATAGGAGGAAGAAACAGCCTCTGGGTTTTTGGAACTATTGTTATGATAATGCAACATTTTGCATAATATTACACAAAATTTGAACATTTTTCCCCTTTTAAATTTAGGACGTGCAAATCTATCAGATATTGTTAGTGGTTGTGCTTAATATTATGGCTCCACAAAACCTAAAAATAAATTGCAAAGTCACTCTGTAATGAAGTAAATTACATTTATTATGCTTTTTAAGGATTTGTTTTCACTTTTCTCACAAATGTTCTTCACTTAACTCACTAAACCGATGAAACACCTTTGGCCAGATACAAACCCAGTTCTGAAATACCCCTCGAGCCAGGGGTGTCCAATTCCAAGCTCCTTATTGGCTAAACAAACCTGATCCATGTGATCAACTGTAAATAAGATGGACCAGCTGGAAGATGTCTCTCAAGGCCTGACATTGAACATCACCTAAGCTCAGTGTCACTATGGCAACAGGACAGTTTTTCATGGAAGGAGTTAAACTTTTTGAACTTTTACAGACAGTCAAAAAAATCTGCTTCACATCAATATATTTGAGTCTTGACCTTTAGGAGGAATTTAATTATCTGTCTGCAACTTTCTGCTCATTCTATGCAAGCTTCTTATAGCACCATTTGGGACTCCACGCTCAAAACGCGATGCCAAACTCACACTAGATCTGCAATTCCTTAAAGAAAATGCGTCTGATTGTGGAAAGCAATGCCACTTTTAAACATTCAAAAGCTGCAAATACTAACCACCTTCCATCCGACTTGAACAAGTTAAACCAGGTCAAACTTTGATTAATCAGGGGCTCTGATTTGGTAGTGGCGTGTGGATTTATTAACAAAAGTGCAAACCGTTATATATGAGAATAGAATTGTGAAAGAAACTCTTGGAGCAAGTTTTGTGAGATTTGCACCACTTGACATTTTTCATCAAGTCTATTCCAACTGTAGAAGGCAGGCATGTGCTAGTAAACAGTAGAGAATAATAAAGAAGAAGCCCCTCCCTTCCAGTCCAGTGTGAACACCATCGCCGTTAATTTGGAAATCTCTTTATTAGTTCTTGTGCTTTTACTCAAAAATGCAGGACTGTATAAACTGACATTATTTTTGATATAATATGTAATTTCATTTAAATTTCCATTCAAATTAGACAGCTAGAAGCTTCTGCAGTGGAGTAGGGTGATGGGCTAAACGACGAGACGCCTTCAACGTGTCACTCCTTAACCCGGTCAGTTAACACGGTTAACTCCAGGTATGGTGACTGCAAACAATAAGAGAATAAACTGATTAGTAACAAAGACAGGGCTCATCTAATAATAACCAGGTGTTGTGTGCTGTTATTGAAAGAGGATGTAGGTGTGCCGAGCAAATGCTGGTTGCTAGGAAACTTGAAAATGTACTTTGATGCAGAGACACGAAACTCTGTAAACATATTTATCAGGTCCAGAGGTGAAAAATATATTATGGTTGCTATGGAGTTATCACATTCATAGAGGCAGGGATTTTGAATTAAAATGCCATTTTTAATTTGAATTGTGGTGCCAGAGAATGGATCATGGAGCTTTTTGCTGATGCTTTGACATTTTTTTGCACAGATTTTTGCTTAAATTACATAAAAAGCTACAAACAATACAAACCTGATCCCTAAATATGACAGATTTTTCATGTGTTGAATAATCATTAACAGACACAAGTGATTACGAGTGCAAAAATAACCCATAACATTTGCAGAAGCTTTACTCAAAAGTAGTTTGAGTAACTTTCTTACTCTTATGATTTACACCATTTATTGTAGGAATGAACAACAATCTCAGCAAAATAAAAAAGGTGTTTATTTCCATTTTAAAGACTGGTACTTCAACTGAACAGTTAAAAAATAACAATGAAAAACTAAACTGTAATAAAATTTGAAAGCGTGAGAACAAAAAGTGGTGAAAGGAAAAATTAGGCACTTCTAAACCAACACTCTTTAATAGACTGTTGGTTAATTGACTAATAGAAAACGACTGTGGATAACTGATAAATGAAACCACTGAATTGTGGAAACACACAACATAACAGAACATAACTAAAACCCAAAGCTAATTTGTACAAAGAGTTATAGTCCTCACAGTTATCCTGACTTTAAAAGAGACTTGATGTTATTCCAACCAGTATGCATTATTTATAAAGCACATTTTACAAGTAAATGTTTTTTAACAGAATAATCATTAGACACTTAAAAAAAAAATCTAAATATAGATTCACATTATGGATGTTTAAAAGAAAAAAATTAAAGACCGGTTCCAATGAAAATTTTGTTTTTAATATGTTTTTGTGGCATTTATCTAATGATGGAGGTAGTATATTAAGAAAATTTACATTTCTGAACATAATTTAATTTAAATATATTCAATTTGGATTAGACAAAGGAAGAAAAATACTGAGCTGAAGTCCCACTCTTATCATTGTTCAATCTATCTTAAGTGTTCCCAGTGGTCTTTTAATAATTATTATGAAACATATGGTTTCTGCAGAGTGGCAGGATTTCCATAGAATTCACCTCTAACTTGTGGACTGGGCTAATGATGCAGAGTAAACCCACCCCTCTTCCCATCATCCATCTATTTACACCTTCTCCTGCTGGCTTACAGCCACTCACAACTCCAATCTAACATTAGCAATGAAAAAAAAAAGGCGAACAAGTATTGGAGCAATCCAGACCTACAGTTTTGAGTCAAATGGCTGCTCAAATAAGGAAAACAAAGACGTACGTGGTAACGGCTACAAACTTTTTTCGTCTCACAATGATTTGAAATAAAGAAATACTCAGAGATGCGATTTTAAGCTTAATTTTCTTGATACGTAATGTAACCCATCAGAAGAAAAAATGACACAAAAACCCAATTTTTATTGGAGTGGATCTATAAGCAAAATATTTTTGAAAATATCAGCTCAAACCCTTCTTCAATTCTTAATTTGTTCTATAATGTATCTGTATTGTTGTTTTAAAAAATCTGCTAAGTGGAGGTTTCCATTTATTCATTTCAATCTGGAAAAAGCAAAATCTTTTTTTTTTACCTGAACACTTTTTGTATAAAAACAAAAGTACTACTTTTACATATTTAAAATACTAAAGAAGTATGATTCTGAAGTCATGCTCCTCTTACATAAGTATAATTTTGGATGCCCTCCTCTGCCTGCATCTTCCTCTTGAACTGTTTTTATCCATCATTTCTCCGCCTCCCCCTCTCTCTCTCCTCGGTGCCCACCTATGTCTCTCTACCAGTGGAGGGGTGGAGGCGGGCGGCCGTCTTTTCCGTGGATGGATGGAGGAAAGGGGGATTCGGCGGCCGTCCTCTCCAGTCGGCTCGCGCGCAGCGTTGTGGTTGCGGGGAGCTTGCGGGGACCGTCCATGGGGCTTAGAATGACCGCCGATCTGCTGCCGCACCAGGTAAGACGCGCCGCCGCTTCCGCCGCCGGCCGCCGGTCACGGGAACCATCAATGTAATCAGCAGTTACGGGAGCCACGGTGGGGGTGGAGAGTTACATAAGAGTGAGAGACGAGTCACTGATTAATTAAGACAGAAAAGAGACTGAAAGAGAGGGATAAAAGAAGGTGAGGAGGAGAGCTTCCGGCCGGCTCCCCGCGCGCGCGCGCGCGGACGGGATGCGGGGAGAGCGGCCGGGAGCGGGATGGAAGAAACTGGAAGATGTTGATGGAGGAGGAGGAAGGGGGGGTGAGATGTTGCCAGGCTGTGTGGAGCTGCAGGCCCGCGGCCTCACGTCTCCACAGGACACGGAGGAGGCCAATAAACGAGGCTGGCTGCTGCATAGAAAGGCGGAAAATGAGGCAACATAAAGAGGCTGTTATTATGTGGATCAGCTCATATCCATGACAACGGGAAATCTCCAACCTGGCAGTGAGCGGATGCACCTGATCCCAACGATTAGCCTGATCCTCCAGAAATAAACCCTCTCTGTTTGGAAGAAAATGCAAAATGTACTTTTTAAAACATCTCACAAAAAGTTCATTCTAGTTAATCAATTAGGATTATCTGCAAAAAATGTAAAATTAAATAAAAACATTTTAATTCCATTTAGCCTAATATTATAAACAATGCATAAATAAAAAAAAATCAGATTAGGTTCTGATAAGCATTTATAGTCCAACTATTATTCAATGTTGCTATGGCAACCTTGACGACAATGTAAAATTTTACTTTTGTCCACAGTCTTGAAATTTGGTATACATGTTTGTTAGAAGAAGACATGAAAAAAACTGTTATTGTTGCTATGAACTCTGACCTTTGCGAGCGCTTTAGCAGTAAACTGCTCCCTCTTTCTTATTTAATACTTAATCAGCAGAGATGTTGCTGGTGACGCCTAAATCAGGGTATTGTCAAGTATGGACGCCATCCGTGTGTTAGTCTCAACCCCTGTTTGGTCAAAGTCCAACCTGGGTTTTATGTTTCAACGTGGGTTCAAAATGTTGAGCCCAAAAAGAGTTGTAGAAACTTGAACGTGAACGTGAGAGTTTTAGTACATTTATGCATGTTTACATTGATTTTAAATTAAGATGGTGTGCACGTAGCTTTACTGTAGAAAGTCAAGCTCCTGAGTAAATGAGTTTACGTATATAAACCAAACTGAAGGAGTTGAAGCTTCTGGTCGATTTAATTGACACGCACGAGTGATTGAAAGCTGCGAAATATATTTTTGCGTTTAAACTGTTTATTTATATGAGAAAGTTGGTCGAAGATTTACCCCAGGAAAGCTGGCCTAACCTAACTAAGAACTGTGGTTGTGTTTACAAACTTGGAGTTCAACTATTGGTTTTTAAATTATTAAATAGTCCATAATCCAATGGAGATGTCGCCGGTGTCGCCTAAATAACACCTCAAGCTGTTTGATAATTATCTGTCCCTGGAGGGTCTCTCAAAACAGATGATAAAAAAATATTTTATCAACTGAGGAATGTGACAAAATTAAAAAGTATTTTATTTTAGATTGCTGCAACTCCTGTTTTACCTGCTTTAACAAACATTCCCTCAATCGTCTTTATCTTGTCGAAAACTCTGCAGGAAGATTTTAACAGAAACACACATCACTCTTTAGTTGTCTGTTTTACATTGTTTTTCTTTTAAATCTTAAATCAATTTTGAAACTTTTATTTTTTTAGCCTTTCAGTTAAACCTAGATGTACATTTCTGAACTTTTAACCCCGTCCTCTTCAGCCCATTGAGATCTTCCAACCAACGTCTCTTAAACATTCTAGAAACTCCCATTGTTGCTGTGTCAGACTGACTCAGTTGAGAGTTCCCAGGTCAAGATGTTTTTATAGAGAACCTTGAGTTGTCTTTAGGTTTTATTTTGTTTTCACTTTTTTTGACTGGTAGTCCGTATTAATGTCGGATTTTTGTTTTGCTTTGATTTTATGCAGTATTTTTGCAAACGCTCTCATTTCTGTGACAAGTTCTAAAGAAATTATTCTATTCTATTCCATTCTATTCTATTCTATTCTATTCTATTCTATTCTATTCTATTCTATTCTATTCTATTCTATTCTATTCTTATTTAATAACATGCTCTTTGACCTTTTTATCCCTAAATATATTCCTCCAAACGGAGAGTTTTGGAAAAAATACTGTCTAATACTGTTACTAATCCTCGATGACGTCATCACAGTGCCTGATCATCTACGTTTACACGTAGCTGCCAGGGCTCAGAAAATACATCCGTTCTATAACTCAAAAAGTTATGCAAAAAACCAAAAAAGTCATTACTTTCATTTAAATGTGAACTTCTGTGCTCAGACACATCCACGTGAAGAAAGACGTTTCTACAGTTGTACAGCGCAACGCGGATTACCGTCCTGGCAGAGGGATACACAGTCATCTGTCCCTACATGTTACCCTTAAAACAAAAAAAAAAACAATACACCCCTACCCCTCCTCCACATGTCCTACAATTGGAGGGGTTTTGGGACCAAATGCAACTCTTATGCCAGTTTTGTGTTTGTAACGTGCTTTTCCCTGCAGCAGAATCAGCTGATTTACATTTATTGCGTAAGCACTTCACTACTATAAATTGGTTCATATCAGCTCAAATCTGCTTTTCTCAGCTTCAGAATCCACTGGAATTAAATATGGACACCATCTGTACATAAAGAAGAGTCCCTGATTAGTTAAAGTCCAATCTGGTTTGAGTTTCAATGCTCGTTTAAGAGCCCGAAAAAAGTTGCGGAAACTTGCATAGCAATGCAGGAACTCCAGAGTTTTGAACATAGAAACATGTGTTTACGTTGACTTTTCATCAAAAGTGGCGTCTGAATCGCCCGTTTCTGAGGGCAGTGTGAATGTTGCTTTACTAGTCGAAAGTAAAGCTGCGGTGTAAATGGGTTAACTTCTGTAAGCCAAAACGGAAGGAGTTATATGTTCTGGCATACACCAGCAATTGAAAGCTTTAAAAAATATTTTATTGGTTAAATTGTTCAAGACCTAAAGGTTACGTAACAACTGCAGATTAGATCAAAACCGCATAAAAGCTACTCTAAAAAAAAACCTATGAAATTGGATTATGTTCGTATAAGCTTGGAGTAACAAGTGTAACAATCGGTTGCACATTTATTTGATAATCCATAATTAGGATTTAGATTTTTCCTATTTGTTTTAAAACTGATAAAGCAGCAAGTGAGACCATATTTGAGGGAAACCCTTCACTTAAGATAATTTGACAAATTTCTTTGAAAAATGTTATTTTCAATCTGGTAAACCACAAAACTCCACCCATTCTATTACACCACTATATCAATAGTTCAGTTTTTTACTGCAAACTGACTTTTATCCATAAAAATTGTGGCGTGTTTTTGGATCCTCTGGAGAAAACTCATTTCAGGCGCTTGTAGGCGGGATCTCGTACTTTCGGTCATGACCCAGAGCTCATGACCATAGGTGAGTACTGGAACAAAGATCGAACAGTAAATTGAGAGCTTTGCTTTCTGGCTCAGCTCTCTTTTCACCACAACGGACCGGTACAGCGACCGCAAAATGGCAGACGTCGCTCTAATCCGCCTGTCGATCTCACGCTCCGATCTTCCCTCGCTCGTGAACAAAACCCCAAGGACCCCTCCGGCTACTGGATATGCGTAGAAATCCTGTCCATAAAGACTATGAACAGAACCTGTGATAAAGGGCAGCTCTTCCAGAGTCCAACATGCAGCAGGAACAGGTCTGACTTACTGCCGGCCATGCGAACTAAGCTCTGGTTGTACAGAGACCGGACAGCCCTCAGTAAGGCTCCCTGGACCCCATACTCCCAGAGAACCCTCCACATGACACCACGGGGAAAGCGGTCGAACGCCTTCTCCAAATCCACAAAACACAAATGGACTGGATGAGCGAACTCCCACGAACCCTCCAGCACCCTGAAGAGGGTGTAGAGCTGGTCCATTGTTCCGCGACCAGGACGGAAACCGCACTGTTGTTCCTGGATCTGAGGTTCGATTATCGGACGGACTCTCCTCCAGTACCCTGGCGTAGACTTTCCCAGGAAGGCTGATTCCCCGGTAGTTGGAACACACCCTGCAGTCCCCCTTCTGGCGATCCGTGCTGCAGGCGTTTCCACCTTGGTCATCTCAAACGCGCTTAATGTGACCTCTGACCCTTTTTTTTAATCTCAAATCTGACAGTTTCCTTCACATATTCCAAACTTTTGGTCATTCTTATGTAAAAACTTAAGTCTTTAAAGGTTTTATAAATATATATATAAATCTTGAGGTAAGGTTTTGTATGAATATTTATAGCTAAACTTGTGTTAGTCAAACTAGTAGTGGATCTGATTTCTTTTTAAACTCTTTAAAGTAAGACTTGTGAGGATTATCGGTCATAGTTTAGTCACACCAGGTTAAAGTTACCAATTATCCACAGCTGTCTTGATTTGTGTTGATGGTCTTCAGTGTATTTAAGTGTCTGGTTATCAGCTTTCTCACCTTTTTGTTTCACCTTTAGTTTTATCATGTCAAAGTTTATCAATTTAATGTCAATGTTTCCTGCATCCTTCACCACCAGCTCCTGACAAGAATTGTTTGTGAAAAAGTTCTTGTTTAAAACCACTTAACCAAATTTTTTTTTATGTTTCAGTAGCTTTTTTTACATTAATTTGTTTATGGCCTCCAATAAACCTCTATTATAAAAACATAATCATGTTGGCCACTAGTGGGGAAAATATATATATATTTATAGAAGTTGGGCAACGTGGGAGGAAAAGGAAAAGATTGTGGTGATTAAAGTTTGTTTTGTTCTGTGTTCGTTATTGTGAGGTGGGGGGGATCAGATGTCCAGTGCCTTCCTTTGGGATTGCAGATAGTCTATTTAATCAAATCAGTGACTCTGTGGGCTGTTGTGTCGTGTAAATATTGTTATTCCCTATGGAAGCCAGCAGTATTGCTAAATGAGTCATCTGAAAGGGGACTCGATCTTAAAGAAGGATCTTTATTATTCAGTCTTCTTCACAAAGGGTTTTTTAAGATTATTTTTATTAAAAATGCATATTTTCTTGTAAAAAAGTATAATCTGTCTCCAAACTCTCCATGAATGGAGTTTGTTTTTCTGCTCCTGAGCTTCGGTGCATGACAGTCCTTCACTGCAGGGATCCTTTTGCTGTTTTTAAAGAGTGACATTGAGCATTTGTTTCTTGAAAATTGTGTGTTAGGCTGTCAAAAGCGTAAAATCCAACGGGACTGGAGGTATACGTCTTCCTCTCTTTTCAAAAGAACCGTCCTCGTCTTCGTTTTTACACCTTTCCAACGTGTCACTCCTTTCATCAGTGTGGAGCCTCTCGGTTGCAGTCTTCTCTCGGCAGCTTATAGATGATAAGCAAAGCAGTTTGGACACATTTTCTACATAGATATAAGCGACTTTAAATAGATTAACTTAATATAGTTGCACTTTAATTAAAACAGGAGGTCACTTCTAAATAAAGCCCTCTAAAGATGTGAATTTTTCCTGTGTGACGTCTTCGCCGCCAGAGCTCAGCTGCCTCAAAATAGCGTGCGTTCCCATGCGGCCTCCGCTCGGTTTTGGCCACATCTGGATGGAGCCACGTGGTTGGCGCTCTCACCCACACTGTGGAGATGAAAAACCGGGCGGGACGGCGTGATCGTCTACAGACGTGTTCACACTTGTCCGACCCTCCTCTGAGATGAGCTTCATCCCTCATGGTTTTGCCTGCTAGCGTTGCATCCTGCTGCAGGCTAAACGTGGTGTTTTTTTGGCAGACGTACAGTTGTGTAACTGAACGCTGTCTGCAGAAACGTAGTGTAACGTAAGGAGTTTAAATGTTTTGGGTTTTTTTTTAAATGGGTCTGCTACTGTGGAAAAAACAGATGAATTCTGACAGTAAATAAAATGTAAGTTCGCTCCCTTCCCTTTTGTTTGCCTCTGAGTTTCTTTTCAAACAATGATGAGGAAGCGTTCAGAGCACTGAGCCTGCTTTTGGCTGACCTTTTCTTTTTGACAGCAACAGCTGAGGCTCATGGTTAATGGAGCGTCTGCACCTATTTGCATGAGCACAAGTCTATTGAGACTTCCCAATGTAGAATTTAGGACATCGGGGGGTTTGAGTAGAAGGTTGAGGTTCCTGTTGTGGTAATGGCGTGTCACATAGAGTGTTAAACTACAACTGAAACACCTGCCGCTGTCCCGCTCTGGGTCGCAGGGTAGACACAAACTTTCAGATCCCATTACATTTAGCTCACTATGAGGCTGGTGTGGTGTTCAAGTCAATGAAACATCTTTATTGCAGAGTCCAATAAAAGAAAAATGGGTTTTATCACAGATGTTTGGATTTTTTTACTCATTCTTTACATTAGGTGTCTGATTACCTTTATTTTGAAAGCTACCTGAATGCAATGATTTTACTCTTACTGTCAATATTCACAATAATCTACATAGCATCATCCTTTCAGATGGAATACTTTAAATTACTTTACATTATGACTCTGGTCTACGTATATATATATATATTAACCCTGGAGAAGCCAGTAACAATTTTCAACTGGGCCTTAGAGTTCAGTTGACTTTTTTTTTGTTTGTTCATTTAAGGTTGCAGCAATAAAGAGCAGAAAAAATCAAATAAATGAATAAAACTAAAAAAAAAACAAACAATATATTCAAGAAACAGCAGCCAAAAGTAAAATAAATAGATCAAAATAAAAATAATAAGAATTTAAAATAACAGTGCCTAATAATATAAATACATTAATTAAAAAACAAACAAAAAAGCTGCTAAAAAGGATAAAAAATTAATCTAGTTAATTATATACATAAATAAAAAAAAAAAATAGGTTGGTGCATGTGCCGATGATGTTAAAAACAAAGGGATGAGTGGGAAAGTGAGGGAAGGACTTACAAAAAAAAACCTCCAGTCAGAGGCGAATTTCCCATGAACTTCTATCTCTTTGCCCCCAAAAAATCTAAACACTTGGCTGAAAACTGCATAATTATATTTAAAATTCCTCTGGGAACACTTTGAAAATAGATCAAAAGATGATGGCAGTGGGATTTTTAAGTATTTATTAATGACCTTTGGCTGTAAAAAAAAAAAAAAAAAAAAAAAAGATCTTAAATTAATGCATAGTTAGAACCTACGTTTAAAAAGAATATTCCTAGTTTGAGAAATACTGTTTTTTTTTTTGCAGAAGTTTTTTTAAAGGTGTATTATCTTTTATTTCTGTTTTATAATAATCCTGTTTTACCTTATTTGTCACAATGTTTTTTTTTTTCTTTTGGTCATTTTGTATAATGCCTTGTAGAGCAGCAAAGCAAAATGCCCTTTTAGGGTTTATTCACTTTTTTTTTTGTATTCATTTTTGTATTCCAATCTAATGTAGTCATTGTAAGCAGTTGCGTGAGCATATACTTAAACTAAACACAATCATTGTTCAGCAGCTCTTCTGTTTTATTAATACATTGAGTGATCTGAAATGCAGCACCAATTATGATTTCAACAAAACATAGTCTAAATATAAAACGGGCTGTTTTTACAATTTCTAACATTTATAAAGAATACAACATTTATCTTTTCATTCTTGCCAAAAGTAATCCAGAAGAAACAGAATATGCCAAATTTAGAGTTCCTAAAGTGAAGTCTCTGTTGATAAGACATTTAAATAAAAATAAAAAAACACAAAAGTTTGTTGTTTGAGTGTATTTTCTTTCTTCTTCTGAGTGCAAATACCAGACTAGTTATTTATCTGCGCTGCAACAACTGGAAACACAAAATTGGTGGAAAAAAAACAGCTATTTGGTGACAAATTTTCCTGGCATAAGACGTTTACCACACGTTTCACTAACTAGTTACCTTTAGTGACTTTTATAATAAGTTACACTTTATTGTTGTGGTAGAAGAAACCCAAACTGACCACATTTCTGTGATTTTGTGAAGCAAACTAAAGCTTTCTCTTCTAAAATGGTTTAGATTCAGAGAAAAGCAAAGGGATTGAGTTTTTAGGAGGAGGTTATTCTGAGACTCACAGAAGATATTCTGATGCTAAAAAAAAGTTTTTCCTCTTGTTTCTGTAAATTTATTAAAACTACAAGAAACCAATAAAAAATGAGATTACACAACACTCGTGTGATATTCACACTGGTGCGGCCCAACGTACATTCGTGTCTGCGTGAAGCTGAATACATTTGTGGTTTCACAACGAACCGAAAATGTAGATTTGAAAGCAACTGGTTATTTTTAGAGACTACATTTGTCAGGGAGTGCAAACGAGGTAACACAAAAGCAGGAGAAAGAACCAACAAAGGTCCAGGAGTCTAGTTCAGGGTTTTAATCTCAAGACGACAAGCGCGTACACAAGCCAGAGAACTAGGACGCTGATACACCAAACTAGAGATGAGCACATCGTTAAATACACAGTTCACAATTGGGAGAACAAGAAGCACCTGTGTGACCACAGGTGGCCTTGAGGAGAAGAGGGCGTCCATGACAACATTAATATGTAATTTCAAATCATCCCACATAAATCTGGTGAATAATGATCCAATATTAACAAATATTTGCATTAAAAATTATTTCCACGTTTTAAATGTTTTCATTAATTGTATAAATGTGTATTTTTTTAAAAGGTGCTTTTTGTGAGTTGCCAGTCAGCTGTGTTTACATTTATGATGGCAAAGTGAGATTTTTTTTTCCATTTAAAGTTTTTGTCATCTTTCATAAAACAACAGGCCAGACATTCTACTACCTAATTATTATTATTTTTAAATATGTTTACAGCTTTTCTTACTTTTATTTTTTGTTTATGATATCAATTTAATTTACTCGTAAATATATCAGAGTTAGCCAGTGGACTGGTTCTCACCTCTCGCTTGATTGAAAAAGTGAAAAAGGAAAAAAAAGGACTAAATAAATATCAAAAAGAACTTTTATTAAAACTCTAAAACAGATTAAAACAACTTTTTATGATAGATTGTATTAAGTATTTAATATAAGATATATTTTTTTGTCTAAAAACAATTACTCTAGTACAGGGGTGTTCAACCTTTCACAGTAAAAGAGCCATTTGGGCTTGTTTTCTACAGATCAAAACTTAGCTGGAGCCGCAAATTCTTATTTTGACACTTAATAAAATGTATTTTTAATAACAAATATGAATTTTGCTTCTAATGTGGCATGAATAAAAGCAGAAATATAAAAGAAACTTTCATTTTCTCTTTGACAGAAGCTGGTATGATTTCCTTTCAAAATAAAAGATGCCTGGTGCCAGTTTATAAATTTCGGTGCCAGAAATATATAAATTGAACTAATCTAAATTAAATAAAATGTTAATTTAGTAACCCTTACTTGAAAAAAAAAAACAGTGTTATTTAATTTTTCCTTAGCCAGAGAGCCACTATGGAGAGGTAAAAGAGCCACAAGTGGCTCCAGAGCCGCAGGTTGCAGACCCCTGCTCTAGTAAGTCAAACTGCTTACAAATTAATAATTGTACCGGATATTAAAAATGTTTAAAATATCCTTTTCTTCTTTTAATACTCTGTTTGATAAATGAAGTTTCATGAGATTTTTGTTATTTCATCGTGATGTTGAACCACTTGTGGGAGAAGGTTTCTGATGTTACTTTATTTTTTAAATTTATGCACAACTTTTTTATTACTGTCTAAAACAATCTTCCAGTTTTCCAGAGCTGTCAAGAATTTCGACACAGAACCAATAAACAGAAAAATAAATCAAAACCTGAATCATAAAAATGCGGATTATGTTGAGCTCTGACCCCCATCAAATAAAATAGGTTAGTTATGCAAGTTTTCTTTTTATTATTGTGTGGGTGTGGAGGACCCAAACTCAGGATAAATATTTTTCAAAATAAAACTAAAAATGAAAGAATAGGATTAAAGCTATATCAAAAAATTAATGAGTGAACCCTTAAAAAATTAGCAAAGCAGAGAGAAAACAACTATTACAAACAATTACTTAAAACCAGGTGTGTCAGACAGCAGAGTTTGGCGAAAACTCGTTGTTTTGAATGTATCCTCAGATGATCTCTACTTCTTTTTCCGCTTTATGTTTCTGGTTCCTGTCAACAAACCACAGAACAAGCCCATCTTTTTATTCAGTTATTCATCAGGACAATAAAACGAAGACAAAAAGACGCCACGTGAACGGCAGGTCGGCGGACAAAGCAGATGCTGCGCATTGTGTTTCCTCGGGCCGCGAAAGCGAGATGAAACAGACAAATGTTATCCAACGTCGTGCCCTCGCCCAGCGCATTCCTGCTACATTGTGAGCTCCTGGTAGAAATGAGCTGTGCGTTGCCATGGAAACCAGCGCTGCTCAAGCTCATAATATTCCCCCGTGGATGGAGAGCAGAACGGCTTCAACACATTCATTTGTTCCAGTGGTAGAAACACTGATGGTGGCTCAGGTTTGGATGTTCACAGCAGAGGAAGTCTGTTCTGATCTGGGGTCAGTCCACAGCCCTGTGGTGGTGTTGGGGGGGGGGGTGCTTTTAATCTGACAGCCACAGCAGATGATTCACGCCACAATTCTGCTATTTGTGTGTTTTTTGAACACGGAGCGAGCCGCTATGCTGAGAATCGCCTCTTGACGGCGAACAGTCACGAGCAAAAACATGAGGGTTGTTGCTTCTGAAATGTGGCACTCACACAATATCAGACAAAAAAAAACAACTTGATTTCTCATGGAGTGTACTTATAATTTGTCCTCTGTTTTTTAAAGGTTTGTTTTGTTTTTCCGAATGCTTACTATTTCAAGCTGCAAACACCCCCGTGTTCACTGTTTCTGTGCAGCTTTGGTTTGAACTAAGCAAAAACATAAGAGTCATCTAAATAATAAATACAGTACATAAAATGCTTCAGCCACGGGGCTATGAGAAAAGCACTCTTAAGCTCTTTGACACACTTCATGCATAAGTGGATACTGTGTAAAAACCTTCCTCTGAATTTGAAATGACATGAAGACTTTCATACATCGCCTGAAAGCAGTTTCACCTTCCCGGCAGGGTAATTAATCTTTACCTGTTAATGCAGCATCAACAGCTGTAATTATGCTGCTCTTTCTCACTACATACAGTACGCTTCTCAGAATATCATGCTGCACATTTGACTTAATTAAAAGGGTGAATGGATGTTAAAGGACGGGCTGCGCTGCTTTAAACTCGGTGAGGAGATTTTCAAAGCTTTGTGTTTTGTGAACCAGAGGATGAGAAAATTCAAACACAAAGAATGTTTGAGGTGTTCTCAGGTTAATTTTTAGAAGATAATATAAAATAAATATACGACTCGGAGAAAAGAGAGGATTTAGGTCCTGAATAACTGAGTCACAAGTAATTCAGGACCTAAATCCTCAGGATCAAAAGTTACTTTTTGTTAGTTAAGTTTCAACTCTTTGAAGTTTAAATAAAAGTCTTTAGTTTAAATTCTAATTAAAGGTTTGAGTCTTTGTTCACTTTCAAGTCTTTGAAGACATGACCTATAACGTCTATGTTAAAAAATGCAGCTGTGTCCTTTATGTACAACTCAAGTTTCAAGTCTTCTGTCACAAAATATTTAAATGTAAGACTTTGAACACAAGTTCAAGTCAAGTTTTCAGGTTTTAGTTACAAGTCTTTAATCATTAGTCAAGACTCCAGTATTTTGACACAATTATTTTATTTAAAGTCAAAGTCAAGTCTATTTTTTTTCTAAAGTCAAGTTTTTAATCACAAACTTTTATCATTTCTTCATGTCAAGTTTCCAAACATAAATCAAATCTCTATTCTTTAGTCACCAGCTATTGATGATTGGTCCGAGTCTCTGGTCTTTAGTCAACAGTCATTGATCAATGGTCCAAGTCTCTAGTGTTTAGTCAGCAGTCACTGATCATTCGTCCAAGTCAAGTCTCTAGTCACCAGTCATTGATCATTAGTCCAAGTCTCTGGTCTTTAGTCAACAGTCATTGATCAATGGTCCAAGTCTCTAGTCACCAGTCATTGATAATTGGTCCAAGTCTCTGGTCTTTAGTCAACAGTCATTGATCAATGGTCCAAGTCTCTAGTCTTTAGTCACCAGTCATTGATCATTGGTCCAAGTCTCTGGTCTTTAGTCAACAGTCATTGATCAGTGGTCCAAGTCTCTAGTGTTTAGTCAGCAGTCATTGATCATTCGTCCAAGTGAAGTCGCCAGTCTTTAGTCAGCAGTCATTAATCATTTGTCCAAATCTCTAGTCATCAGTCATTCATCATTGGTCCAGGTCAAGTCTCTAGTCTTTAGTCAGAAGTCACTGATCATTGGTCCATGTCAAGTCTCTAGTCTTTAGTCACCAGTCATTGATCATTATTCCAAGTGAAGTCGCCAGTCTTTAGTCAGCAGTCATTAATCATTTGTCCAAGTCTCTAGTCACCAGTCATTCATCATTGGTCCAGGTCAAGTCTCTTGTCTTTAGTCCCCAGCTATTTGTCATTGGTCCAAGTCAAGTTTCTTGTCTTTAGTTCCTGGAGACTAAAGACTAGAGACCAGTATTTGATCTCTTGACCAAGTTAGACTTCCAGTCTTTAGTCACAAGTCTTTCATCTTTGGTCCAATTCAACTTTCTGGTCTTTGGTCACAAACTTTTGATCAGTACTCAAAGTCAAGTTGATTATCTTTAGTTACAAGTCTTTGATCTCTATTCCAAGACAAGCTACCAGTTTTTAGTCATAAGTCCAAATCAAGTCTTTGATCTTTTGTCCAAATCAAATCTCTAGTTTTTAACCACAAGTTTTTAATTAGAAGTACAAGTCAAGTCTCTGTTCATTTGACATAAGCAGTCCAAGTGCCTTTCCTGCTGTCGTCTTCAAGTTAAATAACTCAAAAAAAGAGTTCTGTGAAGGCTTGCCTCGCACACAACCTAAAACTGTCATGAAAACAATGTAAAGACTGTAGCTGACAGGGACCCAGTTTGAACTCCATCATGTCTGTGTTTCTTTTGGTCCTATGAGGATCACTTCACATAACGACTTCCCTATGGAAAAGCTTTACAACCTTCATCCAGTGAAAAAGTGCTGTTTGCTTTAGGAAGCGTGGGCGCTAACAAGTTTCCCGCAGGCACGGCCAAGCTGCAATCTCATGCATAAACCATGTAGTAATTATGTATAGTGGTCGTTCATCTGAGGTGGACCAGAAAGTCTGTAATTTTTAAATGATCTACTTGTTTTCATGGCTAACAATCTAAGTCCACATCAAGTTAAGATATTTTTTTCAAAATAAGATCCTATCTTTTTTGGGAGTCATTGCCTTTTTGAATTAGTTTGAAATCTTTCGTTGACATAATGATTAAATCTCCATCCCAGAATTCCCTGTTCTGGGACCAGGTTGCATCTGTCATTAAGAACTCTGGCACTCTGAGAAGGTTAACAAAGGTAGGTTAAATGGGAAGCCCACTTAGCCCTGCTGTGAGTCACACAGATGAAATAATGCTGTGTTCAGACAATTTGTAATCAATTTGTTGGAGTTGTAGCAGAGGATTTTTAGAGGTGACACTGTTTGACTCATTAGAGGGATATTTATTTGAAGTAAATAAATGGCGATACACTATCAAAGGGAAAACTGTTTTGTAGTTTTAGGGGTATTATTTACCGGTTTTGTTTAAACAAAAAAAATTGAAAAACTGTGTCAGCAGTGTGAAACAGTTAAATCGATAAATTATCAAAAAAAGTATATTCAGCCAAGCCAGAAGAAACAAATACTGAACAACAAATAATGATAAAACAAAATAAACACAAATGTATTATTTCAAGGCTTAACTTTAAGGCTATATCTTAGGTCCCCAGCCCAGATAGAATACAGGGTTGAGTTAGAAAAGGTATCCAGCGTAAAAATCTCTGCCAAAACCACCTGTTCAAATCAGTGAAAAGTTGATTTTGTTGTGGTATCCCTGAGGGGAAAAGCAGAAAAATCAACACCTGTATGGTTCAACTGCTGTAAAATTTGCAGGTGTCAAAGGTCCAAAGACACATTCAAAAGTCGCAGACAAGCCATAAATGGTTTTAGCTAATGTCGGTTTGGATTATGTCTCATGATGCAACTATATAATCCATGACCTCTGGATGAAAAATTAAGATAACCTGCCATTAAGAATAATCGGCCTCTTGTATCACTTCAGTGCTTCAGTTAGAGTTCCTGCAAACTAATACTGACGGCCATGTTTCCTTTTACAGGCGTGAATCCAATCAGAAAGCTCATGGAGCAGGATGTTGAGAGCCCCACCGTCATGAAGAAGCCAAAGCTGCCAAAGCAGGCCCGAGAGGACCTGCCCAAACAACTGGTAGAAATAGATCGATCGAAGAAGATCCAGCGGTACGTCCAGAAGGACGGCAAGTGCAACGTCCATCACGGCAACGTGCGGGAGACGTACCGCTATCTGACGGACATTTTCACCACGCTGGTGGATCTCAAGTGGAGGTTCAACTCTTCATCTTTGTGCTGGTGTACACGGTCACATGGCTCTTCTTTGGCTTCATGTGGTGGCTAATCGCTTACCTCCGCGGTGACCTGGACCATATTGCAGATAATCAGTGGACTCCATGCGTGAATAACCTGAATGGGTTTGTATCGGCTTTCCTGTTCTCCATCGAGACGGAGACCACCATCGGGTACGGATACAGAGTCATCACGGACAAATGCCCCGAGGGTATAGTTCTGCTTTTAGTTCAGTCGGTGCTGGGATCTATCGTGAACGCCTTCATGGTGGGTTGCATGTTCGTTAAAATCTCACAGCCCAAGAAGAGAGCTGAGACTCTAGTGTTTTCCACCCATGCAGTCATCTCCATGAGAGATGGACGCCTGTGCCTGATGTTTCGAGTCGGAGACCTGAGGAACTCGCACATTGTTGAGGCTTCGATCAGAGCCAAGCTCATCAAGTCAAAGCAGACCAAGGAGGGGGAGTTCATCCCTCTGAACCAGACGGACATTAACGTGGGCTACAACACGGGTGATGACAGGCTCTTCCTCGTGTCGCCTCTCATCATCTGCCATGAGATTAACCAGCACAGCCCCTTCTGGGAGATCTCACAGGCCCATCTCACCAAGGAGGAGCTGGAGATAGTGGTGATCCTGGAGGGAATGGTGGAGGCCACAGGTGAGCACATTTTCGACCTGATGCATGTCAAAACCTACATTCAATTACACTCAGCAGACACTTTTTAAGCTAGGAGCCCTACAGGTTTCTTTTAATTAGGACAATGTGGTTATCTTTTTCCCCAAGGACACAGTACCTGTCAAGCCTGAGGGCTGAAACTAGGCAAAGCATTTGGCAGACCGGCTACTCAGACCTACAGCCAAACCAATTTCTAATTAAGGCTTTAAATTAAACATTTTTTAGAAAGATATGCTGCTTTTCACATCTCTACTGTTTTTAAGAAACTAAACAGTGTTTTTTTGGTTGGATTTCTACTAATTTCATTGATCATTAACTAAACTTCATGAAAAAGAGCTTTGTTGTTGGTAATTTAGCCAATACTTTTGGTAAATTTCTACTTTCTATAAGTGCTCAAATGAGCCTATTAACAGTATGAATTAAGCAAATTTCTGTTTGCAACCTTTTATCAATGATGATGATTTAAAAATAAAATTCGACCCAAAAATAGAACAATGTTTTGTTTCGTTTTTTTTGTTGTTGTTCTGTTAAAAAAGGATTATCGCTCTTTTTTTTCATCGAGAAAGTGTCTCTGAGGAGCTGATAATAGAAATCCACGAAGAGCAACACAGTTTTTCACTTCCTACTTTCACCGTAAAGCAAACGCTGCATCATTTTCACACTTTTTCTACAAAGATGAAATGTGGGAGGCTGGATTACTTTTTTAAGTAAGGCCATTGAGGTAAACAGAAGCACATAAATCCTTAATATATTTCTTTTTAATATATCATATAATTATAATATATACATTTTCCCGAATACAAACCTTTAACAAGCTCCACCCACTCCTGTTAGTGCTAACGACTCTGTGATAATTATGATAATTTTGCCTCATTTCAGACCAAAAAGTTAACATCCACAAATAAATACACTTTTCTAATTAAGTCAACATTTTTTTTCCTTTACATAAATAAAATTCTGACTGGATTGCCAAGATTATAATTCTGATATTTTTTTTTATGTAAATTATTTCAATAAGTGTAATTTTGTTGTGAGACTGCTTATTTAACGGTGCATTTAAAAATCTGACATTTAGTGAACTAGTCACTGTTGCTAAATTTAGACGTTTGGATACCCGGAGGCACCATGACGAAGGATTTTATAATTTGATGAATTCATTGGAATAATGACTGAAAACAGAAATCGTTGATGTGAACAGACAGATGAGAAGAAAACCAAAATCTAAACGACAGAACCAAAAAAAAAAACAATATCAATGGGTAAAGATGCATTGAAAAAGAAAATAAAGGAATCTTAACCAGAGATATATGTAGATATATAGAAGCAAATACTGCAGCATTTGTAGCAAAGAGTTTTGTAACTGCAGAAAACATTTTTTTTTCTTTTT
Source organism: Oryzias javanicus (assembly GCA_003999625.1). NCBI lineage: Eukaryota > Metazoa > Chordata > Actinopteri > Beloniformes > Adrianichthyidae > Oryzias > Oryzias javanicus. Next base: position 32,964,271 of record CM012450.1, on the reverse strand, counting down.
CAGAGTAGAAATGCCTCCTTGTTTCTAATATTTAAGATCCCACTCTGTTCATCTCTTGATCTACTGTAAAAATGTTTAAACTTGTCATTTTTAGGTAAAAAAAAAAAAAAACTTCCATTTTATAGAACATTGTTTCTGCAGAGCAGCAGGAGTTTGACTGTTGCGGTCATCAAATGAGGATCAACCAAGGAGTGCAGTTTTTCACACTTTTTTAAGCTTAATATTATAAAAGTGTGCAACAAAAGTGTAAACACCAGTGGGAAAAAGCATATAGACCTTTTATACAGTCATTGAACAGGAGCCTCACAACCAAAAAAAAAAAGTAAATTGATGATATTACCATATTACATTATTTTATGCAAAAAGTTTTCAAAATTAGGTGTGAAGTTAGAATATTTGGCTTTATGAATACGGAATTTTGTCAATAATTAAAACAACTGTGTATTAAAAATAAAATCTTTTCTACTTTGCCAGTGAGGTGACCCAGAATATGGCCTTATTCAAAAGTTTTAGCTATCTAAAAGAGGATGCATCAAACTGGAGCGGAGCAGGGAGCTTGCGGCTTGTGAGTTTTTCCAAATGGGATTTTTGCATCACAACAATTTTAAAAACTCAGAAAAAGAGTAATTTTGTTGATAAATGTCCTTCATCATAAGAAAAATGCCACAAGAACATGTTAAAAGCATCATTTTGATTTAAACAGACATAGTTTGTATACGCATTTATTCAAAGTTGTTTTATTTTATAATTGTAAGGTTCAAAGGAGTTCAAAACACTTAAAAAATTAAGCCTTTTTTGCGTTCAATTTTAAGTTGGCATAAACAAAAAAAAGAACACAAGGCCACTAAAACTCACATGAGAAGCAGAACCCCCTCCTCCGCTCAGCGAGCCTCCTCATATTCGGTGATTCAACATCAAGCTGTTGGTGTTCAGCTCGGAGCGCTGCTGCTGTCATCTCCGCTCAGTGTTGTTCTGCTCTAAAACGTCCTCACATGAACGTGTTTGATGACAGTCTGCAGATGTAGAATCTCTCCTCTGCGGTGAGAAGACAGACCTCAGCTGTAACGGCGCCCCGTTCAGACGAATAAGCAACCGTTACTCCCAGACTAAACCATCACCCCGAGGAGCCGTGCCCACATGATTGTGCACCAGCGAGCTGTTATCCAGTGAGATCTGTTGCCACAATCCTCCCAAGATCTGCAGTTTCCACCTCGCAGAACAAATTAATAAGGAACTAATTTGTCAAGGAAGGATCCTTTGTGAATGCAGCCACCGTTTGAAAGCTAATGGCTGTGTCAGAAATCTCAACACATCACGGCTGAAGTTGTTTTTGAACTTCATGGACAAATTTCAACGCACTTTTACAGACTTTCATCTCTGGGAGCAGAACAAAGCCAAAAAGAAGATTTAGAAGTGAGGCTGCGCTCAGACGGCTTCAGTGGGAATAATTTAAATGTGTGTGTTTAAAAAGTCACTTTCATTAAGATGTTTGCAGAAAATGATGAAGGTGATGTAGAATCTAAAACAGAAAAGTGTCAATACTAATGATCTGTGCAGTACAGTATCAGAGTAAAACATAGAGATATGATGAAGCATAAACATTTAAAATAAAAGAAAACTGTACGCACTTCTACATTTGTCACTAACTTAAAATATCCAAATATAAAATTCAACCAATTACGTTCTTTGAGATAAGACTCCTTTTCACCAAAGTCCGCCTATATTCAAAAGTTCTGGACAAAGTTTGTGCTCATTTTTTATCTCGTTGGCCAAAGATTTTGCCTTCAAGTTAAGCTGTTGTGGGCGGATCTACCAGCTATTGCATCATGGGGGCTCTTAGTATTTTTGCCCACACATTTTTTTTTCTTTTTGGCTTTTTTTTTTTTTTTTTTAAGTTAATTCAAAGTGAAACATGTTTTCTTTATTTTTGTGTATCTAACTTTTGCTCATTATGAACCAGCTTTTTGAAACCTCTTTGAATTACTCAACTTTAGTCTTGTGTTAGGGTCGTCATTCCAGTTTATAATTGCATAGAATAATTATTTAGAATTCAGTGATTTCATTAAGGATCTTTGACTGTCAGGAACCTTGATTTCAACAAAATTCAATTTTTTCCTGTTTTTTTTTTTTTTTTCTATCATGCTCTGGTTGCTCTGGTGTTAGGGTCAGTTTTGACCCAGTTATGTCAAATAACTTTAAAAAGCAATAATTCAAGCCAAAATTAGAGCCATTAGCGGATTTCAGCCAACACCACTGACAGCCATGTCCTCTCCTTATCATGTGAGCTTCAGGGGATGCTCCTTTGTCCACTATAGTTGCAAAAATGTTGCAACTATTATACATACTATAATTTATAAATAACTCATAACACAATAGAGGTTACTGGAGTTAATAATTCTGATATAAAAAAAAGAGATCAAGCAAATTAATCCCAGAGGTGTGATCTAAATCCCTAACACAATAAACTTTGGTTTATTTATGGTAAATGGCGTAAATGGTAAATACTTGTATAGAGCTTTTGAAGGCCCAGAGGAAATTTGGGGCTCATAGTCTTGCCCAAAGACATTTTGACACATGAAATCTAAATGGATGCATATTTTTAAAGGCATAGAGACCCACAGAAAAAAAATATTAATAATTTTAATTAATCAAATATTAATTAATATTATAATATTACATGTTCATGGATACTCGGAAGACTAACAAGATAACTAAGAGATGAAGAAACAATTAGATAATAGGATATTTTTTTGTGTATTCCAAAGCTGATTTAAGACAAGTCGAAATAATAATAATAATCCATTTTATTTAAAGTGCCTTTTATGTCACTCAAGGACACTGTATAGCAATAAAAACAAAATAAATATATATAAAAGCAGAGCACAATAAATTAAAACCAACCCCTTAACACTGTGGATGGTGACAAAGCCAACATAAAAAGTAGGTTAAGTTTCCTACTATATAATGTAAAATTGTTCCAGTGGTAATCTACTTATGATTATGCAGTTTTTAGCCAAATCAAAAAGCCTTTGCATTTTTTAAGACATTTTCTGCATGTAGCAGGAGCTCATTAGAAATTCGCCTCTGAGTTGTTGGTGAGACAGAAGTTAGCCTCTGTAAATTCCCATCAAGCCTTTGTTTACTCTCTCTCCCGCTAGCTTACAGAACTGCACAAGCCCAAGCTAACATTAACATAGCCAAAAAAATGGAGGCATTAGAATGGAGTGGAGAAGGGAGACTTTGCCCCGCCCATGCCAGTTGCTACCTCATCTTTTTCAAACTGCGGGTTTTATGCGCTCCAACACAATTTAAATGAAGAAATACATCTTAAATTACTTCATATATGTCCTCCATCATGAGAAAAATGCTACAAAAACATGAATTGGTCTTTAAAGGTACATTTGTCTGTGCTTTATATATGATGTGAGGAAACAGTTTTTGGAGACGCAAATGCTTTGACCTAAATGCTAACATCAGTGTGACATTTAGGTGAGAGAAAAATGACCTCCATCTCGTTCTGGTATTCAACACATTCTTCTTCTTCTCTGCTGATTGTGTTTTCCTGTTTTTACTAAAACCTTTCCCAGCACACTTTGCAATACTATCATTTTTTTCCCCCACTACAATAAATCTTCATGACAGTCTTCTAGGTTCAAAGCTGGACCTCCTCCTTCCAAACGTGTCACAACATTTCACACTTCAGTTGTCACACAAATTCTTTAAGTAGGATATATATTTTTTGTTCGAACAGGGATAATTCTCCGCTGGAATGGAGCCGCAGCTCAGAGGTGATTCGACGCTCATTGTCAAATATGAGGACGATCAAACCTTTTTACAGTTCAGCCCAGTAATGGACATAAAACCCATTTCCTTCACCTGAACGGTCCCGTTTATGATCTAAATCCTGTTTCGAGGCAATTCATCTCGCAGGCGGGCAGTCCAGGGACATTACTGTCGTTAGAGAAACAGCTATCACGGCAGGATGAAGCAAAAATGAACACCATCATTGACCACTTTTCAGAAATGTTTGACTGCTTTGCCGGAGGGTGCAGAGAGCAGCGCTCTGCTGTCATTCACTTAAACCCGGCTGCCTGGATTCTTGATAAGCCGTTGACAGTGAGCTCTTATTATTCAGTTTTCATAGAGGAGACAGGTGGAAACTTTAATATAGATGCAATAAAGTTCCAGTAAAAGATTGAGTCTGGAAATAAAGCTGTGCAGATTAAACTGTTTTTAGAACCGAGCGATTTCTTTGAGACTCCTGGGAGCCGCAGGGAATCCTGCCGGATAACACAGAGGAGAGGAGTGACATAAAAAAAAAGAAGGATGGATGGGAAACAAAAAAGCTGCCAGAAAACCTTTACAGACACTTGACAGAAGATTGATGAGCCGTCCTAATCCTGAACTCCAGCTAAAACCATTAAACGTTTGACCCAAGAGTCTAAAATCCGATTTCTCCTCTTATTTCTGTCTCAACAGACAGAAAGATGTGAATTTATAGAGAAATCGCACGAAAAAATAAGACTTTTTTAAAGATTGGCATTTAAATTATTTTCACCATGCATCAGACGAGAGCAGCTTGGAAATGTCGCCTGGTTGCAACAGATGTTTGTTTTGGGGGGGATATCTACAGTTTATATTAGCAAAGAGAAAGAAACAAGGAAACTGGTTTGCCCCATGGTTTGCCCCCATAACCCCTAACCTTCCCCTCCTCTTTGCCCACATTCAACAAAACATTTTCAAACTGATTTTAGGTTAGTTTGTATTTTCATCCACTAGAATGTTTATCAATTACTAAATTTTATTTTTACCTATCAATAAGATTATTTACTTTTATTGCTTATTTTTATTTTTACCCTTTTGCAATGTTGACATTTGCTTCTAATTATCAGTTAGACTTAATTGAGCAATTTTACATAAAGACAAACAAACAAATGAAATTACTAAATATATAGATGAGTGAGTGAGTTAACGAGTGATTGAATTAACGAGTGATTGAGTAAACAAGTGATTTAGTTAACAGGTGATTTAGTCAACGAGTGAGGGAGTAAACAAGAGGGTGAGTTAGCTAATGAGCGAGTTAACGAGTTAGTTGACGAGTGTGAATTAAAAAATGAGTGAATTAACGAGGGAGTGGGTTAATAAATGAAGGGCTTATACCATCTAAAATTAACTTTTGGAGCTTTTAATTCTTCCCTATAAACAACCCCAAAACAGTATTTTGATCCAGTCACAAATTTCTGAGTACTCCTCTAAGTATTTACTGCAAAACGAACCCATTAACCGTCACCATTCTGTCTGTGAACGCCCGGGCTACTAAAGGCAGATACACAATATGTACGTCCATCTTTGCAAAAAATTTAGTTGTTTATTTTTGTGAGAGAAACACAGCAGACAGGCTGCCGAGGCCGGCTCAGCAGAAGCCAAACATTTCCCTGCGTTTATTCTGCCTCACTTGCTCCATCTCAAAGTACTTTAGCATACTGTACTCAGTGGCGAAGCTCTCTACTTGTTGTTTGTCTTTTTTTAGCTTTATTCCTTAGTTTTTCTCCTGCGTTGACAGGAGCTCCTCCAGAATGACGTCTCCATCCAGCAATCTCCTCTTCTACTTTAAGCTCTCCAGTGTTCAAGTCTGTTTGCATCAAGTGGTCTCCTGCCTTTGTTGCTGCACACAGGGCGCTGGGAACTCTGACAACTCTTTTCTTTTAGTGTTTGAGAAATAAAAACCTTTGAGGTTTTTTCTGCATTTCCTGAGTCAGAGTCTGCTTTTCCTGGAACCTAAAATTCAGTTCTGTTACATTTCATCAGCCAAAGGAGAACAATAGTAATGATACCGTTCAAAATATTATTTGTGTATCCTTTTCTTGCAAGATTCCTTTTTTTTTTTTATTATTATTATCACTTATAAACCAAACAGTCTAAATAATGAAGACATGCATATCAGTTTTGGATCTTATTTAATAACTTTCTTTGATCTGAGACACTTTCTTACTGTGGATTTATTTAATTTTAGATTTTTAAACAGTTTCCTATGAAAGACTGACATTTTTTTCAATGCAACTCTCAGTGTTGGATCCTTTTTGGTAACATAATTATGTCATTTAGTAAATAAAGTTACAGAATTGTTTTAATCTTCTTTCTCTTGTGGAGTCAATTTCAATAAGTAAGCTTCATTAAGTACATTTGTGGAATATTTTTAGATGTTTTCTCCCAAAGTTTGTTGTCTGTACCGTAAAATTTGAGGTTCTGTCTTTTGGGCCAAAGCAAAATTAGCTTAATGACTAATCTAAAAGCTCACCTGTGCTGCAGATCAATAATTTAGATGCATTTGTTCAATAAAGATTTGAATTGAGTAGGAAGTGAATCCTGATGCGTTTCAGTGTACCAGCGTTCTAAAGCAGGCATGTCCAGAGTACGGCCCGGGGGCCAAATGTAGCCCACATTCAATTTCAATTTCCTTTTTATAATCAATAATTTGCAGCACTTTCTAAAAAACTGTGTGTATTATTTCTAGTCAAGCAGTATGGTGAATATTTCTCATATTCACCATGAAGAGGGAGTACCAGACGAGACATGCTGACTGGGAATGAACAGTGCAAAAATGTGAAAGTGATTTTGCTTATTTAGATGGAAGAAATGAAAAGTTCATCATTGCACTAAAACAGGGGTATTCAACTCCAGGCCTCGAGGGCCACAGGGCCTCATGACTGATTACCTGGTTCAGGTGTGTCCAACCAATTGGAGCATGCCAGATCCGGGTATGTTGGAAAACCTGCAGGAATGCGGCCCTTGAGGCCTGGAGTTGAATACCCCTGCACTAAAATGTTAGTTAAGTGGATCATTTAATGTATTGTTATTAAAAAGTTAAAGGAATTTCAGGCCGTTTAGTTGACCCTCATTCATCTACATTTCACCGAATCTGGCCGCCTTTGCAAATACTTTGGACACCCCTGCTCTAAAGTGTCCCTAGGTGAGTGGGAGTGATTGTGTGGCCAGGCAATAAACTGTCCAGGGTGTGCACCCCCCCCCACCCCCCCCCCCCCCTTTGTCCAAAGACCCCAAAAAGTTGTTAAGAAATAGTTCAACTTTACAAAAGTTTCAGTTTGCTGATAATTTTTTGACTACAATATTTGATTTAACCCTTATTTTGTGGTTGGATCAAAACTGACTCACTTTCCAGTTTAAGGATGCATTAACTACCATTTTTGGAGCAATTAAGCTTAATCTAGTCCTGAACTAAAAATGAACTTGAGCCATTTTAGTCAAATTTGACCCTTAACTTTAAAGATCAGAGCTACTTTCTAACACATTACACTAATTTTATCATTCCAACAGCTGTCTGTCTTATTTGATGTGTTTTTTTATTATTAAAAAAAAAAAAAAGCTATAATATTTGGAAACAGAAATAAGGAGAAACTGGATCTGATTTTTTGGTTGAAGTTTGATTTAGATCAGTGGTTCTTAACCTTGTTGGAGGTACCGAACCCCACCAGTTTCATATGCGCATTCACCAAACCCTCTTGGTGAAAATATTTCTTTATATAGGGGACTTTTTATTATTGTTTCGACGAAACTAATGAAACATCACAGTGCAGGAGAGCCAAGCTGGGTGCTTGCGCTCCCCGCGTAGCGGGGAGTCGCTCCGGGTCAGCTTTGCGCCCTGCGCAGCAATTGTCTGTCTCCCAGCTGAGTGTAACGCGGCGTCTCCCACGTTCCTCTGGTCCTTGAACGCCTCGCCCGTTTCTCAGCGTTGTGTTCGGATAAAGGAGGATGACGCGTTTTCAGGTTTTCTCTGGTTTAATTTCTTACATGAATAGAAAAACAACTCCTGACTGCAGGTCTCCAGAACATTAATCCTTCCTTAACGGGAGATGGCGCAAACTCATGTACACATGAAACAAACAGTCCAAAAAACACTCGCATCAGGATCAAATATTCTGTCCGATGATCGGGTCCGTGAAAACATCACAAGCCCATAAGTTCCTAATTGGCAAATGTGATGCAGCACTTGTCAAACTGTGATATGCAGACACACATGGAAGAGTTGCGCGGTGCGCGCGTTTTCGCCTAGTCAGCAACTTTATATGAGCCCTGCCACAATATGTAGGAACATAAAAGAGACTGGCTGGGATTTCATACTACTAACGTGAGTAGAGATGATTGACATGTCCACAAACAAATGAAATTTGACACCGACATGTGCACCGTTTGCGCAGGCAGCTTCTTCGGTTTGGCAGAACTGCATATAATCATAACTTCCTACTTGGAACCGAACTTCGTCAACCCTACTTCCCCTGAGATCAACCCTCGAACCCCGTTTTCGATCGAACCCAGTATTAATCATCTGATTTAGATTTAACTCCTTGATTTTTAAATTTTTCATGTTGAATGTGTGTCTCCAGGAATGACCTGCCAGGCCCGCAGCTCCTACGTCAGCAGCGAGATCAAGTGGGGTTACCGCTTCACGCCCGTCCTGACGCTGGAGGACGGCTTCTACGAAGTGGACTACAACAGCTTCCACGAAATCTATGAGACGGACACTCCCAGCTGCAGTGCCAGAGAGCTGGCTGACATGGCCAGCCGCGCCCGCTTGCCTCTCACCTGGTCTCTAGGCAGCAAGCTCAGCCAGCAGGGGCTGCCGGAGTCTGAGCAGGAGGGCCAGGAGACCAAAACCAGCCTGGAGAACGAGGAGAAAAGCCAGCAGAGCGAGAGGAACGGGGACATTGCTAACTTAGAGAGTGAATCCAAAGTGTAGCGAGCGCTGCACGGCATGCAGCTCACCGTTTTATAGGACACCACTGAAGGAACCACACAACGAAGACCAATGAGCACAGTAGACCAAGAATCCCTTCACCAAGACCCGCCTCTTCTCAGTGAGTGACCCCCACCCCAGAACAGCTAAAGATGTAGACATGTGGCCTCCGCTGGACTGAAAACTCTCTGCGGCAAGTGCATGTTTCAAATCAAATGTGATGTCCTCCTGACAGGATTCCTATTATTTTTTCTATTAAGATATTCCTAGGGGCATTTGCATAAGTATTTTTGTATATAATATAAGCAGTTTTGAACTCTTTGTTTTGTTGCTGTGAGAATATTTGACCGATGTTTGATACTGATACCTTTAGGTTAGTTCTGTACATATTCTATGCCTTACTGTATGTATAAAGCTTTCATTATTTGTTTTACAGAATTATATCTAAGCATGTATAAACATTTCCTGCAGTAAGTTTATCTTGTATCATACATATTCTGTACAAGGATAATGTTTAGGAGAAAAATCTCAAAATCTCAATGGATGCAAATTCTAGTTTAAACCAATGAGAAATTCTTCCCAGAATCATGTGTCTGTTTGAAGTAGTTCTACACGAAGCCATGCCCTGCTGTTCACAGCTGACTGACTTCAGACAACGGCCCTTTAAAACTGCATTTTGTCACTTTTGCACACTGGAGACTTTTGGTCTGCAGGAGTTTGTTGGTTGATATTTCAGTCTCCAGAAATCCCTGACATGTCACCTAACAGCATTGACAATAAATAAACAATAAGCGCTTATTATGCACCCAAGGAGGCCCTTTCCTTTTTTTTTATTAGTTAATTGTTAAATGACTAAATGGTGCTTTTGTCATATTTTAATATATTTTAAAAGTATTCCAAATGGTCTTTAAATTATGATTATGTTTTTAGCAAAAATTTAAAAAACATAATTTTTGCATCAGAAAATTGCCTCTAAGTGGGCGGTACTGTGGGTGTGGAGTTCCCGTCATCCATCTGTTTACATGCTCTCCCACTAACTTACAGCCCCAACCTAACATTACTGGTGCAACAATAATGGTGAGCACTATTGGAGCTATCCAAAAAAACAGCTTTTAGCCAGATTCCAGCTCAAACAAGCAAAATGAAGACACACATAGATCTATTTGTCTACAACTGGATGGAGCAGAGCAGGGAGCTTGTGGCCTGCCGTAGAAGTAGGGTTGTTGGGGAAATATTAATTCAGCACTATATCAAATCCAATATATCATCTATGTAAAAATATCCACAAGATTTTATTTAATTAATTATTTTTGAGCAAATGTAGTTCAGCGTCTTACTTTTGTTTTCCACTCACTTTAAAAACCTTTATTTTCTCAATCATACTGTTAAAACCTCCGTTTTTTTTCTTATATTGAAAAATATTTTGTCATGGAAGTCCGACAATGTGGACTGATCCCTTCAAGAACAAATATTTCTTAATTTAACAAAAGAAAAGTTGATGAATTTGCTCGTATTGCATATGAGAAACAGTTGGAGTTCTTAGCATTGTGATCATTAAATAAAATTTATTTTTACCATTTTACTAACATGAAAGGCGCATTAATGTTCAGGTTGTTTTTTTCTTAGTCACACTCTTTTTAAAACAGTGTTCTGATACAGTCCAGGGATCTATATCGCGATAATTATCGTATCGTGAGATGTGTATCACAATACGTATTGCAATGCCAGACTCCTGCCAACACACAACCCTACATAGTAGGTTCATGTCACAGCTACAGGCTATTTTGATTAGAATTCTAATCTAAAAAGGATGTACCTGTGACGTGAACCTACTATGCAGGGTTTTTTTAAACTTGCAATTTCTGATTATTTCTTTCTTTATTCAAATAGTCAGAAATACAATTTTAAGCTGAATTTTTTAAAAATATATACTGTCAATCACCAGAAAAACAACGCAAGAAAACGTTTAAATAAATAAAATGCGATTTTCGTTGAAGTGGAAGCGCATGACCAAATGGTTTCAACTTGTAGAAAGCTTTTCTACTGTACAACAATCCCATTCACCATGCACACACACACACCTGGTGGCAACTTTGCAGCTGAACACTAGACAGCCTATAGCCACCAGGAGCAATACGGGGTGCTGTGTCTTTCCCAAGGACCCTTCGACGCATGGGAGGGAAAGGCAGGAATTGAACCTGTGATCATCAGATGTCGAGGTCGACCGCTCTTCCTCGGAACCACAGCCACCTGTGGATGGACAATGAGTGTGTGACCACACCCTCTGGTTTGTATTGGGCAGACCTGAAGTCAGTTTGACCCTTCAGAAACTTAAAAAAAGGGTTACCTGCATTGACTATATAAGAGAACTGGAATGAGTGAGTCTGGTGTCACCCAAAGAAAGAGGTGACATCAGTAAACTCCCTTTAATTTTTTAAACTGCTGCTCAAAAACACAAAATAATCTTGGAGAATTCTGCAAGACAAAAAGAAAAAAACCGTAAACACACATTTCCATCCAGCTTTTCTTTAATTCACTCCACATCCGAGGCAACCTTTTATTCCAAAATACCTTCTAAATTAACAGAGCAATATTTTACAGATTTGTTTATTTGACTGCTATTTTTTTTTCTATATTACATTTTATTACATCAACAAAAAATGCATAAAACATCATTTAAACCAAACCACAATCCACATGAAATGTTAAAAAAAAGATGACAAAAGTCTTTATAAATCATTTTTTCCTAAAATATCAAAAGTTAACAGATAATTTGGCTGGAAACTTTCAATAGATCCATCACTCATAAAGAAAAAGAAATCTTCCAGAATTCAGTAAAGCACAGGAAAAAAATAAAATAAATAACCTAAAATAATACATTTTAGTAAAACTTAAGACAGCGGTTACAGTAAAAACATTTTTGCTTTTTTTTGTTCTGTCTGTCCAACTAAAAATGCTCAAATCTTGTGAAAAGATTAGATAACCACAATAAATGAAACCAGTCCTACTCTCATGCTGGTATGTTTCAATTTCCTCTTAATCCCTCATAAAATAAAATTATTGAAATATATTAAAAAAAAAGACCACAAACGGATGCCCATAAATATTAATGCAGATAGTTTAACAAGCTAAAAAGTACCTGTTAAAGTTTCTGTCACAGCATGAACAGAGGATTTGAATCCGCTTCCTCACAACTCAACCTATATAAAGCAGAACAAACTTACTGGAGTGGATCTAAATGTTTTTTCACAAAATAAAAAATAAACAACTAGAAATGTGATCATATTGGATTGATTGTTTAATTAGTAAAACAAAATATCTAATAATTGGTTTGGAAAAATATAAGCAGCTAAAGTTTAAATTGCTTTTTTTTTTTACACAAACATTCCGCGCTCGCTTTTTAAGTATAAATGGTTTAAATTTGCTGAATATTTTGTTAAAGTGCCTTAGGGTAAAAACAAATAGAATAAAACATAAAAATGGAGAGTTGTGAGTTCATCTTTAGTATTTATGTTGGCATTTGAAAACACAAAGAGCAAATTAAAATTACTTTCAAATCGAAAGATCACTTTAAGCAGTTTTAACTTTTAAAATTAATTAACTAATTACGTTAACTAATCTGTTAGCAAAAATTAGCAATTGATTAAGTAAATATTGGTTAAATGTTTCTTGATCTGTTAATCAGATTCTTTTTTTTTAATCACATTTTGGTTTAATTTATTTTCTTAAATTCTCAATTGAGTTTGAGATGCAGTAATGGTCAAAATAAGACTTTTAAATACAGTAGGGACATTTTCTTATCGTTACAAATCATTTAATCTAAGACCTTAAGATGATCATTTCTGCTTGTTAATTGATTTGAGAGAGGCATCAAATATGGGGAATTTAATTTTCAACTTAGTTTGGATAAACCCTGCTTTCATATTTAGTTTAGTTCCGATTTAGTTTTTAAAACAGATTTTGTTAAAGAATGAAAGCTGCGTTTCTATGCTAGTTTGTGCTACGGGTTAATGAGACATTTTATCATTAAAAAAACAAGTTCACAAAACATTGTTAGTTTGTCACGACAATTTTAAACCATTTTAGTGTTTCAACACCTTAAAGCACCAACTTTTTGGCAACATTGTGTTACAGCTAAGACATTGCCGGTAGCTATTTTTTGTTGTTTTACTTTAACTTCCTTATAAATCCATCATAACAGTCATAAATTTAAAAAAAAAAAAACTTTAAGTTATCAGGTTTGCTGATTTTTTATCAACAGGCAACGGAAATGTGAAAAAAGATTTCAAACATAAAATATCTTCCTAATAATGCTCCACTCCAAACCCTTGTAGTTCCAGCAATGCTACATAGCTTAATTATAGAATTTGTACCGTTTATTTGCAACTGTAATTGGCCTATTTTTTTAAAGAAGGAAATGCTAGAGAAATTTCAAGGTCATTTCTGTTTGTACCCTCTGTGAACTAAAACTGAAATATCTAAATCTTTATGTTTGACTGTGGTAAAGTGACTAAATCACAGTGAAAGGTGATTACACCTTAAAGGCTGTCCTTTAAGCAGGAGAAACCCCCAAATTATTCCCATCATTCTGCATGTTCGTATGAAGCTCAGCATGCGTGCTCAGGGGAAGTCACCTGTTTAAGTAGGTGTACCCTGACTAAAACTTGAAATGTTTTTCCTCCCTCTGTCAGCTTGTCTAGCCAGCAAACACCTGAGGCTTGAGTGGTGACGGCAGGTTGTCGTCCATGTTGTTGGCATCAATGGCGGAAACGGTGGAGGGGATGTCCAGCGGATATTTCTGCAGGATGTCATGTACCTCCCGCTGTACATCCTCCGACCAGGAGAGCAGATCCGCCTGGAGGCTCTGGGCAGACTTCATTAGAGCTTCCTGTCGACTGGAGAGGCCTGACAGCAGCTCCAGATTGTGGTTGAGTTGGACCAGAACCGGGTTGGTCTCCCCGGAGTGGGGCCCCTCGGCTTCAGGGCTGCTGTATCGCGGGGAAGCTTGTCCTGACATGTAACGCTCAAATTCATCCTGGGAGAGGTTGAGAGATTGAGCGTCTAACTTTTCGATGAAGGCCACTGCACAGCACTACAGAAAAACAACAACAACACAGCAGGCGGAAATCAGGACTGGGACTGACAGATTGTTTACATGAAGCTGAGTCATGCAGACACAGATGGCATTACACTTTATGGAGGAGATTGGAGTTTTTCTAATAAAACTACATATATGCACTTATCAAAGTTGATGGAAATTTGTTTTAAAAACTGAATAAAAAATGACACCCACCCCTAACTTCATCAATTTGACTTATATCTAATCAATTATTTTCCGATTAAATTGAAATAAATCTAAATAACAAGTTTGCTCCGCCCACCTTAACAGCCTTCTAAAAAGAAACAGAAACAAAATGTTGCTTAAAGCTTCCATCCACCTGCCAATTTAAAAGACACAATCCTAAATGAACACACTGAAACTCTAATAAAGCACCTAATTTAAAAAATAATTATTTTCCACCACTATTAAATTATATAGTAAAACAAAAACCTTTTAAAATTATTAAAACTTGACTGTAATATCGTTTTTTTTTAAAAGTTCCACTCCAATATTTTTTTTAAATCTATGTTCAAAGAATTTTCAGTGGATTTTTATTTATGATTTTGCAATTTTTGGTCAAAATTTAGGACGTCGTTTCTGCAGAGCGACAGAAGCTCAATGAAAATTCACCTCTGAACTTTTGGTGCAGAGAAACCCCACCCCCCTTCCTCTCCCTGTAGCTGAGAGATCTCTGTTTGCATGCTCTCCTAGAGCCCAGCGTGCTTTTGTCACGAATAAGCTCTTTTTCAAACTGCATTTTTTTTGTCTTCTCCTGATTTGAAAATTAAAAAATACTCAACAAAAGCGATTTTAAGCTTAATTTTCTTCAAATATGTCCACCATTATCAGAAAAATACTGCATAAAGTCATGCAATTTTGATCAGAGTGCGTTGGAATTGGTCTCTTTTTTTCTCTGCCTCTAGTGGTCATTCGAGGAACTGCATTGTGTAATTTGCATTATACTTCCTGGCTTCCGTCAAATTCAGGAATAGATGTGGCGGCTTGATGCAAACAGCGGAATTTAAAGCAGATTGATGCAAAATGAAATTCTAAATGGTTAATTATGATGAAATAAAACTACTGTTGAGCTCCAGCAAAGAAATCTAAACGTTTCCAAACTGAAACTCAAAGATAGTCACACAAGATTTGACTGCACTAATTTTTTTCTTACTTCAGAGACAACGTCCTCTTTGAGTCGTGCTAATAAATCAACTCTGATAAGTAGATTAAGATGACACACATTTTAGCAATCACGGTATTTTGCAAATTACTCCTACGATATCTTATTTACAAAATACTGCAAAATACAAGATTAAGATTCAACTCTATCACAATACCTGTATTTTTTTTTTGTTTTTTTGTCTTTAAGTGTCTTATTTTCCATTTTAATCTAATCAAGAAAGTTTTTCACATGCAAAATAACTTTAGTTTAAGAAAACATGTCAGTGACTAGAATTTATTTCTTTAAAAAAAAAAGTCTTGGTAAGATGCTTTTTATGCTCATTTATAGGAAATTTGTCAAATTTTAAGAATTTTTGACTTACTTCTATGAGGTTCAGTTTTTGCAAATTTGTAAATCTACAAATTTAAACAATTTCGATTTGTTTAGCTGTTTTCCAAGTTCAAGTTCATGTTTTTAATTTAGTTTAAAGTAAATCAAAGTTTAACCAAACAAAATGACGTCAAATAAGCTCAAGGCTTCGACCTCAAACTGAATCCAACGGGATGTAAAAATGAAACCCAACCAGGTTGGTGAAGTAGTATCCGTCCTCTCCGGTCATGAGCCTGCTGGGGATGCAGAAGCGGGTGATGTACTGGATGTTGGACTGCAGTCGGGGAGGGTTGGCCTTGAGGACGATGTAAATGAGCGCTGGGAGAAAGTCGTCCGCGGAGGCCGGCTCGTTCTTGGTGATCCGGATGGCGCTGAAGATGTGTTTGCTGCAGCGTGTGACGCACGCCAGTTTTTCCCGGGGAACTTTCTTTGAATCCATTTCAATGACATCTGAAACAGATGCAGAAACAAAAGAGATTCTTTCTTGATCTGAGCTAAATCATCCTTTACGTTTCAGATTTTTTTTCTTCATCGTATACAGTCCAGTTCTTTGCATTTCCCTCTGATTTAAAATGTTTGTTTTCTGTCTTGAGTGTCTTGACTGCCTGGTGATGCTGTAGGGTTAGATTTACAAGACTTTTAAATTTTTTTAAATAGTAGATTCTAAGTCTAAATGATTCTCCTTTTTTAGATTGGACATCTATCATTTCTTCTTATTAAGCTGATCCAAAATGCAGCGGCTACTTTTACTCTGATTTGAATTATAGAAAGATATTTGATTTTCATTGTGTTAGTTTTTCTTCTTCAAAACCAGAATTTTCTCAGATAAAAAGCTCCAAAAAGCCAAATTCCATAATAACTTAAAGATTTTACAATGGAGTTTTCAAAAAAGAGTGGAAGGTGGGGTTGCAGACATTCTCTTTAGGTTAGATCCTGAAATAAAAAAATTACTTTTTAAACCAATAGCTAAGTTGGTCCAGTTGACTAAGAGTTTGTAGTTTAGCTGCTATAAACCTTTACTGAAACCTTTTTTTTCACAGTGGTCCCTCGTTTAAGCTGAATTCTTTAAATAACCCCCGATTGGTAAAATTCCCAAAGAAGTCCTCTTTATTGTTTACAATAATTGAAGATGTTTTGAGGCTTCATCACCAAACACCTAACACGCTTTTCTCAGTCAGACATGAACATTTTCACTCTTTTGTTTAAACACTTAAAGTTCAAATCTTCACAAAAAAATAAGTCCAGTACTATATTATAAAATGAAAACGAAAATCTGCAAGCAATCAAATATTTTTGTAGATTTGGCAAACTGAATGCATTCTTTAAAGGAGAGATGGCACAGAGGGGATTGATTGACAAAGTCTACAGTCAATCAGAATGCAGAACACAATACGCTGTTGGGGAAAAAAAAAGCTTGCAAAATTGCAAAAAAAGTGAACCGAGTTATTGCAACAGAACACTGTACACTTTGACCCGATTGGTTCTGGTCCTGCTGATACTTCCTTTCTATTGGATGTGAGTCATTATTTTTCACAGTCCGTGTGCAGTCTCTGTACGTATCCATTTGAAAACATTTTCAAACATATTTGCGGATTTCTGATCGACGACTTTTGCTAAAAACAACTGAAAAAGTTTGACCTAAAGTAGAATTAATTTGAAAACGCACTTCAATTCAAATTATTAATTTTAACATGTTTTTGTGGCATTTTTCTGATGATGGAGGACATAAAGAAAATTAAGTTCTAAATTACATTTATGAAAGGGTCTGTAAGCTAGCGGTAAAACATGTAAACTCTCAGCGTGGAGGGGTCCGTCAATCATTCACATAAAACGGGGTTGTTGCAGTGGGTTATTCCAGGTCTGGCTCTTTGCCTTAAAACCCAGTATTTTATGGGGATGTCCTCTGTGATCATAAATCTCAAGTGTCTCAAGTGTGGACAGTTCCCCAAATTATCACTTTGGGTTTTAGCCATGTCATTTTACTGTTTGGTGGAAAGGGTTGTGGTGATTTTGTGTGTTTTATTATTTTAGTTATATCATATTTTCTGGAGTAAAAGTTTTTCATATTTTAGCCATGAGTGTGACTTATTTGTTGTTTATTTATTTAAGTTTTAAACATAAATAGGTCTTTATAAGATTAAAAAGACTGAAAAATCAGACATAGAGACATGATAATCAATGTTTTTGTAGAACCATTTAAAATAAATCAACCTGATCTATCGATATCATCGACGTCTTCTGTGCGTTTCAAATAAATGCTTTCAAGTAGCGAATAGGTGAAAAATTTGATGGTGGCTTCTCCCATGCGCTACAGGAGGGTCTTGTTTATGAAAACATTTTTAGACAGGCATTGAGCATCCAATTTGACCTGTGTCAAAAAAAGGAAGTGGATGCAAAATTGATGCGTGTCAAAAAAGAGGCAGTAGATGCCAGTTTGATGTCCAAACGTAGCATTACGCTGGGCTTGGCAGATTTATTCTGAGACTTTCTCCCAAAAGTGCGACTTATACCTCAGAGAGATTTAGGTATGGCTTGCTTCTTCTTGATTAGATATTTTTTGCTCCTGCGACTTATTCTCCGGAAAACACGGTAATTGTTTTAAACTTCTAAAGCACTTTGTGTTGCTGCTCTATGCAAAGTGCTTTATAAATAAAGTTTAAATTGAATTGCTCCACAGCAACAGTCCCACCTCCAATTTAAAGGTGAATTTCTAATGAACTACTGACTTTGCAGAAACTATGAAAAAAAAGTGATACACATTTTAAAAATGTTTTTGCTAAAATCAGCATAATCATAGATAAAAAAAAACCATTGGAAACACTCTTAAAATAGATCAAAAGATGATCAAAGTAGGACTTAAAATTGATCTAATACATAAAACATTCAGAGAACCTTGTTTTCCTTGTGGCTTTATTGTGTGACACTGAGGGGTCTTTAGCAGTCAGTTGGTCCAGTAAAAGTGAACTGATCTGAACTCAGCTCAGGTCTCTAAAGGAAATGAGGTTCGCAATAGATGTAACCACAAACCTGTTATTGCTTTGACCACATTCTCAGAGACTTCTGGGATCTCCTCATCCATGGACACAAACAGCATCTGGATGGTTACCCAGTGCAAAGCCCTGCAACACAAGCAATTGATATTACGCTGATTGTTGTAAAGCCTGCAGCCATTTTACTCCACACATGATGTCAGACAGATGCTTTAATACAGTCATGTCCCTCCTGGGACGACGACACGTGCAGTCGGCATCTGCCGTTGTGCATTCACATGTGAGAAAAACACCAAGACCTCAGCTAAAAATGGATGTGGCGTAATCTAGTGCACAGACTCAGACAGCAGTTTTTACAGGCGGCTGAAAAGACGAGTGCCGTTTCAGTGACGTTTTCTGATGGACTTTTAGTTGGAGAAAGGCAAATGATCACATTTTAATCACTGAAAAGAAACAATAGGATCAGGGAGTGTTCAAAACATTGTGTCACCTGATTCTCTCCTGTATGGCCAAGTCTTTCTTCTCATCATCTGTGATTTCAGGACAAAAGACGCTCTTATACAGACGAGACATGATGTACTTTTCCACTTGGTCCATCACCTGCTCCACGGATTCAGAAGAGCCTGATGAACAAAGATTTATGAGACACGAGGTGCTGCTGCTGCCCCCTGGTGGCTTGTCCTGTGCACACATCTTACTTTTGCAGAAATTCTAACATTTTTTACAAGCTCACCTTTGAAATGGCTCATCAAGCGATCGGTCATGTTCTGGTAGAAATCCTGCACGCACTCCGACATTTCATCCGTGCTCAGGTCCTGTAGAAACCGCAAACGAAAAACTCAACTCGGATTCCGACGACGCCACCTCACTGAACTGGAGATTCCTTAGAAGTTCCCCCATACTTATAACAGCAATATTTAAGGATAGCACACCTTTTTGGTTGACATGTTCATTAGAAAGATTCTGCATTGTTTGTGGATTTCCCTGCCGGGTCTCTGCAAGTTCTTCAAGAACTCCACAAAGTCCTTGGTCACTTGATCCGCCTCAATGCTGGCGTGGCGGCTGGTGGACGGACTGGTCGACTTGGTCTCCGAGCCGTCTGTTAAATACAAATTAATGCATCAGAATTTGGATTTTTTTTTGTCAACATTTACTTATTTGTTCATCAGAATTTAGAATCCTGAAAGTGAATTTGAAAAGCTGTATGTAAGTACTGTATGGATTATGTCTTAAAAATATAGCACAGGGTTTTTGATTTTGGCTAAGCTTTCCTCCTCCTCGTCCCCCTCTAAAGAGAACATTGACATGTTCAGCTTTTCAACCTCCAGCTCTGCCCCTTTCCTCCCCTCAAAGCCACCGTCTTTAAATCCCCTGTCTTGCACACCTTTTCCTTTCCACGCTCTCTTGCTCTGCCCTATTGACCCCAAAAATCTGAAATCCTTTCTTCCCTCCTCCTTGTAATTTTCCTGCTCCACTCGGATCCCTCTCACCCTTCACATGCTCTCTGTTTGGCTTCATTTTTCTTTGATCAGAGTGAACCTCCACCTCTCCAAATGTCCTTCAGCAGCTGTCTGATCTCACTATATGATGGTCTCATCCAGAAAAAAAACGGTCCGACTTCATCTGTTAGTTTGTCCATCGATCGACACCAGGTCCCACCTCCACTTTCAATTCCTCTTCTTCATTTGGAGCACAACTCACGGATGTCTTTGAACTTTGAGTAAATTGGAATTCTTCACATGATGCACAAGGACATCAGTTTCGTTCTTAAAAACCTTTCTCGCCAGTCAACTCGGCAAAGGTGGAAGCGATTTACAAAAAACTATCCCAAGAAGAAAGCTTGTCAACAGTCAAATACCATCTACACATAAAGTTCTCCTTGCCAAGATAGAGCTGAGAGCGTTTGGATGCAGGTGAAAAACAGAGAGCAGGAGGAGCTGCATCTAAAAAGGAGCATTGGTGTGTTTTTCAGTTCTTTGTGGCTTGTGCAGGCACCTTAAGGGACCTCCTGAAAATGGATGTGTTGGTTCACTTCAACCTGTTGCCTGCAGCATGCCTAAAGAAAAAAACTATACAGGAAGAATTTTGCCTTACGAGTTCACAAAGTTGTCTATGATCTTAAAACTTAGTGTGGGCCACCGGCACAGATTTGTCCATTTTTCCCCCACAGACAGTTCGTATCCACCCGAAAGGGCAGTTGTCATTAAGGCTTTCCTTTGCATTCAAAACAGCAAGGGCAAAACTACAATGTGAACTCTTCTTACTTCTTCAGGCACAGCTGTTGTGTTTATTTTGGCCACTGTCAAGCTCCAGTTCTGCATCTGAAGCCTGACTTGGGATCAGCACATCCAGGAGGTGCTTTGTTTGCAAAGAAGGGGGTGTTTGTCACACGATTGTAGCTTTACACTGACTCTGACCAATATATAACAGATCATGTTAGGAGGTTTAGCAGCTGATTTTGGGTGAAGTGTTCTACCCAAATCAATGTCTCGAAAATCAAAATGAAGAGCTAAAGCTCATAAAAATCCTGTTTGCGTGAAGATAAAGGTTTCCACTTGAATCATCAATTTCTTTTATGGTAAATATGCTAAGAACTGGGCTGTGATACGAACTACAAAACAGAACCTTTCTTAGAGGCGGTGCGCGATGAGGGGCTGAAGAACTTCTTAACAGTGGTCACTTTCCGGGTCTTCTCGTTGGTCTTCTTTTCCTCAAACTTGGAGAAAGGAGCCAGGGTGGCGTGTCCTGGCTGAGGGGCGGACACAACTTGGCTGCTGGCGTACGCTGCCTCCTCTTCTCTCTGCAACCTGTAGCCAGGAAAAGTTGGCAGAAACCGTCAATAACCAGCTGTCAAATTAAAAAAAATAAATAGTACTTAAGTTGAAAGTATAAACATCTTTTAGTCATATTTATCCTAGGCTGATAACGATAATTTTTTGCAAAAAATGAATCTGCACAATCTCAGTTTTGCTGTCTCGCTTGGCAGCTTTTTAAAGTCTGTTTAGATGATTAACAGCCAGACACATTTTTAATGAAGGCAAACTCTCACTTTTCAGCCAAAGCCCAGTCTTCCTGGATCTGCTTCTGTCGCACCCGCTGGTACTCCTCTCTCCAGCACTTGGAGCACAGGCCCTGCCATGCTGAGTTTCCATAGTAACCGCATCCTTTGTTGCACAGCAGGTCTGACTGGTCCACGTGTATGCCCCGCCGCTCCGTCCGCTGACTCATGGTGCTGGATGACCTGAGAGGAGCATTTTACATGATTTATTAGCAGCTCTGACGGCACTGTTGATTCATTTTTGGTACAACCTAAAATACTGAATCAGGCATACAGCTGCTTTAAGACAACACTCTGCAAAAAAAAACTCTGCAAAGCAGACATACAGCAACTAAGATGAAGGTAAACATGTTAACATTTATTTGAGTAGAAATAGTTTACAAAACATATTTTTTTAATTGTTCTGTAAGTTAGATGACTGACCCAGAAGCAGTCACGGTGCAAATCTTAACCTGTGATATGCTTTACTGTTTTAACTTTGTGGATGCCACTTTAAACTGTCAGGGAAAAGATCATCTTTGAAATGTTTTTCTAAAGTGAACAGTTCCAAGTCTTTTTAACTAACTTTTGTTTTGGAAATCAAGATACAATTGTTACGATAAGTCTGTAGTAGTGTAGGTTTATATGTACAGAACAAATTTTAGGAAAATAAAGTTGTCAATTTTAAAGCTCCATGTCTTTTTTTAAACTACACAGAGCCTCTTGGTCTTTCAGAAAAATTATGATCACAGTTAATTAGACAGTTGTTTAGTAGGAAATTAGTGGCCCCTACTGGTGAAACTGCAGAATGCATTCTGGTGTATGTTAATTGTGGTTTAGGTGTATTTGAAGGCTAAAATGAGATGTGCTAAAAAAAAAAAAAAAAGCTAATTACAGTGCTTAAGTGAAAGATTGATTGACAGATCAATTAAATACATTTTACTTTAATGTTCTATCTTTATGTAAGGAATAAATTACTATTGCTTGCTAACTGCTAATTAAAAATACTTTTTCTAATGCAATAAACACAAACTCTGCAATTTTAGAGTGAAATATATAAACTAGAATACAATTTTAATGGGAGCTTGCCTTTAAATGAATAAAAGAAGGGGTAAACAAAAAACATTACTTTCTTCTTTTTATAAAAATGGTGGTGTGTGTAAGTGAAAATACAAACCACATTTCAACAAAACAAAAACAATTAATTTACTCTATAAAAACATGAGATAAATGTTTTAAAGGGTTACCAAAAATACAGAAATGTTCATTCAATCTTTTTTACAAATTTTAAATGAAACTATCATCTTGTTCTTTTCATTACAGTCATGTGAACCCTTGACCAACAGCCGTGCAATAATAACTTGTCATGGATTAGTTTTTACTTTAAAGGAGCTGACATTTCCCTGTTGTAGTTCCTGCACTCATAAAACTACTACGTTAGGCACAGAAGGAAAAAAAACTATCAATTTAAACAACACTAATGTATAAATTCTGTTTACAATGATTTATTGACATAAATTGTACTTATTCCTTCTTTTTTACTATAGACTTCCATAGACCTGTTAAACTTTTGGATTTTATATGATTGTTTTATTTGTAAATTGAGATTTAAAAGGTCAAATTAATTTAAACCTGGAGGTCAGATTAGCTCTAAAGATAAATCCACTTCTTTGCAGACTTCAAGTTTGATATCACACCTCAGTGGTTGCACTCTCCCAGAATCAAGAACAAATCATTAAAAAAAAAAAAAAAACAATGTGAGAACAAAGCGATGACGTGCAGAGCGTTGCTCGTGGAAACAGATCTATCATCCACATCTGCAGCCCATCTCTGCTTTAAAGTGAGGTTCTGCTTTTATACTTTCAGTATCACATCAGTTCTTTTTCAACAACAGCTGACAGATGTTTGCACAGAAGGTGCTTTGAAAAACATAATTACCCTCAAACAGCAGTCAGTCTGTGATTGAAAGACAAACAAAGGAAAACTTACTTTTTTTTGACATGTAAAAAGTCAGTCTTCATATTTTCAAAAAATACTAGATTTTTTTTTAAGTTTAGAAAAATCATATGCAGTGAAGTAAAATATTTTTAAATGATTTATTTTTTTACCCAAAACTTAATCATGGTCGCAGTACAAATAGCTAAAAGTTATCAGACGATGTTCTAAAACAGAGTTGTTTTTTTTTACTCCTGTTAAAAAAATATTTTATGAGGATGTTGAACGTAGGAAAGTAACACAAACATATAGTGTAACAGATTTTATCTCATGTTTGTAGATTTTAATCATGTTATGTATAATTTTTCCACCAAATTAAAAAAAAAACAAAAAACAAACCACCTTTCAGACAGCATTGTGTTATGCTTGTCTGTTGACTTTATTCTGGACAGTATCAAACAGATAAGCAGAGGCAGGTTGAAATTAAACAAAAAATGCCTCAATGCAGTTGTTTTTTTGGGTGCAGGATAAGATACATCTTACAGATCAACATCCGATCTAAGACTACCACTGATTTTAACTCACTTAACTGATTACTTGAGTTATCAGATTATTTAAAATATGATGTAAACACGATGGCATGATCTGACAGGGGAATGTTTGATTAAAATTTTTTTCAATAATCGGTCTTATTTTTAATAGCATGCAAATCAACATTAATACAATGTATTTGTTTGTTTTTCCTACACCAACAGGTGTAAAATCACAGAAACATATATCCTGCAGTGTGTTTTGAATGCTTAAACAGGGACTGCAGTGGTTATTCACTAGGTATAAACGATCGACCTTCTGTTATGACTTCTTCGTCCATTTAAAATGCAAATTTATTTGGCTAAATGAACTGTATATCCGTGCATCTCAACTCATTTACTCGGATTTTGCTCCTTAAACGCCAGTTTAGGTAAGAAAGCTAACAGACCTAGCTTAATAAGCTAACACGGAAAATGCCCACAGGGTGAAAACCTCCACTCGGAGTCAGACAGTTTCCATGTTTTTTGGGAATATTTCCTTTCCCTTGGAGGTCAACTTCTGGACTCACATACCTGTTTAGTTTTCACCGAACAGGAGCAGGAGACGTCCGCCGCCTCCTCCTCTTCGTTGCAGAATTCGAGAAGGTGACGTCACGGTCTGAATGCGGAAGTGCAGTGTTTTTTTTGTTTTGTTTTTTCCAATAGAAGATAGCAGAGGGGACAGAAATGACATTTTGTTAAAAAAGGCATGTATGATTCTGTTGTTTTTCCGGGCAAAATTAAAACAGGATTTTCCAACAGTGTGTGTCACTTAGAGATAGAAAGGAAACATTTTCATCAATGACAGTATTTTTAAAGAGTTCACAGATTTCATTAGTAACAGCATAAAACAATGGCATATTCTTTGGGAGGGACAGCAAGGTTATACTTTAGGTTGAATTCTTCATATCTAAGTAATTGTCCATTGTGGTTAAAAAGTTGACCCACCAGTAGGATATTATTGTTAAACCAATTATCATAAAATAAAGATTTGTTTTTGTATATATCTGTTATTCCAAATAAAAAAATTATGTGGGGAAAAATTATGCCTTTGAACAAGTGCCTAAGAAAGAAGTGCCTGTTTGTGGAAAGCAGAGAGGTTAACTGGGATTTTGTCAATATTATAATCACATAGGAGAAAAAAATGGAGACCACCTACATTTGTAAAGATATGATGCGGAAAAATATTCTAGATGGAGAGTGGATTCTTTAAGTATGATTTGATCCAGTTTATTTTAAAAGTGTTATTTAAAGTAAAATGTATATGTATATGCCGTCCCCTGGCATTCTCAATATTTATCTTGTCATACAGTGCTATTCTGTATTCTTGTACTTTGGACAATACAAAAATGAAAAATAAAAAAGTTTTGTTTTTGTTTTTTTAATTAACTTTATGTTGCAACTTAAAAAATAAACAGGAAAAACAATCAATAACAAAGATCAAGAGGCTTTTTTGGAAAACAACAGAGTATGAAAACATCACAATACAAATAAAACAAAAATAACAACAAAACAGTCTAAAAAGCTAAGAAAGAGAAATAGCCTAATAGGTTTGCATTAAGTTTCTACAAAAATTATATCTGTGTACCATTTAAATTCATAAATTTAAGCATTTAAAATAATGCTAATATGTCTTTTTTTTTTAATCAAATCTATTTAAACTTAGAATGGTCTTGTTTTTGTTTTTTTGTAAATGAAAAATTCTCCAACATCTGTATGAAGTTACAGCTATAATTATGTCAATATTTGTTAATCCAAATGTTTTGGTATTGTTATCTCTGGTTAACTCCAGACAAAATCATTTCTAGAAAATTACAGTCAGAGATCAACCATTTTTTACTTTCACATCTACAAAAGGTGCATAACTCTTGTTCATAACCAAAACAACACAGCAAAAACGTAACAAAATGGTATATGTTAAGGGATGTTTGAAGTAAACTTCATTTATTTGTGAGTAAAGGGAAATTAAAAATATCGCCCCCTTAAATGTTCTTTTTCCTTAGCAAAAAAAAATTGTGCACAAAGTTTGATGGATGATGGAAGTGATGGATGGTATATGCAAAAAAAAATATTTGCAATTTGCTTGTGCTTTAGATTGAAATTAAAACAGGGATTTCATGACTTTGTTTCAGTAAAAATTTTCCTGATAATATGGTGGATGCGCTCTAGAAATAAAAATGTACAATGCGTTGCTTTGAAAGGCTTGTCAACAAATTAAATTTGAAATACTTTTCAGGAAAAATTTAACTATATATCTTATGACATTAACTCTTTGTCTATGACATTTACTGACAAATTTCCATAACCCTGGAAGAGTGAGGATGCTCATCTGACTGTTTTAATGATTGAGCTCATTTTTTAAAATACAAATCATAACAATAGAAAATGTCTATAATTTTTGCTATTATTATTATAGCTTTTACTATTTAAAATAAGATCTAGGCCTGGAAAAGGGTGTACAAGTTTAGAAATAATATAAAAACTAACAAACTTTAACTACTTGTGAGTTTACGGACTCAACAGGTATTTTATCCCAGATAAATATGTAAGTTGTTGTAAATGCATTTCAATAACTCGTGCAAATTAAATAATGGGTGTAATTTCTGTATTACATATTTTTCATAAGATAAATATGTCAGGTGCCTGAATCCATATTTGCTCTCACTCTTAATCATTAGTTTACATAAAATTAACAGTTTTGACCAATCTTTCCTCACAATTGGTCAAAATTGTTATCTTAATTACTTAGCAGAATAATATTAACACATTTTCAATAGCTGATCGCTGCTGAGTAATTAATAAAACATGGCAATGCAGAGATTTCTTTCGACAGCAGCCAAAATGACGTCAGGTTTGGTTGCAGAGATTTTAGGGGCGGGACTAGAGTGTCAACCATCCGTGGAAGCTACCTTTTAGCCAATAGGAAACCCGGAATTTCTCCCACTGCAACACAACTGACATTAAAATAGACCAATGATGAGAAAGAACTACCATCCACCGCAACTCAGTGGATATAAAGCTCCAACCGTTTCATCCGCGCCATCGTCTCTTACATCGGCCGCTCAATAGTCGAAACGTAAGACTCATTTCTCGAAAAAAAAAAAAAAAAGAATTGCACTAGTATAACTTCAAGGACGAAAAATGGTACGTACGAAAGACAAGTAACAATTGCAGAAAAATTAACTGTTTTAAAATAGAGAATGGAGCATCTAGATTTAAGGTTTGACTAAGATATTTCTAAGGGAAAGATGCTATCTACCTCCAACCAATATTGTACATTTTATTGTGGGTTATTTTTTTTAACGACATTTGAAAAGTAAAGATTTTTTTTTAACCCAGTTCAAACTGGTATTTGGCGGTCAGAGTAAATAAAGGAGGGTTTCTAAAGTCATTAGGCCCTGGATTTAGCGACATTTTACTTCCTCCTCATCCGCCTGTTATCAACAAACTGCAGCAAACCGGTATGGTGGAAAAGGTGCCTGGAAGAAGAATGAACTATAAATGTCTTTTATAACAAAAATACTCATATTTAAAATAAGGATATCAGTTAAATTTGCCGTTAGCAGGGCGGCACCAACATTGAGGGAGGGGCAGGTTTGCTTGTTGCCAAGCAACTGATTTTGGTCCAAAAGCTTTGCACTCAGAGAGGGTTGGGCAGATGAGCAGAGTACCACACTTTTTTCAACATATAAACACTGATTTAAGATGTTTATTTGTATTAAAATTATTTATTTTTTTAAGAAAAAAATTAATATTCAAAAAGTGGATTGATTGCATGTTTAACATTGTTCTTTCTTTCCTCCAGCGTGAGTGTATCTCAGTTCACGTTGGTCAGGCTGGTGTCCAGATTGGCAATGCCTGCTGGGAACTCTATTGTCTGGAGCACGGGATCCAGCCTGATGGGCAGATGCCCAGTGACAAAACCATTGGAGGAGGAGATGATTCTTTCAATACCTTCTTCAGTGAGACGGGTGCTGGAAAGCACGTTCCTAGAGCTGTGTTCGTTGACCTGGAGCCCACAGTGATCGGTTAGCATCACTTCCTGAGGAACATCATCTGACAGGTAATCAGGTTTTTGTAAACCAGTAATTCAATCTCTCCTGGTCTCATCAGATGAAGTGCGCTCTGGGACCTACCGGCAGCTGTTCCACCCTGAGCAGCTGATCACTGGCAAGGAGGATGCTGCCAACAACTACGCACGTGGACACTACACCATTGGTAAAGAGATCATCGACCTGGTTCTGGACAGGATCCGCAAACTGGTTGGTAAACTTTAAATAAGAACTTTTCAGATTTTGTACAACAACAAGAGCAGAGCAGGTAACACTCGTCTTCATGTGTCTTCAGGCGGACCAGTGCACTGGTCTTCAGGGCTTCCTGGTGTTCCACAGCTTTGGTGGAGGCACGGGCTCTGGCTTCACCTCTCTCCTGATGGAACGTCTCTCTGTGGACTACGGCAAAAAGTCCAAGCTGGAGTTCTCCATCTACCCGGCTCCGCAGGTGTCCACTGCTGTGGTGGAGCCGTATAACTCCATTCTCTGAACTGACACCCACACCACCCTGGAACACTCCGACTGTGCCTTCATGGTGGACAATGAGGCCATCTATGACATCTGCCGCAGGAACCTTGACATCGAGCGTCCCACCTACACCAACCTGAACAGGCTGATCAGCCAGATCGTGTCCTCCATCACTGCTTCTCTTCGTTTTGACGGTGCCCTCAATGTAGATCTGACAGAGTTCCAGACCAACTTGGTGCCATATCCTCGAATCCACTTCCCTCTGGCCACCTACGCCCCCGTCATCTCTGCAGAGAAAGCTTATCACGAGCAGCTTTCCGTCGCTGAGATCACCAACGCCTGCTTTGAGCCGGCCAATCAGATGGTGAAGTGTGATCCTCGCCATGGCAAGTACATGGCCTGCTGCCTTTTGTATCGTGGGGATGTGGTTCCCAAAGATGTAAATGCTGCCATTGCCACCATTAAAACCAAGCGCTCCATCCAGTTTGTGGATTGGTGCCCAACTGGTTTCAAGGTTGGCATCAACTACCAGCCTCCAACTGTAGTACCTGGTGGTGACCTGGCCAAGGTGCAGAGAGCAGTATGCATGCTCAGCAACACCACTGCTATTGCAGAGGCCTGGGCTCGTCTGGATCACAAATTTGATCTGATGTACGCCAAGCGTGCATTTGTTCACTGGTATGTGGGTGAAGGTATGGAGGAGGGGGAGTTCTCAGAGGCCAGGGAGGACATGGCAGCTCTGGAGAAGGATTATGAGGAGGTTGGAGTCGACTCTATTGAAGGGGAAGGAGAGGAGGAAGGGGAAGAATATTAGAGTGATTGAGGTGAAATTTGTCACAAATGATTTGGTTGCATTGTGATGTTTACTGATTTTTGACCAGAAATTCATCATTAAAATAACATCCACTTTAGGGATGAAACTATCAGAAGTCATCAAATTATACTTTGACAAATATCTGATTTATTCATGTTTTTTGTTCAAGTCAAAAGAATCAAACACCTGTCAAAAATTGACAAGTTCAAATAAAATGGCTTTTTCTGTCAAATACTGTATCAGTTTGGTTATTTTTTTAATCATTCATTTAAAGTGGGCTACTTATTTATTTGTTCCCAAAGTTGTTCCAAAATGTAAATTGCATCTACTACTGAGTTGCAGCACATCAAACACTAAATTATTTATGGTAGTTCTAATTTTGAAATGTCAAAATTTCATTTTATAGAGATTTTTTTTTCCAATTTAAGAAAAATTAATATTGTACTAAGACTGAGAAATGCATATTCACTAGCAGAAAATGGCTATGAGGATCCAAAAGTTGTACAGTAATGATATGATACAAAGAAGCTTAAATTTGATAACTTCACATGTATTTTATAAGAAAAGCAATTTGTGAAACTATATGGAGATAGTCCGTCCCCTGATCTGCATATAGTACTGATGGGTGTACAAGTTTTTCTGGCAAACTCTGGGACAGTAAGTATGTTGAGAAGCCTGTGAAAATGTTTCTTCTTTGATAAATTTATTTTGTACAAGCAAACTGCAAATTTGTCAACGTAAAAAGCTTTTGCAGCTGTCGACTCCAATGACTATAATCTTTGTTTGCTGTTTCCAGTGTTGAAAATTGCCATTTAAATCTATATTTCAACTCAAATTAGTCTGATTTTTAAGTAGAAGTTTGTCAAATTATTGAGGACCACAACCAATAGTTTATCAACAGAACTTATAAATGTACTAATTTACCTTTTTGTGTAAAATGAACAGTTTAGAGATCAGGAGTTGGTATCAAGGGTAATCCAATCGTTGGCGTTTGACTTTTTCCGTGTTATTTATAAGACGGAACTAATAACAGGTCGTGCTGTGCTTCTCTAAATCATATCCTACTGTTAGAGCATGTTTGAACCTGTTTGGAGTTTCTAAATGATAGAAAAGGATCATAGCTGCCCTGACCTCTCCTGGCTTGTTGTTTTCCTGTCATCCCTACCTCTGATTCCAGGTTCTGATTGACTGAACTCTTCTAACCCAACTGATAAGACAAAGAGAGCAGAACATCAAGCACGTGTGTAGACTGGAGTAGATGCTTTCATATGTCAAACTCTTTACTCCAACTTAAAAGCACGTACTGCACCGCACAATAAGTCCTTTCAATAACAAGGTATTGTTGAAGAATTCTATAAAAGTATAAAGGTAGAACAGATCAACAGCAGGCCCACGTTTCTACTAAAACAATGATGTCCCACATCAAAAAGTCAAAGAGTCAGTATGAAAGGAGGCAGATGTTCTCAAACATCTCGTTTCTTCATAACATAAATACTGCTTTAATAAAAAA
Organism: Oryzias javanicus; assembly: GCA_003999625.1. Classification (NCBI taxonomy): domain Eukaryota; kingdom Metazoa; phylum Chordata; class Actinopteri; order Beloniformes; family Adrianichthyidae; genus Oryzias; species Oryzias javanicus. The sequence goes on along the minus strand of CM012450.1, from coordinate 32,933,491 downwards.
GAATACAAAACAACATGCTTTACAGATTGCATATTCTCTGCCACAAAATAAATACATGGTCATGTTTTATGATTACTTGCCAATAACTCAACTGATTCATGATTTTCTTAATTGAGAAATCCATAATCTACAGCTGATAACAGTTTTCAACAGCTTTTGTCTGTTGTCTATCCTTCTCATCTTCTAAATTTTGTGATTCCTGCTTTTACTTTATACTCAAACATTTTTCTGACCATTGACCTATTTTTTAACTAATACAGTTAAGCTGCTTTATTATTTAGCTTTCTCACAAAATAGAATTACTTTTGATTATTTTACAAATTTCTAACATAATTATTTAGCTATATATGTGATGATTTTAACTGTTCTGATTTCAAATATTGACTTACGCCAGGAAAGGAGTGCTTTCACTTTTATTTTGGTCACTTTTGTAAACAATTTTTGAAATATTTAGCTTTGTATGGTCCTTGAAAGCTAATGGAAGTAACTTTCCACAAAAATATATGTACCCCTCAGAGATCTAGCACACCTAAGCACACTTTCAGCTCAAAACTCTATTCAAAAATCTTATTATTTATTCTCTTACTATTTTTTTAATCAAGTGCTTCAAAAAATACGATACAAAAATATAAAAAAAGGACAATCCAATGAACAGAAAAGCCTACTCAAAAGTATATTTAATATAAAGTGATTCTTAATTACTGTTGAAAATGAAAACATGAGTAATATATTTTTTATACAATTTACATTAAAGAATAACACCAAAAGGAAGAAATTAAAGAAAAAAAACTACAGACTATGAGGGCTCCTTTATGTAATAGAACCTAAAGATTTAAATATAAGAATATTTTTTGAGCATTGCATTTTTGTGAGAGATAGTTTTCAAATATTGCAGCAGTTCAAGTCTAACTGAGAAAAGTTCAGGCTTTTTATTAGCAAATCTACTTGTGTGTATATGGAATTTAGTCATAAATGTATGTATTTATTTAAAACAAAAACAAGCATCTTTAGCTAAAACTTTGACAACAAAAAAATACATTTTTATGATTACATTTTTTTAAATGATAAGAAAAGAGTTGTCAATGAATTTGTGGATGCTCTATAATTTAAAAGTAAAATTACGCAGGTATTTATTCTCTAAAGTTTTCTCTCTGCAAAAGTACTTTTTTTTTTTATTGAGCATTGTAAGAAGTACAATACAAACATGACAATAGAATTCAAGCTTATACAGGTAGATATTAAATGGCAAGGAAGAGAACAAAAAAATAAATAAATAAATAAAAAATAAAAAGGAAAATACAGGACAATAAGAAAACAAGAGACAAAATAAATAAATTAATTAAAACAAATAAATAAATAAAAAATAAAAATAAAGCAAGAGTCAGTCTTTTGATTTATTCACGTTATTAATTTCAGAGATTTACAAATGTCTAGTGTTTTTTGAGCTTTTGTATTCTTGGAGGTTGAGATGGTTTTTAAGTATTGTTGAAGTTCTATTTTAAGAGTCAAAAGTTCAGGCTTTTTGTTCATTACTTTACTTTTATGAACGTGAAACTTGGCCATGAATAAGAGCATGTTAATAAAAAAGAGAACATTGTGATCTTTGGACCTAAAGTTGTGGAAACCAAAAATAACATCTCTGTAATGCAATTGAAAACCATTGAAGATGGAGTCACTGATGAATTTGTGGATGTCTTTCCAAAACTTAGACGTAAATTCACAAGACCAAAACAAATGAGAAGTGGTTTCAGGTTCCTTCTGACAAAAGGTACAGCTTGTATTCAAATCATGTTTAAATTTAGATAAATAATGTTTTGCAGGGTAAAATCTGTGTAATAACTTAAATGAAATCTCTTTTACTTTGTTTGTTAGGAAGAATCTGCGTGGGAGTGTCCAAATTTTTTTCCATTCAAGGTGTTCTACAAAATTATTCCAATAAAAAGTGGCAGCGGGAATAGAAGTGTAATTATCTTGAAACAGAGCTCTTATTCTGGGGTTTAAATGTTTGACCGAAGAGAAGCACAAACTGCCAAGAGTAGACTGTATAACATCAGGGGGCTTGAGAAACAAGGGAGGAGCGCTGTGTGTACCTCTGAACAGCATGCAGAGACCAGACGGGACGGCATCAAACACCACAGAGAATTCTTTAGGAGTTATTGGAATAACATATCTATCAAGAAATTCAGAGTAATTGTATAACAGACCGGGTTCTTTAAATAATTGACTCACCAAAATAATCCCATTATTAAACCACTTATCTATAAACAAAGTCTTGTTTTTATAAAGAATATTACAGTTATTCCAGATAAAACAACCTTGCGGAGAAAAGTTGTGCTTAAAAATCAAAGCCCATGCCAGAAGAACCTGTTGATGAAAGTTTGATAGTTTCAGCGGGATCTTAGGAATACTGTAATTGCAGAGCAGCAGGAAGTTCAGGCCACCTAAATGCGAGAAAACAAAATGTGGGATAAAATTCCAGATAGATGTGGGATTTTTTAAGTATTTCCTAATCCAGTTTATTTTGAAAGTATTATTAAGGGCACCAAAATCAATAAAGTCTAAGCCACCTTCATCAGAGGAGTTTAAAGTAACAGATTTTCGAAGGTAATGGGTTTTATTTCTCCATAAAAAGTTATGTAGCATCTTGTTTACTGTGTTACAGATTGTTTTGTCAACACTCAAAGATTGGGCGGTATAGGTTAAGCGAGAGACTCCTTCCGCCTTAGAAAGCAAAACTCTGCCCTTCAGGGATAGGTCCCTCTGCAGCCACTGATTAAATATCTTTTGGGTTTTACCAATTATGGGAGAGAAATTTAAGGAAGATCTGGATTGCATGTTTTTAGCTATATGAATACCAAGATAAGTAACAGAGTCCTTTACCGGGATTCCATGTATGGACGTCACTAAACATTCTTTTACAGGAAGGATTTCACATTTATTCAAGTTAAGAGTGAGTCCAGAAGCTTTAGAAAATGATTGAATAGTATTGATTGCTACAGATACTTGAGAGGCATTCTGAAGAAAGAGAGCAGTGTCATCCGCTAGTTGGCTTATGAATATCTCTCTATCAGCCACAACCAGACCTCTAATTGGACTACGTTTAATTTGTGAATTAAGAAGCTGAACAGAAAGCAGAAACAAATACACAGATAGAGGGCATCCTTGCCTTACACCACGTTTTAATGAGAATCTCGGAGATGTGCCGCCAGAAAGTTTTATAGAACTATTACTGTTGGAATATAATGTTTGAACTGAATTACAGAAAAAAGGACCAAAGCCAAACATTTTTAGAGCCGTGATGATAAAATCATGTTCCAGAGAGTCAAAGGCTTTATAAAAATCTAAAAACAGAATAAAACCGTCATCCTGTACAAGTTCTGGATAGTCCATAATATCTAGAATTAATCTAATATTGTTTGAAATATGGCGATTCTGCATGAAACCAGACTGACTCTCGTCAATAACCTCATCTAAAACAAGTTTTATCCTGTTTGCAAGAGTCAGTGCAAGTATCTTATAATCACAATTTAATAGAGAGATTGGTCGCCAGTTATCAAGGAGCAAGTGATCCTTTCCGGATTTAGGAATCAGTGTAATGAGTCCCTGACACAGAGTGGGGGGAAGCACACCCCTGTCAATGCTCTCTTTAAAGCAGGGGTGGGCAAACTACGGCCCGGGGGCCACATGCGGCCCCTTAAGCTACTTAATCTGGCCCCCCAAATTAAAATACATTGAATCAAAAATCCTAATTATTGCTTTATTTTCATTGTATTTCTGGTTTCTTTTCATGAATGGTGTTGTTTCTCTGGCGTTCGTGTGTGTTTTTTTTGAGTCAGAAGGTGATTTTTCTGATTTCTTTGAATTTGCATTTTCCTCTGAAGAACATCAACCCATTGGATCACCAAAAAGAGAACAAAAATCCAAATTTAGAAATTAAAATTCCCAAATTTTCTGTTTTTAGATGAATATATGTGAATTTTAATCCAAATTAAAGCAGGTTTTTCTCTAAATTCCATATTATAGTTTTAGTTTATGAGGTTCATTACCAAATCACTCCTTCCATCTGCTCCTTGTCCGGCCCTTATGCCAAATTTTAGAACCCTTTGTGGCCCACAAATCAAAAAGTTTGCCCACCCCTGCTTTAAAGGTTTCAAGAAGAAATGGGGCTAAAGTGTCAGAGAACTGCTTTTAGAACTCGGCGGTCAGGCTGTCTGTTCCAGGAGATTTATTAAGTTTTAGAAGTTTGATAGCATCTGTGACTTCACTTAGAGAGATATCCCTATCACAAAACTCCCCATCAGCCTGACTCACCTGAGTGACATTAGTAATTGAACTAATCTGTGCAAAAGTACAGGCTGACTGCTACACTTCCGCGTGACGTTCGCGGGGAGTCACCAACTTGAAATTAGCCAATGAGAACTAAGCTTGTGTAAGATTTGACCAATAGGAATGAAGAAACAACTCGGGAACAATATAAAAACTCCGCCAGAGGAGGAAACGCCTATACTTCACTTTTGCACGAGATTCATTAAGATCTTCAAGTGGAAACTAGTGGCATCTTTTTAAAAAACATTTCTTTATCTTTAAAGAAGAAAATAATAATCGGAAAACATGGTAAGTTATTACACTTGTTTTGGTTTTGTTGAAAAATAATTCTTAGATGAAAGATCCGTTTTGTTGAAGGCAGTGAGTTTCAAACAAAATGTGAAAAATTATTTGAATTATTTTTATTTAGTCAATCTACTTGTTGAAAGTGCAAAAATGTAGTTTTGCAGAAGCTTCATGAAGCCACAGATCAGCTTCTGCTTTATTAAAGGGTGTTTGTGTCTCTGTTGCTTTGAACTTCAGGTACATCTGTTAAAGTGACTTTTTTGTGTTTTTTGTGAAACCGCAGCCTTTGACACGAAACAAAGCCTTTTCATTCCAAGCTGACTGTTTGATATGAAGCTTTTCAGGTGTTTGAAGCACTCCTGCCTTCATGTGGGGAGTCTTATTTGTTCCACATCTGCAAGCACAATGTTCTGAACTCCCTATATTGTGGTCTGAAACGCATAATGGCTTCTGAAGCTTTAGCTTTGGCTTCAATGATCCTTCACAAAAGAGCCTTTATCTTATCATGTGGCTCATGACCCTCATGCGGGTTAAAAATAGACATTTCTCCTGCCAGGCTAACCTTTATTTTTGTCACTAAGCATTATAAGTGTCATTAACAATATCTTTGCTTTTCCTCCAGCGTGAGTGCATCTCAGTTCACGTTGGTCAGGCTGGTGTCCAGATTGGCAATGCCTGCTGGGAACTCTATTGTCTGGAGCACGGGATCCAGCCTGATGGGCAGATGCCCAGTGACAAAACCATTGGAGGAGGAGATGATTCTTTCAATACCTTCTTCAGTGAGACGGGTGCTGGAAAGCACGTTCCTAGAGCCGTGTTCGTTGACCTGGAGCCCACAGTGATCGGTTAGCATCACTTCCTGAGGAACATCATCTGACAGGTGATCAGGTTTTTGTAAACCAGTAATTCAATCTCTCCTGGTCTCATCAGATGAGGTGCGCTCTGGGAACTACCGGCAGCTGTTCCACCCTGAGCAGCTGATCACTGGCAAGGAGGATGCTGCCAACAACTACGCACGCGGACACTACACCATCGGTAAAGAGATCATCGACCTGGTTCTGGACAGGATCCGCAAACTGGTTGGTAAACTTTAAATAAGAACTTTTCAGATTTTGTACAACAACAAGAGCAGGTAACACTCGTCTTCATGTGTCTTCAGGCGGACCAGTGCACTGGTCTTCAGGGCTTCCTGGTGTTCCACAGCTTTGGTGGAGGCACGGGCTCTGGCTTCACCTCTCTCCTGATGGAACGTCTCTCTGTGGACTACGGCAAAAAGTCCAAGCTGGAGTTCTCCATCTACCCGGCTCCGCAGGTGTCCACTGCTGTGGTGGAGCCATACAACTCAATCCTGACCACCCACACCACCCTGGAGCACTCCGACTGTGCCTTCATGGTGGACAATGAGGCCATCTATGACATCTGCCGCAGGAACCTTGACATCGAGCGTCCCACCTACACCAACCTGAACAGGCTGATCAGCCAGATCGTGTCCTCCATCACTGCTTCTCTTCGTTTTGACGGTGCCCTCAATGTAGATCTGACAGAGTTCCAGACCAACTTGGTGCCATATCCTCGAATCCACTTCCCTCTGGCCACCTATGCCCCCGTCATCTCTGCAGAGAAAGCTTATCACGAGCAGCTTTCCGTCGCTGAGATCACCAACGCCTGCTTTGAGCCGACAAACCAGTTGGTCAAGTGTGATCCTCGTCGTGGCAAGTACATGGCCTGCTGCCTTTTGTATCGTGGGGATGTGGTGCCCAAAGATGTAAATGCTGCCATTGCCGCCATTAAAACCAAGCGCTCCATCCAGTTTGTGGATTGGTGCCCAACTGGTTTCAAGGTTGGCATCAACTACCAGCCTCCAACTGTAGTACCTGGTGGTGACCTGGCCAAGGTGCAGAGAGCAGTATGCATGCTCAGCAACACCACTGCTATTGCAGAGGCCTGGGCTCGTCTGGATCACAAGTTTGATCTGATGTACGCCAAGCGTGCATTTGTTCACTGGTATGTGGGTGAAGGTATGGAGGAGGGAGAGTTCTCAGAGGCCAGGGAGGACATGGCAGCTCTGGAGAAGGATTACGAGGAGGTTGGAGCTGATAGTTTGGAGGAGAAGATGAGGGAGAAGAATACTAAACGGGATCGTCAAATTATTGTAAAAGGCTGCATGTTAAAGAATTTATCTTGCTTAAGGATCTGTGTACGCCGCAGACGATCCCTAAAACGAAAGATGGTTTCAGTGCCTTGAATCCCATAAACTTGCAATGTCTTTAAATAAAGCGCAACATTTAAACGTACTGAAAATAAATGTTCTTTAACTAAAGTTTTAACATGTTTAAACTGACTTAAAATATAATAAAGCGATTACTGTTATAAACGCTTGTGTGCTTTTTTTTTTTTTTTTTTTTTTTTTTTTTTTTTTTTTCCCCTCAATCCTTTAAGCAAAGCATATGGTGACTTCTCTCATTTTATTTTTTGGTTCACCATGATTCACACTTGTGTTTGAGTTTCAGCTCTTACTAACACACTCTAGCATGATTACTAAATCATTCTAGGGCTACACTAGAGTGGAAAGCTACTTTTTTTTTTCGGTTTGCTTAAAAGTTGCTTGTAAGTTATTTCTGCAAAGTTGATCTTCAAGTTTTTTAAAAGAACAATGAGTCATATTTGACTTTATGCACCAACTTAGTAAAATTGGATCTTAACATGGAGGCAACATGAGGAATAATTCATTTTACAGGTGGAACAGCTTTGTAAACAGTGTGCATACTTGCTAAATTAAGCAAGATGCTGACATTTCTGTATCTCAACCTCTAATCTACCAATGCTGCTGGATTTTATAGTCTTTGAAATTCAGATATTTAGGAGAGCTCTTTGTTTTCTAAGATTAATGGCATTTTTTGGCCCATTCTGAGAAGCAAAAAAATGGTTTTATTGTCATTACACAGAACAGTAAATTTGTTTTTGAATCTGTTTAAAACACTATTAAACATTAACACAAAATTAAAATGTTTTTACTCAAATATGAGGGCGTTGCCCACTTGGTTCTATAAAAGAAAAGCAACAACAGAACATAACACAACTGGAACAGCTGTGAATTCCATCCATTATTCAGCACCATACTCCACCTAGTGACCAAAACAAGTGATTACATCCTCATTTTGTCCACTTCAGTCCTCCTTTCATGTTCAGCTTTTGGGGGTGTAACAATTCAATTCAACAATTTGATTCATATAATTTGTGGTTGACAATCCAATTCATACTTGATATTGATTCATTTGGAATGATCAATCAGTTGTTATACCCCTAGCAGCTTCATACATCAGACTGGAACACATTTACTTAAAGTAATAAATTCCACGCTAGAAACAAGATACTGATATATGAATTATACACAGAGAAAAAGAGTATTTTTTTTCTTCATTGACTTGTTTGATGAGGCATTGCTGCAGAAATGGAAGAGCAATCACACAGAGGACAGATAGGACCTGTTTGCATGTACAAAGATCAGCTTGTGTTTCTGGAGAAACAAACTCTTTTTCATGCCAGAATTCCTATCAGAAATGCAATGCTCCGTCACATTCAGCAGTTTAAGCCAAAACTTAAACTTACTGATCAATCAATAAAGAAAGAAACATAGATTTTTCTTTAAAAACTAGAACTAAGCTCCTAAGCTGTTTTTATTTATTTAGATTGGTCCAAGATTTAAAATAAAGTTCAAAACAACTTTTTCCATTCCTTCTCTTGTCTTAAGCCCTAATTATATTATTAAAACTTCCTTCAAAGTAAGATATTTCCAATGTCAACAAACTTTAGTTTTATTCTTTTAATTGAACACAAGCTTTACCCCCTGACTTAAAAACAAGGCTGCGTATAGTCCTCTGTGTTCCCGTGAATATTTCTCCCTTTGATAACATCTCCCCGCAGGGGTAAATCAACACAGATAACCCTCAGTGTGTGCTCTGATTTCACAGTCAGAGCTCACCATGATCCTGCTGGGCCGCATGCTGTGCCTTCCCTCCCCAGCCACCGTGCAGGAGCTGTTCTCTGTGGCTCGTGATGCCAGCATCCTTCCTGATATCTCCCTGGATCCCGTCCTCACCTCCTTCCTGTCGCTGGATTCCAGCGCTGCGCTGCAGCATCACTTCGACTTCTTACAGCGAGGGATGAGCCTGCAGCAGCAGACGGCGTTCCGTCTTAACCTGACTGCTGCGGTGGGGGGCAACAGGGTCACTTATGGAGGAGTAGGGGTTGTTGCTTTGGCACTCTCCATGCTTTTTGACGTGGTTGCACAGCAAGTAGGTGAAATAATTTCCAAAATTAACATACTAATTTAAAAGCAATTTCATTGATCTTGTGCCCGTCAGGTCAGAGCACAGCGACCAGCAGGGGCTCATCTACCAACTCAGAGATCCAATGCTAAGAAAAGTTTGGGCATCAGCACGTCTTCCAGGATCGGGTGGATAATCCACAGATACCTCAGCATCATCCCTGGCATCGCCAACAATCAGGATGAGATGGCCGAGACCACAGAGCTCTACGATGACTTGCTGAAGCGAGAGCTGCTGGATCACTATGAGAGGATGACGAACAAGAAGAGGATGAGCACCGAGTCCATGCAGCAGTGGCTGACAGGAGCTGCGTTTCATTTGCACATGAGGATCCACCAGGTCAACCTCACACACACGTTCAGAGGATGCCCCCTATGTGTCCGCCTCTTGATTGAGACAGTCCGCAAAAAGTGTGTCCCAACAAGACAACAGAAGATTAGAAAAGAGGAAGTTTGAGCTCCAACAGAGACTCAATTGCAGTTTTATCTTAAAAATATACTCAGTCTTGATCGATTATTAAAAAAAAAACCATAAATGTAGCATACGAGATCCAGAGTAATATAATAAAAAAGAAGTAATCGTACCAAAGAAGGATATGATTTACACTATCTGTGTTTTTCATTTGACATTGGATAAATCTGGGCAAAAAGATAACTAAAAATGCTCAGAAGAGTTTGTTTTTTGTAGTTTTATGCCTAAAGTGTTTTTTGAACTTCCATCTGACTGCTGTTTTTCAACTACAAATGTGTTTCTTTCTTAAATTTTGATGTTTCTGAAAACCTTTTTAAAATATGTGAACAACACTGTGATCTGAAAGCACATTTGTTCCTCCTCCAACAGATACGGCTTCAGTCTGTGCCTTTTGGATCAGCGCAGTCATTCCGTTTGTCCCACAAGTTCGGCTTAGAGCATCTGATAACGAGGTACACATCATATCTGCGGACAAACATCCAAGAAGTTGCACCTCCGCCAACAAAAAAACCCTCCACCAAGGCAGACAGAAGAACCAAACCCACAAACACGACCCATACAACAACCCCTTTGGATCTCTCCAACAGCCTGCATTGCAATGTTAGTCTGGTAACTACAGCTGGAGCAGTTAATGATTCTAGGAGAATCAATGTGACAGGAAACAGAAGCTGTGCAACAGACAGCTTTGCTAAAACCTTAAGAGACACTGTACCGACAATAAGCACGAATACCACCGAAGGACAAGGAAACAGCCGGGGAACTTCTGCTGTTTATGACAGTGAGGAGGACAAGAACAATATGGGTCTATTGATCATTGAACCTCTAAGGAACATAAGTCACAGTGTGCAGCATCACCCATGTGAGTCTCAAGCCATTCAGGAGGCTTTGGTGGTTCGTATCATGAATGCTCAGGACCTGGAGCGAAACAGAAACTTTTTCTTTTCCCCCGAGAAAGTCTACCAGAGTCTGCTCAGGCAGACGGACGACTTTGAGCTCATAAAGGAATAATAAAAGTCAATAATGGGCTTCATTCAAAGTGTTGCTGATCATTTATGTTTGGTGAAAAGAGGTGTGGGAACTATTAGTTGAAACCAATGATAATGGCTTTCACCACTCTGCTGCAGTCAGGCAGCTGTTTGCAGCACATGACAGGATCCATGTGGAATCTCCATTTTTGAATCCACTTGAGGAGTTTTTCCTCTTCCTGGAGGTGGAAGGTATATGACTGGTGTCCACTTAACCAAATTGCTGAAGGCCACAAATGCAAATTGTGGTGACATCACAGCAGAGTCCTGCAGAGGGTGGACTCGGCTCTCAAGAAGATACTTTCTTTGCTGCATTGAAAGCGCTGATATTCGCTGTAATGTAGATGAAAAAATGTTAACTTGTCAATGATCGATTTCCAGCACTGTCTGTTTTAAAAGTATTTTCTGTTTCATATTACTTCAGTAAGATTTACTGAGCCAAAGGGAGTTTATTTTTGTTTTTTGCTTGCTTTTCTATTTGCACAATGCTGTGAAGGGTTGCAAATAAACACTGTAAAGTGATATTCAGTGTCTTTTTTTAAACTGAATTCTATTTTTCAAATATCTTCACATTACATGACATTGAGAAGCAATGCCAGAGAAATCAGTCTCAATAAAAACATGCTGAAATCTTTTGACTTGAATGTTCAAAGACGCTGGAATCATAACTTGTTATTTTTCACTGACATAAAAACTTGCTTTTGAAGCATAAACTACCCATTATGAGCTACTAACTTTCATTTTGAGAAAGTAACTTGATTTTGCAGGTTATCTATGTTTTGCAATTTTCACTAATAGTTTTGAGAAACGCCTGAGCAGTGGTGTAAACTTTAATACAGTTGTGAGAAATTAACAAAAACGATTGAGGAAAAAGTGCACTGTACTCTCCTGGACTGCAGGGGGCGACATCACGCTTGATAAAGTCAATTTAAAGCTGCAGAAGAAGGCCTTGCTATCTCATTACGCACGCTTTTCTTCTGCGTACGTGACATACCTCGTTCGTTTCCGCAAACTAACATGAGCTGGACAAGAAAAGACAACTGCTAAGCATCCACGCATTATTTCCTTCCAAGTAGGTGCATTAAATTGATTTATTTTTGTTATTTAAACATTTTAGGTTATTTCTAACGTTGTGAAAAGTTTTAGCTAATGTTTAGCTAGCAGGATATTCGGGCGATGCTCCTAAAGTAACAGAAAGATGTCGTCGTGTTGCTCAACTCCCGACAAATTTTGTATTTTTGTAAGAAAATCTAAATACCAGCGAACTTAAAGTTATCATAGTTGTTTTAAAATAAACCGCTTTGGTGTGCGAGCAGATGTAACGCTTTGAGTTCATGCTGGTGTTAGCTAATGATGCTAACTGCACATAAAAGGGGCTTTGTTGTGAATTCCTGTAGGCGACTCTCGTTTCACGCTTAGGTTTCATTTCTTCTGCAACCACAATTGAAATATCATTAATTTCTAGAAATTGAAACATTTGGTCTTTTTTTTTTTTTAATTGTTCTCTGAAGAGTTAATGTCTCATGAAGCAAGAGTAGACATACACAATGTTTAAGCTTGTTTCTTGATCTTCTGAGTCAAGATCCAAATGCAGCCAAAGCAGTTTCCCTTTGAACGAGCTACTCCCTGGAGATGCCACATGGTTAACAGTCAACGAAGTAGAAGTTATATTATAATATTCAGTGTAGTGAATTAAAATGTATTAAAATAATTTTTTTAACAAAGCTATAATTTGTGATGAAAGACACATGTTTGTACCTAGCAAAATGAAGTTCTTTAACATCAACCACCAGAGGGGTTTTAAAGTAGCTCATCAATAATACAAATTTTATGAGGAAAACACTTTTCTTTTTATTAAAATAAAGTTGGACTTGAATTGCGCATAGCATATTTCTCTTAATTGTATTTTATTCTATTTGAAGCCAGTAAGTCTGTGCAACTTTGCCTTCACAAAAGTAATAAAACTTAAAATTCCGCAGTGTCTCATTTAGGTACCGTTTGAATTTATTTGTAGTGTTTTTAAGGTTTTTCAGCTGTGACATTTTTTCTTAGTTTGTTCTCTGGCATAAAAAAAAAAAGAAAGATATCAGAAACAGCAAACACAATGTGAAAAATAACTAAATAAAAATAAATAGATTATGTAATTTAGAAGAAGTTCAAGTTCTTTTATTGCATGCAAGTGATTTTGGATCAAATTTTAACAATATTATTTTTGGTTTTTTTACAGGTAGGAAACAGAACCACCAAGCAAAATATTAAAAGGTTCTTGATAAAGGACCAAGAAAACACATTTTAGATTTTATACCAAATTTTAAAAGAGGCCAGTCGTCTTCACATGCCTAAGACCTTTGGTGGGAGATAAGAATGTCTGTTGTGGTCCTGTTGGTTTAAAATGAACGCCTGGAAGTTTTTAAATGCAATAAGTAAATTACAAATATTTAGTTCCTTCATTGCACAAACGTAATTATTACGTTTTACGTTATTTATGCTTCTAAAAGAATAAGAAAATCTCACAATTGCTAATCTTAAAACTATTCAGGCTGTCTTGTGTTGAGTTTTTTTTTTTTTTTTTTAATAATAAAGATCCCCAGCAATAGTATTTTGCATTTAGTGTTTTTTATTTAAATTGTGATTATGCTGTTTTTAGCCAAAATCAAAGCGCCTGTGTTAAACAACAAAAAGACAATTTTCATTGGAGTTTAGTCATTTCTCATCTCATGTGGTTTATCTGCTGCAGAGACTTTTGACCTTGTGAGCCACCCCCACAGCAGATTAGATTTATGCTTTGGGTATTCACTTTTCCCTGTATATATCTTTAAAATATATCTTTTTTAAAGGGCACATGTGAGCTAATATGCTTCCTACTTGTGTTTTTACAGAACTGAACAAAATGGCAGACTCCGATTCTGACTCTGGTGGTGAATGGGAGAAAGGAAAATGTCAAAAATATTCGGTAAGTATCTTAATAAAAACAACAGAAGATTTAGGGTATTTGATGAAAGACTACTTCTTGGCAGTTTCTGATTGCAATAAAAGCATTTTTATCAAACAGCAAGATTTTCTATATCATGTAATGAAATTAAGGATACTTACTTGACGAATTTAAAATTTAAATATGAATCCTGTCCTCTTAACTACATGCAAAGCCTAAATTTAAAGCCTGGCCTTGTTTCTTTTGTTTCTGGAGGTGGAATGAGTGTTGAGCTGAACTTAAAACATTTATAAATATTCTTATATATTCCAATTTGTTAGGCATTTAAGATCAAAAATTTGCTTAAGATAGATAGATTATATAAATTATTGTAAACACAGCAGAACAACTAAAACAAGTCATTTTTTTTAATTGCTGTAATGTTAATACGGTAACCTTTTTAAGTAAATTCTGCACATAGTATAAATGTCACTCCTTTTTTTTTTTTTTTTTTTTAAACAAACCAGTTCTAAAACAGCGCTGTGATTATTTTTCAGTTAACATCTCTTTTCGGTTGAAGTCTCTTTAATTTTTTACACGTTTTATGCATTTGTAAAACAGATTTGAGCAGAAAAGTCTATTATAGACATTTAACAATACCAGTATGTAAGCTGACACTACATTAACCATTTTTTATTTTGTCAAATGTATTTTTAACCTCTTTAATTGATTTAAAAAGAGAAATATTCCTAAAAGAGGGAAGCTGATAAACTAACCTGCTGTTGCATCTTAAGTAGTTTAGTTAGTTCATTTTTTTTGTTCATTAGCTTCTTTAATTGTATTGCCTCATACAATATATTTTTTTTCCAATTCAGTATTAAATAAAAACGTTATTCTTGATTTTGCCTTTCTCATATAATCACAAAATTATTTGATCATTCATTTTTGCTTTCAATTCTTCTGAAGGTTTTTCTTCTTTTTCTGTTTTGGATTCTTAGGCCAGAGAAACGGTTGTCACCTTTCGTGTATCAGGTAAGAAGATTTGCCAGTTTCTCATACAACATCCGTTCATATAAAATGATCTTTTTCAAAAGGGAGGGACATAAAACTGCTTTGGTGCCATAAAAAAAATCAAGTGACATCTAAAGGCGGCAGATTTGAGTCTGTTTGCAAAGTCAACAGTTGATATCGTTTGAACAGCTGGTGTGAGCCTGGAATACAGTTGTGTTAAATGGGAGCCTCTGGAAGTCGTTTCCCTGCACAATTTGGTTTTATTTCAGCCAAGAAATCAAGTTTGCTTTTTAACCTTATGAGATTGTTGTTCTACTGAGCTGTTGTTGTTTACCTTTTGGCACACCCTGCCAGGGTTCTTCACAGCAAATCACACTAGGGATTTGGCAGACTTTTTATACTGGATGCCCTTCCTGACATAAACCTGTATTATTTAGGTACAGTGAGACCCAGATTGCCAACATCAAGTTTATTATTTGACTAAATGAAAAGCCATTCAATTAAATATTTATTTTATCTTTGAAATTTTCCTTTAAAAATAAGTTTAATTTGGTTTTAAAAACATTGAATACATTTATCGGTAACTAAAAAGTTAAAGTCCCATTAGCTGTGACGCACCGAGGTGTGGGAAGTTTGTTCGCCACATTTGACCCCTTGGGGAGCGGTGAGCTGCAGACACAGCTTGAAGTGGCAGTTAACCCCCCAACCAAACCCCTTAATGCTGAGTGTCAAGCAGGGAGGCTCTGGTGCCCCTTTTTAGAGTCTTTGGTTTGACTCGGCCGTGGATTTGAACCAAGGACCTTCCAATCTCAGTGCGGACAGTCGACTCTACCACAATGCCACTGAACTGGACGAAAAGCAGTTTTGATTTGATGTCTGATGTTTGATTTTTTTTTTTTCTAATTTCCGATTAATTAGAAAAAAATAATTGGAATCGGAAAAATAAATAATCATGTGTTTATTTATTTTTGTTGCCCTGTCCACTCCCAAACCTTTTTAAGACAATAAACCGGTTTGTGAAGCACTATTTTCATTATGTATATGTGTGAAGTTGATGTTTCTACAGTTTTTTTTTTTCACATAGAATCTCATCACAATGAGAAATAATTAAAAAAAAAAAAAAATTCAATCGTCTTTTGACGCAAAACGATTAATCCTATATTTAATAAATCTTTACTTGCTGTGTATTTCTCTTTCACACAGATGAATATCTATGTGGTTAAGTTTGGCGCCCACCATTTTTCAGCTTTGCTGTTGAAAAGTTCTTAAATTCCCACCCCCATTTCCACAAATCAGTTGCAACTTCCACATTTTTTATTGAATATTCATCTCTCCGTAAGATATCTGCAGTAGTTTAAGCTTTTTTTTTTGTACTCTAAATTTTGTTTAGGACCCATAAAATAAGATACTTAACCGGCAAAGTGGATGCCAACTTCAGCCTTGTCTGACTTTAAAGGAATCACTGATAACTAAAGAAAAATAAAATGATACAGCCGTCATGAAAATAGTATTTTCTAACTATATTATTAATCCAAATATGTTTTTTAACTTTATTAGCATCATATGTGTAATAATAGTCAGTATAATTCAGAGTGGCTGCATTTGTAGAAACAACTGTTGCAATAAATCCATATTTTGAGGAGGACATCTTGTTTTGTCTGTGAATATCAAATTTAATCTTACTTAGAAATTGAAAAAAAAATCTTCTGTAGTTTCCTTAGAAACTTTCATAAGACATTTTTATTAACTTTGGGCTTTTAATTTAGCTGGTGGTTCTGCTGCTTTTTAGAATGTAGTAAATGTATCATATGCATGACTGAGGCAAATGACTTGACCTGAGTCAACAGTGAGTCATAGATGGATGTGGAGGACAGAATCTGGTAGTTTTCCAAAATAAAAGAAAATCTGAAATATTGAAATAAATAAGTTTTTGTTTTTATTAATTTTTTAAAATGATATTTTGCAGACTATACCGGTCTGCAGCCAGGGGCTGTTGAAATATTGTTTTTACTCATCTGCAGTTTTTTTGTTTTAAATGTTTTATCTTTGTTATTGCAACCATTTTTGCTAGTTTACTTAGTAGCAGCTGGAAATTTCTTCTGAAGATGGTCTTTGTATCTTTTAAAACTTTACCTGTAACATCAGAAACTGTTAAAGTTTGGAACCAGGTTCATAAAGGCATAAACACAAATCATTCAGCTTCCTTTCATATTAAAAAAGCTCTTATAAAACAATATTTTTGCCATGTTTTTTACAATACTGTTCTTAAAATAAAGAACTTTTTGTTGTATAAATCTTCATTCATTCATTTTTTTTTTTTTTTTCCCAGATCAAGTTTTTGATAATTGGCTGAAAGTTCCTGCCGACGCCAAAAGAGAAGTTACACAGCGAATGAAAGTTTGTTCCTTCTGGCTTCCCATACTGCTTCGGGGGGACGAGTCCATCACTGCGTCATGGGCTGTAGAAATCGGTTTAATCAGCTCGAAGTAAGCATACTTGTTGTCTATAGCTTAAAAAACTGTAAATATTTTTTATTAGTCCCCTAATGAATGTTTGTGTCTTCATAGGAGCACTGAAGACCTAAAAATGAAGCATCTGCGGAAGATAGAAGTTGTGGAAAAAATCCTGTTTTTCTTGGAGCAAGGAACTGTAAGTTAATAATGAGGAACTTCTGTGTGACGCCTGAGTTTAAGTTTCTATGAAAGCATCTGTTTTGGGAAATGTTACAGTATTCCACAAGCACATTTTAACTGTGTTCATGTTCTTCCTTTAAGCTCTACTTCTTTTTTCTCTGTTCTAGGTGACAAAAGAATCGACACAGCACGTTCTTTCAATAAGCAACATGTTTAATCTGGTAAGAAAAAGCCACAAAATCCTGTTTTACTGATGATTTACTGCTTTTTATCACAGATATTTATTTAAATGGTACTTCTTTTTTCTTGCAATGATAATTTACTCATGTCATCAGTGCCACACCCAATAACCTCGGTTCTCTTAAGTGCTCCAGCTTGATGGTCCAGATGCCTTTTCTGTGAAAACAAGCTTGCATAAACCACAGAAAATTGTTCACCATGGTGGAGTGTTTCTATATTTACGTGACAAACTCTAATAACTTATATTTTAAGGATTGTATCAACATACTTCATTGGAGTGCATGAATTCTGGCATCTGTGCTCTGACAACCACTCGGAAATGCATTACATTTAAAATGTGTCTTTGTTTTAGAATTTTTTTAAAATTGTTGTGAAATTCTAGCATTTTAAGAATGTGTAAAACTGTTTTTAAAGACCAAATACTTTTCTTTCTGACAAACTGTAAATATGTATTAAGATCTTTCTTAATTTTTAAAATAAAAGCAAAAATATGGATTTGACAGATGTGTGCGATACAACCTAAAAAAAATGTATTTTTAGTATTAAAATGGGAGCCTTTTAAATTGATTAATTACATCTTTATTTATTGACTTTTACATTTGATCAGATTAAATCAAGTCATTTTTGCCTTTGATTTTTTACATTTTTAGTGTATTAGTCTAATTTTCCAACCTAAACTTACCCTTTGGTGGTATATTGCAGCTAAACTGCTGATCTGACTTGATTTGGATTTTAGGTTGATTCTTTTCAATTTTATTGTATATTTTTTTAAATTCAATTTTCACTTTGACACAATTTTCATTTGGCCACAAAAACAATTTTCACATCACTGATTAAAATGGATCAAAGGTGGAACTTACATTTTTATCAGATTTAGTTTTATGTTAAAAAAAAAAATAATGAAAACTTTAGTTTTGTTTGCAAAACATAAGGTGATTCCTCATTAAATAAAACAATATTATTTTATCTAAATAGTATAATTTTATTTTAAAATTTGTTTTTAAATGTATTGAACGACATAACACATGGGACTATAAATTAGTTCACCCCCCTGGGAAAGCGGTGAACTGCAGTTACTGCATTCATGAGTAGTTTGGTGGTTCGATTTCCCTCAATACAACCCTGTATTCCTGAGTGGAGAGGCATTGAGTCTTTGGTATGACATGGATTTGAATACACAACCTCACAGTTTTAGGGCAAGCACTCCCACTTTATCGTTGCTGTGAAAGAATCCATAATGATCCGTTCCAGATTAAATGTGATCTGAAAAATCTAGTAAACGATTGTGATTTTTTGTTCCAACAGCATTCTTCAGAGGTGTATGAAAATGCGTTACGCTGGTTAGAAATGGCAGGAGATTGCAAAATCCGCGACCGGCTGGCAGAACTCTGGCAACTCGCACACCAGCTTCACAGCCCTTCACTTTATCTTCACAAAATGTAAGAAATCTCAATAAACTCATTTTGTAATCCATTTTTAATATTAAAATGATAATTTAAAGGAATTTCTTTTCCAGTTGCCAAGTTTATTCAAGAACTGGGTGGACACTTTGAGCGGACGCGGGGGATTCTGCTGGCTCGTCCCAGTGACGTTATTGTTGAGGTAATATAACCTGGAAGCTTGCATGACATAACTCACATGCTCCATTGAGTTTTCAGAATGCATTGACTTGCTTTACTTCATTTACCTTTTATAGTGACAGCAGGAGGAGACACGTGCTCATTCTTCAGGACCTAAATATTTTGATTTTTAGATTTCTGCTCTGAATGATCAAAAATGTGGTTTAAATCTGCTCCTAAAGGCTTCCATCTTTTGTATTGCACGTCAACCAGTGCAGATATAAAATTAATTAATTAGGTTTCAGATTTGGTAGAAGAACCAGTTTTAATCAAATCAATAATTTGATTCTAAAAATGTAAAATCTTATGTCCACATCTTGATGTTGAGTAATGGTTTGTGGACTTAAAATCTTCTTTTTAGATCAGGAGTGGGCAAACTGCGGCCATTTAAACATTTAATCTGGCCCGCTACTCTGGAATGAATTATATTGATAGTCCATATTAATGTTTTATCTTGCCATCATTTTGGTGTCTCCCCCTTAGATTTTACACCACAAATAAACTGACTTGTGTTTAGCGGGCAGAAAATATATTTTTCGAATCATTTCAACACAACAAACACAGCGTTTTCTGAGTGTTTTTCCTTGAAAGTCATCAACCAATGATGCAATTGGCAGTTAAATGGGAACAAAAACCACAGGTGTTTTTAAATAGAAAAGCCTGTTTTTGTTACAGATTTCATGTTGTCTCTTCCTCATATGAGGTCTCTTACCAAAACACTCAAGTATCTGTTCCAGCCCATTTGTTCAATTTTACAACCCTTTGTGGCCCTAAAGTCAAAAAGTTTGTCTATACCTGTTCTAGATCATTTATAATTAATCCCCACGAGCAAACAGAGATGGGGTGGGGGATGTCTTCAAATTTGGATGGATGTTACTATCACTTTGACATCATTAATAGTTTCTGGTCTTCTACGTTGGGATGTAGCTGGCAATGCTTGGAAAAGGCATAACAATATAGCGTCTGGATATCTCTGTTGGCTAAGTGTGGGAATGCCGTGCAGGAAGCTTTCCAAGAGGGCGCGATGAGACCAAAAAAAAAAAATCAGTGTGGCAAGACCCTTTTATCTCATTAAAAAAAAAAACTTAAATACATGAACAAAATGTAACCAACAAATCAATTATCGATGCTCAATTGAAAACAAAAGACTACCTTGAATCTTCATGCAAAAGCTTCAAATGAAACATTTTGAGAGGAAGAATTTTTTTTACAAAATAAAACTTAAACTTGTGATTCCAATCGCCCCTCTCCCTGCACGCGCTTACTTGCATGCACTGCACAACTCTACTTATCTCCTCCACTCCCCAATCTCTGCACTGCCCTCTCTTTTTTTCATGTAAGTACTTGCATTAATCAATCGCATGTTCACAACTTCTCCAAAATGGGCATCTGAATAGATCTAGCAATTCTATGACCGTTCAAAAGATTAGATTTGTTCATGAAAGTCACATCTCTATATAAACAGGCGCAGTGTGTGGGGAATCATCTGTTCCTTTGTTCTTGCACTTATCCCATCCATTTGCAAACAAAGCTTCCACATGCAAATTCTCTCGTGTTACACGCCGCCAGATTCCTTTTTGCGCTCAAGCTAATCGACAGAATCTGGTCGATTTTTAAATTAAACGATTTCCGTTATAAAAAAAAAAAAAAAAGAAAATCTCCCGTGCCCTGGTGGCAAGGGGTCTGCGGCCCGGTGGTTGAGGACCACTGCTTTATAGCACATCCACGTATAGAAATGTTTCTTCTCTGTGCCACATGCACAAACGATTTCAGACTCCACTGCAGCTTCAAATGCCCCAACAATTGGAGCAATAGAAGTGGCAAGAACTAAAATTAATAAATAAACAGTTTAAAAAAAAGGAATTTCAAGAGCGGTAGGAAAGCAATTTGACCTTTTAAGTCCAGATCCCATAACTTAACTTCAAGAAGTCACGTCAATGACTGAGAACCTTCAGACACAATGCCTGGAACTGTTGGTTCAGATCAATCCCGCCCCCACTTCTCTTACTCATTGCTTCTGACCTGCCCAGCATGTTTTCTCCATAACAAACACTTTTTCAAACAGCATATTTGTCTGCTCCTAAATCCCAACGATTTGAATAAATATTCATAAATGCAATTTTAAGCTTAATTTTCTCTATATTTGTCCTCCATCCTAAGAAAAATGCCAGAAGAACATGTTAAAAAAAGTTTTTAACAGGAAAAGTTTTGAGAATGACACAAATATTACATTTCCACAAGGTCTGTTCCTTCAAGATTTTTAGGCGTTTTCCAGATGTATAATGACATACAATTAGAAGCATTTCACAAGTATCAAAAGCTTTGTTACCGAGTTATGTTAACTGGTCCTTTTGTGGCAGGGCTGAAATGCTGTGGAAATGTGGTTTCAGTGATAAAGTTCATTCTTGAGGCAAATAGGGACTATTCAAACAATTACTGTTTAGCGGATCACTCCTCATAACATTCTGGAGTATTTATACATTTCCATGAAACTGCAGGAAAAATTAATAGTTGTCATTCTCAAAACTTCTGGCCATGACTGTAGTGTCTTTGAATGATTTTAGCTGATATTTGAAAGTGGTTATCCAGCTCTGTTCTTCTTCCAGGAGAAAAAAAGTTGCATTTTAAGACGTGTGTGTACTTGTTTCAGAAATGTGAAGAAATGAAGAAGAAAGGAAACGAGCACTTTCAAAAACATAACTATGAAGCTGCGCTTGAGTTCTACTCCAAAGCCCTCACATTTTAGTAAGTAACAACTGTTATCACACTTAAAAAGCCTTCACCTTGTTAAGTATTTGTTTCTAATAAAATATTAAAACCAATTGTAATATTTGTATAATATGAGTGTGTTGTATGGGCCTCTGATGGCACCACTAACTCTGCTCTTGCTCGCTGTTACTTGACTGATTTGATGGATTGGGGCGAGGCTAACCTTCAATTCACACTGAAGCAATAGGGTTGTTTCATAATGTCATAAATTACTTTGCTGGATTTCTCAATATTTAACAACAGTGACATCATAGAGTTTAGTTTGCAAGTATAAACCAGCTGAAGCAGGTTGTCACAATAATCTTCCGGATATAGAGCTCATTGACTCTTGTGCTATCCAAAGTATGTTTACGTTAGGAGTGGGGACATCTGTACTCCATAAGACAGTGCGCTGACCTTATCTTTTTCCAAATGATTTTTGATTTTCCCTGGAGTCCGTGGCAGACATGAAATCCTGTCCACCTTCATCCACATTTGTCGAGTAATGGATACCATGTCAATGTAAGGCTTGGGTCATCTGGACCCCATAAAATACCATAAGGGTTAATGTCTAGTGTAGCTCTGACCTCTTAAATTAAAGCTTGGAGAGATTAGTAAAATGGTAAATGGTGTATACTTGTATAGCGCTTTCTACCTTCCTTCGAAGGCCCAAACCCCTTCACAGTCACAGATCCATTCACACACACATTCACACACTGGTGGCTCTGCTGCCGAACACTGGAGCCAACTTTCCACCAGAAGCAATTTGGGGTTCAGTGTCTTGCCCAAGGATACTTGGGCGGGCAAGGCAGGAGTCGACCTCCCTACCGCTGCCCCACAGCCGCCTGAGTTTTTTTTTTTTTTTTTTTGGGGCGAGCACATTTGTTCAATAAGTTCTTCTTCACCTTGAACATCAAAAATAAATCCAAAGTTTATGTCCGGGCTCAGATAAGTGGGGAGAAGGACTGCCAAGTCTGTCAGTAAGGAGGAGGCAAGAGAAGCCACGTTCAGAAGAATCGTTCACAATCTTCATTCAATGTTCCCTTTGTATTCAAAAGAAATGATTTAAAACTGTTGTTGAAGAGTTATATATTCAGGAATTCCCTGAATTACCATCAGTTCACCCTATGGTAAATTAAGTTTGAGACCCCTGACTTAAACTTTCAAACATTTCAAAGTTATCTTTTCTCCTCATTTTGGATAAATGGTTATTTTTCTTTTGTTTGGATGTAGCATTGAACATTGAATGTGAAACTAAAATTATTTTATTTTCCCTCCAGCCCTGACAACCACATCCTTTATGGAAACAGAGCCCTGTGCTACATTCGCTGTCAGAAGTACCTGTAAGTATTTACTCTGAAACAAATATAAAACCTGCCTCAGTATTTTGTGGAGCAATTTTTGTCTATGGATTCCTTAAATATTTTTCAGTATTTTGCGGTCATTTCAATCAAATGCGTAAATTAATAAAAGGCGGTGAGCTGATGCAGGAAGTGACGCGTTATCATGTTTACTATCTGGATTTTCCTGCACATTGGAAGTAAATGCACCATTCTTGAGCTTAACAACTCTTTCTCCAATGATTTTTGATTGTCGCTGGTGTTCAGAGAACCCCTCCGTAACGAACTTGCCGGTGCTGTCACTGAACGATTCTATGGCAAGCCAAAAGTGTCAAAAATCACCAGGAAAATGCCACGTTTTACAAATGATTATTATTTAAAACATTTAAATGTTTTCAAAGTTAGTTTCAATAAAGCAATTAATACCAAAAAATAATTGCAACTGTTTTATTTATCATTTAATTTTGAAGGAATAATCTAGATAAATTTGTTATTTTCAACACTATTTTTAAGTATTCTTTTCTCCCAGTTTTTGTAGATTTGGTCTAAAGACATGTACATTTTATCAAACTGTTTTAGCATTTTGTTTGTGTTAAAAGTTTAAATATGTTTTGTTTTTAATAAATAGGCTTCAATGACCAAATGTTTTGTGGTTGCATATGTAAATATTGTGTTTGGGAAGTACTTAAAATGGTTATTGAATATATGATTTGAAGCATTTCCAAAAATTAATTTAGCTTTTATATTGTTTTTTATCGTTTTTATTTTTACTTTTCACTGATCCGAAAAACGGTTCAAACCGTGTCACGATCCGAACTGTGAGTTTTGTGATCCGTTACACCCTTAGTTAAGGAATGCTTTTTCAACCCCGGAGAGAAAGTGTGTTGATCTACATTCATAAATGGAGAAAAAAAAGCAGAAATTTCATTTGCTTCATCTTAAGTGGCTAAAATATTTGTTGTTTTCAAGTATTTTTAGATTTAATGAGTTGCCTTTCCATTCCACATGTGTGCAAGACTATCAAAATTCTTGAAATGTTAAAAACACACAATTTTGCAATTACACTCCATTAAATCCTAATTACGTGAATAAACGGAAACCAACTAATGCGATGAGTCGATCAAAAAATTGTTCAAATTTAATGTTTGCATTTGCCATATTTGTTATCGCAAATCCAACTTGTGCAATTTCATAGTTGATGGAAACGCAGTTATGGGCACGTTGGAAACATTTTTTGCTAAGAACTTTTTTTTTGTGTCTTTGCTCCTTTTGCAGAAAAGCAGTTTGTGATGGAAAACGAGCCATTCTTATTGAACCTCGCTGGGCAAAGGTAAAAAAAGAGTAGTTTGAGTTTGAATGGTTTGAATGAAGATTAACAGTTCAATGTCGACTCGTACAGCATTTAATGCTACATGGCAGTGTGGGTTGTTCTGTTGCAGCAAACTTGGTCTATTGAAACACACTCCGATCATCTTTTGGTCTATTTTCTAAGCATTCCCAGTGATCTTTTAATTATGATTATTCCATTTTTAGTCAAAATGACAAACATGTCATTTTCTGGGACATGGTCTCTGCAGAGCAGCAGGTGTTCATTAGAAATGCATGATCGTTGGGGTGGAGAAACCCTCTTCCCCTCTTTTTGGTGGAGAGGAGCAACACCGGGTTCACACTGGACGTGGAAGCGGCGCGGAGCAGAGTACTTCCTCTCCGCTCTGTGGTTCACACAAGACGCGTATTTTTCCGCAACGGTCGACAGGCGCTTCTGCTAGTTTTTTTTTTTTTTTTGGCCATTATGGGTGATTAGTTAATAACCTAAAGACATTTCCCCGTGTTTCTGCAAAGAGGAACTGCTTTCTGCCTTGGCCCACTACATTGATCTGTGTGTGCGTGCGGGTCTGTCGGTGTTGTGTGTGTTTTATAAATATTACCCCTTGTTTCTGCTAAGATGAGCTACTCGCTGCCTCTATGTTGACATTTTTATTTAATTCCCAAAACCCAGCCCTGGCCCCGCACCGGAGTCTGCCAACGTTGATCTGTGTGTGTGCATGTCTGTCTGTTTTGTGTGTCTCTGTGCTCGTTGGGATTGTACATTTATTTCCATGTCTACAGTTTGTTTAGATACAAAAACATGATCACATTTGTCAATCGTGGTGTTTTATTGCGAAAAATTGGTTATATTTTGAAAATAAATCGGATTTTCTCATGTATCTTGATGCAACTTCCTACCAGAATTGACACGGAACGCTCGCAGCTTGCGCACAAAATAGAGCGGAGGACCGCGCCGCTCTGCGTCTGGTGTGAACGACTCCATAGGTTAACATGGGCGACCTCACAAATAAGCTCTTTTAAACGCCATTTTTGTCGTCTGCTCCTGAATCACAAAAACTTAAATGCTCAGAAATACAATTTTGAGATTTATTTTCTTTATGTTCTCTTCCATCAGGAAAATTCTCCAAGAACATGTTAAAAATACCAAAATCAGAATTTTCATAGGAATGTGTCCTTAATGTGTACATACCAATCGTTTTATCAGCTGTAGCCATTCTGATTGATTCATGTGGTTTATAAAAAGTGCCTTTTTTAAAGTAGTGTTTTTTTTTTTTCTTCTTTTTAATCTTTAATTTTTTTTTCCTTTTAGTGAAGCTGGTAGATGTAATGTACTAAAGGGATTATGGGTACGCCCTCTTCTGAACATGTGTCATGTATGAAGATGTTGTCAAACAGGGTTTAGGAATGATAGATTATGCATATAATATCTCACCACTATGAGGTAATGCCTTCAGGTGCAAAATGTCTAAATGAACAATTGACTGATTAAAATGCTCCTTTCAAGTCATGTTTAAATTTTAAATCAAAAGAGACAACTAGATGAGAGAGACATGCTAACCACATAATTTGAAAGATTTTTCAATTGTAGTGTCACTTCTAATCTATATTTTAAACTATTTTAAAAAACCTACTCCAGTGAAAATCATGTTTTTGACATTTTTCTGATGATGGACATGCAAAAAGAAAATTCAACTTAAAATTTTGTTCCTTTTTCCAATTGTGGGGAAGCAGATGGACAAAGTGATCTAGGTGCTACAATTGCAGCTCCCTGCTCTGCTTCATTCTGATGGATCCACAAACAAATGGATCCAGGGTTTTCCTCGTCTAATATGGCATTGGGCTTAAATCTAGATGACTGGATAGTTCTAATATTGCCGGTAATGTTAGGTTGAGGATGTGAAGGGCTGTAAGCTAGCGGGAGAGTGTAAACAGGATGATGGGGAATAGGGATAGGCTTACTCTGCCTCAGTAGTCCCGCCCACAACTGTGATGCAATATCCAGAAAACAGTTTTTTTTTGTTTTGTTTTTTTTTTACTTTTGGCTAGAACTGCAAAATTGTAAAAGACCGCTGAGAAGCCTTTTAAAATGGATCAAAGAGTGATTGGAGTAGGACTTGAAGGAAACGGGAGATTTTTAATTCATATTGGAAAGCTCTGTATACCCTTAAATATTTATCTTTAGGTGAAGATAAATACCATAATGGTTTAATGGATGTTTAAAACATTAATAGCAACTTTTTGTGTTTGCAACTTTCTGGTTAGAGGACATTCAGTACTGTACATGTGATCTCAGGAAACCGGCAGCAGTAGAAAAAAAAAACGCCTCATATTTGTCTTTATTGTTTTAAAGAAATGACTGACAACCTAAATATTTTGTTGGTTTTGGGTTGAAAGGGTCAAATAGACTTCTGTTCCCTTTCTAAACTTTTCTTTTACTCCAAAAATTGCAGAAGTCTAACCCACTACTTTTTGAAAGAGCAGGATTAAAATAGTGCTCTGATTGTAACACTGGAACTGAAGTGTGATTCATCTTATTTTTTGGTTCTTTTGCAGGGTCATTATCGATTTTGTGAGGCTTTATTTTATCTTGGAGAGTACCAGTTGGCTATTCTCGCAAACTGTTCAGCAAAGCAACTTTGTCAAGGCGACCCAGAGGGACTGAGAGATCTGCACCAACAGATCATTAAATTCACCGCTGAATGTCAGCAACGCAAAGGTATCATTTTTTTTTTATTTATTTTTTTGGTGTGAAACGACCTCGGGCAGTTTTCAAACTGCTGAGGTTTATCTTTTACTGATTACTCGATCTTATCATTTTTTTTTTTTTTTTTTTTTTATGATGTAGCCAATGATTGAACGTACAGGAGAAGTCATGCAGGAAACAATGACTTGACTTTCATTTCCTGTATAATTAAAGTGAAACTCAGCTTGTCGTTTGCTTTCAGGTCCTCAACCAAAGAAAGGTCTGAGGTAAGTGTGTGTGTGTGAGATTGTCTCTGGCAGTTTATAGAAAGAGAATCTTCTCTTAGTGACTGAAATCTTTCTCAACCTTTTTTTTTTACGTATTTTTCCTTGTGTAGTTTTAAAGCAAGCGCCATGGCCAAACAGTCGCAAACTGGGAAAGCCGCCGGTAAAGCTGGTTCAGCAACAAACAATCCTTCATTGGTGAGTGAGCCTCTGTCACTCCATTCGGCACTGGTTTCTGTTCACGTTTCTTTTCTGTTGTATTTGTATCTGTCTTAGATATTTACATTTATTTGGAAAAAAAACAAAACAGCTTTTTTCTTAATTTGTGTTTAATGGGCTTAAAAAATTGACTAGATCATTTTTAATCTACTTTTATTTTCATTATTTTATGTGAAATTGGTGAAAAAATTAAAGTAAAAAGATTAATAATCGTCAAAAAACTAAAGTGACTTTTTTAAGTTGGTTTATTTTTCCTAACAATCACTTTTTCTTAACACATGTCGCCACTTATCATACGTTAAAAGTGATTTCTTGAACAAATTTGTGCCATTAAAAGGAAACTTGGATTTTGTATAATAATCCCACTTTATTTGAAAGTATCGTTTATTCATCTGCATGATGGGTTTTAAGCAGGAGTTTAAAATGTTAGTAGTAACTTTCTCTTTTTTTTTTTTTTAGTACGCACAGTTTAAAGCAGAGAGAAAAACAGGTGGGTGTGATTGAACTTTGTTTTTTCTTAATCAATCTCTTTAAAGTTCACATGATGATACATCATTAAATGGAAACTAAAATCATCTGAAGAAACATTGAACTTTAAAACCTCATTATTTTTGTTTAGACTTTCATTATTTAAGTTAAAGTTCGTTCTGTTTCATAAAAGGGTTTTTTTAAGACTCATTCCTGTTATTTCAACTTTTTAGTCTTGATCAAGCATTAATTTCTCATTGGATGGTAAATGGTGTTTTTTGTATTTTACTAGCTTCTAAATCTGAAATTTGAAGTTGTTTCCTTGTGTTGTGGAACTTTATCATGTTTGCTTTTTTATGAAAAAGCTTTTAAGATGAATAAAACTTACCGGTAATTGTTCTTTCAGGTAAAAATGAAAAACCTGCAGCACCAGAGGTCATCATTAAAGACCCTAAACTGTCACAGAGGTAATAGATGTTGTAACTTCTTCAGAATAAATCTTATTTTAATGTTAAAGAAATATTCTTCAGGCACTAATTACTATTAAATCTGTGTTTTTACCTTGATATGTTTTCATTTTTGTCACAAAATGTTGATATTTATGGTAGACTGTTGTGTGGGGAAAAAAGGAAATTTGATTACATTTCTGCGTTCAGTGTGCCGACGGAGTCGAACGTTTCTCCAAAAAAGAAGGCTAGAAGCATATCTAAAGAGAAGGTGAGGATGGAATTGCATGTTAGAACCCTAAATGTTTCGTCTTGTATAACGTTTACCAACAGGTGAGTTGACTGTGCACTCTTCCCAGAAACCACAGGTGTCCAATAGAGGTAAAGATGCATGTAAAGAGTTGAAATCGTTGGTGGAAGACGGACACGCGGCACTGTACGACCTCCGCAGCCGCAATGCGGAGCAGGCCTTCAGCAAAGCTCTGACCCTGGTGGAGACGATAACACCTGAGGTAACCATAAACTCCAACATTCTCAGAGGTTTACATGCAGATTCTGAGAGTGTCTTAGTAGCTTCACCCCAATTAAATTAGGATTTCCTAAGAAGAAACATTGGTGGTGTAGGTGAGAGCAGCTTTGGCTCCTCAAGGTTTTTTTTCTTCGTAATATTTAGCTGGTCTCCTTTATTCCACTGTTCGTCTTATTGTGAAGAACTGTTGTTCGTGAGAATGCAGCGTGCCACAAACAAAGCTTCAAAATATACACAGCAGCTCTGCGTGTTTGTTGAGTAAGAGCGGACTGAAAATGTTCTCGTCACGGCCGGTCACACCTTCTGTGGAATGCGTTGTGAAGACTGGTGAGGCAATGTGACACCTTTGTGTGAAAACACAACAAAAATACAAACTGGAGGCCGTGTCACACAGTCACTACATATATTTTGGGCATATTGCAAAGATGAAAATTGGTCATAAAGTCATAAAACAAAATGGGACACCCTCATTACTTAATAAACTGTCTTAAAATGTTTCATATATCAATGTCTAATCTTGTTTAGAATTTTTTTAAAGTTATTTTTAATAAATTGAACTAAAATAGTATTATTCTACTCATAGAAAAAAACATCTGAACAAAAATTCATATTTTAATGGAGGTCAAAGTTTGGATCTCTTGCCTCTTATTTTTATTCCTTTGGTTGAAATCCCATCATTGAGAATTTTTTCATCTACCAGTCCCTTAAGTGTGAAGTGTCTTAAACTTGAACATAAGCAGAAATATCACTTGGATAAATCTGATGTTTAAATTTCAGTCTTTTTCAACAAAAAAGATATTCAAATTGATATTAAATGTGTATGTATCCAAATACGTGGGAAAATAGAAATGCTTTCAGAGTGTCCTATTTATTTTTTCACAATTGTACATGGATTGATGTTGAAAAAGTGTGAAATGATCACAGATGTGTCACAAATAAAACCACAGAAGAACAATTAAAAATGAGGGTGTACTCAATCCACCTTTTTGTCTCTATTTAAATGGATAAGTAAAAGCAATAATTTGTTTTTTAATATTTTAATTTTCAATCAAATATTTGGATCTACAAGAAACAATTCCTTCTCCATCCTTTAATTTGAAAAAATCTGATTCATGAGATTTTGGCTATAATTGCAAATAGACTTTTAAACATTAAATGTTAATTGCTGAGTTTTGCATGAAATTGTTTTGAAATGTTCCTTTTTGTTTCAGGAGCTCGGACTTTCTACTCTGGATGTTCTGCTGTTACTTTTTGGACATGCTTCGGCTCTGACAGAAATCGGACAAGTTGAGGTAACTGGTGTTTATGTCAGACAAGACTGAGAAATTCTTCTCTACTTTTGTGAAAATATTCACAGGACAAAATCCTCCCAGAAAAAAGCTTCTGGAAGGTTTTTAAAATTTCGAAAAGTTGTTACCTGAAGTATTTATAGTTTTCTTTGACACTACTTCTCCATGCTCATCATCTAAATCCAGATTTTTGCAGATGCATCCTTCAATCTAATGTATTACATATTTTAATCTTCCTTCTTTTTTTGATTAAGCAACTCAAGCAGACTTTTTTTTTACACTACTTGCAATTTCTCATTTGTGTTTATAGCTGTACTTTTTACTTTTAAATAGCACAACGGGTTAAAAATGCTAAAGACTTTTATTCTTCATGTGATTTTGAGTTTCAGTTCACTGTAAAGAAATATATATATTTCTACAGTCAATTGAAACTCAAAAATATATATATTTTTTCTTTTTTAATGCAGGAACTGGCACAAGCGGAGAAACTCCTGGAGAAAATCAAAGAATATGAAGTGTGGGTGTTCCAGAGTCTGGTTTTCTACGCCACCGGCAGGGTTTATCTTAGGGAAAACAGGTGCAAATATTTTTCTTTTTCTAAGTGTATTTATTTAAATCTGAGTTTTTTTCTTTTACGTGACATGAGAATCTCTTTTGTGGAACAGGTTTACAGTCGCATTGCAGCAGTTTCTAGATTCTTTGCAGATGGTGAAGAATCAAATAACTCCAGGGAAACTCACCTGGCCTTTAACAAAAGAAGTCGTCAGAGAAACTGAGCCGGAACAGTTCAAAGTAAGAGCAGATTTAAGTTTTCTTCTTGTGCCCCAAAAGTTTCCTCTGCCTTAGTTTCAGGAGTTTTCTGAGTTCATAAAATTTCCTTTAAGGTTAAACAATAATCATATAGAAATGGCACAAACTATTGGTGTGTCACATCATCTGGTTCTCTGGTGAAACTTTGATTCAGCAATTCAAGTCTTTATACCTCATGCAGCAAAGGGCCCAACGTGAGCTCAGCTGATTAAACATTGTGAAATGTTGAATTAAAAGCACAGGAGCTAAATTCAGATAAATGGAGCTAACTCAGTTGTGTAGTTCAGATACTGGAGCTGAACTCGAGAATTTGAAAGAAAGACTTGAGAAATACTCTCTGCTGTAGATATGTACTGGATAAGCCAGAAAATGTGTAAAATTAACTTGGTCATCTAAAAAAAAAAAAAAAAAAAAAAAACACACACACACACTGATGCGCTATGAAGAGTCTGTGCAGATGGAAGAAACTTCAGGATTCAGGAAACTGAATACAATCAAATCTAAACTTTTCTGTACGGAGGTGTTGATGCTTCATTAATTACGCTGGCTTCAGCATTTATCCAGTTCACCTTTATTGCAAACTGATAAGTCTTGTTGGAAAACATTTTATATAAATTCTTATAATAAATTCTCATTTTTGGAGAGGAACGAATCATAATAAATATTTGTCTGCGGCAATTTTGCCCTAAAAAAAAGATTCGATCGAAGCTTTGCTTTGTCTACAAAAGTGTTTGAAGCTTTAATTTTTGTTATATTGCCCTTTAAAATTATTAGTGTAGACAGTGTTGCATTTAGTGGTTCATTAGTTTGGCTGCTTATTCAAACATTATTTAAATTTTTTGTTTTCTTACAAACGACAAACAAAGGTGTCTCTTACGTTTTTTAATTGTCTTCAATCGTTTTTGAGAACACAAAACTTATTTTTGATTCTAATACAATTTTTTTCCCTAAAAATGAAAACCTTAATGTTCCTCTGCTGATTCATTCTGATTCTTTTCAGGAAATTCTGGAGAGTTCTATAGATTTGTGTAAATTTCCTCCTGCTCCTGATGCCGTTTGCCGCCTCGACAAATGCTTGTTACCTCTGAAAGCAGAAATCTACTTCACAGATCCAGATTTTAAGGTAAACGCCATCAAGCAGCAGCAGTGTTTTGCTTCTGAAATGCTGCTGCAGTTAGTAACGCATGCGCTCGTTCGTGCAGGGCTTTATTCGGTTATGCTGCTGTCAAAAGTGCAGCGTTGAATACCACATCCCTTGTTGGAAATCTGTTAAGACGTCCGTTTTTTCTGAGAAGAATGAAAAGGTCAGTTTGCTTTTCCACCTTTTAATTGTGTGCTTTTGCTGCTGATGTTTTAAAAATCATATTTTTGCACTTCAGGATATTTTGCATGATGCCTGTTTGACGCCGGATTGTGTCGGCCAAATCTGTTGTATCAAAATCTTTGGTCCGACAGGCCTGGTGAAATGTAAGGTGAGGAGGAATCTCTTGATCCCAAGTGACCGTGAGATTAAATTGCTGGATTTAAAGTTATTTTTAATATCCTTTTCAGTTTGAAGCTACAATCATCAAACCGGAGAAGACAAAGAAGCCTAAAGTGAATCAGACATGTACAAGGTACATAATTTTTTCCTTCTCATCAGTTTTTAGTGATGCATAACTTTCAAAAATAGATTTTTTTCTGATCTCCTCTTCTTCAATGTGTATTTAGTTTTGCGGGATAATATATTTTAACATTTTGGTGTCAGAGGTTTCTGTGGGCACAAAAAGAGGAAATGATGCAACCCTAGTGTTTCAGTTTCCCACTTCTTCTCTACAAAAATAAATAACTTCTCTTTTTAAACATGTTTGTTTTGGTTTTTTGTTTTTTCTTGTGAGTAAAAGTTTTTTTTTCTCTTTCTTCCTGTTTTAAGCCCAAAGAAATTAAAGTCAAAAGAAGATCGTAAGATAAAGAGGAAGCATCTTAAAAAGTCATTTCAGGATAATCAGCCCATCGGGAGCGAGATTTTGAAGAAAGATGAAGTTTCTGAGACGCAGAGTTTGCAGAAAGGTACGACTTATGTCTAATTTTTTTCCAAATTTTACACGTTTATTTTTTTTTAAAACCCTGTACCAGAGTGTTATCGATTGCCTGCTGCCATGTGTGAGGAATTAATTTGTAAATTTTAGTGAAATATCTCTGGAGTCAAATGTTCATCATTTATGATTGATAATAATTATTTATTTTGCCTTTAAAGTTCCACTCTGATCACCTTTCCATCTGTTTTAAACTCGTTTCCAGTGATCTTTAATGATAAATATGTTGTAATTGGCCAGAATTAAAAAGAACATGTCATTTTCTAGGATACAGTTTCTGCAGAGTGAATGGAGCTTTTTTCAAAGGATATTTTATTAACCACAATAGGGCTGCCACGATTATTCGACTAATCGACAACTAATCGACTATTAAAATAGTCGACAACTAATTTGATAGTCGAAGCGTTGTTTTTTGTCTGTTTTTTCCTTGTTTTGATCTCAAAACTAGGTGTGCGCTTTCTAATGCAGGGTCTGCCAAGTCGATTAGCGGCAGTGATGTCACAGAAAGTTGAGGGTTGACGAAGCATGTAGTGACTGAGTTTGATCACGCTGAGCATAGAGCTTCGTCTAGCTAAGCTATACATTGGCGCTACCGCAGCTAGCTTTGTCGGCGGCAGTTTCTGACCAGGTGTACGATCGTGTGCGGATGTTTGGAGATAAACTACAAGATCTGCTGCACATCCGTGTCTACAGTTCGTCTCTGTCGGCATATTGAACATGTCATAATCTTCGCTCTTCTAACCAAACGCCGCGAGGACGGCCAACGGATTTACCGCTCGCTCGTCAAGGCTTCATTCATATTCCGCGCCGCGATTACGTCGTTTGTTTTGACGAACGGATTATGAAACGTTCACCACACAGACAGAGAGGCTTTGTGTCTGTGCGGATCTGCCGCAGAGTTATTGAACGATTTGAAAACTGAGTCCCAAAAGGGACGTAGTGAAGAAAAGTGAAGTCCAGAGCTAAGATGACAAGTGCAGCATTACATTAGCGCTGCTTTAAGCTACAATTAATGTAACTTAGTCATAAACAGCAATTAATGGGTTCTCCTGTAAACTGAAAAATATGAATGTAGTTGTTGGGTCTGTGCTTTGTGCAATGGATAAAGGTAGTGAAAGAATGATAGTACTGTACATTATAACGTCCCCTGCTTTTCTCCTTAAAAAAAAATTTCCCCACCTTTAAGATACAAAGTCTTTAAAGCTCTTTGTTTATCTGAGTTTTTTCATGTATAGGAATATCCTGAGTTCAAATGTCATGGCCCCAGAGTGTTTCTATCTGTAAAAACATTCATACATGTTTTATTAAATACATGTTTAAAGTTTTAAAAAAGAATTTCAAGCTTTAATTAAATTTTCTGTTGTTTATTCAGATCACCTCATCCGATTGAAGACTTGTTTCAATGCCAGACACAAATGAAGGAGAAAAGCTACATTATTCATTAAAAGATTAATACATTATTTTGTTTAATTTTAGCTAATGATGGTTTAAATTAATGTTTTACATCCAGTCGCCAAACGAACGATTAGTCGACTTATCGAAAAAAATAGTCGGAGATTAGTCGACTATTGAAATAATCGTTTGTGGCAGCTCTAAACCACAACAAAATGATTGATATATATGTATTTACAGATTTTAAGTCCAGCAATAAACACAATAATCATAAACAAAAGATGTCAAAACATAAGACAGTCATAAAGAATATCATTGGTAAAAGTACCATAAAACTAAGAACAAAAAAGTGATTAAGTAGTAAGTACAAATAAGGAAACTTTAAAAACTTTGTTCCAGTATCTTCAAATTGTGAACTGGTATCTAATGCTGTCTGTTTGAGTGCTAAAATTATTTTATTGTTGGAAGCATTTAGATGTTGAATAAAACCATAAATTAAGAGCCTAAAAACGCTTTAAGATTAACTCCTGCAACAGAAAACATTTCTGTAGATCTGCACCATCGTAGTCGTTTTAATAAAATCCTAAAGGTATCATTGTAGGCCAACTGCAGTTTCTGCATGCTCGCTGCTTTATAGTTGAACCACAAGATGTGCTGTGTAAAGAGGAGTACATATTATTAATACATGAATAAATACATACTCAGAAATGCAATCTTTGAGCTTAATATTATTAATGCATCCTCCATCAGAAAAACGCCACAAGAACATGTTTAAAAACTCCAATAACATCAGAGTGGGTCTTTGAGGCTTCAAATATTATTTTTCTGTCCTCAGATTTCTGCTCATTTGACTCATGTCTCATGTTTTTGTCTGGGTTCTAGCTTGGGTTCTGTACAGAGATCGGATTCTTCTGCAGATCAGTCAAAACATGGATCTTCTGGAGAACGAGAACAACTTCCAGGTTTCTGCTTTGATCCACTGCCTGAAACCCTGGCTGGAGCTGGACTTTCTCAGGGGGAACCAAATGGCTTTGAGTCTTTTGAACTGCGAGCAGGGACTTTAAGTCAAGCTGTTGATCTTCTGCTGGAGAGGAAGCACCGGGTTTGGGCCCGAATCTTTATCCAACAACTTAGTAATTGCGTGGATATAAATCCCAAACTCAGTGGCTGGGCATGTCGGCTAAATGAAGCAGGTGAGCTTTCATCAGGAGCACTGGTAGAATTTCTTTTGTTTAAAAAAAGTTCGTCTGATCAGATGTTCTATTTTCAGGTTTGAACGCTTCCAAGGCTTTCATTGAACGTTATTCAGGGCAGCTGGAGCAACTGGACTTGTCTCCTGTTCTCAAATTTGGACCTTTGCAAGATATAATTATTGAAAAACTTGGCGTTAAACCAGAGCTTTTATCGAGCATTGGCTTGACTATGACTGAATACTTAAAGCAGGCCCCGTCGGAGGACGCCAGGCTCTTTATCTGGACTCTGGAGGAGTTTAGAGAGGACTACAACTCCTGCCACTCTATTCTGGATGAATATTTTGAAATGATGGGTACGTATTTAAAAAAAAAAACCTCCTACTTATGAACTCAAAGGGGTTGTACTAACTCCATGAAATGACTGCTTTTCAGATGGACATTGTTCAGTCTTTAAAAAGTCAGATGAAAATGTAAGTATTTTTTGGTTTTAAATTCAACTCTTTTAGATAATTTTTTTCGTATTTTTTTAGGTACGTTTCTAACTGTTTTGGATAAACCACTTTCTGTTTTATATCAATAGTGACATCATAAAATTTAATCTGGATCTTTCCAAAAGTATCTAGAATCTTGAAAAGATATAAAAACTGTTTTGCGTTCTATAATCCAGAGGTTCTTAACCTTTTTGACCCTGGGGCCCAATTTTCCCGGTACAAAGTGATTCGAGGCCCATTCGAATATTAACATGTTAATGTAAATTGATCCAGATCTTGTTTGATTTGTATTTGATAATTAAATCGAGTCATTTTATGGTTTATTAAAGTAAAATCTTGTGGGGAAAAATGATACAACGTGATCATCTCAGACATTTATTTTCATACTGAACAGGTAAACCACAGTTGTCAACCTCAACACAAATTAGAATTCCAAAAATATTTATAAGGCATTTTGATCAATAAAATTGTGTTGTAATAAAACAAGAACACTTCAAATAAGTTTCAAATGAAACAAACTGTAAATGACATTTAAATAAAATGCTAATTAAAAGATTACCTTATAACCTGCTGATGAACTTGACAAATTAGAAGTTTTAATTTAGTACTAGATATTTCTCTCCAAATCTGTGACAAATTAACAACAACAGTCACAACAGTCTGTTTTAAAAAAAAAAAAAACTAAACATGAACTGAGGCAAAGAGCCCCGGAATAAAGAAAATATGATGAGGGGCCGTTGCCGCATACTATTGGCTCATGCCACAACGTAGAACAGAGGCCGCTTCTATTTGGCGCCCATGTTAACCTATGGCGGCGTTCACACCAGGAGCGGAGCGGTCCTCTGCGGAGGACTCGCGCCGTGCAGCGGATCATTTCGGCGTCTGCTTTAGTTTGAGGGCGAGCCGCGAGCGTTCCGCATCAATTCTGGCAGAAAGTTACATAAAGTTACAAGAGAAAATACGGTTTATTTTTAAAATAAAGTGTGTATTCACACGTAATTTTGGAAGACCCAGAGGAAAGGGGTTAAGATTAGGATTATGGTTACAGTTCCTGAGGTCAGCTGTCTCTGCAGCTCACTGCTCCACCAGGAGATGGGTCAAATGTGGAGAACACATTTACACATAGGAGTGGGACAGTTAATGGGAATTCAACTTTAAGTTGAATTTTAAATACGTGCGTCCAACAAAAACATCCAGCCTTGGACACACTTGGAATACATGCAGACAATGCAGCAATGAGATCTTGGCTGCATGTATTACATGTGTTCAATATGAATTTCTATCATTTTTTATGCTGGTCGAGTGTAAATACGTGGGAATAACATCAATCTTTTTAAAATATAACCAATTTTTTACAATAAAATGCCGCGATTGACAAAAGTAATCATGTTTTTATATCTAAACAAACTGTATACATACAATCACAACACGCACGTGCGTGCACGAGTACAGACACACACAGATCAACGTAGTGAGCAGACTCCGCTGCGGGGTTCAGGAGTAAACAACAACAGAGAGGCAGAGAACAGAGACATGGGTAAAAGTTTTAGTTTATGAATTTACTCACGCACACACATGCGAGCGCGTGCGCACAGACACAAACAAAACAGACAGGGACGCGCGCACACAGTGAGCCGGCTCCGGTGCGGGTGGGCGGGGCTGGATTTTGGGTGTAAAACAGCAGCAGAGGAGTTCCTCTTAGCAGAAACACGCGGTAATATCTTTAGGTTGTATGATGGCAAAAACAACAAAATCTCTCGCTGAAGCCCCTGTGGACCGCCGCGGAAAAATGCGCGTCTGGTCTGTAAACCACAGTGCGGGGGGGAAGCCGCGCACAATCTGCTTCGTGGTGCTTTCGGGTCAGTGTGAACCCGGCGTGACGCTTACTGCCACCAAGTGGTAGGAGGCTGCATTCAGGTCCCGCGGCCCTCGCGGCCCTCAGGTTTAGCACAGATTTTTTTTCGCGGCCCACTAGAGGGCGCTCGCGGACCGAGATTGGGCCGCGGCCCTATGGTTAAGAAACACTGCTATAATCCAATGAAACTTCAGTTAACCGGGTTTTATATTCTTTTTGGATGTTTTTATTTCAGAATTCTCCTATCAGAGCTAAAAGTCGAGGTCGAAAAAAGAAGAAAGAGCCAAAGGTAAAAAGCTGGAATCAGTATTGTACTGAAAACATGACTCCTTATGACTTTGAATCACTTTTTTTGTTTCCTCTCAGGGTCTAAAAGTTTTGTCTGGAATGAATGGGGTAGAGCCAGACCAAGTCTTTTTTGATGACGACTCTTTGTAAGTTTTTTTCATATTTTTCTCAGCTCACAGATCATTACTGTAGCCTAAATTGATACAAATGCTCTCTGGGGACAGATCATTCCTCCACCCTGCTGATGCCTTCAGCGTCCCCAACCACCTCCGAGACCAGGTGGCGGAGTTTGAGGAGCAGTACAACACTCACACGAATCACTGTAAATGGGCTTTGGACAACAATCCGGACCCGGCAAAGGAAAGCATGTTTGAGTGAGTGATGAAGGCAGACCTGTGGATGATCCTATCCTAGCGTCAAAATCTCAGCAAACAAACATTAATTTCCAGATTTAGTGTCTAAAATTTGATCTCCAAATTCAGTTTAATTTTATTTTGTCTCGCAACAGTCCTGGACAGCAATCCAGTTCACAAACAAAACCATTTTTTAAATTGCGACTTTAAATCTCGTAAATTTACGAGAAATAAATTGTAACTGGTGCATTACGAGGATAGTCGTGTATTTATGACTTTAAAAGTCACAGGCTAAATTTATAACATTTTTTCTCGTGAATTCACAACTTTTAATCTCGTAAATTGATGAGTTGTCTGTTTATCGGAGTTGTGACATAAGATGAAAGACTGTCACGCCCCATTTGTCTAGAGGTCTAAGGTATAGCATGAAGGTAAAATTAAAGGAAATGTGTAACGAAAGCAAAAAGAGAATAGCTTCATAAAAAAAGATACCAAATTTATTTACAAGAATAAACGATTAATAACAAAACGTGAAGCAAAAAGGCTTCAGGGTGAACAGAGGCCAAAACGACAAACAAAACCCCAACTAACTCAAGCCAGGGAGCTTACCTGCAAAACAAATTAAACATAATGACAAACACTAACCTCCTGAACTAGCATAAACAGGAGAAAAGATTTACTAAATAAAATGGCAGTTCACCCCTACAGCTTCACTTAACAAAACTAACAAACTAATTGGAGAGTGGGACTAAACAGAATACCAAAGAAACTATAAAGTGCGCACAAACTAAAACAGGTGGAGAAGAGCAGCGCGCTGCAGTGGAGACTGTTTGGAGCCGAGCTCCCCTTCTCATGGGCGGAAGGTCCAAATGGTGGTTTTGCAGGTGGCTCCACCTGATTTGGGCCAATGGAAAACCACGCCCTCCAGCGCCATACCTGAAAGAAATCAAAAGAAACACAAAGCCCGTAACAAAGACGTGCAGCATCTTTTGAAGCTTTATTTTCCAGATCGGTGTCGGAAACAAAAACTCTGAACCTTTTGGCAACTCAAAATCAGCGAGGCTCACTTTCCAGGGTTTGGTGTCTATAATGCTGAGTTTCATTTGTACAACAAAGAGCTCAGCTGCAGGATATCAGTAACTTCAGCGGGATCTGCAGAGATCCTGGAAGCCATCAATCAATGAATAAAACGATAATAAACCGTAAATCAAACAAAGAAGCTTTTAAACATTGTGGTAATTTTTTAAACATTCTGCTTACCTGTTGAAATCCAGGTACTTTTCACAGTTTAGTCTGTCTGCTGCTCACGACATTCAACCACTTCCTCTTAATCTTGTAAATTTACGATAAAAAAAACTCGTAAATTTATGAGATTACAAGTCGTAAATGTACAAGAAAAAAAATTGTAATATTACTTTTTTTTGTGTGGCCCTAATACTCTGTCATACAAGACTGTAAAGGTTATATATATATATATATATATATATATATATATATATATATATTTTTTTTTTTTTCTTTTTTACTGTTCATTTGATTGAAAATTTTGCCCCCACCACATATTCAGAAGCTCACCAAAATTTGCACCTATCTAGTACCCCATAAAAAAAAATTTTTTGATACGGTGAATAGAAAAGAAATGGAATAGTT
The DNA here is from genome assembly GCA_003999625.1 of Oryzias javanicus. Taxonomy (NCBI): domain Eukaryota; kingdom Metazoa; phylum Chordata; class Actinopteri; order Beloniformes; family Adrianichthyidae; genus Oryzias; species Oryzias javanicus. Next base: position 32,893,200 of record CM012450.1, on the reverse strand, counting down.
ATGCTTTACTTCTTAAAAAAATGAGAAAATCAAAAATATAAAACAGTTTGGTGGAAAAATTACTTCCATTTAAAGTCTAGTTATGAAATAAAAGTGGAGCTTTTTTAATATTTTTTTTATTTCATATGAACTCAACTTTTTCTTAAATTTATGCAGGACGTTCTTTTTTGTGACTAATATTTCTTCTGTTTCAGTTATTTTGCTCAGATCTTGGAGGAGCACGGCCCTCTCATGGCAGACGACCCCCTGCTGGTGGGAGAGCTGGAGCACTTCCCTGCCGTGGCGAGGCAGAAGATTGAAGAGGCTGGTGGTTTTGAAGAGTTTCTTTTAGAGTCCCTTCGCTTCGTGAAGGTGGGCAGGTGCGTGGGCCTGGCAAAGCACTCCGTGTCGCTGCAGCAGGCCGGACAGGCGGCCAGCCTGGACGACCTGGACGACATCGCAGACTCGGACCTGAACTTCTCAAACTTTGATTTGGACGACATCACTAGAAACGGTTTCCACCTGGAGGGTTATACCCTACCGAACCCCTACCTTCAAAACCCGTATACGTTTACCCCCCAGCCCTCGGGGCCAGACTTCATCCCCCACTGGAGTGAAGGAGACTTTGAGCAGTTTCCTTCCTTTGAGCCCAACAGTTATGAGGAGCTCGACCTTGATACCTTTGATTATGCTGCTTTTGAAACTAATTTAGCGCCGGTCAGAGAGGCTGAAGCGGTTCCTTTGAAACACGCTGCAGTGCAGGTGAAACATTGATTCGTTTCTTTTTCAGTTTAATAGTAAATTCTGTTCTTTTAACGAGATTCTTTTGCCTCTCAGACGCTTCAGGAGTCCACAAGGAGTGTTGCTGTAAACACAGAGCTTCATGAGCGCTTTGAGACATGCCCGGTAAGCCCCTCCCATAAACATCAAGTCAACGATTCAATTACCCCACAATTCCGTTTAAACCTCAATTTTTTTGGTTTTGTTTAAATTTTTATAAAATTACAAAAAAGAATCATAAAAAAATACTTTTTTAATTTGCTGATAACTCAGCCTGATGTATTATAATAAAACATTAAATACTAAATCCTTTCAACACACATTTGACACTTAACATAAATATATTAGGTATACAGAAGGGAATCAATAATTAACCAATGCCAAAACATATGGTTCAGGTCTAAAGCAAGAATTGTAGTTGAAACGCATAAATGTAATTAGGGTATTTACAAGTTTTTACTCTATTTTTCAGAGTATATGTTGCGTTTTGTTTTTTTTGTTTTTTTTGGCAGGGGATGTGACTGTAGTCAGTGTGACTTATGTAAAAGACCTTTAGTGCCAGAAGTACCAGACCTTTTTTGTTTTTCTATGAAAGTTTAATCTTGAGAGTTTAAATTAAAATTTAGGTGTAAAAAAATCTGTCTGAGAAAGGTGTATAAAAGATGTAGAGAATGATTTTATGGCCTTAAAGTTCCCCTATGACAATTTTTTAATAAAAAAAAACATTCCCAGTAGGGTTTTAATTATGATTATGAAGTTTTTAACCAAAATCCCACAACCTAAATGTCTTGAAAAGCTATTTTTCATGTTGATTTGAAGCCTTCCTCTGGTAAATAGTCCTCTGTGGGGGCGTGGCTTTTGAAGCTAAGCGGAGCCGGAGGAGCAGCAGCTCTGTCCCAGACCCACCCACCCCTGTCTGATCATGGTGGCTCAGTGTCTTGCTAGCGTAAAATCATCACCGCTGCTCCACAAAAATGTAGTTTTGTTTTGAGCTGGTCGTCAGCTCGGACGAGGAAGTTGAGAGCTTCACAGACAGAACTTTCACCAATCTTTTACAGCTGCAATGAGCCGATCGCATCTCCGTGGTCACATCAGAAGGCTCTGGTGTCTAAAGTGGGGCTGGGTATCAGTTACAATTTCCAAAAAATATTTGATTCAATTCACAAGAGCCTGGATTGATTAGATTCCGATTTTTTTTTTTATTTTTTAATTCTTCAATTCAAATCAATTTTAAGTTTACATATTTATACACGCGTTTAGAAATGCATTAAAAAATATGTAATTTGAATATATTTATATTAATCTGACACAGGTATATTGTAAAATTTATTAGTGAAATAATGATAATGTTAATATCAGTGTTACATGGATTCTCAAAAGGAGAAATTCTAACAAATATTCAGATCATTAACATTGCAAACCGTGCTGCTTTTCCTGGAGAACGTATGAGTTTGGCCACTAGGTGGCGATCGCGCTATAGACCTATATCTTATCCAAAAACAAGACAACAGTAATAGGGTAAAAAACTAAGTTTTGGACCACGAATAGTTACTTTAAAAAATGTTTCTTTTAAAGAGTTTGGAAAATTAATGCCTGTGAGTAAATAAAGATGCTCCTTTAGTCAGCAATGTGGTTTTTTTTTTTCTTTTTTGTTTTGGTCAACCGAGCGCTAGCATTAGTCGTCCTAAGGGAAATTCTATTGAACGTTAGCATCAAGCTATAGTTTCATATGCTAAATCGACTTATATCTTTTGTAAATAGATTATTGATCTATTAGGCTTAAATTGATTCAAATCGATTAATCGAATTTTTCCCAAACCGTCCTAGTCTAGAGGAGAATTTCCAGCGTTCTCAGTCCGGCTTAAATTAAGTACTTTACACAAAAAAATCCAATGACGTCTGATTTGACCACGGAAATATGAAGGGCTTATATGACCTCAGTCAACGGGAAGATTCTCTCCTCTTCTCCGGAACCGCTTGCTGGGCCAGATGAGGAAGGGTTTGTGACGTATTAACTGCCCATTAATTTCAGAGATTCTCTGAGACCGTTTGACTGACAGCGATTTTAAAATGAGAAATACTCGGAAATGCAAAAGCGAAATGATTTCTTACTATATTTGTTCTCTTTTGGGAGAAAAATGCCACACGTTTAAAAATCAAACAGGATTTCCATTGGAGGTGGACTTTAAAAATCTGTAATCCAACGTTTCATCCTCTACGACAAATTAGGGATCATTTTAGTCCAGAAAACACAATTTATAAAAATTAAAAGCAAACCAGGTTAATATTCATGTTATATAATATATGTTTGTAAATCACAGGCTATAAGCTCTACATTTATCCCTAACCTAAAAAACCTAAAATTTTGTTCTGATGGCTCTTCACACGCAGTTTTTATTTAAAATAGTAAATAAATGTAAAAAATCACTAAAATTAGTGGGTTATGGTTTTTAATGAAAGAACAACTTCTTACAGAAATGTAAAATTGTTTTACCACAATGATCCATTAACAGTAATTGGGTCACTGGAAGTTCTCTTTCAAAGTGAAAATTTTAACTAAAGTTGTCTCAGTTTAGTGCCACCTGCTGGTCAGAATCTGACATTTAAAACTTCCATCTTAATAATTTTTACTATTAGAGGTAATTTTTTATATTTCTGATAGAAACATGATTTTGTTTTTAATTTTAATACTTTCTTTACATAGTTTTTAAAAAGCATTTTGTTTTCAATCTGCAAACTATTTTTTTTTTCTTTTTAAATGTCACATTTTGAAACTTTAGGCTTAATTTTGTTGTTGGACGACTTTTTCATTAAAAAATAAAAATCTATATTATAGTATCTCTGCTTGATTGAACTTTCAGAAACATTTAGTTTTGTTTTAAAAGCGTGTTTGTTATGTAGGAAACATTCAGGGCGGGCCACCAAAATCTTAGCAACAGTGAGGGGAAGGGGGGCAGGTTATTCCAATGCAACGGATCCTGCCCACAATTTAGAAGAAAAATTCCAAATGAACTTCTGCTGCTCTGCAGAAACTATGTCCTAGAAAACATCAGTTTGATTTTAGCTATAAATAGCATAATAATAATCAAAAGACCACTGCAAACGCTTAAAAATTAATCAAAAGACCGAACAAATTTGTTTTTGGATCATTTTGTCTAAAATGTTTGCTTTTGTTTTGTTTTTCTAAATCATTTTTCTGTTGACCTTGTTTTTCAGGGTGACATCAATAAAACAGAGAAGCATAACGCTCAACTTCAGCAGCAGATCTCAGATTTAACGAACAATCTTGATGCCAAACCGATAAACCGAGACGACATCATTTTATATGAGCAGGAAATTAAGAAGATAACAACAAACATTCAGGTGAGTCCTCCGATCGATACCTTGCACATCCACCTGAAACTCTTTCAAATGAAAGCATCTGTTAAAGGTTGTCTACTGTTGTTCAGGTGACCCACAAAGAGCTGGCGATGTTCCAGCAGAAGCTGGAGGACGACTTGAAGAAGGACCAGCAGGAGAAGAAAGCCAACCAGGAGATTCTGAAGGCCCTGAAAGTGGAGAAAGAGCAGCTGTTGGAAGAACAAGTCAAGTAAGATGAAAACGCTTTTGAAGGAGTCTACTCACTTTTGATGGAAACTGTGATGATGAATGTTTCTAATGGTTTGTTCAGATTCACCAAGCAAGTTGAGGAGAACAAAAAAACTTATGAAAGCAAGTTGAGGGATTTCCTGGAGTTGAGGTGAGCGGTGATCAAAATTTGTTTCCTTAAGTGTCTTCTGACTCATTTATATTTAAAAACGTCTTAACTTGTTGCTTCAGCAATCAGTCTGCAGCAAAGAAAATGAGTCTGGACGATGAGATCAAGCGGTGCCAAACCCTGCTCACCTCAGCCGCTCGGAGGTCTCACACTGCCCAGGTAACTCAATCTTCATTATCCATCTTTTCATTTTATCTTTCTGTTTTGACACAAGCCTCATGTTTTAAGAAGCTTAAGAACTGGATTCCAGAATGAGAACATTATTTTTTTATGTGCTTATTGTGCTCCTTCAGTTGGCTTTGGCTGAAAGCAGCAGAGATCAGAAGATGAACGGACTCCACAGAGAGCTGACGGACACCAGGACTCTGCTGTCTAAACTGGACGAGGTCATTCACAGGTGAGAGAGAGGAGTTTGTAAATGGTTAAACTGAAGTATACTTTATATGGTGTTTTTCTACCTTACTGAAAGGCCCAAAGCGGTTTACAGTCAAAGTCACCCACACGTTCACACACTGGTGGTGACTTCGCTGCTGAACACTGGCACCAACCTTCCACCAGAGCCAAGTTGGGGTTCAGTGTCTTGTATAGCACTTTGTGATAAAGAACTTTTGTTCAGATCGGCTTATTTTGGAACTAGACTGGGCCGAGGCATCTTCAGAAGACCCACTAGAACGTCTGCTGGAGCTGAAGGCAGTAACTATAAACACAGGATTGCTGGTACCAATAGATTTTTATATAAACAAAACAAACAAACAGAAACTTTCACAAAGGAAAAGAAAGAAGGGCTCATTCAGTTCATTGGTTCCGAAATGGAGTTCATCAGAAATGATGTGTGATCCACAGGGTGTTGGAAAGGTGCAGTTACTTTGTCTCAGTCAATTGCAAATGCAGGGTTGCTCAGTGTTTATTGCCTGTTTAGGCACGTCTCGCTCCGTAGCTCGCCATCTTTTATGCTCCTCTCCGTGTCTGTGCTCCTCTCCGGGCACCTGGCCTGCACTGCAACATAACATAACTCAAAGCAACTCAGAAAATACAATGTACACATCAATAAACAAAACAGAAGCTCTAGGTGATGCTGACGCTAGCCCGCTAGCATTAGCGTCACCTGGCAACTCGCCAGTTCCTGGTAAGATCGGTGGGATCAAACCAACATAAATCGCCCACGAGTTATCTTTCAGCTCTAACAGATTCTACAAAAACAATCGATGCATAAACAAAAAGTATTCATTTAAGTTACGCGCCTTCTACCTGTAGGCTCCGGCATCCACCCATTTGCGTATTTCCGGTGGAAGCTGGGCCAGCCCATATATACAAAAGTCACATGGACCGTGTGATTGATCCACGAGACCAAAACAATCAGATGGAGGGAATGCTGACGTGTGCTACACTTGCCCAAGAGCAACTTTGACACATTGGCGGGCAAGGCGGGAATCGTACCCAGAATCTTTGGATCAGGACTGCACCACATACCCTCTAAGCAGCTGAAGTTTGGAACCAAATCCTGCAGGGAAAAAAAACAGTTTAGAAGAAATTAAGTTTAAAATACCTTAAGCTCAGGTGGTAAAGTGTGGTTACCCAGTCTAAAAGACATGAAAGTGTTTTCATTTGAGCTTTCACTCTTGCAGATTCCCAAACAAAGGTCTGGAGGTGATCAGGGAGGAGTGCAAAGTGAATATCAAAGAAGTGGAGAAGAAGATTTCTGCTGCTCAGGTACAGAAACCGCCTCTTTCTGGGTTCACAGCTTCTCTGGTTTCATGGCTTTCGTAAAGTGAGGTGGTTTGGAGCTAAAATTCCAAAATATCAAGAAGAGCTTTGACTCCCACCAATAAGATGCAGACCCTCTAAATGAGTGGTTCCCAACCCCCGGGCAGAGAGAAAAAAAGAAATGCATGCACTAACCTAGATTATTTCATTTAGTTTTTGTTCTGATCCTGAAGGAAGTTTTACTTTGGAAAACTGACAGATTCTGTTCTCAACATCCGTCTTGGTCATGTGACTTAAAGCGGCTACCTGCATGGCATCCTGAATTGCTAGCTAAAAAGCTAATGACAAAAACCAAACAATAAAATGTATTTGGAAAGTTTTCTTTAGGGGGAAAAGAGCCAGTGAGGAAACTGAATAAGAGTCTTCGACTTCAGAGAACAGTTTAGAGACAAAATCCGGACTCTTTCTCGACATACGGAATTATTGATACCGTTGTTCTCATGTAGATGAAGCCGCTCTAATACGCGGTGACACCTTTGACTGTCTCACACACACGGATAATGGAGTTGGAGATTCACGTTGAAAAATTTCTGTTTTGCAACGGTTGCATGATTTTTATTTTGCTTTATTTATCCATCACACCTTAAAAATTGGATATAGCTAAATCTAGCGTCCAGGTATTAGCCTCCACTTTGATGTTAAAGGGAAAATTTTAATCAAAAAGTTCAAACCAGCTACAAACATTTTCAATGGCATAAAGATTCAATCAAATAAAATTAAAATCGAATATAATTTTTATTGATTAGTTTAATATTTATTCACGCCCTTCTGTATTTAAATATTGCATGAATTCCTTCAGTTTTCATGTCTGTTTTTTTTTTTATTTCTCATCTTGTTCTAAATATCAAAGTTTTTACAGCTTCTTGGTGCAAAGAGAAGTTGTTTTTTTCATCTCAGGTTATTGATATATATTTAAAAAAATCAGAATATTTTTCAAACAAACCTTAACCCATTTATTTTAGGGTTGTAATATTTGGAAAATTATTTTTAGTGCTTTTTTTTTTTTTAGACCCACAGTATGACTTTTTTTTTTTTTTTTTGTTTACTTCATCAGAAAGAATACCGGGAGCTGATTGATCAACAGAAGAATATGAGAAGCGAGAAGCCCCAGAATCACACGAGTAACCAGTCTGAAGCTGCAGCTCCATCAACAAAACCAGTGAGTGTCCCATGATATTTGACACATATTGTCACATTATGTCACATGACATTTTTTTTGATGATGGAGGACATGTATAAAGAAAATTAAGATTAAAATTGCATTTATGAGCTTTTCTTCAAACTGTTGCAAATTGGGCACAGATGAAAAAAATACAGTTTGAAAAAGATCTTGTGACGTAGAAATTATGCGAATGAGCTCCTGCCGTTCTGCGTCCTAGAAAATGACAGATTTTTGGCTATAATTGGCATAATCTTAAATAAAAGACCACATGAAATGTTTTGACAATAGATAAAGAGGATTGGAGTGCATTTTTAAAAATCTGTAAGGAAGCTGCTTTGTTTGAGTGATGTAGATTAACTCATATGGGGTCCAGATGACCCTTACATTGAGGCGTTAGTCCTTCCATGACGAAGCTGGACAAGGTGTACAAGACGTTATGTCTGACAGACAATCATTGAAAAAGAAAAGTCTTGCGGGATCCAGATGACCCCACCTTTAGATAAACAAGCCTAGGAGAGCAGAAGGGTTATAGGATTGCTCATTTGTGTGAATGTGGCAGCTCTCTGCAGCAGCCAAAGTATTTGTTCCTCAGGCGTCGGCCCCGTCCTCCCGCCCCGCCTCCACCCAGAACTCCGCTGCTGCTGCTGAGGCCGCAGCCCCCCTGTCGAAGAAAAAACTCCCCAGCAGGAAGTTGGATTCTCACAGCAGCGTTTTTGACAAAGCCATGGAGAGCCTGACCTGCATGTTCCCGCACTACTCCAGGTAGGTAACACTCCGAACCTGAAGTAGTTGGAACTTGCCGCGACATGGCAAAGGTGCTCACGCTGTTGTTGCTTCAGGCCAGACCTGTTGAGATTCATCCAGGAGCTGCGAACAACCAGAGGTGGAAACTTGAACAACATGACACTGCAGGACATGGTTAGTGGGGTGGCCCAGCTGATCCTGGACCACCAGGTAAGCAAGTTTGAGATTTTATTACTTACCAAAACCAATCCTTCAGTTTTCAACCATTTATTTTATTTTAAAAGAAAAGTTTAGAGATTTTGCTATTGCAAAGCAAACTATAGGGCCTTAAAGACCCACTCTGATAAATCTTTTGATAAATTTTTTTTTTTTCTACAAAATAGTTATTTTTCCTGCAACATCTTTTTGTCTGCTCCTGATTCAAGATTTAAATGCTCAAAAATGTAATTTTAATCTTAATTTTCTTTATACATGTCCCTCGTAGTTAGAAAAATGCCATAAGAACATCATCAGAGTGGATATCCTCATCCTCATGCATCTCACTTTGTTGCTCCTCCTTTTTTAGGAAAAGCTCAGCGCCGCCAAGGCGCATGCTGTTGGTCGTGGGAGTCCAGCTCACACCCCACCTTTGCTGTCCCAATCCACGGTTTGGCAGCCTGTCAGGTCACAGAGGGCTCCAGGTTCTAAAGCGGTGAGTCCTGCAGCTCAACTGTTGGCTGAAAATGATGTCGAGATTTGATAAACTTTGAAAACTGAAATAACAAAGGTGGAAAAAAATAAGGTAAAAGTCACAGGAGATCAAATCTATGTTCTAAATTTAGACACAAATCTAGAATTTTTCTTTTTCCGTTTCTAAAACGTTAGGTTAAGAAATTAACTCTGGTTCTCTGAAACATGAATAAGGTATCTCACTATGGGACATGCACCCTGTGCACTGTCACCAGAAGCTTTTTACATTATGCCAGTCGTGACTCTAGGAGGAGGACCTCCTTATTATAAGAGTGGGACGTCACCTTCCCTCCTCAGTCTAAGAAACCTCACCTCTTCTCATCCAGGCAAGATCTTTGGGTTTATTACCACAGTTGTTAATTTTCCTAACTTTTATGAAATAAAAACCGGCATATTAAAGAACACCTCGGGTCGTAAGGAGTAAAATCATGGAGCTAGCATTTAGCTTAGTACAGTTAGCAGCTGCTGTGCTGCCGTCTGTCAGGAGAACGAAGACCTCAGCATTAAAAAGAAACAAAAAACTCTGTATTTTTCTGTTGAAATGCCTTTATATGTTTTTGTTTGTGTTAGGACACACCAATAGAGGCACTTGCTGTCAGTTTAAAGCGTTTTAAAATAGTTATTGATATCGGGAATCTGAATCTGTGAGCACCTAGCTAGCTCTACTGAATTGTTTGTTAGCCTCCTGCTTGAGCTGATCCTGTTTTCTGCTCCTTTGTGCTGCGGATCTGTTCATGACATGCAGACATCTAGTGGAATATTTATCCAGAATAATAAGATTTAAATATAAAGCGCTGATCAGAATAAGAATACATTAAATATCCTCCGATACTAACCGGGGACAAAGTCCGATTTGGATAGTCATCAACCACGTGATTGGGCCCGATTTCCGATCACATGATCAGTTCGGGACATCCCTAACTGAAACCCATTGGATTTGGAGGGTAAGGCGGGGCTAGTAGAGGTCATTCTGGGCTTCTGCGTGGGGTGCAGGTGGGACGCCAGCGAGAGGCTCCACTGGAGGAATGTGGGCGAAGCCATTCTCCTCCATGCCAGCCCAGTCAAGCGCCGAGGTCCCGAGGGTGGGGTTCCTGGCTGTAAATGGATTGCTCCACGACCAGGTCGCCTCCTCCAGGCACTCCGGCAATAGCTGTTGACCAGGAGATTTGGCTTTCAGGAGCCGTTTTCCTTCGTAGCGAGACATGGAGGTCTCGGCGGTAGCTTCGGGCGACTCCACACCCAGCTTTGCAGCTGCTCTCCTGCAGACATCGTGCAGATCCACCGTAGCAGTCGGGTTTGGAGATCCGCTGCGTCTGCCCCGCTTGGTCTGGTCGGGCTTCGCAGCTGAGGGAAAGAGAAATGGTCCGCAGTCCTCTTCGGATCAGAGGCTGATGGAATCGTCTCCAGTCAGAATCGGCGTCATGCTGCTCCAGAGGTGCGGCCTCTTAAGGCTCCTCGGTCACTCAGCAGCACAGCAGCACCTGTTTGCTCCAGCTGGCGTCCATAAGAGGCGAATTTCTGTGGGTGCAGTTGGTTAACTCTGATAATGGCTACCCCCATCATAGGGTCAACCGCTGACCAGCTCACTTGGCCCGAGAACTGCCATTTGCGGGTTTTAATGGCTCTTTTTAGCTCCATTAGAAAGACTGAATCGGAGAGTTGCTAGTATGGTGGCTAGCTACATCAGCTGATGTCCCTCCTCCTAGAGTGGACGTCGCTTCCTGACAGCCAGTCACGACTGGTGTAATGTGAAAAAAGCTTCTGGGGACAACGCGTAGGGGGCGTGTCCCATAGTAAGATACCGAATAAATGTTGAAAGAGAACCCAAAGTTTTCTTGGAGAATTAAGTGACGGTCTCAGTGAAAGGTGCAGTGAATCTTTTGTTGAATATCCGGTTGTTCTTTGAAGCTGAACGTTGAAGATCCGTGCATCATCTGCCACGAGGACATGGACCCGGATGACACGTCAGTGCTGGAGTGCAGACACAGCTTCCACACTGAGGTGAGCAGAGCTTTTCACCACTCTCTACAGCGTTATTCACACTAACGCACGTTCAGTCACTTTGGTAGTGATGTATGGATGATGTCCTTTACAACTCAAACCTCTAACTGTAGGTTGTGAACATGCGCTAGTATGGAGTCGCAGCAGACCAGCGTGAACGCTGTATGCTAAAATGCGTTCAACAACTCATGATCAGCATCACACACCCGGTGTGAATTTAGCTTAAGATAACAGTCAAAATGAAATGTATGCATATAGATAGTTGTTCTCAAAGTAATAGTTTGTTCACAACTTCATAAATAAAATATGAATACATTTTGTCTTGGATTCAAATACCACTTTGTAATGAATACCAAATTTCTCCTGTTAATTTAGACTTGAAAATAATTTAAGTATACTCATGTCACAAAACATCAATTTAACAAAGTGCACCGTCGGCAAACTTTTTCTGAAAACAGACTGTAAAGAAATGCTGTTACTATGTAGCCAGTTTTCCAGATGCACAAAAAGGTTAAAAAAAACAAAATTAATTTATATTTTTCCAGTAAGGAGTGAGCGACGATGCTTACATTCAGTCTGCACACTGAAAGTGCTTTCAATTATCCCATAGTTAGTTATTTGGTTTTGGACACACAGACACAAAGGATTTAGCTTCTTCCCAAAACTGAAGGTCTGTGTCCTTCGTTCCCTTTGAGATGAAATCAGAACTGGTGTTGGTTTTGAAGCTGCTGCAGGTAGAATGTCTGCACATGCGGTTGCCATATAATAAAAACAGACTAAATAGTGTCTAAAAATGTAATAAACTAAAAAATTTGGATATGATTAAAAGGAAACATCAGACTCAGGAAGTGGAGAGAGATGGTCCAAAAAAAGAGCAGAAGGCATCCACTATGTAATTGGATGGAAAAAGGTTCACGTCTTCTCAGAAAATGTTTTTTTTAATAAGAGATTAATAAAAACAGGTAAGCTAACAGAGCTTAAGTAACTGGCAGCCTACTGAGAAAACTAAAACTAACAAATTGTTATGATTACAACAAGAACTTTATTTTTTCTATTTTTTTTTCTTTTTAGTAGTATTAGCAAGAACTTTTATTTTTTTTTTTTTAACTCCTTCAGGCCTGATTTTATTTCTAACAATGGGGAAAAATAACTTTTTGCTTTCAGATGCTAAATTAAAGTAATTTTGGAACCAAAGTGATTTGATGCACATTTGCATCAATGGGTATCAAGATGTTCAGCTTCATCTACGCACCCCTAAATATGGTGTAGTTGAATTGTTATTTTCAGCCAACCACTGTCTCTCTTATCATCTCCCTGTTGTGACATAAAGGTTTGTGATTTGTTGTGACCAATGACTGACATTAACAAATCCTTTTTAAAACAAAGCTAAATAAGTCGTTCTCCATTGGAGACATCTGAAATCCCTGACATTGTATCTCTAGAGGTAGTCATTATCCACGGGCACTGTGTGTTGGATTGATGTTTTATGACTCTTTGACAAACTTTTGACAGTAATCAAAGAAAAGTCATTTTCAAAACCTAAAACTGTTTGATTTTTTTTTTTTCGTTTCATTTTGACAGTAATAGAACAGTAATATATCTGTTGTTCCTGCTTTTAACTCTGCATTCATGTTGCTTCAGTGCATCAAGTCTTGGCTGAAGGAGCAGAGGACCTGTCCCACTTGCAGGACGCACGCCCTGCTGACCGATGACTTCCCCAAGCTGCCCGGCAGAAGACACCTTGCTCTCTAAGAGTCTTAACTTTCTTTGTTTACATCTAACTTTCTGTTCTTCTCTTTTTTTTTATCATTTAATCAACCGTAGATTTTTTTTTTTTTTTATTATCATGGAAATATTTAGCTGTGTCTGCAGACAAAGTGCACAAATAAACCGTTAAGCTTTAACTTTGGTATGTGGCTGTTAAAAATCTTCTCCCAAATTTATAAAACATTGAGATTTTAGTGTAGCTTTTGCTGGAAAAAGATTTTACTGGATAACATGGTTTTTTTCTTTTATCGTTTTACTATCCGCTTACTGTTTTTTTTTTCTTTTTCTACAACTAGAAAAAATTAGATGAAGCAGTATTCATTTAAATGTTGTAACATTGCTTGAAAAACAGTAATTAAAGATTCAGATTTCTTCTGACTGAATGTCCTTTATCATTTTATTAATTTCCTTTACTTAAAAGAAAAACTGAGATTGTTTTTATGTTTTGGAAACCTTTTAAAAACTTTAGGATTTTTATTTGGCAACCTGAATTTTTCACACAGGAATTAAATATTTTATAAACGCAAAGGCTTTAGACTTTTTTCAGCTGCATGAAGACAAAATGGGAAAGAGGAACCGAAATCCAAATGTAAATTTTGTATGCGGAATTATTTATGCTGCTTAACATATGAATTTATTTGTAGTTTGGGTCTGTTGTCAGGATGTTGATTCAAACTTGATGAGCTTCATATCAGAGTCTTGCATATTAGTTTATTTTGCTCTTTACAAAATTAAAAAATCAGTATTTTAAACATTTGCAGTTCAAAGTGAAAATACATCACTGTATTGCACACTTAAAGTCACAAAGTGGAATGGCAGAAAAACTCTCTTCAAAGTTTTCTTCATTTTTGGATTTAGCCAAGAGGAGCTTCCTGCTAATCTCCATCGTGGATTCGGTCGGGATGTTCAGATTCTGCAAAGCTTCAGAGGGAAGTTCTCTGTGATCAGATGATCGTCATGAAGCACAATAACGACGTTGATTTCAAACTCTGGAAGACAAAAAACCCCAAAAAACTTAGAACAGAATAATCTGGATAAGAAATGACAAACTTAGATTTAAGAAAAAAATAGCTAGTTTTTTAGTTTAATGTCTTATTTTTTTTTTACAGCCTTCCTTTCCTCTATACGGTTTTATCCAAAAACCATTAAACTTCCAACAACTCAAGCAGGCAACAAGCAGCAGAACAACAGAGGAACTTCTGTCTTTTAATTTTGACATGTGAAGAAAATAAAGCTTAAAAGTGCATTTCTTTGCATTTGCATGCTGTTTTTTTTGCTACGCTACTGTTAGCTTGCGATTGGCTGGAAGCAAAAGTTACTTCTGTGCTACAACCTAGAGGGGAATTTCTAATGAGCAGCTCTCCAGAAAATGTTTTAAAAACCAACAAAGGTTTTTCAGTTTTGGCTAAAAATTAATGATAACTAAATGATTTTACAATAAATAAAAATAAAGTTGGAGTGCAATTTTAAATAATCGCCATAACAAAGTTATGTGCAAAAATAATAAATATATGAATCCTAAAATCCTTTAGAATGAGCTCTTCTGGAGTGAGGTGTCTTTACTGACCCACTTTAAAGTTGGTGGTCTCCAGAGTGGGGCAGGTGAAGAGTCTGGGAAACACCATGTAGATGGGGATGGAGAGGCCGTGGCAGACGTCACCTTCAGCTATCTGGATGTTCTGGATCTCTGTGGCGTCTCTGGCGTAACCTTCAGCACAGCCTGAAGAAAGACGGAAGAACATGAAGCCACTTTTCCCCACAGTTACCAAATTTATCCTCAGCTGAACACAAGCTCACCGCAGGTTTCTACCCGAACAAGCTGCAGCTCGATACTCTTGATGGGGACCTCCGAGTTCTCCACCACCACCTCTCCAGTCAGCGGTTGGCTGATCACACAGTTGGTAGCGTCTAAATGGCCTCTGATAAGAAACTTGGTAGAGAACTCTTCTGAAGACAAAAAGGCACAAGTTCATCCTTTAAATATGTTTGAAGATAAAAGACAGTTGATAAACGAATGCTGAGTATTTTCTGACTTCACGCGTGTTCTGCAGGGTGTCGGGAGTGATGGTGAAGTTGACCGGAGTGGGAACAACTTTAGATTTCTGAGGCTGGAAATCAAAGATCAACACTTTGTTAGAGCTCCTGGTTCTGCAGCAGCAACAGAAGTTATGGAGAGCAAAAGAAAAGTTCAGTAAATAAAAAAACTGAACGTTAAAGCTGTTTCCTCACCTGACAGTGAACGATGAACTCACAGGTCCTGCTCAGATCTTTGGCCAGCAGGGAGCGCTTTAGATCACAGCGCAGAGAATACTGGAGGAGAAACAGAAAACTAGGGAATAGTTTATTTAACATTTTGTTCAAAGCCTATTGTAAAACATTCCCAGGGGTCATTTAATTATCATTATGCTGTTTTTAGCAAAAATCTAAAAACCTCCTTACTAGGACACAATTTATGAAGAATGGCAGGAGTAGCAATATTAGAGTTATACAGTTGTACAGTATTGAGCCAGCTCGAACGAGGAAAACGAAAACGTATATGGATCTAATTGCAAGTAGATGCATCAGAATGGAGCGGAACAGGACGCTTGTGGCCTGCCCACCACATTTTCTACATCACAAATTTGCTCTCTTTTTCCAATCTTTTTCCATTTTTTTTTTATTTGCTCCTGATTCACACTGATTTGAATAAGTAAATACTCAAAAGGGCTGTTTTAAGCTTAATTTTCTTAAAATACGTCTTCCTTCAAGAGAAAAATGCCACAGATACAGGATAAAAACAACCAAAATATATATATTTCCTCAGTGGGTTTAAAAAAAAAAAAAAACTCAATTGTAAATATCTGCTTCCATAAGACATTTCACGTTGTATTTATGTACACATAAACAACTTTGGAGCCGCATATGAAGCACAATAGTAGGTTTATGCATCAAACTCTCCTTTAACTTGAGCTCCAGGAGAATGGATTCTGCACATACTCAGCTTAAACCATCACAACTGCTTCTCCACTGCAGCCTTAGTTCCATAACTGCACTCTAAGCCCCAATCCGAATTCTCCCCTTCGCCTTTCCCCCTTAATTTGAAGTGTCAGTTGAAGTTGAAGTCGTGTCCGAATTATTAGTTTTTAAATTTCACCCTCCAAACGGAGGGGTCCACGATCGCACTGAGAAGAGCTTTTCTTCATGTGGTGAGCTCTGGACCACAAAAGTTTCCATTTAAATGTAAGTAATGACTTTTTGTTGTAGAATGACCTTCTTAAAGTTATAAAACCACTGTTGTTATGTATATTCAAGCGCTGGAAGCTCCACGCTAATGCTAGTGGACCAGTGATTAGTGGACCAAAATTGCACGTCCGAAAAATTAGACACTATTTTTTTCATAACCCTCCATTTGGAGGGCTAAATGAAGGGGAGGGGCTAAAGGAAAGGGAGAATTCCGATTGGGCCTAAATCTGATTCTTCTGACAATGATGCGTGTCCATGTTCTGAATTCATTGTATTTCTGACAAAAAGTTGAGAAAAATGGGTCATACTGACCTGGATGTTGACAAAGACGCCATGGTAGGTCTCATACAGCACTTTGTTGCCTTTTGTTTGCAAAGGGAACTCGAAGGGGATCTCAGTTTTACCTCCAGGGACTTTCCCGGCTTGGAAACCTCAATGTTGCTGCTGATCAGCTGGATGGGCTGCAGAACATTACAGCCTGGTCAATTTGAGAACTGGAGGCTTTGCTTTACCTCTTTAGAAAAAAAGAAGTGTCTGATGAAGTGGCAGAGTGTGAAGCAATCACTTACATTTCCCTAATGTGATTTAATCCCTTTTTATAATTTTTGATACAAGTGTTATTAAATTGCCAAAGTTGACTCAAACACCAGATGAAACCATAGCAACCCTTGTACAGCTCCTGCAACACCCATCATCACCTATGCTCACCTTGACAGAGTTGTAGAAAGCTTCAAAGACGCCCACGCTCTTGGAGCTCAGCTGCAGGTTCACGATTCCCTCCATGTTCAGAGAGATGCCGTGGTGATGCATAGCCTCCTTACACGACAGCATGATGACACCAGCCACCGTTTCCTGCACCAACAGCACCAACTTCACATTGTCTTTTATTTTCTTATTTTACAAAGTGATTATATTAGGATGCAATTTTTGTGTTTTTATGTCACACACTTGATGTTAAATGGTGCATAAGAAGATCAACAACTTATTGATTTTATTCAAAAATATTTTTATTAACTAAATAACAAGTCAGTTCATACATTTTATCATGATAGTGGTATTTTTAATTGTTCCCTCTGAGACCGCGGTGAAGTTAGTTTTACGTTGGATATTCGACAGACATTCGGTCAGGGTAAACCTCGCACGCTCACGGGGTCCGGGTCCAGTGCAACTTTGAGAACAGTGCTCTAATATTTTTGAGAGCACCAGCATTGGGTCTACGGTGAACACGGTAACACAGAAAACAGATGAGGCTTTTACTGACTTCCTATTTTCAAAACAAAAGGTGATATAATTAAAACACGGAGAGAGTGTTTGAAGCTGAAGGTGGCAGTAAGCTAATACTTACAATTCCAAAAAAATTATAAATAAAAGATTAAATTCAAAGTCAAGGGGTGTATCTCACATAGCTAGTGTGGTACTATGATCCAACACTAATTTTGAGTCAATTGATCACATGACCTAGAAGCTATTGAGCTAAAATGCTAATTTTTACACATAAAAATTCATAGAAAATTTGAATTTTTTTTTTAATTTAAGGTTTTTACAGTCAATGGGTTTACCCTGACCGAATGTCTGTCGAATATCCAACGTAAAACTAACTTCACCGCGGTTCTCAGAGGAGGAAATCATTGAATGAAATCTTTACAATGAGATTAAGCAAAAATACTCATTAGTACTTCCTTGAACTATTTCTACTGTGAATGAACTCCCTCCCATACAGTTCTGTTTTTGAAGTCATTCTTAGTGATCTTATAACTTAATGAAACAGTTTTGTGATTCAAAGTTAGCAACAGGAAAGTGATGTCTGCAGCAGAGATGTTGTTTATGGGTGAAAGTCAAACTGATCTGCTGCTCGACAATAAATGAGACTCAAAAGAGAAACCGGCTTTACGCTAATCTTTGTTACTAAAAATAAATAAATAATAATATTCTACGTTTATGTCGACAGACAGGGTCTTGAGATCATGCTAAAAATTAGCAAAACCACGTCTGAGGTGGGACAGAATCTTTGTAACACATCACGTGACAGCAACGACGCTAAGTAACTTATCTGCTTTTATATACATTAAAAACGACATTACATTGTTTTACAACAATTCAAAGCAATATTACTGGTTGATAGTAGAAGATTATTGCTAGCTAAACATTGTAATACAAAAACGAAGAGGGTAATTTAGCTACTTACCCCCTCATGATACACCTTGTTGGCTCTTTTTAATTTAATTTCCAAAGAGACGCTCATGTCTGAGGAGATTAAACAAACATTTACCGAAATTCTACGTTTCTACCACTTGATAAAACAAACACTAGCAGTTTAGAATTTAACACAGACTTGCTTCCGGTAACATACTACAAAATAAGATGCCAACTTCCGCTGTGATGGGAGGAATCCGGAAGAATTGTGGACATTTTCAAAATAAAAGACTATGACTTTGAAAAAACGAAAAAGTATTGTTGTTTTGTATTTTTATTGACTTACTTTTTATTACTTAATTAATTACATCATATTTCCTATTAGTTTATACTTTCCCTAAGTCATGAATATAGTTTCTTAACCCCTTCATCTGTCTTTACAAAAATACTTGAGACAAGTACCTGCAGTATTTTTGAAAAACTGCATTCAATTATCCTTTTCTTTCTGCAATATGTCTTGGTTCTTCTCTTCTACAAAGTTTAGCAGATTTATAAATCCACTTCTTAATTACTTGAAGCATTCTGTGGAATTTAAAGGAGATTATATTGGAAAAACATGTAAAATTTGGCGTAACAATTCTGTCTTGACAGCTCGTTAAATTATTCCTAGTTTGACTCAAGGATTGAGTATGAAAGTAAGATCTTAAATCACTTTAGAATTAAAAAAAAAAAAAAATCCTGTCTCACATCGTATCTTGGTTTAAATGTATGTCAATCCAAACTTTATTTCTTGAGGGCTTTTTTGTTCTTGAATATTGTTTGGACCACACACAAGTGCCCCGTGGCAGGTAAAGCTCAATGGCTGCTCCACAATGTTGCCACAACAAAAGCGGAGAGTGAACGACAATTGAGACTGCAAGTTCCATCTGTTGTGTCCTTCAAAAAACTCCACTTTTCAGTGGTGTAATGATCAGCATTCAGATCAAATCTCTATGACAATCATCCCAGAATTTAACCAGCAAAATCAGAAACAAGAGATTTGTGTTTCAACCTTAACTTAAACATTTGAAGTAAATTAAAGTTGTCCATTCTCGTTACGCACCCATCCTGGTTCTGATTCACAAAATAAAAGTCTCAGAGAACATTTGTGATTATATAATGAGACTCTGAACCACCACATCATAAAAATGACCTTTTCTTTACTCCCTTACAATTATTTATTTTATTTAGCCAAATAATAAATAGTCAATGATCATTCTATCAGCCAAAGGCTTTCAGCTTAAAATTTTTGACTTAAAGTAAATTCTAATCATTGTCATATCTTGAGTGGAGAAATATGTTCAAAAACACTAGAAGTCCCAGGCTTTTTTGACCTCCTTTATCCCAGAGGAAGCTAACATGTTCTCCACTGTTGAGTTACTGGTGGAAGATCAAGTCTTTGAGGAGTTGATTTGGTTTTTCTAACAATAAAGATCTGCTGTTTTAGAGGTTCTTTTGGTGATTTTGAGATCTCAAGTGTCCTGAAAAAAGAAAAGTGACAAAAGAAGAACAACAAGAGACAATAACAATTCTCTTTATTTGACTAAAAGAACAAGCATTTAAAACACTACATCATGACCATTAGTGACTTCCCCTGAGCAACTAGATTAAGCCGAGTAGCCAACATTTTAGACATTAAAACATTTTCCAAAGCTACTATAGCTGAAAATGATCATGTTTTAAAGCTAAAAGTAGTACACCTGAAGCTTATTTTTATTTAGTATACTTGAGTATTTACATGTACTGAAGGAAGTATACTAACTGAATACTTCATCAGACAAAATTGGAACATTTTAAGTTTACAAAATATTGGCTATATATAGTAAAAACTTAAAATATACTGCCTCACTTTTAGCAGGCCTATATATTACTTGCAGCTAAGAGTCAGAAAAAATACAAAAAAACTCAAAACAGTGTGATACATAAAGAAGATAAATACAATATAAAAAACACACTTAAGAGGGAGGATTTTTCTAAGTTTTTTGGAAAATCTGAAAAATACTCCAAAGTATTTTTAAAGGAAATTGAAAGGAAAATAAAAATAAAAACTGTGTTTTTGATTCAGTTTTGTTCTGTTGTCTCACTAGTTCAATAGATCAAGATGCGTTCTTTATTCTCTCTTATAGTTCTCTTCTATTTTCATCTTCTCCTTGTTGTTGCTAAGGAAGGATGGATCGTTGCTCACTTGAACTTTGTCAAAAAAGTTGAAATCTGGCACATAGCGGCCGCTGGCGGTGCTGAACAGCACCGGCCTGAACTCGTAGCCCCACAGGATTTCCTGAGGCACGTAGGAGGTGCGGCTCTGACATGTGGCCGCCGTCGACTCCATGGTGGCGTTGAGGGTAACGAGAAGCTCAAAGTCTCGTGTGTGCAGGTTTTCGGCCGTCAGTCCTGCCAGTGGGCTATTCTCGTCCAGAATATGGTAGAAGCTGAGCGGCAGGATGAGGAAGGGACACTCCCCGCTGGAGTCCATGTAGAAGTCAACAGATCTCTGGTGGATCTGAGTCTTCTCGCCCTCCTCGGTGGTGTTGGACTGGAACAGCTTCCCTGTCAGCTGGCACTGGATCAGCAGACTCCTCCTCATGTTGGCCACTCTCACCATCAGACACAGCTTGCTTTGACGTCTGCAGATCACTGCGTTGTAGCTGAACTTGATGGTTTCTGCTCGCTTTTTGGGTCGAGCCAGTTTGGCCAGAAAGGCTCCTGTGACGAAGATCTCGGCCAGGCCGGTGATGACCAGTTGAGCCACGAGAGTGAAGATAGCCAGAGGACACTCCTCAGAGATGTGACGAAACCCATAGCCGATGGTGGTCTGCGTCTCCAGGGAGAACAGGAAGGCTCCGGTGAGAGTCTCCACCTGCACCACACACGGCGTGTGGTTGGAGTTCGGCAAAGCGTCAAAGTCTCCGTTCCCCATGCCGATGAAGAAATAGAAGACCCCAAAGATAAACCAGGTCATGACGAAGGTGGAGGCAAACAGGGTCAGCTTGTACCTCCACTTCATGTCCACCACCGTGGTCCAGATGTCATGCAGGTACAGCTGGACCATGCTCTCCACGTTGTCAATCCTGACATTGTTGTGGCCGTCCTTCGACACAATTCTTCTCTGGACTTTTGATCTTTTATTGGCCATTCTGCTTCAAGCAAAACTAATTACTGAAGACTGAGGAGCTGCCAGAAAAACACAGACAGGATAAGATTTACAACAGACACAAAAGTGACATAACAGCTGCGGAATTTTATCAAGGAATAATTCATTGACAAAGTTGTTAATGTTGACCTTGATGACTACTTTACACTTTTTACTGTCCCTATATATAGCAAACCTGTGAAGCTGCAACTAGAAAGGTTTTTAATTAACAAGTGAAGAATTAATAATTAACTGCATCAGAAATAGTGCGAGACGTGTTGTGCTCGCGGTGATGGTAAACAGTGATTAGATTGACTGTAGATGTAATCACGGAAAACTTCAAGAAGTTTTAGTTCATAATGAACTTTATAGATTTTTAGAAGTTTAGCGTAAAATTATGTGACCATTTGTTATATGGATCTCTCAAAAATTGGAAAAACTTGCTATCCCAGATGACAACTTGATCATTAATAGTAAACGTTTCAGAATAGAGGTCATGTCCGTGTTCTGTGGGGTTAAAGGTCATCTGAGCTACTGGAAGGAAACAGGCAATCGTGTAGAGATTATAGCATGAAAACCAAACATATCCTTAAATCTGATGTCTATAACTTAAAAAAAATGTAAAGTCATAATGAAGCATCAATTTAAAAGTATAGTAAAACTATAAAAGTTAAAGCCCATAGCATAAAATACTCTACTTAAATGTACTTCAAGTATACTTAGTCTATGCTAACAGTGAGACAAGATTGTTTACTTTTTATATACTTTTAAACTTAAAATGTTCTAATTTTGCCAGAAAAAATATTCAGTAAGTATAACATTACACGCTCTACCGTGTGAAAGCTATACTTCTATTTAAGTATACTTAATAAAATAGACTCACTCTTAGCCAGGGGTGAAAGGAAATTTTTTTTTGTTATGCCAGTACTATTGCGAAAACTGGGCGCACTGCTCATCTCTCCAGTTCTTTTATCGGAACGCCGGTTCAGACCGTTCCGGATCGTTCCGGCTTACTTTCACTCCTGCCCTAAGCAAAAAGTAGTCTAGTAGTTAAGTGTACTACAAGTATACTTAAACCAAAGGTAATGAGTGTTTATACACTTTTAAAGTTAAAATGTTTCTATTTAGTCAGAAGAAGTATTCAGTTAACAAACTTCTTACACTACATGCTACACAGTTTGAAAGTTATTGTATTTCCATTTAAGTATAATTATTAAAATAGACTTTAAATGTACTTTTTCTCTACCCTAAGCAAAAACAGTCAGTTTAAGTGTACTGCAAGTAAACTAAAAAGGATGCAGTAATACTTGAAGTTTGCTTTTTATATACTGTTTAGCTATATATCCTAAAATACTGCATTTTAGTCAGAATAAGTATTTTGTTAGTGTACTTGCTGCACTACACATATACATGTATGCTTTAAGTGAACTTTTTATACACTATGTCTATATTAGAAACTTACAATGCTCCAATTTAGTCTGAAGAAGTATTCAGTTAGTACACATCTTGCGCTATACTCACATATTTACCATATTTCTACTCAATCATTCTTAATCAAATAAACTGTACTACTCTTTGCTAAGGTAAGCTTCCGATGGATACTTTTGCCAGGTAACAGATTTATACAGAATCTACTATCTAAAACTGTATGAATCTTTAAAATAGTCAGTTTATTATATTTTTTTTCTTTAAAAAACTTGCATATAGAATTAAAGATTTTACACTTGAAGTTTATTTTTAAGAAGTACACCTGGGGTATAACTACTGTTGTGTGGTAAGTATACTAACTGAATACTTCTTCAGGCTAAATTGGAACATTTTAAGTTTAAAATATATAGATTGTATATAAAAGTACATTTCAAATATTAAAATCACTTTCTGCATAGACTAAGTATACTTATAGTACTACTAATTACTTTTTGCTTGAACTTTCTTTATGCAGTTGTTTTAGAATGTCAAAATAAAAGCTCAAAACCACCAATTTTGATTTTAATAGTTAAATGAAACTACAAATTTGGAAAATGTGGTTGTCTCAAAGGCAAGAAAAGCATATTTTTTATGTCTGTTTACACTTTTATTAGTCACTTGTGTGCTAAATTGTGACAAATCTTGATTGTATACTCTCTGAAGCTTCAATACAACGGAGAATAATCACATAAATAAAATGACACCACAACAAGAAATCACTTAAAGCTGCTGAAATAAGATTATATTTTTCATTAGTGTTTTGAACTTTTGTTCTTTACAAAGAAGCAATTGAATTTCTGCTGAAAGGTCCCTAAAATAAAGAGAAAACTACGGTTCAGGCGGTGAACAAGCGTCGCAAATGGAATAATCTAAAAATCTAAAAATACATAAAAATAAGTAAAGCTTGATTTTAGTCAATTTAGTTTAAGATCTCCAGAGACAAACATTTTTTGTTGTTTCCTCTTGGTTTAATACTAAGGTTTCAAGATCAATATACCTTTCAAATGTAAAAAAAATAAGTATGAACATAAAGATAAATTATTGCAGCATGTTGACATGTTTTCACGTCTGTGACACTGAAATAAGAACTAAACTAATGTCTTTAACCACTATAAAAACAAGAAAATGTTACTCTAAGCAAACAAAAATCAATAATGTGAAAAAATTGATAGATATTTAAAAAACATTCCTATACTATGAGAAGAACGTGAAGTATCATCTTGTTGCAGAATATTTAGAAGGTTGAAAGTTAACTTTGCTGTAAACCATTACAGAAGGCTGTGAAAACTCGCTGTAACCTTAGATTTCTTAATAAGTATGTTTTATACTCACGTATAACTGCAGTTCCTTCCTTAAAAAGGCTCAAATGTTTGATTTTACTTGCTTTAAGTATCAAAAACTACATGTAAACTGAAACTACTCAAGAAAAAGTAGTTCAGTGTCTTCTTTCTCCTTTTGTCCTTAGCTCTGAACTTTGGCACTCCTCTGCGGCGCTCGGTGAACAGAGAGGAAAAACAAAGCCGAGCTGTAAACCTCTCGGTTTTTATCCCACCCACCCCGACCGGGACCAGTTTGTTTCTCCCTCTTATGGTTGTTGTCGCTTTACACATAAACCCAGATTTACAGCAGGCGGTGGCTGCCTGAAGGACACAACGAAGTGGAATTATGAATTGGCGAGCTGCTGCTGTCACTACAAATAAGAAGCTGTCTCACTAAATAAAGACAAATGCTGAACTTGTGGAATTTGTTAAACTATTATATTTTCACATAAACATGAGTTTTAACTGAACTATTTGTTGTTTTGTTAATTCAATTTATTATGAACTATAATATTTGGACAAGATATGTAGATTTGTAAACCAAAATTAAGTACTAAGTAAGCAATAGTCTGTCTTTATCCCCAAACCATGATACTACCACCCATTTTTGCAATTGAAGTGCATTCTTTTTTGTTACAGATTTCAGAGAACATTTTTTTATTTGGTCTTCCATGAAGCATTTTTTATTTCATCTCATCCACCTTTGACGTCAGACATGTCTTCGTTCTTTCAGTGCATCGTGAAGATGCTTCTTCGACGAGGAATAAAAGCTGAAAAACCGGACAAACGGTTGCACTGAAAGTAAGTTCTTAAAGCTATGTTTCGCAAAAATGCATTTATTAAATTGAAAAGGAATTATAATGCAAGCACAATTTGTCACTTAGAGATGCTCAAGTTCAAATTTAAACTTTTTAAATGTTAAAGAAATGCATTAAAAATGAATTCAAGACTAAAAATAAACATTTTGTCGAGTTGAAACACAATAAGAAATTGCTAAAATGTGTCAACAATGAAAGTTTTTCAGAGACATGCTCCAAACAAGAATTATAAGGATTTCTGCAGATCAGACTAAAGCATCACTGCAAACTTTAGTCTGTAAAAGTGCATTAAAGCCACCAAAAAAAAAAAGGAACATATACCTGGAGGGCGAGTCAAAAGGACAAGTTAAACTTTGGAGGTTTTTTTTCTTTGGAATTGAAGTTTGACTCCACACAGGGAGGACGCAGTAGCTGTTAGAACAAGTGTGAAATGTCCCTTTAAGCTTCTATTGACCTTGAGTCATTCTCATTAGCTTTGTCATTAACCAGACTCTTTTTGTCCACATTCCTTAAGCTGAGGTCCGTGTGCCCACAGGCTTAAATAAGCTGTGAAATCACAAGTTTATTACCTCATTACTTGAAGTTCTGCAAAATTCACAGAAACACCAAACACTTCTCTGTGTAAACACAATGCAGGTGATGCTGAGAGTTGTATAATTATCTAACTGATTATGGTGAATAAGTTTCATTCACTCCTTACAACTAAGACAAGGAAATGTGATGTCCCAACTTTGGTTTAAAGCATCAAGAAAAATGTATTTTTATTTTTATTTTTTTTATGCATTAACATTGTTCAGCACACAAAACAAGGAGTAGTTTCATGAATTGTTTGATTTTTGTTGTTTTTCTTATTGTACCTTGCATGTACACTTTCTACTTTGACGCTTGCATGAAAGTTCATTTCAAATAATTTTTTTCTGCAAAAACAACCATAAAAAAATCAGAAGTTGAAGAATTTATTTGGGTACTTACTTGGGAATTTAAAATATAAGCAGAATCCATATTCTGATTAAAAAAAAACTGAGAAAAGACTGAATCCACTTCAGTTTGAACTTAAAAAAGAAAAAAAAAAGCCCTTTAGCGGCCTCTGGTGGTAAAACACAGAATTACAAATAATGTCTGAACTGTCTAGACTTAATTGTGCCCATATTTAATTAATCATTTCCTAATTACACAGGCTTGTATACCTTATTTATTGCTCATAAATCCACACAATTAAAAAGGTTCAATTAGAATAAATTTGATAAGCTTTTAAATGAGCTTAACAATGTTTTTTGGGGTTTTTTGGGTGGGGGATTAGCGACAGTTTAATCACTAAAAATATTTTTTTCTTTAATGAGCCTTTGTAAAAAAAAAAAAAAAGCACTCTTGAAATAGTACACATTTTATTTAAATTGAGTCAGCTCTTAAATTTGTCTAAACAAACCACTGGTAGGCTTTAAATAAGGGTAGAAAGTGCGCCCTCTGGTGGAGACGTATTGTAACTTTATGCCCTCAAAGAGGATTTTAAATGTCGGAAAATGCGCCCTCTGGTGGAGACGTATTGTAACTTCATGCCCTCAGAGGATTTTAAATAGGCTTTAAATAAGGGTAGAAATGCGCCCTCTGGTGGAGAAGTAATGCAACTTCATGAACTAAAAGATGCAGAAAAAAACTTTTCTGAGCTGCTTTTAGCTTAATGAAGATAATGATGAGCATTACAAAGACAAGAAGATGTGAATCCAACTATTATTTGGTGTTTGATTTACACATTAAAACATTAACATCCTTTTAGAAATGTACAAATAAGCACTTATCCATCTGATGTGCACAGGAAGGAATGTCATTATAACAAAATTTCAGACTCAAAGTTCACTAGAGTAATGTTACCAATCTTGTCTGACCTCCTGGTTGTTCAAAATCCCCCTTAAAGATGAGTGAAAGTTGAAGTTAAAGGAAAATAAAGAACATGTTTCAAATCTATAAACAGGGAAAACATCAGAACCATAGTTTTCACATCTCAGCAGCTTTTGATGAGCAACCTGCTGAGAAAAAGAGGCGCTTTGAGGTGATTTTTTTTTGTCTTGACATTTCAAACAGAAAAAATCCAGCTCTAAACAAAAAAAAAAAAAAAAAAAAAAAAAAAACAGAGGACTTCCAAATGACTTTCAGAACCTTAGAAAGGATCATCTGAGGCTAAAACTGCTGACGGCAGCTTCGGTGCTCGGCTGGACCGCAGATCTTCTTCCTCCTGAGGATCTGGAACACTTAAGCCCATTTGCTGCGGCTCAGATCACGGAGAGTTCACTGTGGGGGAGGATTAGACGTGGCGCCCTCAGGATGCCTCGCAGCACCTTATAGTTGCTGAGCGGTTGGTTCTCTTTGGGGGGGTAGCAAGGGCCGCGATCCGTTACATAGGAAAACGGGAAGCGCAGCACCCAGAGGCCGTCGGGCGGCAGAACGATGTCCGTTTGCTCAGGATGGAAGACGGGACAGGGAGGAGCACCGGGCTGCACCTGGAGAGGAGCAAACAACAAAGATTTGAAGAACGTCTCAGTTTCTCACTCTCTGGGTTTACAAATCAGTGTAGCATTTTCTATAGCATTTAAAGTCCCACAAACCGTAAATTTTCTTTTGTAAAATTAGTCTTTTAATTATGAATATGCTGTTTTTAGCCAAAATTTTGTGGGCTGTGTCATTTTTTAAGACATATTTATGCAGCCCAGTAGGAGTTTATTAGAGATTGGCCATGGAGTTGTGAGCGAAACTGTTGATGTGGAAGTTAGCCTCCTCTATTAGCAGAAAATAATTTAGATGTCCTTTAATGACAGACCAATTAACCATTTTTTTGGTTTGTTGTTTTTTTTTCTTCAAATAAATACTGTACTAACTTAATAGCACTTGTCCTAGAACTGGTTTCTGCTCATCACGTTTAAATGTAGTTGGAGAAGCTAGAGCAAAGATTTATATTATTGTCTAATTAAAAAACCTGCCATAAATATAGTCTTTAATTGGTTTTTACTCCTCTCTGATATTAGATTTTAGTCATTAAATAAATGTTTTAAACAATAAATATGAATAATTTTGGACAAAATTCAAAAATAATAACATTTTCATGGAGTTCTATTACAGAAGATAAAATTATTGGGAAAAAAACATTTTTGTGAAACAAGCTCTGAAATAGAGCAAATCACATTTCCTTTTTTTTTTTAACATGAAATACACATTTCTGGTCATTCCCCTGCTGACACTGTTCTGGTTTCTACTTGTCATATTTTAAATCTATTTTTAGATAAGCTAAAACACAGAATTCGATTGTTGTCTGATAAAAAAAAAAAAACAGTGTTTATTGCTTTGTCTTTTTTTCTCTCCTCAATGATCAGCTACAGCATGATTTGACTCCTTAAATATATGTTTTGATGGATAAATATGAATAATTTGGGGAAAACAAAATAAATTAACCTTTTCATTGAGTTTCACTATAGATTTTATAACTTCTAGCATTATTGGATAGAAGAAAAAAACTCCTTATGAAATGGAAAAATTAAGATTATTTCAAAAATAATAGTTCACCAAGAAAACAAATATATAGATTTAAAAGAAAGACACAATTAAAGCCTTTTCCTCCTAGAATTGTTGTTTTCTACTCGCCAGATTTAAATCTATTATTAAAGAAGCTAAAACAAAGATTTCTCTTGTCTGACTAAAAAACTCACATTGAACTGATTTTTGCTTTAATTTATTACTCAATTTAATTTATACCAGCAATACTGTTTTTTTTATCCTAAATGATTTGCGAAATTGACTAATTTAATATATTTTTGTTGTATACATATGAAGGATTTTGGGGAACATAAACAACAAAATTTAAAATTTCATGGAGTTTTATTGCAAAAAAATTAATCTATAACATGATTGGAGAAAAAACTCTTAAGTTGTCAAACAAAATTCTTTAAAAAAAATGAAGCATTTAGTTGAAGCTCTTTGGGGGCGGGAGCTCTTACCTGGGGGTTCAGAGTGACCTCCAGCGGAGCGTCCGGCACGACCACGAAAAGCCGAGCCATCTGAGCAAAGTGTGGCTTCAGGCCTCGGCCCTGGGAGGGGGAGGGGATGTACAGCGGCATGTCTGTGTTCAACACGCGTGTGGCGGGATCTTTAGCGCCCCCCGGCCCCATCACCTTCACTATTTTATCAGGCCCGCAGCTGATGAAGCGGCGGCCCCTGCTGTCCTCGTACTCAAACCCCACAAAGACCCGAGCCATGTCGTCCCGCCGGCGGCTCCGGCCGAGGCCTCCGGTGCTACCCCGTTTCCCAATGAGGCTTTTATTGGGAGCTGGCCACGAGGAGGCGCCCCCGTCCAAAGGCTCAGAGAGTCCCGCGTCTTCGTCCGATCGAGATCGGATCACTAAATCCCACGGCAGGAGGAAGGAGGAGCCGGGGAGGAAGCCGGGCTGCTCCAGACCCGTGTGGCAGTTGTAGGACTTCGCCGGGCCCAGCTTGACCAGCGACCAGCTGGAGAACTTGGGGAGGAGACCCTTGGCGCAGCCAGAGTGCATCATGCCGGGGAGGTACTCCACAGTGGAGGGCTGGCGATCAATGAGGCTCGGCCTCTTCGGCTGGACCTGGTTTTCGGGGCCGTCTCCGTCCCCGTAGGGCCCCAGGCTGTCCGTGGACTGACCCAGACTCAGAGCCAGGCTGAGGCTGGTGTCTCCGGGGGTGTGGCTCTGAGCTGTGCTGGGCTCCTTCAGCCGCTCCGCATCACCGGACCCCTCGCAGGGGGGCTGCTGGGCCTGGTTGCTGGCCGGCGCCGGGTCGGGAGTGCTGGGCTGGAACACCGGAAAGTCAATCCTCTCCAGCTTGCCGCAACATTTCTCCTCCAGGATCTGGACAAGAAAAAAACTTGGTCAGAGAAAGATGGTTTCAGAGCTGGAGAGGATTGAAGGTTAGACCTCGTCCTGATTCAGAGTCAAATCGATGGTGTCCAATCAGCTTAAAGTGAATGAAAAAAAACGATTTTAAATTTGAAGGAAAAAAAAACATTTCAGACCTGTTTTCTATTTGAAACATACATTGTAAATTGGGCAGATATATATATATAAATTAAAATGTTAATAAAAATGAAAAATAAAAAAAAACTTTAAATCTAAAAGTGTTAATAAATGAAATTAGGTTTATTTGTAACAGCTGCTGTTCTGTATTTTTTAATTTCGTTTCTCTCCTTCTCATTTCATTTTCAAAGCTGATCCTGGTTTTTATTTGGGCTTTGAGATCATTGGCTATCAGGACATGATTGACATCAAGTGACCAAGGCTTTGCTGATACAGTTTCTCCTACAGAACATTGTCTGTTGTTGGTGCCAACATCAGACGCTGTTTTGGAGCGAAAATTATATCACCAAAACCGGTCATCCAATGTCAACCATGACCCGGTAGCCAAGGAGCTCAAAGCTCCGCCCCCATGTCATATTAAGATCAACTCCGTGAACAAAAAGTCGGAATAGAAACTGTAAATTAAAGACTAAAAGCTGCGGAGGAGAGACATGAAAAAACAAAAGTTGAAACAAAAAACAGCAGCTGTAAACACTTTTTATTTTGTAATAGTTTAATTTGGAAGAAACAAGACTATAGATAGTGGAGGCAGTGGGTTTAGTCATAAATTTTCTCTAGGGCATAGTGGTGAGAACTTATAAAGCTTTCACTCCTCACTGCAATTCAGATATTTCTTGTTTTTTTATTTTAATTTTTTCGTCCAAACTTTTTTTTAAAGCATATTTCCATAATAAAATATCATCATCATCTCAAAGCAGACCTGGTAGAAGTCATAATTGGCGGCCTGAACGTCAAAAGGATCCTCTCGAGGAGCCTGCTTCCGGCCGCAATTGCAGCTGCAAGTGGAGCGCCCCCTGCTGTTGTGGTTCAGGATGGGAGGATTGTGATCCACATCTGGCTTCTCCCCTGCAGAAAGAAGAATTAAACCTTCAGTTGAGGTCTTAGGAGTAAAACTCTTCACCTGGCAGGAAATATGCACCAGGATTCAGGTTTAAATTTACTCTCTATGATGGAGTACAAGAGCCACTGTAAAGGAGAAAATAAATATATGGGAAAAAGTCACAAATTTATAAGGAAAAAATTAAAAACATGAGAGAATGAAGTAGCAAAATTATAAGAAAAAAGTTGACCTTTGACAAAAATAAATAATTTCATATTAAAAAATTAAGAATCATGAGGTAAAAGGCTGTTTCCTTGATTTTATTCTCATATCTTTTTACTGTGACCCTAATACTTAGTTTTCACATAAATACCAGTTTGAACAAACAAACGAGAAAGTGTCGTCTGAAGGGAAAAGCTTTCAGAATGAGGTTGTTACCCGGTTGAGGCAGGAGGTGGAACTTGTGAACGCAGTGTTGGTCCGTCAGGCTCCTCTCCTCACACAGCTGGTGGCCGTTGCTCCAGAACTTGTAGCAGTCTTCATGAAGCTGCAGAGCGTAGCGCTGGAACGCCACGCCGCGGGCATGCTGGCTGTACACCCGCAGGGCCTGCGCCAGCTGGTTTTTGTGCACTGTGGTGGTGTAGTTATGGGGGAGGTTGGACTGGTATGCGCTGTGAGCCAGCGGCAGAGCTTTCTGACACCGGTTCTCCGAGAACTTTGAGTCGGCGTCGAGAAACCCATCCAGAACCTTCACTTGACTTTGCACCTTAGCGGCCAGTTCGGCCAGTTCTTCATCCGTGTTGCTGATCAAGACTTGATGGAGTTTGGACGCCACACTGGCCCATTTGGTGTAGTTCGGCAGCTCGAAGTGCGAGGGCTGTGGATTTCGACCCTCGCTGTCGTCAAAGCCTTTCTTGGTCTGCACCAGCTCTACGTGCTGCCACAGGAACTCCTTCAGGCTGCAGTCCACCAGCTGACTGACAACCGACAGACCGCCAGAGTCTCCGCCGCTGCCAGGCTGACGAGCCGAGCGCCGCATCTGCTGGTATTTCCTCGGTCCAGATACGGTCACGCTGGGTTCCTGGTCAGTTAAGATGCAGTTGGACCGTAGCTGGATGAGCAAGGAGCTCACCGGATCCTCGTCTGCCGTTGGAATCACGTACACAAACGCCTGGTTGGCGGGGACGGTGAACAAACAGTTGCTGCTCTGGTTGGTCAGGACTCTGCTTTTACGGAAGATGCGATAGATCTGGTCTTCCAAAGCATGCTGCAGACGCCTCCGAGGAGAGTGCTTCTTGGGTTTTTCAGGGTTTCCTCCAGACTCTGAGCCATTGGGGATCTTTAAATTAGAAAAAAGAAACAAGTAAATGCATGCTGCCTTTTATCAATGCTATTATTTTTTAAATCCCATTCCGATCATATTTTGATCCATTTTCATAGCATTCCCATTGTTTTTTTATTATTATTATGATTATGCAGTTTTACCCAAAAGTAAGAAGACATGTAATTAGAAATTTGCCTCCAAGTTGTGGGCGGGATCGCTGGTGCAGAGCAATCCCGCCCCCTCTTTTCCTCCCTGTTACTGAGATCTCAGAGCAGGACGACTCTGACCCCCACCAGAGTATTTTCTAGGCCACAAATTAACTCTTTTTCAAACTGAATTTTTCGTCTTCTCCTTACTCACAATAATTTGACAAAAAAAAAAAAATACTCAAACACAAATATAAGTGTATTTCTTACTACATATGGCCTCCATCAGAAAAATGCCCAAGAGTTTTCTTGAGAATGGGAACGCCTTTATACCAATTATATGAGTCAAATGCTCTTTTTAGTCACAACTTGTCTTTCTGAATAAATGTATAAAGTTATGCTTCAGTTTTTAAAACTTGTAAAGCCCAGGATTCAGTGGTCTTCAATATATTTCCACATTTATAGTTTCATATTTTATTTTTCAAAATTCCTATTTTTTGCAAATGTATTTAAACAAAAAACTTATGCTTTGGGGATTTAGCACTTTGTGCTATTTCTGGAAAAAAATGTAAAGTAACAGACAGTAGACTGTTAAAAGTTTTTAAACAGTGCAATTTTTTAAATTGTGTTTTGTAATGCACTGCTGTGAAAATCTGAAAACACCTTAGAAAGTTTCTGTAATTTAAAGACAATCTCTTAAACTTTAAAATTTACAAATATGTTTTCTTTAAATCTGCAGTAAATAGTCATTTGGTGTAAACAAAGTTGGGGTGGATTTCACCGAATTATGATTCAATGCTATTAATATTTATAAATATTCAAATGCTATTTTTAAAAGTAGTTTCGTTGAAAATTTTTAAAGCTAAGAAAAAGTAAAATTGGCAACCCTAAAGTGACAAATTGGTGCAATAATAAAGAAAATTGCTTTTATTTTTGTAAAAGAAATGACCAGACATTCATCTGTGTGCATAACATGAACTGATTGATGAGTTTTAAGTTTTTAAACAGACTCTTATTTTAAACCCAGATCTCATTGATTGATTTTTTTTTTTTTTTTTTTTTAAATTACTGTTAAAGATGTTTTGAAATGGACCTTCAGGGTTCCGTTCATCTGGAAGACAAAGAGCAGGCGCGGAGGGCAGGGCCTGCAGTTCAGCTTCCACTCTTTGGACACCGGGCAGTCTTTGATGGCAGCCCGGATCAGCGGCAGCACCTTCTGCCGCAGCGCGTCCATGGCTCTGAAGAGCCGGTCGTAGGACACGTCGAAGGTCTGGTTGGGGTGAACCATCAGGAGGATGTGGCACACTGAGAACATGTAAAGCAGGTGGAGGCAGTGCTGTCGCTCCAGGCCTTTCCAGACTTCGTGCGCGTCGGAGTGGCTGGTGTCGGCGCCCAAAGACTGACAGGCCCGGAGCAGCTGCCGGCTGTCGCACACGGAGGAGAGAAGCAGGTACAGGACCCGGTTCTCCTGGTCGTAAAACGCCTGGATGAGGCTGTCAGCCGAGCCGCCGTCCTCCGCCGAACCGAACATTGGGAAGATGTTTTTGTCCGCCAGCGTGTTGAGCAAAGACTCTTTCAGCGGCCCGACCTGCATGTTGCTCTTCCCAAAAACACCGACCACACACAGGCCGTCGTCCCGGTAAGCGGGGTCCTCCTGGAGGTCCGCCTGGAGCAGAGCCCCGACTGACACGGGCACAGACATCCCGGCCTCCTTCATCGTCGAACGCGGGGGAACGAAAACACTCACGGACCAACTTTCTACTCCACTTCCGGTTCTTCCATCTAAAAGCGTCCGAGTAAACACAAACGTTTTCTTCTGTTCCGCTTGTGATTTTCCTCAAATAAAACGTATATGTTTTCTCTCTTTCTTTCTTTCTTTTTTTTTGTCCAAAAATAAAACTACCTGTTGGTATATTTTTGAAATCACCGTGCAAAATGATTGTCTGCATTAAAGTTAATTAGTTGGTTAAAAAAAAACTAACAAAGTAGACTGCAAAAATATTTTTATATACATTTAAAAAATGTAGTGAGTAAATTAAGTTATTTATTATTAGTATTATTATCATTAACACGTTCCATCATAATATTCAAAGTATTGCATAATATATATAGTGTAGTGTACATACATGTAAAGGTATTTAAAATAGTTTAACCATGTCTTATAAATATCTTAAATATGTCTGTAGCATAAACCATTGACATAAACATAAAAATAAAAATAAAATTTGGGTCTGCTAAATAGATGAAATACATTTAAAAACTTTAATTTTTTTCTAAAAATTATGATATGTTTTTAAATTTTTTTTTTCATAGAGGCCAAATACATTTTTAGTCAGTTTGATTAAAACTATTCAATAGGGAAATTTGCCTTACCATTTTTTCTTATAAATGGGCATCTCCTATGGTTAATATGCTGAATAAATGCAATGAAATTAAATTTAGCAAAAATCTTTGGTTTAGATAACATACTATTTAAGATATGTTTGTAGATCATGACTAAACATCCCATACTTTTTATTGTCTTATATGGTATTTTATATTTGAGTGTGATTTGACTTCATTTATGTCTTTGATTTTATTTATCTGATTGTTTTTCTTTAGAAAAAAATTGGATCAGCTGTGTAAAATCTCAAAAAAAAAAAAAAAAAAAGGCCAGTAACCCTTTTATTTTGTGAAATTTTATTTTATGTCAAAAAAAAAAATTCCAATGTGTTTTCAGATGCTGTTGGGTAGCTTTGCTGGTTTGCTCCACATCATAGTACTCCTGTATAACTTACTATTAATATCCTTGGGAATAGATGGGCTCTTATTTGATCCCAAAATTATTGTGTGTCATTTAGTCCTAAATAAAACCATATTACTCTCTTTCACACCTGAGCAAGACAGAATATTTTTCTTGATTCTTGTAAAACATGAAAGTAAATATCTTCATTTGGGTCTGTTCATCCATTAATTTTCTAGAAGCCTTGGTGTGTATTCAACCTTTTATCACTTGATTTAATCAGATTTTTTCTTACTTTGATTTTAGCCGTTCCTATAATTGCATAGTCTGACACCATCCAACGATTTAATTAGTGAATCATTTTGAACATGAAGTTCAAAAAAATCGTGTGACCTTCTGCAGCTAAATGGAGCAAAAGGAGAGAGAAGAAGGAGGCAGATGGCCTTGGTAGATAAACCACAGAAATGTGGAAAAAGTCTCATTGGTCTGCATCAAAATAGATGCAGTTTTGGTCACAAAGCAGAGCTTTTGGATCAGTGCTTGTATGAGGAGATACTCTTGATCTACATGTTAGTGTGTAGCAAACAAAATACCCTTATTTCGTTTCAAAAACCATTAAAAAAGGAAATATTTTAATGTTATTTGAGTGAAATACAATTTGTCTTACATTGAAAACAATACCATTCTATAATTTTGTGTTTTTTTTAACTTATTGTTTTTAAGCAAATCGTTAAAACAAGGGGTGTTCAATTTTTATATAGGGTGTATTTTATGAGATTTTATCATGTGTATGTAGGAGCTGCACAGTGATGTAGTGGTTAGTGCTCTTGTCTTTCAGCAAGAAGGTCCTGGTCCAAATCCCAACTGGTACCTTTCCTTTGTGGAGTTATGTTCTCCCTGTGCATGCGTGGGTGTTCTCCAGGGACTCTGGCTGTCTTCAGTTGTCCAAAAATATGCTCTATAGGTTCAACTGTGTTTCTAAATTGCATATAGGTGAGAGTGTGTGTGATTTTGTGGCCCTCGGAAAGACTTGTGACTTGTTCGGGGGGTACCCCGCCTTTGCCCGATTGTAGCTGGGTTGGTACCAGCAGTCCTGTGACCCCAAAAGGTCTTAAGTGGGTTCTGAAGTTGGATAGATGTATATGTAGCAGAATGAGATCTGTTGGTTTTTTTTTTTTAATTTAATGACAAAAAATGGTATTTGTCTTTAAGCTTCTCTCACGTCTGTGTTCAGTGAGGGGTTTTCAGCCCATCTTTCAATTCTTCTTCCTTGTACAGTAGGTTTTTCCCTTTTTAAATGCTTTACGCCCACTTTCCCTCTCCCCTTCGTGTTCCATTGTCCTGAGGGACAGGAGCTAAAACAGGCAGCTAACGCTGTTTTCTTCTTTGTTATTCTCATGAAGTTGCCAGATCTGTGATAAATAGAGGTCGTCTCCATTTCTGTGTCATAAGGCTCTTCATTTCCTAAAACAATACTCAAGTAAACCAAATTAATGTAAAATATAATTTACTTAATTAGTTTTATTTGATTGTTTTTCTTTATTTTTTTTATCTAGCATCAAACTGTGCAAAATTTGATTAAAAAATGTGGTTATGATCAAGCAATTCGTTCAGTTACATAAACGATTTTGATTTTTTTAGACTTTTTAACCTGTCTAGTTTATATTTTTATTTACAGGCAGGGTCAACTGTTTAACTCCATGATACACCATAAAAGGCTAAGCTCCTCATTCAACCCTGTAATGGACTGGATAAACTCTATTCACCCAGGGGATTATTATCAGAGAAGTGCTTCACAATGCTGTCTGTAAAAGGGGTGTGTGCGTCTGGATCCAAAGCATGGACAGGAGACTTTCAGAACAGCGGTTCATGTTTTATGGTTACTGTTTTAAGCAATCCATGTCTGAAGAGCACTTAGTTTTAAGCAATTCAAACATGTGCAATTCTGTGAGTTGATAAAAACAACTTGTTATTTTTAGAAAAATGTGAAATACTTTTAAAAGAAGAATTTATGATGTTGAATTTAAGACAAACATTTAATCATAATTTCTAAATTCTGTGTCAGATGTTATGATTAACAATATTTAACAAAGCTGCTCACCCCTGAGGATGTCCCCCTGTGAGGATCAGCGTGCTCAAACACTGCTTTAAATGCAGAGTCTGATTCTAGCTGGATTATTAGAAGTGTAATGTCAGCTGCAGCGGTGTGTCTGCAGCTGGATGCAAGATAGCATCAGTGAGGGGTCAAAAAGTAAATCTTTGTTCACTAAAAGCCAAATAGAGTTGGAAGAGGCTTGGTGTGAAATGTCAAAGGTGTGGAAATGTTGATGCCAGGGGAGGCGATCCGTAAATCACCATCAAGTCTAAGACCCTGATTGGTCTAAGTTCAATTTATATTTTTGGACTGGAAGCACCTTTTTGTTCGTTGAGCTAGAAAACAGTCTTGCGTAAAAACTTTCGTATAATACGAGATTTTAGAACAGGGAAGATGAAAACGAGCATACACACATTTACATAGACTTTTCATTGAAAGTGATCACTTGAACACGCGTTGCCGAGGGCAGTGAGAGCATAGCTTTGTAGGTAGAACTCAAAAATGATAGTAAAAATGTGCGTAGCAAAGCGTGATGATGAGAGTTTTGAATACAAAATCCAGAAACTTTTTGCAAGTTTACAGACTTTTCATAGAAAGCGGTTGCTTAAACGTGTGTTGTAAAAGGCTGTGGGAATGCAGCTATGCACATTGAACCTGAAAACAGCCATAGATACTTGCGTGGTGACGCGTGATAGCAAGAATTTTAAACTCGAAAGCCAGAAACGCACATATACGCACGTTTACGTAGACTTTTAACCAATTTTTTTCTGACAGTCATTATATTTAATATGTTAAATGTGTCATGCCTGTCTGACTATTCATCTGTTCCAATCAATTTATGACTAAATATCTAAATTGGGTAAATATATCTGTGCATATGATTTGTTGTTTATGTTTTGACTGCTTGAGATAAAGAAACTAAAAACAATAAAAAGAAGTGAATCAGGAGAAATTGCCATTTAGTAAAAAAAACCCCACAACTTTTTTTAAAATCTGTGCACTTGTGATTGTGGTTAAAGAATAAGTCTGGTCATTTACAACAGCCTGTTAGAAATAATCTGTTGAAGGTTTGGTTTTCTCATGAAAGCCTTTATATACATTTAAAGTCCTGATTTTTCTTTCTAATTTCCTAATTGGTGTGTTTTGTGGGGTATTCCATTTTACTGCACGAGTGCATTCATACAACAGAAATTACAATGAATCTTAGGCTGTTTAAATACGAAAACAATCAAAATGCTGTGATTTTTTAATTTTGTAAACCCCAGAAAACATTTCCATATAAACTGTGAACTCATAATAAAATCCTGGAGAAGTAAAGCTCTTGCTTTTAGCTTTGACCTTGTATGTTCAGTGCGGCCCTACACTGCTTCTTCTTTTGTCTTGGAACTTCTAACGTCACACATGTAATTAGGTCCACATATTTATAGAGGTGGTGGTTACTGATGTGAGGGAGGAAGTGGAGCTTAACAAAGCTTTTGTCATTTCCATCTGGAAGCAAAGTCCTGTTGTTTCCCAGCAGGTCGGGGTTGATGGTAAAACCTCCTCAGAGCTTCCCACCCTGCAGGGCTTTCTCCCTCCCAAAAGAACGTCTCTCCTGCTCTTCCTCTTTCTGTAAGAAGCCATTACTAGCTAATCATGTTTGACTAAGTGCAGCTCTGTCAGAGCAACTTCCCTGCAGTTACCTGCTGACAAACGCTTTCTATATTTTGACTCCTGTAATGCCTTTGATTTATTTGACCATTAAGGGATGAGTCTGCTGCTGCTTTTCAATGTCCAGACACTTCGATGTTCAGCTTTTAGTAGACGGCCTTTCTCCACTCCTGTTACCTGGTGAACTTTTTGTTGCTCTGACAAAAACAAGCTCAAAATCAGAGACTGTAATTCTGAATTTTTACTTGTTGCTCATTTGGAGCAAAACCCCATAAACTGAATCAGCGCAGAACAAGTTTATAGTAATGGGGTATTCCCTGTCTCTCGGTATGGGGGGGGGTTTCTTTATACAGTGCTATAAAGCATAGCATTGAGTACCAGATGGAAGCAATTAGCAGATAAGCAATACTGAAGGGGACAAGCACCCACCCTCACAAGTGCTTCCACTCCTCAAACTCTTAACGTCTCAAACACAATTAGTCACTTCAGAGTTGTAACTGATAAATTCCCCCGGGAGTGTAAAATGACAAGCCCCTGCGGTAAAACATGAATAAATTAATATCAAATCTGCTGCTGGAGCTCAAGCTGGGAGCCTCAAAGAGCACCAGAGACTCATTTAATAAGGAGATATTTGTTGCTTTTCAGGATTTGTGCCTTTTGAAATCTGTCTCATCGTATTATTTAAAAAGAACGTTCTGCTGTGAGAACACAATAAGTGGGGAAGCTCCTCGTTGACCTTTTAATGGACAGGATAAACCCTCCCACCGTAAGGGATTACCATCAGTAATATGCTGCACACTGGGGACACAAAAAGCAGCCTTTCCTTAGAATGAATTGTAGAGATTAATCTGATGGAGGATTTATTATTTGTTTAAATAATATTCTAAAAACAGGAGCAGGAGTCAGCAACCTGAGGCTCCAGAGCAACATTTTGCATTTAAACAAAAACGCTATTACAGTAACTACATTTTTTCTACAATTTTTTTTGGTTATTATTACCTTGAAATGATATAAAGGGATCAATTTCTGCTGTGAAAACCTTGTACCTTATCATTAGAATAAGCTTAAAGCAAATTTTCTTACCTTCTGCTGCACAAGAGTGTCTAGTTTCTGTCCGGAGGCAAAGTTTTAAAGTACATCATAGCATTTACATGTTTCGATTTTTAAAAATTGGACTTCACACTAATATTGTCAAGTTTATGTTAAATAGGGGGAAAAGTATAAAAGGGGTATCAAAGCCATAATGGAAATAAACATCATGTTTGAATCTCTTGCATTTTTCTTTTAAAGATCTGATTTAACACCGGGGGTATTTTATTTTGAAAGGAATTAGGGTGTGCTGCTGTCAAAATTTCTACGATAATGTTCAATTATTGAAATAATTTAAAAGCTGTTTTTTAAATAAATGGTCAAAAATAAATAAATGAAGTGTATTTTTTGAAATGGTGAAGTGGGACTTTGCAGTTGTTTCTCTTTCTAC
The DNA here is from genome assembly GCA_003999625.1 of Oryzias javanicus. NCBI lineage: Eukaryota > Metazoa > Chordata > Actinopteri > Beloniformes > Adrianichthyidae > Oryzias > Oryzias javanicus. The sequence goes on along the minus strand of CM012450.1, from coordinate 32,853,065 downwards.
ATTAACCATTCTGATTCCATTCATTTATTTATTTATTTATTTATTTTTACATTCTATTTATTTCTATTTTTTTTGCTTTTTTTCTCCTTTTATGTTTTGACTGCTTAACTGCAGCTACCAAAAATGGCCAAAAAATATTAAATTAACTTTCCAGAAGGAAATTATTCTTTGTTTCTCCAGAGTCAAAGGTTGCAGACTGCTGACATAGTCGAAGAAATCTTTTACAGATACACAGCAGATTCAGCAGGAAAGGTTTCTGTCATTTGGTAAAAATCAATCCTGGAGTTTGAAGCGGGAGGCAAGTCTTTAAAAAAGGTTAAAGTTGCCTGCTGCAAGGACTCAATTTTATCTAAAAAAAAAAATCAATGGATGTAAACAAAACTTAAAAACTTCAGGGAACATTGTCATCCTGGTGAAAAACATGAAATATGTTCACTATAGAGTTCAAATTTAAAAGGAACAAACACAGAAATAAATAAAGAAAAAAAAGTGACAATAATAACTCATGTTTGAACACCGAAACCTTTTGGTTTCATTTATTTTTGGGTAAAAGTCCAATGCCTTTTTGTTGGAACATCCTTTGTGGTTCATCTGATATCCTATAGCTTTATCAAAAAGGCTCCTGTTCATGCTAACTTTACAAAATAATGCAAACATAGTACAAACATCTTTACAAGAGACTAAAATTGTCTTTTATACCTTGAGAAAAAAACTGTCAAAAACTGTTGCTTGAGATTTTTATTCCCTGAGATGACAAAAAACCTTTAGTTGCTCTTTTAATCTACATAGAGGGAATCATTTTCAGCAGCAGTGAATCTTTGTGAAAAAATGTAAGAGTAAACCCACATTTACAATCCCTCCTTTTCCTCAGTCAACTCATTTCCATTCAGGTTCTGGGGTTGCTGGAGGCTCCCCAGCTACTGTTGGGTGAAACCGTGCACAGTTTACAATTTCTTCAGAGTCAAAGAAAGAGAAATAGGCCATGAAGTATGTTTTTGAATTGTGGGAACAAACCCACACATTCATGAGGAGAACACATACATATTATTGATCTGTTTAGATATTTTCCAATAATCTCATGACTTAATGCTTGTCTTATTTAGTTTGATTTATTTTTTGAAGACCCACCTGAGATTCAAACCAGGGCCTTTCCGCTGTGTCATGTCTTTACTCTTAAAGTTTCACTGTAATGATGCAGTAACAGCAGATCGCTCATCAATAGATGTCGTATATATGTCTAATAAAGCCTTGTGGGCTAAAACCCTGGATTTTGAGTACCATCACCATGGTAACAGCTGCATTTCAATATTGATTGACGCCCCGATCTACAGCTGCAGTTATGGTTGTGGATGCATATTTATCATAAGTCCATCCATTTTCAGAACCTGCTGAATCCCTTTGGCTACTGTTGGGCGAGGGAAGAGTGCACCCCGAACAGTCTTTCACACTTACATGCACACTTAAGTTAAAGTCACCAATCAGTCTCTGAGGTATTAATTTGGACAGTGGGAAGAAGCTGGAGAAAACGCAAACAGCAGGATTTGAACCTGTGAGGTGAGAGAGCTTTCCACTGCATTAATGTGAAGCCTTATATGTAAATGGGACATAGAGTTGTCCCCCTGCTTTGTTTGAGACATTAACTTTATCCTAAAATAAAAGCTTCCTGTGATGGAGCAGCACAGGTGGGACTTCTACATTGAGCAGGTAGACAGAGCACAGGAAGCAACAGAGGCGGCATTTTTATTCATTCGGTCAGACATCACCTTCTGTTGTGCTACTAAACTGTTAGAAAGAACAAACACCAGGTGACAGAATTTTCCTGTACCTGAAATTTCAACTTACCTTTTTAGATGAGACCCAGCTCTTTCAGGATTTGTTAAAGACCCACTCCAATCATCTTTTGATCTATTTTAAAAGTCCCTCTCAATGGTTTTGAATTATGCCGTTTTTAGCCAGATTAAAAATAAAAAAATCTGCAGCAGGAATTCCTTAGAAATTAGCCCCTAAATTGTGGGTGGGACCGTTGGCGCGGAGCATCTCCACCCCCTTTCCCCTCTCAAGTGCAGAGTGAGCATGGAGCTTGTAGAAAATACTCTGTATTTTCTGCGCCACAAATAGCCACAATTTCAAACGGCGTTTTTTCATCTGCTCCCGTTTCACAACAATTTGAATAAATAAATATTCAGAAATGAAATTTTAATCTGAAAAATGCCTCAAGAACATGTCAAAACCACTCAATAGATTTATTGTTAACCTGCATTTTATTCCATCTGATTGCTAAAAATGCATTTTATAATAAAAGTGGACATTCCTTGCAAACTCTATGAAGATGAAACAGATGAGATGTGTGGAAAGCATTTCCTAAAACAGCTTCCTTCCTGTTTAAATCTTGTAAACCTAATGCTATTCATTGTATCAACCAATATAGATACATATAGTTTTGACACCTTTCTTTATTTCCTTATAAGAATTTTTTTTTTATTTTAATAATACAGTGCTATCCAAACAGTCAAACATTAGGTTTTACATTTCAACATGCCTCATTAGGTGTAAATATATTCATTAAACCATGCATGCATGAAATTTCCTGCATTTTTTTTATGCTGACTGACATAACACACTATTCCATCTGTTTTCTTCCAGCTATCAGCCTGCAAAAGGCAGTTGCTCTAAAATCTGTTTGTCACGACTTATATAATTTGACTCTCTAAGAGAACGCAGGTTATTTGATTTTTATTGATAAAGTCATTTGCGATTGTGTCGAAGCCAACAGTGCAAGTGCGAGGAAATGCACTTTAAAAATACAATTTCCTGTTTATGCAGAGATATTTTCAAGTCACCGTTGAGGAAGCCGTCTGAGAGTGGTTCGCTTTTGAAAATAGAAAATGGTCCAGACTTATGTAATATCCACTGACCTTATCTGAGTTCTATATCTGAAAAAAAGCACTTTACATTGGCTTTTTTAATCACACAACGGTTCTTACATCCTATGTGAGAGTGCACGTGTGGCTAAATTAAGCTAATTCTGATGCCGATAATAGATTTTGTTTTTGATGGTTGGATTTAGTCTTTGATTTTGGAGAAGTGGCTGTGAGAACCCACTCCAGTTTGCCTGTTATCCTGGGGGTGGTGGAGTTGAGGGTCTCTCATGCAGACAACAGCGAGGATTTGATTTTCCCAGTGCTCTTTACATAATTTAGCTTTCAATGTTGCATTCAAATCTCCAGTTTTTCTAAAGCTGGATGGGTACAAATTCCTTTTTTTATTTTTTAGCTACAAATTCATTTTTGCCTCATAGCAAGGAGATTTCCATCCTTACTTGCATGTTGCTGTTTTGTTGGAAATTGAAGGTTTCTCCACCTAGCTTGGAAGCATGCACAAATCTAAATCTAGTTGGTGAGTGTGCACGCTCTTTTTCTCTGTTGCCTTTCGATGACCTGAGGACCTGTGCCGTGTTTACTTTCCATGTTGCAGTATGACGGCTTAAATAGACTCAAGCTTTCTCCTACGAGGTGACCCTGAGCTGCACAAAGTGGGTAAGTAAGGCGTCTGAAACAACCCACTTTACAACTTCCTCATGGATGTTTCCTGAAAGTTAAGCCCTGCAGCAACAATACAGTTCAAAAGTGGAGAAAACAAGTATTTGCACTATTGTATTTTAGGTTTGCCCACTTGAAAAAAAAATTGACACTCTCATCTTAATGGTTGGTTCATTTGAATAGTGAGACATAGAAAATTACAAAGAAAATGAAGAAAATGACTTTAAAGACATGTTGTTTTGTATTTCATTGAGGGAAATATTTGAACCCTCTTGCCTTAAAGACAGAGCACAGAGGTCAGACTTTTCTAGGAGGAATTTTGACCACTCTTCTTAACAAAAGGCTTCAGATTTGGTGGTTGTTTGCTTGGTAACTCTGAGCTTCAACTCTCTCCATAGGTTTTCTATAGGATTGTAGACTGTCTGGTCCACTCCATGACCTTGATATACTTCTTCTACAGTCATTCCTTGGTTTCCTTGGCTGTGTGTTTCGGGCCAATATCCTATTGGAATACCCATTAAGCCTCCTGGCAAAAGGGAAGGAGGTTCTCACTCAGGATTTGATGATACTTGGCTCCATCTATCCTTCTAGCCCTGTGCAGAAAAATAGGCACCATTTCTCTTCCTCCAAACACGGTGGGTGAGGAGGGCAAAAACAAACAAACAAATCATCAAGGAATCAAATACTTATTTCTTACAATGTACATGGCTCATGTAATATTCTGATGTTGGATTAAAAACTTTGAAAACTTGTTTTGGAATACTGAGGGAAAAGTATAACATGGTATTTTAGTGATGTTAGGATCATAGTAAACTAAATTCCCAAATTTAAATGTATTAATTTATCAAACAAATATATTAAGATTGAACTTTCTTGAAATTACACAATTTCAAATTGAACAATTGATCGACTTAATCAATGAATACATTTATATTCCCACATTCCAACTATAGACAAATCTTTCTGAGATGATATACTATTGTAAAATAATTTTAAAATTAAACAAATTGATTATTCTGGTATTGGAAAATATCATTTTGATTGAGAGGCCAATAGGTTTATTTTACTATAATGTAAAAATGACCAAGCTATAGAAAACTTCACCTGCACTGTACAGGTATTTATCTCTGAGTCACACTGGTTGAATTTTTGCCTAAAAATGTCCCGGATCGATTTTTAAATCTGGTTCAAAAGGAACCAGAATCGATCATGAATCATATCTGCAGCCATGAGTTATAATATGAATCAAATCAAGTCATTAAAAAAAAAAGAATCAGTAAACACTCATTATAGAATTCCCACTGGGCAGACTGGAAGAATTCTGTTGTGCAGAATGTTTGGATGTTGTCAAAACGATTGAAGGATTGTTCACAGTGCTAAAAACTCTCACAGATGGAGGAGGAAGTGTGATGGTATGGGGCTATTTCTTTTTGGTTCAAGACAAACTGCAGCGTCACACAATTCCTCAAATATGGACCTAATCGGACATCCTATAACAAGATAATGAACCAAAGTATACATTTATACTAAACCAGAAAGCCTGAAGACAAAGATGGAGTGGTCAGCGCAGCCTCCACTGGGTTGGTGTGGGACTGAAGAAGGGTACCGAACAGTTACGGGAATCTCTGGAGTTAATTTAAAACAAAGAGTGTATGGAGTGCCTAATAAGCTGTTTTGTCGGTAATATGAATAATTTAATGAATAAAAAAAATTGGAACAGCAATGTCTTTTTGCCATCTTTATGTAGAGCAAAAAAATTAAAAAATATATCAAAATGCTATTAATAAATATTGTAAACTTTGGATTGCTGTAAAACTTTTAGACTCTTCGTTTGTGTGTGTGTGGCTACAATGTCAAAAACATATACATAGACGCAGAGTGCCGTTGACGCGAGGAAGCAGAGCTGCGTGCGCGCTCCGCCTCTCTGACGTCACTGCCTCCTGATCAGCCGAAATCCCTGATAACGCGGCGCGCTCCCGCTCGGCTCTGAATGGGGGCTCAGTCCAGCCGGTGACAGCTCGTCCAGCTCCACAGACGCCACGGTCCGCTCCTCCGCGCCGCCGCTCTCAGACTCCCCGGCAGCCCACTGCCCTGCTTCTCCGGTACCACACTGTCATTCAGGTAGTATGGTGGCGCACCGACAGTCACTTGGGTTAGTCTTCTGACTCTTCTGTTCTTAGCAAGTTGGTCTCTCTGACGGGCGGAGCTTTCTGTCTCTCTGTCTGCCTGTCTGTCCAGGAATGAGAAATGATGGCCGGCTCTGCAGCAGAGGAGAAAACCTTCCGACGGTTCTTGGAGCTCTTTGTCCGGGAGATGAGGATGCCTCTGCAGGAGAGCGACCCGGTGCCGATGCGCCCTTTATCGGACCTGGTGTCTGAGGACGAAATAGAAGGAGAATGCCTCGACCTTTGCCTCCAGCACCTCTACAAATAGTTAAGTCTGCACTTTCTGTCCTGGCATGCTATTTTTTTTCTGTCAGTTAATCATAAGAGTGTGCGCTTCTGAGGGGTTGTTGTGCGCAAAGCGGCGACCCCTGTTGGGGCCCCATCAGGAGCGCAGGAATGCCCGCTGGCTTCCTCCCACAAAGCCAGCTACCTGCCTCCCAGAGATGCAGGGTGTGTCCAGCAGCAAGTTCAGACAAGACAAGAATAAAAAAAAAATGAGGCTAAAAATCACACCTCACGTGCAAGAGAAAGAGAGAGGTGTGTTGGGGGGAAAACTTCTGCGCCATCTGCGCGCGCGCGCGCGTTTCCACCTTTGTGCCACAAATAGACAGGCAGCGCGGAGGTCCACGGAAAGGTGAACCCCTGATTTTGCGTAAGAGCGCGGCGTCATTCTGCTGCGGGAGGGAGGGAGGGAGGGAGGGGGAGGAAGCCGTCGCCATCACCGTGAGCGCATCTTCCAGCGTGCTAAAAATAACCTCACCGGTTATGTTATTAGGCTCGATCGTTGCACCATGAAATCCAGCACACAGACTGGGGAACGTCTGACAATTGACACATTTGATCTATATTCATTTAAGCAGAAACTAAAACCTTTAAAAATAAAACTACCTATAAAATTCTTCTTTTTTTTTTTGGACAGCCCACAAAATCCCTCTCCTCCATCTGAGATGTGCAGAAACTTGGCAGAAACTGTGTGAGCTCTGCCCTGAGCGCTGCTGCCTGGCCTGGTTTCTGAATCCAAAATAGGTGCAGAAACTGTGCTGGGAAGAGCAAGCTGGAAGGACTCATCTAGGGCAAAAAGTAGCAAGGGGACTGATGCCTGTATATGTCTGAAAGTGACATTAATGACCAGTTTGCATGCACAGCCCCGCAGCCTGCAGCAAGTATAAGGTCAGTCCAGCAGGGCCGTATATTGTGAAAATGTCACACGTTCTTGAACCTGCTGGAGCTGTCAGGTTTGGAAGTTCGGATCGATGTGCATCTCCTCCTTCACCGTGTGGTCTGGTGGTCACTTAGGGGTTAAACCCTCATCGTTTCAAACAGCTGCATGATTTCAAACTATTTAGATCAAAATACATGAAGGTCATCTGCAAAGAAATGACTCAGAACTGCATATTCCATCCTATTCTTTAGTAAATAACTCATGGGAGCTGCAGTTTTTAAGAGAAGTCAGGAGGAGCTTGTGTTTTCAGGTTTCAGCTTTCTATGTTGTTGGCATTCCTTTAAGACGTTCAAGTCAGGTCTTGTAGACCGAAAGGAGGAGGCAGAGTGTGGTCAGCTTGTATTGCGTGTTATGACTCGTCTACTGATATAATATGTTAAAAAACTTCATTTGAGCTTAATCCTGCTTTTTATCATTATTTTTACTGCTTTTCAAAGGGATTTATAAATTAATGCTTGTTATGGAAACAAGCGCTGAAGGACACTCTCCTAATGTGAACCAAAAACCTTGGCGACAATTTTTTTTTTTTCTTAAAAGTTCACGGTTTTAACTCTGCAGTCTTTACTCTGATTTGGCTTTATCAAACATAGAATATTTTGTTCAGTTCTTCTGTTCAACTCCTGCACAAAGTGACAGCATCCAACTGTTATTCCCTTGTGGTGTGGCAATCTGATGTGTTTTCTCAACAGTTTCTTAAAAAGGCTTGTGCTGGACGATATGACCATACACATCGTGTAGAGAACAGAAAAGTGTATATATATATATATATATTGATTTGTTTATTTTTATTGCTGAATTTTTGTGCAAAAATGTGTTTTCCTACAAAGAAAATTGAAACTGTGGTGCACTTTAAAAATGTTTCTCATTCGTGACGAATTCAGTTCTATGTAACTTTGAAAAAATAAAGTCAGAGAAAAGTAAGTAATGACATTTTTTTATCTTTTACTTTTGTATATCTTGATATACATCGTTATTGTGAAATATAATAAATTATATTGCGATATACACATTTTTTTCCAGCACTAAAAAGGCTAGAAAGATTAAAAATTAAGAATTTTTTTTTTAAACTAATTTAGAAATGTCATGTTATAAAATAATATTTGAAGAAAGCTCCTTTTAAAGATTGTGTTTTTGTTGTTTATAACATGTTCTTGTGGCTGCTTTTTAATGACTGGAGACATACAGTATGTAAAGAAAATTAAGCTCAAACTTCAAAACTGAACAGCTGGATTTTTGTTGCACCGATAATGTTAGGTTGGGGTTGCTAGGAGAGATTGTAAATAAAGGGATGATGTGAAGTGAGGGAAGGATTACTCCATGCCAAAAACTGTTTTTCTTTAAAAAGTACATTTATTTATTACGCTTTTGTATAATAATTCTCAGCGATTTTATTGGTTGTGATACTGCTGTAAAGCTAAAGCACAAGAATTGACTTGCACTCCTGCGTAGAAGCTATTCAAAGCCTTCGGCGCAGTTGTATTTATACTTGCTGCGTCTGGATCAGCCCGTGGCTACACCTGCTCTGTCTGAACATGGACTGAAAGACAAAAATAAAAAATAAAAAACGCCTACAAAACGAGTTTTTGTTCCAGTATCTACAGAAGCAAATTAATCTCCTTTACCTTGGAGTTTGTGGACGGAAGGCAGGAATGTAAATCAAGCTATAAATCAAGTGGTGAAGTTTGATGAAGAAGGCTGGTTTAAATGCAGACGTGTGAAGCCTTCATTAGTCAAACTTACCAGAATAACTCACTGACTCACTTTACTTTCTTTAATTTTTGCCAGTATTCTTTTGATCAAACTTGATCTACAACAAGATTTTCACAGCTAAAAGAAGAACAATGGAGGATGAGTAGTGTCATCGTCTGTGTTTCTGATTGAGGTCATCAGCCTCAAATATAAAATTTAAATTAAAAAAGCAGCAGTTTATTGTTACTTTTGTTTGAAAAAGCACAGACAAAAATCAAAACCCCAATTAATAAATGCATCACAATTTACACAGCCAACAAATATAGATTTTAGCCTGGACTTTCACATTGTGAGATAAAGAGCAAGTGAACAGTTTAGCAGAAAAGCAAATCTGTGTTTGGGTTAAAGGGTTTGATTGCATTACTGTTAAACTGGCGTCGCTTTAAGCGTTTAGACGTTAGAAATGATCTGCTGCATTACTCATTGAGAGTCAGACCTGCAGACTTGTGCAGCGGTTCACGGACCTCTGATCATATATCAAGGCTTATACAAACTTGATATATGATCTGATGTATCACTTAGACATCCATTAACATTGGATGCAGCCACTTTAAGTTGTGTTTCCACATGGACCCATCTGTTAAAAAATGCAGACAAAGGTTTTCCTTTTGTTTCATTCACTGGCTTTGTTTAAGTAAAAAAAAAATCCCAGATGAATCTGTTATAACGATCAGCATAAAAAGCAGACAGCCAAACTTGCTACAGTTAAGACTAAAAGAATTGAATTGCTGAACTTTTTTCTCCATTTCGTCTAAGAGTTGAAGGACATTTCTGTAATGTTTCTGGTAATCTGGGAGTGCTGCAGTTGATGATAAATTGTTGACTTGTTGGTCAATACCACACAAATGATCTAAACAAGCTTTCTTTGTATTAAGAATTGTTGCCCCTTGAGAAGAGAATTACAATAATTTCATTGTGTGGCATTAACACCTGATTGTATTTTGATGTTTTGAATGCCTGCTTGTTAGACTGAATACAATCAGATGGTCATCAAAAACAAAGAAAAACATGGAGGCGAACTCAAAAAACAAACAAACCTTGTGAATAATCTATAAAATATGATTTTAAAGTAAACTTTTCTAAAGTATTGGGCTGGTTAAAATTTGTTCCCAAATTTAGAAACTCAAAAGTAAAGAGATAAAGTTGTTCAAATGACCACCAGAGACACGTTGCAAAAGGGAGCAAGTTCCTATTGACTCATGAGCATCGACTGTATATAGAAAACAGGACAGAGCAAGTGAGAGTCACCCACAGAAAAAATTACTTGCTTACGGTTCCAACTAAATGAAGTCAATTCAGTTGCCATTTTTCTGCAGCATGTCCGTTGCCATGTTGGAACCAGACGTCCTCAGTTAGCTGTGATTGGTCCACGTCAGTCCTGGTCTCTATGGCAACAACTCTCTCCACTTAGTTGTTAGCATGTTAAAAAGGCCACATCCCCTCTGTAGAATCTGCCAATCAAACGCTTCAAACCTTCAACTCTAGGCCACCTACTTTTATAGATGAATCTGATTAGTCAGTTTATAACTTGAATAACTTGCACCACAGTACAAATATATATAAAGAAAAAAGTTCAGATTAGCAAGAACATTTTCAAAAGATTTATCAGAGACAGACTATTTATTCTGACAAATAAAATAAGAAAGTAATTGATTTTGTTTTTTTGGGAACAGCAGATACTTCCTATTCGGAATGTGAATCCAGTTCTCTAAAACTCCACAGTATATACTGTACTTCCTATTTGGAACACCATGGGAGAGTGCTCCCTCAGTCCAGTTCTCATAAAATGATTCATTTTCATAGTGCAAAATCCAAAGTGTGACTTTTTTTTTTGGTGGTCTGTGTTGTTTACATGTCAACATGTGAAAACAATAGCTCAGCATGAAGAATCGCTTCTCAATCACAAGATTCTGGTTCTGTCGGATGTTGATGTTGGTCCCCACGGCGACAGTTTTGTCCATCTACGTTGAACGTCGGGGGTTCCTGGGCGTTGGATCAGCGTGGTTTCTTTGATTGAAAACCTCTGTGCTTACGGGGCGAGGACTTTAGCTGCAGTTGTTGCAGCAGCGTGATGATATGAGTGTGTTTATATGTGCGTGGTGGCCAGCATCCTGTCTACTGTAGCAGCGCTGCCAGTGTAATGATAGTCAGAGGCAATGGTGATTCATCCCAGTGTGTCATTAGTTTGTCTCTGGGCTGAACATCTAATAATAGATTTCTGCAAGAAGAGAGAGATCCCCTCTGTGTGGATGTGTTTGTCTTTTGTGTGTTGCTGGGGGGTGGGTGAGGCACTTGGTGTGCTAGAACAAGTCTGGGGGTGCGGATGTGTGCGTTAGATTCTACGCTAGTTCATCTGATTTCTTTAAGACAGCTTCCTCTAAAGTGAAGTTCACTCCATTAGTTTTGTGAGTCTATGACAGGGGTCTGCAACCTGCGGCTCCAGAGCCACATGTGGCTCTTTTATGTCTCCATAGTGGCTCTGGCTGAAGAAAAATAAAATAACCGTAAATTAAAAAAAAAAAAAAATGGAGAATAACATTTTTTTTTTAGCAACATGCTAAGGTTTTTGGCTAATGTGATACATACTGGAGTTTTTAGGCTAATTTAGAATTTTAGCTTCTATTTTGGAAACATGTTAATGTTTTTGGCTAAGTTTTCTGAGGAATTTTATGCTAATTCAGAGTTTAGCTAATATTTTAGTAAAATGCTAATGTTTTCAGCTAATTTGTTATCTACTGAATTTTTTTTTGATAATTTAGAATTTAGCTTCTATTTTAGCAACATGCTAACGTTTTTGACTAAGTTAGTTTTCTGAGGAATTTTAGGCTATTTTGGAGTTCAGCTAGTTAAGCAAAAAGCTAACTATTTTAGCAGATTTGGCCTCTAATTTGTTTTTTTTTATGTTAATTTGGAGTTTAGCTAATATTTCCGCAACATGCTAACATTTTTGGCTGATTAAATTTACAGAGAAATGTTATGCTAATTTGAAGTTCAGCTAGTAATTAAGCAACGAGCTAGCTTATTTGCTACTAAAGTTAAAAATGTTAAAAAATACCTTTTGAGAGATGCTAGTTTCTTTTTATATATATTTTTTTGGGTTTGTTCATGCCAGAAATAGACATTATTCACATTTAATTTAAAAAAGACAAGAAGAAGGTCATGAATGCTAATCCAAATTTCTTAAAGGCTAAAGTATGTTTTGATCAGTAGAAAACAAGCCCAAATGGCTCTTTTACTTTTAAAGGTTGCCGACCTCTGGTCTATGAGGAAAAACTGGGTTTAAACTGAGACAAATCCCAGCAAAATCAATAAAATGTTTTTTCTTTAAAGATAATTTTAACATAAAATTGCAAAAAGGGCATGCATAAAGGACACTTAGATAGTCTTGTGGACATTGTTTTTGTTGGATGGAAATGCCAAAAATGTGTCTTAGGTTTGGTTTGCTTTCACACTTGATCGGAGTATCTGAAAATGTCATCAGCCACAACAGTTGCTTTTTTGGAGGTGATGGAGAATAAAAAACAAACAAAGAAAAAGGAAACGGGTTTCCATGGCCAAACTCCTCATGCACTTCAGTTAATATGATAGAATGACTTTCTTCACTATACAGAAAGTTTATTAACATGTTGATTAAAAAAAAAATCAATTTTATTGATCTATTTTATACTGTGTGTCTTTATTGGTTTGTTCCGTTGACTGTATATGAGAGAACTGGACATAGTGAGCATGTGACGCCACAGAAAATGCCTTAATTTCAGTTTCAAACAAATTAAGTCAAATTAGTCGTAATTTTTCTACAATACGGACTTTGCCATGTTGGAACCAGACAACATTAGTGAGCTGTGATTGGTCCGAGTTCCCATATAAGTCTATAGATTGTTTCCATTATTTGATTCCCACTGTTGTAAACCTCATGACAGTTTTAAGTTGATATGAGTTCACTTGTTGGTGCCACTTCAGTGTTCAAGTTAGTTTTTTTTTCCACAATGTCATCTCACAGCCTAATGTCACGACTCAAAACAGGGTTTTTTTATTTTTGAACATACATGTAACAGATTCTTAATCCAAATTCCTGATAGGTGATTGATGAGTAAAATACACAGCTATGTTTTCTTTAACTAGATAAAGTAATGCTGCTGCCTAAGCATTTCCAACGTTAACCCTGAAACACCTGAGATGTCATTGGTGACGGCTAATTAACACTCTCTCCTCGACATATCGTAACTCCTCAATCTCTTCAGGTTTGTAACAAATATAAAAGAAACAAGGAAAAAGAGTTTTATAGGCTTGAATGTTTGTGTTTAACTGATTGTCTAAATGTCAAATGAGACGAAAAGCCTCTGTCTTTTTACAGAAGAACAAATTATTTAAACCTGATTGTGATGAAACTATGCATTTCCTTTTGATTTGTGTATTAGTTGTGCGTCAGACCAGTCATATACTTGTCAGATAAAAAAATAAAACATTTAAAAAAATCTAATTTAAGATGCAGATTGTGGATTTAGTATTTTCGAGGAAGACTTTCCGTCTCCTGCGTCTCATCCAAAAAGACACTTTAGTGCATTTATAAGAAAATTAACTGATATTACTGCATATTTCTGCGGATGAACTGATGGTTTGAAGAGCAGTATGAGGGGGAGTTAACAGATGAGTGATGATAATTGAGGGGAAAGTCTTTTTGGACTTGAATAAACAGAAATGTCTCCCACAGCTGTGAAGAGTGAGAGGTTGGATTTTGCTTCCTACTGAACACACCACACATTCCAGTGTTCTAAAATACACACACACAAAGACACACACACTTAACTAAAGAGTGGGCTGTAGAGGAGCCGCTGGTGACAGGGGTTGTTAAAGGATAAACCACAGACTGTGATAACTGCCGGAAAGAGCCGCTGTGGATGTACAGTACAATGTCAAGGTAGTCTTCTTCGCTCTAAGTTTGTTCTTTTGTTAATTTAATTTTCTTGCAGAACAAACATTGTTTTCCTTTAAAGAAGAGTTACATTTTTCTGGAACATCACACAGAATAAAAAAAAAAAAAAAGCAAAGCAGTGTCTGTGGTACTCTCCTCAATGGTTCTCCGGCTAGTTTAACATCATTTTACAATTCAGTGATATTTATTTTTAAATTTCTTATCACTAATACTAGTTTAGGTGTTGCATGAACACTAATTTGCAAAAATAATAATATATTTTTAAATATGCACATTTGGCCACAGATTATTTTATAAAACAATGTTGTCAAAAGTTATATCTCAAAAACAATAAAGAACAGCACATGAAATAATAGTAAATGTTACAAAGATTTTCTAATCAGCACAAACTTTTTTCATGTCTACATAACCATTTTTATGTCCGTTATGCTTAGATTATTTAATAAAACTGAACAGGAGGAGGTACGTTCCTCAAATGTGATGAGAACAAATATTTTCAAGGTTCAGCTGATTGAAGATGTCTTTATTTTTCTCTGGGTTCATAACTGTTTTCCCTAATTTCAGATAGAGAAAAATTTAGAAATTAATCTATTAAGAAAGTTAGCGAGATTTCTAATCACAGATTCCTTCAGTTGCCAAAATGCAGGGAAATCAATTTTTAAAAATCCAAAGATGAATAAATCATAAAGATTTAAGAAATATATTGCTTTCTTGATCAGTTTATTTAAATTTGCACAAGGGATACTTATAATAGTTCATAAATTGGTAAATTTTAGCCTAAAGAAACTGCTAACTCAATTCAAAGACCGAACTGTCCAGTTATCAATGCTTTGGGCATTATTGAAACATGCCTCTCTCTAAAAGCAGTAAATCTTAAGAAAAATAGTTTTATACATTTTTACCATTTCTATAAATTTAAACCATTTACTAAACAAACAGTAACATGACAAAACAACCACAGGAGCAACAAAAAGGTGGCATAACAGAGCAGAGCCAATGACCTGACAGGGATAAATTGAAAACCAGACACTTAAATTGGCGGAAGGCAATTAACTGAACTTAAGACAGCTGTGGATCATGAACCTGAAACTGCTGTGACTTGAGGGACCATTTAAACAGAACATGACCAAAAATCCTGACTATACAAAAACACAAACCAAAGTTTACAGTCCTGACAATTTCCACAATGAAAAAAAATACTAGAAGAGTAAAAATATATGTTCATGAAACAAGTAATTTTCACTTAACAAGAAATCTTATGAGATATTAAAATCTAAAAACAAGGAGTTTCCCACGAGCATTTAAAAAGAGAAAAATAACCGAAAAGAGCCTTTCCTTGAGAATTACTTCATTTTTGAGTGTCATACATCCAAATAAGTAATTTTTTGCTAGATTTAAGAAAATAGTTAGTATTTTTTGAGTATTATTTCTAATTCATCTTGAATACAGTGACCAAAAACAAGTGTAATTAGTTGAAATTGAGCATTTTGTAAGCAAAATGAGAATATAATCTAAATGTAAGTTGGCCCATCATAATAAATCTAAAACTAGCCTTTATTCTTAAAATTTAAGCTACTTATTTTTTTGATAATGAATATCTGTACTAACTTGTCTTCATTTTTGAACTTTAACTGACATTCTCTAAGTTGAATACTGTGAAATTTGGGTTTATCACATCTTAAATCAAGTTTTTAATATTATTTAGGGAGTAGAGCAAAAGATTTGACTGATTTTAATAATAATTTCCTTACTTCTATATCGTAGCTAGTAATTAGACAAAAATCTTGACTGTGTAGAGAAAAAAGGAATCTAAGCGACTTCAAACCCGATAAAATATCTTGAAGGTCTAAAAACATTAAAATCTTTCCAAGCATCATTATAATGAAATATCTTTGCTACAAACCAAGGAGATCACAGAAACAATTAGAAAAAAAAGAAATCTAGGCTAAGATTGCATAAACTCAACTTAAGTCACAAGTTGAACAATATGTTCTTTTCTTCCTTTCAGACACAAAATATTTCGTTAATCAATCTTTTTTAAAATAATTAAAAAAAATAATCTGTAGCTTTGATTTCAAACTGCAATCTGCCAGGCTCTTCCTCAGTATTTTTTTCCTAATCAGTCACACCAACATTTGGTGATTAACAAGCCCCCACTGCTCTCTGGGCAAACCTCAGCTATTATGAGTCACGTCCTCTAGTTCAAGGACGAGCTCACTTTGTTTGAAGCAAGCAAATCCCTCAAGGGCTTCATTTATGAGGGCTTCCCCCAGGCAAGAGAAGAATGCCGGACTGGAGACACGCTGCCAAAAGCGAGGCTTTGATGCCAACCTGGCTAATCTGAACCCCTCCCACTCCTAAGGGGCTCTCACAAACACTGACACATCTGAAAAAGCATCAGAAAAACCTGTTACAACACAGAGGAACAATGCAGAATAATGAGATTTTAATTAGTCTGGCAGTAATTGCATCATCTTATCTAAGGATGAGATAAAATTTTCACTGAAAAGATGTGCTGGTTTAATTGCCTGGGTGCCAGCCAGCGTTTTTCATTGCTACTTTCGATGTCATAAAAGAAGCCTCAAAAGTCTCATTTGTGTTTACTCTCCAGCTCTTCATTTCATCTCCATGTTTGAACGAGTGTAGTCTGTAAATATATTCTTCGCACAAGTTGACATCTGGGTATGACAAAAAAAAAAAAAAACTGTGGTTTTAAAGGAGCAGTGTGGGAATTGTAATTTCTCCAGTAAGCTGTCTCGATTCATTTGCAGCTGAGAATCATGGCTCTGTTTTATCGCAGGAACATTAAGAGTCCCCTGTGTCTTGCCCATAAAACTGCTGGAAGTTGCTGTTATTTATTACTTACTTGTGACAAAGGAGGTCGTACGTAATCTGCTAAAGTGATGGCATTCAGTCAGCCCGACGTCGGTCTTGTTTATATTAATATACTTTCGCAGCTTTTATGTAACCTCAGTAGTGACACTCTCACAGTTTGCATTAGTGTGTGGACGTTCGAGTGAGGAGTACTACTCAAATCAGGTTTTTCAGCGTACCGTTAATGCCGGGATTTGGTTGTGTGAAAAAGCCAAATGAACTCAAATAAATAAATAAACAACACAAAAATAGGATAAAATGAAGCTGTCATAAACTTGAATTAAGGGGGAAACCAAAAAAGATGACAAACGGAGAACTTGACACTGACTCAAAGAAAATCAGAGAGGGATAATTAACAAGCAGAAAGCAGCTGCCACATGCGAGAAGAAGCATGGGCGGAAAAGAGAAAAAAGGTGAAAAACATTGATAACTTTTACGACATTTCACTTTAGTGACAAATTAGCTCAACAGCTAAAATCCTTATAAACAGATTCAATAGATCCTTTTAGATTTGGGGCCCTCACTTTTTCTCTCTCTTCCACCTTAAGAGCGGCATGAAACAAATTCATAAAAAAAACACAAAATGATAAATTTTCTGTTTTTATATTTCCATAGCAACCATTTTATTTTTTGGTAACAAACATGTAGATGTAATTTTTAGAAGAATCAGTAAAAATAAAATCTTGGATTTCCTTGACAATGCAGGATTTTTGTTAACCACGCTTACATTCCTAGTAAGTTCTTTTCATATATCATTTTATTTAGCTTGAACCTTAGAATTCAACGCTTAAATTGGCAGAAGGCAATTGACTGAACTTAAGACAGATGAAGATCATGAACCTGAAACTGGTGTGACTTCAGGGACCATTTTAAACAGAAAATGAACAAAAATCCTAACTATACAAAAACACAAACCAAAGTTCACAGTCCTGGAAATTTTCACAATAGCCATATTAAGAAGAGATGTGTGAGCAATAAAGGAACGCCACTTTTGCAAGCTTGCAACGCTAAAGCTGTTAAAAATCTTCTAAATCAAACATTTTCTGAATCTCAAAATGATGCTCAAGGAGTTAGGACACTTGGAGGAGTTTTTGGTACATTCTGCAAAACTTTGTGAAATCGGTGATGTCATATTCGCCGTTTATAAAAAAAAAAAAAAAAAGTAGTTGCATAATGACCAAATTGCTTCTAAGTTTTTAGTAGTTATGGAATTTGGACATAGCCTTAATCTTGTGGCGTGTGTGTAAAAATTTTTGAAGATTGACGCACAAAAGTTTGTTTTTCCATGTTGTACAAAAATGAAAAAAATGAAAAATTTCACACAACATGGCCGCCAAGAAATAGTTCCTGTTGCCATCTCATAATTATTTCAAAACCGTCAGCAGTCGTCCCATGATCGGAAGATAGTGGGTTCGATTCCCTGCCAGCTCATGTGTCGAAGTGTCCTTGGGCAAGACACTGAACCCTAAATTGCCTCTGGTGGGAGGTTGGCGCCAGTGTTCGGCAGCGGAGCCACCACCAGTGTATGAATGTGTGTGTGAATGGGTCTGTGACTGTGAAGCGCTTTGAGCCCTCGAAGGAGGGTAGAAAGCGCTATACAAGTATACGCCATTTACCATTTATTAGTGGATTAAAAACAATGTTATGAGAAATTTTGGCCACATTCATTTTTTTATGGCTTTGCCTTCTGAGATGTCACAAATTCATTTTTCAAGTATGTTGTGGGGAAAAAATCTTTTGCTCAAGGGTGCATTTAAAAAAAAAAAGAAAAATTGCGAAAACAATGTGGTCCAGGATTGCTGTGGGAAATAATTATATGGTGGCAGCGTGGTTCATGGCAAGGTGATTTGGATTTTTCCTTTAATGAACATTGTCCATTAGCTACAAGCCAGCAGAGTGAAGCAGCTTTCTCTGCGCAGACTGCTTACATATCTGACAATTTGTTCCTCCTTCTGCTTTAATTAGAACATCAAAGGTCAGACACACAGCAGAGGCTTCCATAGAAAAGCACTGCAATGCCACAGTGGGATGTATTGTGTGTATTACCATAGCAATGATTCAGAATAAAGCTGCAGTCCAAGGCTCAAAGTGAGTCTGCGGGGAGCCAATGTTAGACGATTTTCTCACTTTGCAGCAGAAAAATCAGACCATCCACCAGAGTCCCACATGCACCGTCTCAGAATGAAGTGACCTCTTTTGAGCTGAACTAGTTTCAAAGACAATGCATACAGCACTCATCACATCCATTACATCCAGAGAGGAACATCAGCAGGCAAGTCGGCTGTGTACGTCGTAGCCGTCACTCTTAAAAAGGGAGCCACTGGGCGATGAATTAAAGTCCCAGTTTGCTCTCGGGCTGAAAGGGAGTTTACATGGAATGTTGAAAAGTCCTACTTTTCATGATGCCATCTGTCTGTTCGCTGGCGTTTCACTCTTTAATCAGAGCAACAAAAAGCCAGGAGATTTGATCCCCCTGGAGATGAACATCCTCTGAGGCTCCTGGGAAGTAACGGCTCGGCTTTCTAGAGCAACTCTAAAAAACTGGAGCTGTTTTTTCAGCCTCTTCTTTTCCTAATCGGGGGTTGTCTGTGACTTTGAGGGATTCTGACTTTGTAAAAAAGCAGCCTAGTTATTGAGAGTGCAGGACCATCATTGCTGGAAGTACTGTGAGAATGACCGCGTTGAACATGCCTGCTCCTCATCAGTTTTTCATCTCACTTCCTTTCCTTCTAATGTTTTGCCTGGAAGCTTTGGTCTATCCCGTCCTCTGAAATTAGTTTTGAGGAGTAATCCCTTAATCAGAGAGTCTCGTTGGGATTACCCTACAGAGCGGCCTCAGTCACTGCTCTGCACCAAAGGCAGAAGCTTTTGACAGCAATCATGTTCTATGTTTAGTCAGAAAGGAACAGTGTGCAACAGGAGACACAAATACATTACCAATGTATTTAAGGAATCTTTTGAAAAGCATTCAAAATAAATGCCATATTGAAAGGAATTGGACTGTAAAAGTAGTTTCTGAAGGAAGTGTTCATCTGCTTTTACTTTGAAATCTAGCATGAACTTTAGATATTGGTGTGTCTCCCCAACAGAAGGTAACAGCATACCAGACAGGAAATACCAGTAATAAAAACATAACATTATTATAATATTATAATCAATAATATTCTAATGAATAAACATGTTTTTTCAGTTAAAACTACATTTTTGTGGCATTTATGAGTCTAACTTTGCAGTAAATGCTCTCCTATGAGCCGTAATGACCTTGTTTCAGTTTGGCACACTTCTTCCTGGAGCACGATTAGTGTCCTGGATGTCCTGAGTACCCGGATTGTAGTAGGTCAAGCAAACCACAGAGAGTTGGAATGTGGGATGGGGTAACAACTACGTGGATTTAATTGTCACAAAATTATCATGTTTTCCGCACTATGAAGTGCATCGGATTGTGAATGATCTATTTTCAAACTTTTTTCATACAGATTCACCAAACTATAAGACGCATTAAAGTGAGTCAAAAGAGTCAGAGATAAGTCAGTCAGTCAGACTTTGACTGTGTTCACAGTAACTCTCTAGAACTTGTAGGTAACATGGTAATCGAGTCAGAGTATTCATATCCGTTGCTCCCAACTTTAGTTGCAACTTGTAAAAAACAGACCGATCCGGCTAAAACCTTCGTTGTTGTGAGTACAATAAATCCCAACATTGTTAGTACCACGTTAGTACACATTAATATACTTACCAAAAAACCTAACCTTGTTAGTAACTCGTAAAAAAAGAAAGTAAAAAACACTAAAATTCTGACTGAACGCCGTGTACCTCTCAAAATCGCTTTCAACATTATTAAGCACAACCAGAAGGAATCCATATACAAAGCATATAAAGCCCATTGACATTTTTTTTTTTAATCAAAGGGCCTATATCACGAAAAACAAACTTTTTGAGCTTTTAAATGTATTATAATGTTAGCATTTATTCCATTCACGCATCTCCAAGCGTTAATCTAAAAAACCTCTGAGATGAGCATTAGCCCCTCCCAATCCATGAAAACGAGTGGGTCTTCACATTGTGACATCAAAAAGTGGAGAACAGCCCCTTACAGGAAGAGTCTGCGCTGCCAGCACCCCCAGGCTAACACACACACACTTTCTCCTCGGAGCTAGCGGTTATCTACAAAATGCTTTCATTTTATATACACGTTCATCTTTGTAAAAGTTCAGATGTTTGTTTTTGTGGGCGTAACGCAGACATACTGCTGAGTCTGGCTCTGGGACCGGCTTGTCCTTCTAAATCCTTTGATTATTACATATTAGCTATTGTGTGGCTGTGGTGCAGAAGTAGAGCGGTCTGCCTCTGATAGAGGATTCCAGGTTTGGTTCCCACCTTTGCTCCCCTAGGAATCGAAAAGGCTTGTTTCCACTGAGTGGTCCGCTTCTACAAGGAGCGAAAAGCATTGCCTCAGAGATTGAGTTGCTGGGTAGGAAAATTGAGCTTGCGAAAATAACTCATATTTCATAAAAATGTTGTTCTTTAGGGTTAGAGGAAATATAATATATATATATATATACAGTTATAGTTTCATCTTAAAGGTTTAGGAATAGCTTGATAAGGCTTTCAATTTCATCCTCTTGCGCAAAACATTTTGACTTAGCAGTAAAGGAGCAAAAAATAGTTTTTCCTTCCCAAAAGATACTTATTGCAGGCAGCAGTGGATGCACTTTATTTTTCCTGTGCAGAAAGTTTGACTTTTTTCATTTTGCTTGTTTGGCCAACTTCATAAAAGGAAAGTTCTGTGAACAAAACTTATTATAATTCTGTATTTCTTTTTGCCAGTAGCATGTTGAAAACTGATGGGACTGCATGTTTCATGCTTGTTTTTATAATATTACCAGTATTGGCATTGATTTGTGTGTTATGTGGATGATATATGGTCTAAGTTTACAGGAGAGCAAAGATTAAAAAAAGAAAAAAAACAGTCTTATTGTAATAAAATGTAACAGGAGTCACAGTTTCTGAAACAAAACTAAAGTTTCTCTTAAAGAAAACACTCTAAATTAAATTATTTATTAACATGAAGACAAGAAAGATGTTTGGAACTATTTTTTATTCTCCCTGTAAATCTCTAAACAAAAACACGAAGTCCAACGGCAAACAGAGCCTCTCATGTTTTGTTTTTGTCATTTACTACATGGAGTAAGCCGACTGCTTTAATATAAACATGCTTCCTGAGTTTTTCTGTTTGTTAGCCAAACCCTGCATGAAGAAGATGGTAGGTTCTTTGGTTTTCTACCATACAGCGAGGGAAAAATAAGATTCATCAGTCACTGATTCTGCAAGTTGTCCCACTTAAAAAGATTAGTTTTGTACATAATGTTCATTACACTTCAACTCTGAAAAAAGAATGGAAAAAGATAATAGAGTATGATTTTTTAGAGCATATTTGCATATTGGTGCAGAAAATAAGTATTTAGCTTAAACAAGCAGAAATACTTTCCTTCAGAGACCTGTTACTTCTTCTGTCCTCCAGTTGTTATCTGTGTTAATGTCACCTATATGGACTAGTTCTCTGTTTCCACTTCCTTAAACAGTCTGACTACAATCTTTCCACCATATACCAAGACCAAAGAGCTGTCGAAGGACACCAGGGTTAAGCCTGGAATGAACCAATCTACAATAAGTAAACAGTTTGGTGAGAAGGAATTTACTCTTGGGGCAATTATTAGAACATGACAGAAATACAAGATTACTGATGATCTCCTTCCTCCTGGAGTTCCATGAAAGATCTCACCTGGTTGGGTCCAAATGATCTTAAGAAAAATGAGGAAACAGCCCAGAACTATTCGAGGGAACTGGTCAACTACCTGATGAGAGCTGGGACCACAGTAATGAAAGGTTTCGATAGCAACACGCTACGTCGTCATGGATTTAAATCCCAGAGCGCTTCAAAGGTCCCCCTGCTTCAACCAGCACATGTCCAGGCTTGTCTAACGCTCTCCACAGAGCATTTGGACGATTCAGAGGAGGATCGAGAGAAGGTCATGTGGTCAGATGAGACCAAAATGGAACTCTTTGATATAAACACCGCCCGCTGTGTTTGGACGAGAAGAAGACTGAGTTACCCACTGTGAAGCATGGGGTGGAAACATCATGCATGGGGGCTGCTTTTCTGCAAAGAGGACCGAACGGCTGGTCCGTCTGAAGGAAAGGCTGTATGGTGAGATGTTGGGCAGAAATCTACTATCATTGAGGATAGGATAAAACATGGTTGGGTCTTCCAGCATGACAAGGATCCCAAAACATGGCCAGAAAACTAAAATTTCAAGGTTCTGAGTAGCCAGTCTCTGAACATCGATCTAATATAGGGAGGGAGTAGGAAATTAGTAGTCAAGGAGCCAAAGTTATAGAAAAGATCTAAGAATGGACCAAAATAGCCGCTACAGTGTGTGAAAACTGGAAACAACCAGGGTTCCATTCCAAAGTATTGAGTTGAACTTTTGTTATTGACCAAATACTTATTTTCTGCAACATTACACACATTTTTACTCCTGTTTCTCAGTTAGCGTCCTTAAAATGAACATTAAGACAAAAAAAAATACAGATCTTAAGGGGAACAACTTACAAAAATGTAGAGCTAATACTTCAACAAATAACATAACCTTTGAGGCAGTTTTTGTAATCAATAATGATGATGTCTTTTCTTCATTATGAAAAATAACAATGATTTCTGTCCATGCAAATAGTAGAGATCTGTATTTCTACAGTAAAAAAATAATGTTCTCAGTAGGCATTCATGCTTGAGTCATTTGCTTCCCACTTGAGCATAAGAATCAGAGGCATAAACGGCAGAATTTCTTACTAAATGGGCTTTTAGCAAAGGAAAAATGCACTCGAGAAGAAATGCAATTTGTTATCTAAGTTGAGTGAATCACTGAGAGTCTAGTCTCCCTGGTCTGTTGGAAGGTAAAAGGTGGTAAATGAATCAGGAAAAGACCTCATAAAGTTTAAAATGTGTGTTGTCATTTTTAAGATCTGTACTTAGTGTCACGAAGGACTGTTATTGATAAACTGACTCAGAAAGAAACTGATTTACTGTAAAATTCAACTTTGAGGAAAAGACTGGGAGTTTGCTAACATTCAATAGGGAGGAAGAGTGAGCCGTAGCACACAGTCATGACTGCAGCTACAGGAGGAAAAAAAAGAGCACCCAGAGGTAAAGCATGCAAATGTGAAGCAAACATGCAAACTTCAGTGGCCAGAGCTCTGTTTTCCTGCTCGGAGGGCCTGTTCACAGCATACCAATTGGGCCGTGTCTGAGTCCATCTGGCCCCCAAGCATGGCTCTCCCTCTGGTGCCGTTCCCGGGTGCTAGCCACTGGCTCGCCTCGCAGAGGCCTGCCACGACACCTGGCCCAGAACTCAAGGATGGGATAGAGTAAATGTGAACAGATTTTGCTGCCAACAGAAGAAGTAAACACTTTATCAGGGTTTGTGAAGTTATGATTAGACCTAGGAATGGAAAACAATCGATTCCTTGTGGGGCTTTCAGCATGGCCCAGCCGTGCTAATGCTCCATGAGCAGGGCCTTGGGCTGCTTTCACAATAGGGTGAACCTCCAGATTTGGTTCACTCTGGCAGAGAAGTCTAATGGATGTCATACATTTGTCTGGATACGTTTAGGCATCTCTAGAAGTGAACCAAATTCCCTGACCAAAGCAAGAATCAAACCAGCTTGTCCTTCTAAATCATTACATATTAACTATTGGGTGGCTGTGGTGCAGAAGTAGAGTGGTCTGCCTCTAATAGAGGGTTCCAGGTTTGGTTCCCACCTTTGCTCCCAGAATCAAAAAGGCTTGTTTCCACTGACTGGTCTGGACCATATTTTGAGTGTTTCCATTGTAAAATGGACTCATTAAACAGTACCAAACTCTACCTCTTGGGGGCTGCCATCAGTTCTAGTTCCACTGAAATGTGGAATGGAACGGTTGGGTCAGAACCGCTGTACCCACTCGTTGATTGGCAGAAAGTGACGACGACATTAGAAAGCACCAATATGGCGCTCATTTAGACTAACGTTTCCAATGTTTGAAAGTATTCAGGTTTTTGCAGATCCCTTTGTACTTTTCTGGTCACGAGTCTATATTGAAAAGGCCTGGACAGCGGTGGAACTGCAAACAGTCCTCGTCATCCTTGGCGATGATGTGATACAGAATGAGCAGGAGGCACGCTAACTGTCTACACCACGGATGCACAGTGAAAACAAACCACCCAGTGGAGCTGAGACTTAACTGAGTGGAAACGCTCGCCAGAAATTAACTGGACCATACAGTACCACTCCTTACTGTACCGTACCGGACTGACTGGACCACTCAGCAGAAACAACACCGAAATAGCACGAACTCTGTGTGATCAGCTTAAATCAGTGGATTGATGGAGAAAAGTACACCGGTATGCAACACATTACTAATGTAAAGTGTTTCATAATGGCGCAAAGTTGTTTTTCTCTGCTTATGTTACATTAAATGTGGAAACGGTTGAAGATGCAAACACTAGAACTAAAGCTCTGATCTTGAATGTACAAAAGCGCAAAACAAGATGCCATTTTCTCTTTACAGCCTTTCATCCTCTAATTTTTAATTTTTTGTTAGTCCCGCCTCTTCAGTTTTGCGGTGTGTGAATGCGTTTTTAGGCCTTTTTAGCATGCGACTCTCATGGCGTTTACTTTCTTTCCGTCCTTTCTCCACTTTGGGTCCCTCTAGGGTCAACCGAGATCTTACCTTCAAGAGAACCAGAGCTCTCCAGAGTTTTGGTGAGATTTCACACTTGCCAAAAAAAGCAGAAACAAACACTGGTGCTAATTGAACCTGCCAGCGTGAATACACCTAACAGCTGGGGCTGTTTTACTAAAAACACCATGTTTTTTTTTTTTTATTTAATTTTTCTGATTAAGGAACTGCTTTGATGATTCTACATCTTGATAATTTGGTTTAGTCAACCCTTTTAAAACAAATAAATATAATTTTCTTTAGGTTAACCTGAATATTTCCTCACAATATATGGACAAGTTTAGGGTTTTTCTTAATCATAAAACTTGAAATACATCAATTATATAGCAAATAATGACAACTTGAAAGCTTAAAAAATCCTTGCCTAAAATATGGGATTAAATTAGTCAAAACACAAAGAAAGAACCACAGGTTAGGATTTTTTATGTTACTCAGCTAAGCAACCATCACATAATTACTAATGACAAGGTTTGGCCCACAGCTAATGACGAAATTTCTGCTTTTGTTTATCCTGAATAAATAATAATAGTATTAAACAGAAGATGAATAATTTTCCAGAATCTTCCATATTTTTAGTTCTGTCTGTTGCTAGAAATCAGCAAAAGATTGGTATAGAAGGTGGCATTACCATATACAGCAGCGAAAAACTATTTTAACTTACAGTCCGGTTTTGCAGTTTGGCAGGTTTATGGTTTGCGACTCTGCATCACTGGACTGCACGGAATGGAGTCTCTCCAGCGGCTCTCATTGATGTCTCTAAAACAGGCGCCTTCATTTATTTCAGCTCTGGAGACCCCATTTTTGGAAGTGCAGTGACCTTCAAAGTGTGTGGTGGCCTCCTTTCTCACTTGCAGGGTTGTGGGCGCTTTAGCAGAAGCCTCCTCAGTCTACTCCAGTCCACTGCTGCTGCTGATCTCGAGTGCTGAGCATCTTTGTTCACGCAAGGTGTTCATAATTCAAATGAGTCGTATGTCTGTGGCAGATGCACTGAATGCAAAGCAGTTCACTCACCCTACAGGCCAGAATCCCCATGTCTTCGACCTTGAAAAGCTTCTCACACACGTGCACACAATAATATCAGAATGAGAGTTTGGAAAAGGATAGAGCAACAAATGAGAAAGCAGAATTATTTGTTCATTCTTTTAGACAATTGAAAAACAAATTAACCAAGCCTGCAGCTTTTGAGCTGAGAGGAAGCTAAAGTACACAGTAAAACCCCATCATCAGCCACAGAAATATTCACAAAACAAGCTCTCAGTCTAGTTGATGCCACTTCATCATACGACTCTCCATTAAAAGAGGCCATATCAATCTGTATTCAGACTAATGATAGGACATTAAGCCTCAAGCAACTTTTTACTCTCTTTTTGTTCCATGTTTTTGTTTTTCTCTGCCTTTTCCCACTCGTCTTCTCTTTCCCATGCTTTCACTACCAAAGGGGTTTATTCAAATATACTCTCAGTTTGCTCAAAGATTCTTAAATAGAACCCCAATGTAAATTTAAATCTGTCAATAGGATTTATGGCAGATAAATAAAAGACTTGGTGATGTTGTTTTTACATTTTTTCTAAAGTGTTTTTCTAAAATTCAAACCAGTGATATTCAAAGAAATCTCGCTCTTTCATCGTTTCACTTTCCGCTCCTGGTATATATATATATAAAATAAAAAAAAATGTTGCACTTCTAAAGCATAAATTTGTTGAAATAGAGGGGACAACAGTCAAAACTTGGTAAAAAAAAAATATAAAAAGAGGCAGCTGAAGTAAAGCTGTTTCCTTGCAGAGGAAAATGAAAATACTTGCATCCATGTAAAGTTTTTTTTTCTTTTTTTGTAATTGACAAAATATAGTGCAATGTAAATATCAGCTTATAAATATCATGCTTTAATTACATTTATATGAACTATTTTTTCTGCAGACTCCTGGCCAGTTAAAATACTTCCTGATATAAGAAGCAGTTTTTAGGCCATTCCAGCTTCAACTAAGTTTAATTTATGAAACTGCCTGAATTCACTGGATACCAGCAATAATATTTCAGTAATGTAATCAAATGTAAATAATAATTTAAGGTTGAAAGGTTTTATTTATACCTCTAAAAATGCTTTGCTCCAACAGCTGGTTATTCGTTCAGCATCTGTTTCAGCGGCCATTCTAAATAAAATGGTCTTCTAGTCTGTTTAGATTAGTTAATAAGCAGTAAGACTCTTTTAATTTGGGGAGCAGATCACTTCTTCAACTTTTTATTTTAAATATTACTAATTTCAGCGGTCCTTCGTGTGTTTTTTTTTCAAAAATATATATTTTTCAAGTGTTGTACCAGCTGATTCCAGCATTTATGCTAAATTAGGCAAATGTTCCAGCTCTAATTTTCTACATGAATGGAGACAAGAGATTTTTGTTCTGATCTTGTAATTTCCCTCCTGAGCTTCGGGGGTTTTCACTTTGAAAAATAAATTGCAGAGAAGCCTTCGGGTGCAAAAAGATGAAAGAACGAGTCTGGAGCAGTTGGTAAATGTGGATGTCGACTTCATCATTCATTTCACTCGGAGAAAACACTTTTGTTCATGAGAGGCTTGTTAAATTAAAAAGAGCTCCCAGAGATGGTTCAGGTCAGGCTGTGATGCCCCCCCCCCTCCTCACTCTCCCAGTGATCCACCAATGATCCAGCTGGTAGAGATTACATAATGCTGCCTTAAGGCTTTGTGCAGAGCAGCGCTGGGCCGCTCAACAGCTTCACCAGGAATTACTTGTACGTTCCACAGTCTTTCTGTGGAGGCTGAGTAAAGCCTGAGGCTTATCTGGAAACTGCCAAAATACAACAGATTCACAGCCTTTTAAAAGTCACGCACATATGAAACCACACACCTAATTTTTTTTCTTCAGTATTTTCACCCCAGCCTGCACAGTGCTCCCCAGATGTGCCGAGAGCTCACGGAGGAGTTGTGCGGCTTTGAATGCTTTTCTAATTTTAAGACAGATTATACACGCCTCTCTGCAGCCATCATTGTGCGCTTCATTGTAAGTGGAGCACAGTTGCAAATGCATGCAGCAGCAGCGCCCCTGTGACGTCGGCAGTCACACTCGCTCCATCATTTCCATGGCGGTTCGTGCGCACGCCGTTACGTCAGCAGAGCTCGAAGAAAGGTGTGCTCAGTTTTCAGGGTACAACTGCTGAGAGGAGAAAACGTTGTTAGCATCTGGGCGTCACGAGCCGAAGGCAAAACGTGCCTGCTCTCAGGTGGACTGCAGATTGGCAGCACAGACCTGCTTCTGCTCCACACTGAAAGTCGCTCTTATTTCCTCTAACCAGAAGAAACAACTCCTTAATGCTTGCTGTATGATTTATTTAGAATTGTATTGTGCTTGATAAAGGTTGAAGACTTAAAAAAAAGAAAAGCTGCATTTTTCTCTGACGCCCACAAGCAGATAAATAAGAGGAAGCGCTCTGCTTTCCATGTTCCTCAAA
Organism: Oryzias javanicus; assembly: GCA_003999625.1. Lineage (NCBI taxonomy): Eukaryota > Metazoa > Chordata > Actinopteri > Beloniformes > Adrianichthyidae > Oryzias > Oryzias javanicus. Next base: position 32,824,342 of record CM012450.1, on the reverse strand, counting down.
TTCACTTTGGTTTTAATAAAGTTACTGTTTCTGTGTGTCCTCCTAATGAAATTCATGAGATTGTGAGTTGCACTGAAGTCTCACAGGCAGAGAGACTTAAGACTTGACTTGAGGCTCGATCCAAAGCACTTGAGACTTGTGCCTTGTAAACCATTTTCTTTTGTTTATCTTTATTTTTTATCTCCAGGGCATCTCTGTGAGATCCAACCACTGTTCCATTTTTATGTTCCTGCTGTTGTTTTGTTTTGGAGTTTGCAGAAGCAATAAATGTCTGCTCTCTGGCTATTTTGAAAATACTTTAATGACAGTTTAGGACAATAAAACACTCAGATTTTAACAAATTGAGACCTGACATGATCTCATAGTCAAAGGCGTGACTCGGACTTGCAAAACTGAGCTTGTTAAGATCTGTTATGATGAGAGAAACAAATTAGTTGCTTGGAAAATTACATATTTAAAAGCTGTGTAGTCTGAATGTGAACAAATTCTGCTTGATTGTTATGAATGTGGACTATTGAGATGCTTTTCTTTATTTTGGCTTGTTATCATAAAGTGGGATAAATGACCGGAAGTCCAGCTGGCTTTTGTGACATCTTTTAGCATATTTATATACTTTATGTTTTTAAATCTTTTTTTAAGGGTTTGTTGAAACTTGAAGTCTTGTTTTAAATCTGGTGGAAATATTCTTTTTTTAATCAAATTTTGATCACATTCAATTATTTATTGTTACTTTTATTAAGCTTAGAACCCTAGTTTGTGACTTAATTTGACCCACATTATATGTTAAAGAATCATTTGTGTAATTTATAAAACTCATTTGGTCTTTTGTTTCCACAATAAAAAATGTTTGACGTCATCAAACCAGATTTTAACCAAATAAACAGTTAATTTCAGACAAAATTGAAAAAAATGACATTTTTACCTTGTAAACATTATTGTTGAGTTAGTCAAAAAGGAAGGTGGAGCCAGGTGCAGTTCATTAGGTAAATTGGCCAATTATGCAAACTAAACAAGCTCTGTTCGCTTCAGTATAAAGTGTTTCAATTTAAAAACAATAAATATATAAGTTTGGGTTTTAAAAATTGTTTTGAAAAATAAAATTTGAAGTAATTTTTATACATCTTATCATTTCTTAAATGTATGATTTATATATGTATCACCTCACTTTGGCACTAATGTGTGATACTACATTTTTATACCCTTTTTTGTAACGGCATATCTGACCAAGATGGGAACTCCCAAGTCAGACATGACATCCTGATTAAAGTATTTATTTTAAATGCAGACCTGTGATTGTCTGCATGACTCTTCATACAAAAGTTTAGCTGTTTCTGAGAAAAAAAAGTCCCAAAACAGTCACTTCTCCATGTTTTCTTATATGTTGTTTGGAATATACTGGTTTTGATTTCAAGTGGTTTTTTATTTAGCACTAATACATCCTCCATGTCGCCTTGTTTCCTTCAGAGTATTTAATTACCCTGAAAGGGATTTAAAATAAATAAAAATCACAAATATATTGTGTTAAATTTTGAAGAAATTCAGGAGAAAGTTTTTGACTTTCTTGCAACTTCTACACTTTATTTGGCTTCATGTTTTGTGAAATCGCACGAAACGAATTTCACACTTAAGTTGAGTTCGTTTTGTTTACTTCAACGTGGAGAGTAGGCTGTTCAAGCGGTTCGGCGGCTTATCTAAAATCAAATGTTCCCAAGACTTAAAACTTTGATTCCCGTAACCATGACAACTCAGCTTTGACTCATCGACAATAACAAATTTATGTAGGAGCCCTGACTTGCAAAAAAAAAAAAAAAAAAAAAAAACACTTCATATCACCTACTCTAAAGCAGGTGTAATGCGTATACACGCTTACCACACATTTGTTTACTGCTCACGGGGGAAACATATTCATAGATGTGGCCTCTGCTTTGCAGCAGGAAATACAGAACCAAACATTTCTTCACTCATGACTGAACTAGGCCCACAAAAAAGCCAGGGTGCTTTTGTTTGCTAAAAACCAGAGCACCTAGTTTCTTTTTTAGGGCATTACCTGGAAACTTGTTGAAATGGAGCAAAATATTTATGACCTATTTTTTAATAGACCGCATAAGATCAGGATGAGCTTGGAGACGGTGGTACTGGTTCTACAGGTGATACATTTGTCCTGGTCTTTCCTACGACTAACGTTAGAAGTAAATTGTTAGTTTTTTTCTCATATCTTTCAGAAAATGTGCACAAAAATAAAACCTAACATTTATGTTGTGACTTTCAATCCCATTGATGCCTAAAAGTGTCTTTAAATAGTAATAAAAGGATTTTGATTAAGAAAATATATTCAGTTCAGGCATTTAAAAGGCAATTCCCTTTTCCATTTCCTCTTCCTTGATGCATTTTCAAATCCTATTTGCAATTGGATTTGCCTAATGGTTTACCCATTCTGTTTCCATGAGCTGTGCGACACTTTGGGCCTTGAGATCTGAATGCCAGCAGCTTGAACAATGGTCAGGAGCTCTTAAATGTAAACAGCTCTAATGGATAAGAGCTATTATATGTGTGTCTGATTTCAAGGTCATTCTTCCACTGTTGTTGCTTTTCAAATGAGAAGAATCTCAAAAACATCATTTACTTAAGGATTACATTATTAAATAGTTGAATGTGTCTGATCTGAATAAATTGTATTAAAAATGTAGTTTGATCCTTTAAAACTTTAATAACCACCAAAACTTTTAGTTTAGGTTTTGGCTATTTAGGGACACAGATGGGCCCTTTCCTGCTGGATATCCTACCATCGATTGATTAAGAACACTGGATTGAGTGACTCCTCCCCTTTCACAATCCAAACAGGAAGTACCCACTGGTTCCAAAGCCACAATCCCATAGAACAAGGGTCTGCACACATGTGGCTCTTTTATCTCTCCATGGTGGCTCTCTGGCTGAAGAAAAATAAAATAGTAATTAAAAAAAAAAAATGTAGATTAGCTATTATTTTAGTAACATACTAACATTTTTGGATAATTTGTTTTCTAGTAGGATTTTTAGGCTAATTTAGAATTGTAGCTTCTATTTTAGCAACATGCTAATGTTTTTGTCTAATGTAGTTTACTGATTAATTTTATGCTAATTTTGGGGTTAAGCTAATATTTTTGTAAAATGCTGATGTTTTCAGCTTATTTGTCATCTACTGATTTTTTTCAGGATAATTTAGAATTTAGTTTCTATTTTAGCAACATGCTAACGTTTTTGACTTCGTTTACTGAGAAATTTTTGGGTATTTTGAGTTCAACTAGTAATTAACAAGCTAGTTTTTTTTGGGGAAATTTAGCCTCTAATTAGTTTTTTATGGTAATTTGAAGTTAAGCTAATATTTTAGCAATATGCTAACATTTTTAGCTAATTTGTTATCTACTGGGGGTTTTGGGCTAATTTTGAGTTTAGCTTTTATTTCAGCAACATGCTCAACATGCTGATTTAATTTATAGAGAAATGTTATGCTAATTTGAAGTTCAGCCAGTAATTAAGCAACAATCTTGCTTTTTTGCTACTAGTTAAAAACGTTAAAAAAAATCCCTTTTTCCGAGATATTAGTTTCTTTTTATATATTTTTTGTCACTTTTATTCATGCCAAAAATAGACATTATTCATATTCATAAAAAAAATAAAAAGAAGGTTATAAATGCAAATCCAAATTTCCTTAAGGCTAACGTAAGTCAATGCGGCTCCTTATAGTTTTTGATCGGTAGAAAACAAGCCCAAATGGCTGTTTTACTTTTAAAGGTTGCCGACCTCTGCCATAGAACACTTCTTGCTCTATTACCTATTTTTAAGACATTCTTGCTAATCCATTTTTTCCCCTACGTTGACAGCAAAAGCCGCAAATTTAAAATACCAATTAAAAAATGTTCAGTTTTAAAGTAGTTTTCAATCAAATAAAGCCAGGTTTTCACTCAGACTCCATGTTGTTTCTTTATCTTATGATGTGGATTACAAAAACACTCCATCCATCTACTTGTGGTAAATTTTTAGAGCCCTTTGTGGCCCAAAAGACTAAAAGTTTGCCCACCCTGAACTAATACATGGTCATATTACCAAACCAGTGTGGCTGTTTCTGACTTAACAAAATGGCTTTTCACCCAAAAAGCGGAAGTGACTGGTTCAGTTTGGTTTTCACAGCTAAAGGCTCAAAGTGTCACACTGCAGTTAAATAGTGTAAAAGCAGAGAGAGGCAAAAAATACAGTTAAGCAACAAGGAAAGGAAACAGGAAAGGGGAATCACCTTCATGAATGCATTAAATTGCGTTGCATTCCCTTATGAAAATGAATGGAAATTGTGTTTTTTTTCAGCACATTTTTAAAAAATTATTTAAAATAGTGATCAAGAATTGTTTTGCAATTATGCTTCTTTACATACATTATTCATTCAGTTAAACAAATATATCCATTGTCAATTTTTTAAATTAAAAGTTGACTACTTTATAATTCTAAAGAAGTTCTTCTAAACAACCCTTCTTGAAAAGTTTAATCTCTTTTCTACTGTATCTGTTCAGCACATCAGTGAGAAAAAAATGAATTTTACTGTCAGTTTAACAGAAACTCGTGTAATTTGTGGTTTCTGTCCTTTTAGATTAGCATCCTCAGATCTGCTGCTCACCATCGAAATGCCAGAAAACCCAGTGACAGACTCGAGCGCCACATGGTGTGTGTGAACCGAGGAGACAAATGAATTCATCAAAGTCAATCGAAAGCCATCTTAAGGGAGCAGCAGCAGTAAAATACCTCCATTTAAGTGTTCCTGGCACACTTTCGGTTACGCAACCCTCTTGTTCCCTCCAGAGAATACTGTTCACATAACAGAGTTGTTAGGAACACGCTAATTCAACATTTCATTTGGAAAAGTGAAAAAGAGAAGTCAAAGTGAGGCTGGTGATAGCCCGAGGCGTCCTCTTTGATGCTTGAAAAAGGTTTTTCTGTCTGTGTTTGATGCGAGGGATGCCTCCTTACAGGCATCCAAACGGAATGGAGCCGAGTCAGTTTCTGCGGATCTCCACTCTCACCTCCATTTGGCAGAGAAAGAGGCTCAATATTTAGAATAACGAAGTGGGTGCTTGTTCTGTGGGCTTGGCAGCAGGACGACTGACACCTCTTACTGTCAGTCACTTGCTTCTGAGTTGCCATGGAAACAACCTTGTTGCTCCACTCCGAGGCTAATTCTGTAGAGGAGAAAACGCTTGTAGAAAGCATTGAAGTAGAAGAAAAAAAAGAAAAAAAAAACATGGCTCCACGTATGAGTCATCTGCTAACACATACACCCAGAGCTCTGGCATTATCACTATGAGCAGCCTATCACAGCTCCCTGATTGTAGCTTAGCACAGCCGTCGCAGAGACCCCATGAGACGATAAAAGCAACCACAGACTGTATGAGAACCACGCGAGAAGGCAGCAAAGCATTACTCACATATGCCAACAGAACCGGCTACAAATTTTTAGCGAATGTTGGGGTGGTGACTGAGGAAATCATCAGACATTTTAGTCCAAAATCATCAAATTACTTTTGTCAGAAAATATAACAAATACATCCAAAGACACTATCTAAATAATAGTGAAGACCCACTCCAGTTCTTCGTTCTTGTAGGATTTTTCACACAAATCGGTTCAATGCCACAAACTGTTGAAGGAAAAATGACACCTTTTATCAAGTTGTAAGCTTAAATATTCTTCTAAATATATCATTTTAATTCAAAATAACTATCTGATTCACCTTAAAACCTGATTTTCATAATATGAGTATGTACCATAAATATGAACATTTCAAATTATGACTTTAAAATACTAGATTTGATCCTGTTATGAATCTGTATTAAAGTAGATCTTTTCAAAGGTGAAAAAATAGCCTTTAAGCCAGAAAAAAAGGGTCCGCCCTTCCCTAAGCATCTCTAAAGCTACAACAACTTGTTCTCAATTTGCTGCTTCATTAAGAGTGCAGCTCCAGATTTCTTCAAGGAGAACATTCCTTTTTATGAACAGAGCTGGTCGGACATCCAAAAAGACACTCAAAGTGATTGTTTCTGACAGTAAACGCTATGTTCTGCACCAAAGCCAAAAGGCATTGATGTGTTTCTTTTAATCAAGGACAGTGTCACTGAGTGGTGTGCTGCTTTTTTGGCCCTGGTGTAAGGTTAAGTGGTCGCAATAGAAATTTGGCTCAGGTTGTTGATAATTTAATCTACTTTTGAGTTAAATGCTCTGCTAAACTGAAAATAAACCAAAAGTTTTTAAAGTTCCACTTGGATCGTCTTTTAATGTACATTAAAATCATTCCCACAGTGGTCTTTCAATTAGTTTTTAATCATTAATTAGTCGTTTTTGTGGGCGGGACTAACAGAGTGTAGAAACCACACCCTCTCTTCCTCTTCCTGTTATTGAGAGCTCAAAAACAAATGTGTTAAAAAACACAAAAAACAGTTTTTTTTTTAAAATCTCAGTGGGTCTTTAAAGTCCCACTCACACTATATATTTTTTCTACTGCAAAATTGATCTATGACGATGGCGTATTAAGGCCACTTTATAAAGAAAAAAATATTTTTAAAATTACGACTTTAAATCTCGTAAATTTACAAGAAAAAAGTCGTGACTGCTAAATTATGAGAATAAAGTCGTATATTTATGACTTTAAAAGTCATAGGTTAAATTTACAACTTTTAAAGTTGTAAATTCACGAGAAAAAAACTCGTAATATTACTTTTTTTTTTGTGGCACTAATACTCCGTCGTAATCTTCTAATTATTATTAAACAGTTTTAATCTAAAAACAAAGAACTTGTTTAATTTTTTAAAGATATTTTTTGCAGAGCAGCAAGACCTCATTAGAAATCTGTTTTTGGGACTGTTGGTGAGCATGTCAGCCTCGCTAATTTCCCAGCATTCCTTTGTTTACACTTTCTCCCGCTACCAACAAGTACCTCATAAGCCCAAGCTAACGCTAGCTTTGCAAAAAAACGGCAATCGATGTCGGAGCTGTCCAAGGTACAATTTTGGGCAGCTCAGATGAATAAAATGAAAATGTTAATGAATCTATTAATCTCATAAAACCAAGCTTTTTCAAATATCGTGTTTTCAGCTGTTCTCGATCAACGTGATTTGAATAAAGAAATACTCAAACTAAATTTTAATCTGAAATACATTTATGAATGTCCTTCATAATGAGAAAAATGGTACAAGAACATGTTAAAAACACCAGTGACGCCATTTTCACTGCACTGGGTCTTAGAAAAAAATCAGAATTTACTGTCATACTGGGCACACATTTAAGTGACTACTTTCAATAAAAAGTCTTTGTAAATGTGTGTTTCTGTCTTCCGTTTCGCTCGTGTTTTTGCGTGGATACAAGTTTCTACAATCATTTTCTTGTTCTACGTACAAAACGCGCAGCCTATGATCGTGCGTTGAAATCAAAACCAGATTGAACTTCTACCAATCAGGGACTCTGATTTGGTTGTTATATACGAATTGTATCCCTTTTATTTAATTAACAGAAGTGCCAACCATTTGAAAATTGATCATGGAAGAAAAATTAATCATTGGGGTTTGTGTCTGTTCGGAACTATCCAAACTTCTTTCTTTGATATATTGGAATAGAGCTAGGAAAGAAAAAATCCTAGAGCAAAATTTGCTAGATTTGCACACTTCAACATATCCGGGAGTAAACAGTAGAAAAAGAAGACAAAGCCCCTCCCTGCTTGACCAGTGTGAACGTGGGCTAAACAAGCGTTCTTGAAATTGAAAAGTCTTGTAAAGGTGAGCCTTTTAGTGCATCATGCTGCAGTCATGATGGTCTTATATGTACCCACTTACAGGGACTTTTGTTTCCTTCTGCCCTTTCAAACCCACTGGTTTATTTATTTAAACATTAGCCCTGGAAGCTCAGAAGCAACTCTCAGTTCTGCGGCAAAAAAAAAAAAAATAAAATAGAACTCCTCCAGTAAATACTGAACAACAAGCAAACTACATCTGCAGCCTCTTGCAGCATCGAGTACGAAACCGTCTCGAGCTCACAACCTTATAAATCTATTTAATCCTAAACTCAACATAAAGTTGCATTTGATTGGCGGTTTGTGTGCCTTAAGCATGTGTTTAGATAATCCTCTCTGAAAGATTCCTCCCGTTAAAAGTAGGAGATGAAAAGGAAGCCTCCAGATGAACGGCCTGAGGGATGAAAAGAGCATCACTGTGCACCTTTTCCAGCAGAACCAGTCAGACCAGTGCTCGTCATGCATCATGGAGTGAGTCGTGCCGCTACAGTGTGATGGAGTGAACTAAGATTAAGCTGTCCTTTAATCCTCCTCCGCTCCACATGACCTCACTCTGATGCACGAGCCACAGGGATCTGTCATTGGTGCGTCGTGTCTTCTCCTGTGTGACCTGCGGCCAATCAGAGCTTAGCGGCTCAGCATCCGCCCCCACCGGATTGCCAGCGGTGAGGGGAGGATAAGACAGGAGAAGGGAGACGGGAGAGGAAAAAGGGAAATAGTGGGTTTCTATGAATGGAAACACAAAGAAGAGAATGCGGATGACGAAGAAGCCCAGATAGTGGCAGTTCATAAGACTCCGCCCCTGACTCACTTCGATACTTCCTTATTTGTGCAGAATGTCTTTTATTACTTTTATTATTGAATTAAACTAAAAACTGAGGAAACAAACATTTAATCGATCATAATTTAAAAAATATTAAAGAAAATAATAATTTTAAATTTGTTTATTGTACTGTATTTTAAATGCGAGTTAGATAAAAAAGATCCTTGATTAGCAAAGCCTTATATATTCTGTTAAAATTGAAATAAATTATCATTTTTTTATTCAAAACCTTGATTTTTTTTCCCCTTTTCCCTGAGAACTGTGTTATAAGAATGAGAACAGGAGATGTCACAGATGTCCAGCTCGCGTTTTCTAGGAGGACTTTACCCAGGAGGTTTCTATGGTTACGGCTTTGTGGAAGCATTTTTTAACACTTTTCCTTATGTTCCTCGCCCTTGACACAGTTTCAGAATAAAATCAAGGACCCTGGTGAAGAGAAAAAAGTTTTTGTGGAATAAAAAAATTCTTCCATAAGACTTCAATGTGCCAAACGTACATTTTGTACAGACTGTTTGTACGATATGATAAAACATCCTGTATTATAAATCCTTAAAAAGGATTTTTTTTCTTTTTAGCAGAAAAGAGGATTCTTGAAGTAATTTGTTCTAACAGGATTTTGTACAAAAGGGTTCCAATGACACAAAACAAAATGTCCTTAAATGTGTCAGAAATGGAACAACATGGCTGGAAGGAGAACCTTAAATGGTCCGGCATAACTGTAAATGAAAGCATTTCTGGACTTTTGCATGTTTGATGTGAAATTTCCTTTCAACTCAACCGCAAAGGAAATTCCGGCTGCCTTATATCATTGTGAGGACAGCTGAAACGTTCTTTTGAGTTCAGCCTTTTTTTGGTTTGGATTGATGAAGCTTGCAGCACCACAGGTGGCTTACATTCAGGTGTTTTTGTGGAATTTCCGGAGACTTTTCAAATACTGGAAAAGTTTTAAAAGCTTTTACAATACTTCCTAAATTATTTCTGTTAAACTGAAACTAAATGACACGTAGACAGCAAATTTGACAGAAATTATAGGTATTTCTGAATATCGGTTGTACAGAAAAAGATATGTTTTTGTTGTTTTGCCAACTAACCTTTATGGAAACAAATTTATATTCACATATGCAAATCATTCCAATATAGCAGCTCAGCTGGATGCTTTTCCTGTGGTGCTTCCTTTTCTAATGACACCCCCCACACACACATACACACCAACATTTCAGCTAACAAAAGGTAAATATTGGTACCGTATGTTCCTCTTCTCATGAACCACGAAGCAGATTATTTCAAAAGTTCCTCAATAATTGGAAACTCGACTCGAAACAAACCCGTGTGAACACGTGAGCCTTTTATTATTGCCTCCAAGCCTAAACCTGAAATATTAACAATACGTTTGCCAACAGATTATTGATGGAAATGTCAATTTAATCTTCGTCCGAGTCAGTGGTCAATTACTGATCCAAACCCCCTCTGAGATACCTGCTGTTAATCTCTTTTAAGACTAGAATGGAAAAAATATACTTGAAGATGTGTGGTTAGGATCAGAGGTACACAATTAAACCATGAAATAACAGTAAATTAAAAAAAAGTTTAAGTTGGTTTCATGCAGGGATGCCCTTTATTATTGATTCTGTTGAATCTATGGACAGAAAGAGGCTACATGATTTTTTTTTTGCTCTCAAGTTACTGGTCAATCTTCGTTCCAGTTCTCACCTATGGTCATTAGCTCTGGGTCATGACCAAAAGAATGAGACCACCACACCAGGGAAGTCTGGGCATCTTTTGCTTGGACTCCTTCACGCTGAGTTTCCAGCAGAAAAGATATTTTGAAAGTCTTTGGTATAATTTGACCTTGCATTTATCATAGTTTATTGTAGTTGTCATTGAAAAAATAAAGACATTTCTCATTAACTTTATCAAGTTTGGGATCATGGACATCAGAAAATAAAAAAAGACATGTCTGTTTTTCACTAAAAAAAAAACTAGAGGATCTGCAATCAACCAACAGCAAACAAGGGAGAAGGCAACTTTAGAGCAAACTTTTATATTTCTTGTTATTTTAGAGATAAACTTTTTAACGCTTTAACACAAACAGACAAAAAAAAAGACAGACAGCAGGAAGAAATGTTAACAATAGAAGTTTAAATATCTGACATGTGACAAAGCCACAATAGATTTATATTTCTATATTCATTTTTATTTTAATTAACAACAAAATAATGACATTGCTTAATCTAAAACAAACGAATGAACAAGTGAAGAAGAAGAGAAAATGTGCTCAAATATGTATTTGAGAAATTTGTTCTGAGATATAATTTAAAAGGAAAACAGCTGCTATATTTAGAAGAATTGACAGTTGATCAACTACAACGCTATTTATTGTCACAATGTTTTTTTTCTTTTATATGATTTTAGACTTTATTTTCTTTTTACTGATGTTTTTGGTCTGTTTCCTACAATCTCTTTTTGTTTCCTTTCTCAGAAGGTCTTGACTGTCTTGGTGGATAAATAAAGGTTAAATAAATAAATGAAATTTAAAAATCTTGTCGTCAAAGTGTTCAAAGTCATTGAAAGTAAGTAAATCCTTGTCTGAAAGTGTTGGTATGTCATTACGATGACAAAGCTCTACAAGTTAGGCAACAAAGTTGTAAAGAATATTGACTGAATTCATAAATTAGGCAGAAGCTGCAGAGATTTAATACCTTTTATGCCACATACTGTATCTCTGGCCTTAAACGTTGTCCTTGACCTTTCAGAGTGACGAATAGCTCTGCTTTATAGCCAGACAGTCGTGACAATCTGCAGAAATGAAATCAATGCACTTCAAACAATAATAAAAAAAATGTAATGGTGTAATCTAGAGAAAAAACTTCAAGTATATTTGTATTTCATACAAATATGAAAATGCAACTGTTGACTGAAATGATGAAAAAATGTTTAATGAGATTAATCTATAATCAACAAGCACTTCACTTTGCTAATGGGAATTAAAAAAAACTAGCATTTGATCTAATCGAAACGGACTTAAAATTATGCAAAACTGTACAATAAAGTAACTAAGTAGGGGTGGGATTATATAAATTCACTTCTTCCCACTCCTTTTCAAGCAATAAATCAATCTCATTTGACTTTAGTTAATAATCACAAAAATTAATTAACCAAATGTGACATAATTGCGTTTTGTTTGTTTTTAATTTTCTAATCAATCCATTTAATTATTCCTGTAATGAGTTTGAAATAATTCTGTGTTTTGTCCTTGTATTTTTCAAAATCTATGCTTGAAATAAACCAATCAATCAATCAATCAAGATTATAAAGGGGATTGAAATGAGATTATAGATTTTACATCTCAGTAGTAGATGTACTTAACAATGCTGTTATGAAGGTGTATTAACTAGAAAAAAAAAGAAAAAGAAAAGTAGTCACACAACATACTGTAAGGGTTGCACAATGGTGCAGTGGTTGGCACTTTCCCATGCACACGTTAGTTTTCCGTGGACACTCAGGTTTCCTCCTACAGTTCAAAAACATGCTTCATAGATTAATTATCTCCAAATTGCCCCCAGGTGTGCATGTGAGGGAGTGTGCAGCTCTGCGACAGACTGGCGACCTGTTCAGAATGTAGTACCCTCATCCAACATGACTCCAGCGTCCCTATGACCCAATCTGTCCCGAAAATGGAAAGATGGAGGATTAATGAACCTTAGGCTACAGCGAAGAATAAATCGCAGGATATATTTTAATTCAAAATAAAAAAAAAAAAACACCTTCTAGATTATTTAAAAGCCTTCGTGTTTGTATCAATGTTCAAATCCGCTCATTCAGCTCCATCTCTGCGGCTCAAAACACGCAGACAGGAATTCTGGCCGGCCACTTTCACTGATTAAACCCCAGTGCTTTGACACATGAGCCACAGAAAGCATTTCACGCCGAATGCTGAGTATTTAATTGTACATTATGTTCCTGTGTTGTTTCTCCACCGACCCCGGCTCATTTGTTAGAGGGAAATTAAATGCCATGCAGCCTTTGAGGTTTCAGCTGGTCTCCTGCTAGATATTTGATTAAAATTAACCCATAAAGACTGAGGAGGTACTGATTAACAATTTATCGTGCCTGAAGTAGAAAACAAGGCAAAAAAATGTCAAGGGAGGGTATGGACAAACATTTTAATTATAGTTTATGGATTAGTATCCATGTCGAACATTATATTTATACATTTTTCTTCTTTTCATTTTAGCTGCAAAGTTTAGGATGTCAGGGAACTATTTTGTAATTCAGTAAAGTCCAGACTGGAGCTACAGAGTGTCGGATCTGGTGCATGTACCCTCTGTGAGGCTAAAGTTGCTATTTTACACTTACATTAAATTGACCAGATTAGCGGTACGAGTGGCTGAAGATTATCAGATTACCGTCATATCTACTAGTTGTCATAATCACAGTTCCGGGCATTTGCCTCATTTTCCTCGTTGACTTCAGGCTCGTTTTCGACTTGATGGGGAATGTAATGGATATCATCCAGACGTTTGGTTGCCATGGTTACTTACATCTGGAGGTGGCCTAGTTATAGCTGTGACTCATAGAGAGGGAGTGCTAGGTTTAGTCCTTGAACCCCCCCCTCTCCTCCTTCCTCCCCACCAGTCCTCCCCCTCACTGACTCTTGATAACCTTAAAAAGAGGTACGCCTCCTACACCATAGGCGGACTTCAACGCACATATGTTTACCCAGATGTTTGGATGCTCCTCCAGTACTGAGCAGAATTATCCTATATGAGGGACGGGCAACTCTAGGCCTTGAGGGCCGGTGTGTCTCTGAGTTCCAGATTTCCTACTCATGACTGATTACCTGGTTCAGGTGTGTCGAGCCAATTAGAACATGCCAGAGGAGGCCCAATCCTGTCCTATATTGTTCTGTTACACTTCAGGCTATTTTATCCTGTACTTCTACACTGCAATCATGTGGTCTAGTGGTCACACTGTTTGTGATAACTGCAACAAACTTCAGAGTAGCATTTTTAATTTCATGTTTATTGAACAGTTGGGTTGACAGAGCATGAGTGCGACACCACTAGTCTGTGAAGCTAAAGCAGGGTTGGGCAGGCAGAGGTTAATCACGAGCATCGAAGTTTCAGGGATCAGACTGTGGATAATGTAGTTCAGGCATAGGGCGGGGCAGGCGGCAGGCAAACAGAACTGGAGCAGAATCAGGGTCAGGGAAACAAATTGAAATGTCAGGTCAGAATAATAACGCTCAGCAATACAGCACAAAAAATACTTCGCACCAAGCGAGGCTCGGTGCTCTGCTTAAGCCTGAGATGGGTGATTGCCAGTGGGTTTTAGGTGGGCGGCATCTGGAGATAGCTCGCTGAGGCGGCTTGGAGATGTAGTGTGTCAGTAGTACGGGAATGGCTCCAACCGATGGCCAGAAGGGGAGACGGAGCTCTGACACTGTGATAAAATCATGTTTTTTCCATTCTCTAAGGATGCTTACATCTCTTTAATTAAATTGTAATTAAGTAATGGTAAAAAATAGACTTTTTTGTATTTTAAAAGCCTCAATATGTCAAATAACAATACTTCAATTAGAAATAGCTGAAGTTACAGTTGCATTAGAACTGGTCCATCCATAGTCCGTCCTGTGGGTCAAATGCAACCCTCATTCACATTTCTACCGGCCCACAGGATCCTATCATAAAATCAATAATATGTGGCCCCCAGCACTTTCTAAGAAAAACGATTTCTTGATTATAATTGGCTAATTTAGCTGTTGAAAACCTGTAACAACAACAACCTGTGGCTACTTGACCTTCAGAGCCTTGAGGGCCATATGAGAAGAACATTTTTTTTTTTCTGTTACTGAGATCAAATCCACAGTGAATTGTAGTTTTGCGCAAGATAACTATTTGTGTTATTTTTTTGTTTAATATATTAAAAGGTTACAGTGAGAATTTAATAGTAAATAATATGTAACATCACATGAACCCACTTTTTATGTTGACAAAAGCTTTTTTTTAAAAAAACAGTTTTTTTTAAATTTTATTTCTAGTCTTAAAATCAGAAATTCATCATGATTTTGATTTATTTATTTGTGAATAAAAAAAGAAATAGTATATTTGCATTCAAAGAATGCAGGTCGAGTGGTTGGCTCTCACATATTTTGTCTTCACCATATCTCTGCAAAAAGTTTGAACTTGCCCACATTAGAAAGTAAACATGCAGTGAAAATGTTTTTATAATTCTTTCGGAAACAAGTCTGAAGGAAATAATCTACAACCCTTCTGGTGTTTAGAATGGAGTAAAGCGGTCTTGAAACGGCAAATTTATGGACTGAGTTTGTTCCACCATTCTAATCGCTTGAAATAACTTCAGGTTAAATGTCGCGATCGTACTATGGGTGTAAAATTTCAATTGCGGACGATGTCATCACCTCATGTCAGATTTCGCAACAATTGGGGTGATTCCCCATGTGACCCCAGTGGTTACAATCACAATGAAGTATGAAGCGACCCTGAGGATGCATGCATCAAAGCTCAGACCACAAACCCTCTAACATTGCAGACCCTCTGTACATCTTTTCCTGGACATATTTTACCTTGAGATTAAAAGGTGACCCTCTTGTCCTACAAAGAGGACTCGGATATGAGTTTCTGTTCCTGACCTGTCCTCAATTGTGCTCTCTCCTCACCACAGCAACTGTCCCTGCTCGCTGGCAGCCGCCTTAGCCAGAGCCACCGCAGACAGCATCCTTCAGACTGACCTCTCCATTCACCACCTCAACAAGACTGTAGAAGACGGAGCTGACCCATTACCACGTAAGTCCCCCGGGGGCCCGCGAGACCACTGTCTCACACAAATTAGGTCTTTCTCTCTCTGGTTTCATCACACTCACACATGCATGCATGAATCCACTAGGGTTTTGTCCCAGTTCTCCCATGCAAAGTGCACTAAGTGGGGTTTGACCACTAGACGGCGCAGATGAGGCTCAAAGGTTTACTCACAGCTGGAGTGTAGATCAGGAAGTGGCGTGGACACACAATAACACCCTCACATTGGCAATGCACATTTTAAAGAAACGGTTAAATGAAATATAAAAGAGGTGACAAACTTTAGTTACAATAAGCTTAAATTAACTGTGCAGATGCAAACTTTTGAATAAAACTATTCAAAATGCAGCTAAAATAACAGGTGGGTCTTTAACATAAATAAATTGTTTGAGGTGATCTAATGTCTGTCCCAGATCTGTCCAGCATGGAAGCTGAATGCAACTTCTCTGTTTGGTTTTGACTTTAGAAACTACGGTGGCCATGAGGTGCAAATCATACCAACAAATCAATCAACTTTTTTAAGATCACAACAATGAAAAAAATAAAAACAAAAATAATAATTAAAAAAAAAAAATCAACATATTTTTAACTAAATAACAAAAAATGATGACTAGGTTTGATGAAGGACATGGATACATTTGAAGTACTGTTTTTTTTTTAATTATGTATAGAATCTGCAGCTTAAAATGTAATTTTGTGCTTTAGTAATGTAAGGATATACATTATCAAACATATGATTTTCCTAATAATAATAAAAAAAAAAAAACATAACTTCTCAAGTTATAAGATTCTTTGAGCTTCTAAACTATTATTTTTCTTTAATTAAATTTTTGGAAATTGTATTTATTGAAATAAAGGCAGAAGATGGCAGTGAATAAATTACTGGGATTACTTCACAGAGAGATCATTTCCCAGAGACCCTCCACCTATAATGACATTAAAATATCTTATAGAAAAATACAAATAATTTCTATTTTTTTAAGTTTAGGATGTAGTACCAAGTACTTGTGATAATAAACTTATTTTAAAGACTAAATTGTTGAGTTTGTGTTTTAAATAATCAAGTGGGATTTACAAAAATGTTTTTATGTCCACACTTTTACAACAATTACATTAAAAAGGAAATATTCTCATAAATAAATGATTATAAATGATGACAATTCCTGCATATTTTGAAATATACACATTTTTGGTAACACAAAGTATAGCACGACTAGCAAACATTAGGACATACAAATATGAGCTGGTGTCATTATGCGCTCTATGAGAGTCTTTAAATAAGAGTTTGTGTCGTTGCAAAAAATATTATTGATTGAATTTAAATGTAAAAGTTCCCAGTTTTTTTCATTTAATATTCAAAACTGTTCAAATTAATGTAAATAGATTTTAAAATATTTATTCCCAAATCTATTTAGTTTGATTTTAAAAGGGTATTTCATATTACTGGTCGTTTAAATTGAACAAACAGGACCTTGGATTTTACTTCAAACCAACAAAAAATAATAAATGAAAAAAAATCTATAGGAAATTTGGTATATCGATTATATGAATTATAATTTTTCAAAATAAAGACGAATTCAATTGTTTATGTCCAAATCTACATTTAAATAATATTTTATGATAAAGATTTAGTCTATTTTTAATAGTTAAAAAATCTAACTTTTATTATTAATAATATAAATTATGGAAATAGCAGACAAGAAATCAGCACAGGCTTTAGAAAACAGTTTTAAAAACTTTTCAAGCTTTTTCTTATGATTTATATTCAGTCTTAAACTTAATTTAACTACTGAAATTACCTTCATACACGTGAATCATCAAATGTTAATTAAAACATTCTCAGAAATAAACTCCTCAGCAGATGTTCCCTTCATCTGAGGCCCAGCTGTTTTAAAAGATTGACTGTCCTGGATATAAATGTAGCTCACAGCCCTTTTTTAGTTGGCGAACAACCATGACACAATCAAAAATGATTGTTTGTTTCTTGTAAAGTAGTAAAGACTTAATCACTTCCTACACTTCCTCCTCTAATCGTCAATTTTTACACATTTCTAGTCTGAAGCTAAAAAAAAGAAAAATGTTATTACAGTGACCGTATTACTCTACTGTTTCATTAAAATGAAAACACAGCGCGGTTCTTGCCAGATACGAAAGACATCCTCCCCTGAACATGTTTTGGTAATCTTATCCTTGAATAAGTCATGAGTGATGGAGGAGGCTAGATCTTCATGGACCTGCACTGAAGCTCACCGTGCGTGCTCACTAAAAGTTCTCATGTTGTGTAACAGCCGATCGCATCCTGTTTGCAGTTGCTTCGTTGCACTCTTCCATTTTTTTTCCTCCCCCTTTCTATTTTAGACACACACGTGGACAAAACTGCTGGTGCCCCTTTGTAGAAGACAGGAAAACCCATCATAGTCCCTGAAAAAGATATGAGACTGAGCAAAGGAATTATAATCAAAAATGTACAGGAAATCCATTAATTAAAATTATTTGGAATTGTTGTCTTTGTTTTTTTTTTTTTTTTTTTAACTATAATGAAGAACAGCCTAGGACCAGAATATTAGTACTACAAATTTAATGAAAAAATATGTTTTTGGTGTTATTAATATGTTCTTGTGGCCTTTTTCTTGTGATGGAGGAAATTAATATTAAAATCACACTTCTGAGTATTTCTTTGTTTAAATAATTGTGAATCAGGATCATATAAAAAATGAAGTTTGAAGAAGATTGTAGAAAATACTCTGGTAGGGCCACAAGCTCCACGCTCCATTCCATTCTGATGTATCCATGTATAGACGACTATGTCCCTAAAAATGTAATTTTTTTATTTGATCTAAAAATTATAAATTCATAAGTAAAAAACAACTCGGTCTTTAAGTGTTTTATAAGACATTCAAACCATTTTTGTTAGTATAAATGGGATCATTCCACTTGTCCGCAGGTATTTTGACCCTCCCCTCATTAGCAGGGGCTTCAATTTGACTTAAAACTGCTTCAATTCAGCTCCTTCTACAGATCTTTACCAGGATTTAGATCTGGAATTTTAGAAAGATATTTCAAAACGTTTCACTCCTGGTCATTTTTTTTTTATTGTTTCGATTTGGTTAAAATGACCTGCTTCAGGGAAAGGCCTTTCTGACACAAAGCCACACACGTTTGTCTTCAATTTGATTAAATCATTTTTTCTTTTTTTTGAGAATCCACCATTTTGTCCCTGTTTTAATAGTTTTCCCCCAAAATCATTCAGTTGAACAAAAACTACAAGATTTTTGTAGTTTGTAATTTATTCATCTATCCAGTCAAACCAGCTGTAACAGGATTGCTGGAGCTTTTCCTTATCACGGCATACTTTTTATTACAGTTCAGGAAGCTAAAATCTGGAGGCCTACTTTGCTCTGATTTTTCTTCTTTAAAAAGCTCTTCAACAAAATTAAAGTAATTTAATTAAATGTATTACTTAAAACACACGTAAACACTAAAATAGTTTTTTGCAGGCACTTTTAAGGCTGTAAAAATCTTTAGGCAGTTTGTTTAACAGCACAGAAGAAGTTTTAAGGGTAATATTTTCTTTTTGCTCAAATCTAGAAAGCTTTATGGGTTTGTACAGGTCAGTAACAACAGAGACAAGCAGCGGCTTGTTTGCCAGGTCTCTGTCTAACCGCGTTTGTTTGTTTGTGCAGAGATTGAAGCAGTGACGGTGGCCCGACTGGTGTTTAATATACTGTTTGAGATGTGCTGCCTCTGGCTGAAGGAGCTCCCCTTCCATCGCCGCCCGCTGCCGTACTACGAAACGTCCATTCACGCCATCAAGAACATGAGGCGCAAGATGGAGGACAAACACGTCATCATCCCAGACTTCAACACACTCTTCAACATTCAGGTATGAAAAAATTCACCTGACAAACTAACAGAAACAGCATTTTCTCCAAATTAGGAAGACGAAGTATCAGTGGATCATCCAGCTTAATAAAAGTGTAACCATTAATCAATGAATCAATTTCTATTCCCTTGTTCCAACCAGATTGATCTGTCTGTTGCAAGTTGTTAATCGAATTGAATGGAACAAAAATCTTTTTGAAATGAAATAAATCAATATTCAATTTAGATCAGTGAATCGGATTGTTCCAAATGAACCAATATGGACTATAAACTGAATCGTCAACCCCAAATTATGATTTGAATTAAATCGTTGATAAAATGAATCATTACACCCCCATTACTTACACATAGTTTCAAAGTTGCAAATGTTCTTTTAAATTTGAACGTGAAAAAACTTTTTAGCGAATTCCCTTTTTAATCTTATTCACTAAGCAAAGAGCAAAAACTTCCAAAACAGCATCACACTGGCCGTGTGTGATGCGTTCAAGAACGCTCTGTAATGAACTTGCAGGTAGCGACAGTGAGGGGGATTCTGCGTCTTTGGTATTCTATTTACCGTTTACTAGAACTTTTCCACCACAGTGGGATGAAGCTTGATTTAAAAAAATCAAAATGGTGTAACACCAAAAATCTTTTGTTTTTTTTACAGCTCTGTTCCTATAAATGTCCGTCTTGGTGTTACATTAATCCGAGCGAACGCAAACCGCAATTATGAATTCCTCCTCCATGATCATGTTTACAACAGTTGGCACTGAAGCGGACCAAACCAGAATCCCCATTGGTCACAGTACTGCGTTGCCACAATAAAGCGTGGAAAAGTTCAACCTTTTGGCGCACAATCAGTGAACGCCTGATTTGTAAATGGAGCTCGTGACCCGACTTAAAAACATGCATAGTGACGTGCGATCATGGGCATTTTGGATGCAAAAGCCAAAATTCTGGTTTGCATAGACTTTAATTGAAAATGTCCGCTGAATCGAAAATAAGTGTTAGTAACTTAAGATTTTTTTTTAATCCAAAATAAGAAATCTTAGTAAGATCTTTTACTTATATTAAGAACATTTTTCAAATTTAAGAATATTTGGCTAATAGAGCTTTACAGTGCATCAGCTACTATACAAAAAGTCCTTCACACTGTCATTTCCTTTTTCTGACCTTCATAAATAAACTTTTTTGCTTTTCCTTTTGGGATATCATATCTGCATCAATTGTTTTGTATCATTTTCCGCAGGATCAGGAGGAGCAGGCTTTCTTTGCTGTGTTCGATGGTCACGGTGGTGTAGATGCCGCTATATACGCCGCCAACCATCTGCACGTCAACTTAGTTCACCAGGAATCCTTCAACCAGGATCCCATTGAGGCGCTCTGCAGAGCCTTCAAGCTCACCGATGAACGCTTTGTGAAGAAGGCCTCACGAGAGGTAACATTGTCTTTAAACGTAACAAAAATTAAATATATTTTACATTTTCATAAATATGAAACTTTATTAATTGTTAATGTGTGCGTTCTGGGCAGAAACTACGCTGTGGGACCACAGGAGTGGTGACGTTTCTGCGGGGCCGGACGTTGTATGTAGCCTGGCTGGGAGACTCTCAGGTCATTCTGGTTCGAAAAGGGCAGGTGGTGGAGCTGATGAAGCCACATAAGCCAGACAGAGAGGTGAGGGACACACACTCACACATCAGACAGAAAAAACTTTCACAGCTGTGCTCTTACATTAACTAAACTTTTATTTTGAAATGCGTTCAGCAGTGGTAAATCTTTTCTTTTGCTCTGATTTTAAGATTTTTATATTTAACTTGAATACCATCATATAACCTACAACCTGTCTTGATAGATAATTTAACTTATATTCTTAATACATTTTGCAAATAATATGTTTTACTGTGAGATATTTTGTTAGTTTTATCACAACTTTTGATTTTTTCCTGAACTCCCTATAGACCTTCTTGCCCAATTAGAGTAGCTTACTCTAACAACAGGCAGGAAAAGAGTTGCAATAACACAATTGGGGTAGAATTGCAGCAGAGATGTCACTGACTGACGGTTTGTTGCAGGATGAGAAAAAGAGGATTGAAGCTCTTGGAGGATGCGTGATCTGGTTTGGCACATGGAGGGTCAATGGCAGTCTTTCTGTATCCAGAGCAATAGGTAAGTATTTTGACCAATAACCTCTTATCACTCAAATTGAATTTATTTGTCATTTTTAAGATTTTGATGCTCTTTGAAATACATTTTTAGAGTTGTGGTTTTTTTAGAATTTTTGCCAAAAACCTTTTTTATTTGTAAAACTCCAAAGCTACAAATATTCATAGCCCAAAAAAATATTGATTAATCAACTCATTCTTAACAATTTGTCAACTCCATGAATCAAAGTTCTTGAATTCTGCAAAAAACAATTAGGTTTTAACAAAATAATTTTTTTCTATAAAGAAAAAGTATCACCTCTTTTCAATTTACAATAGTTTATTATAACGTAATTTATGTAAAAATTAATTTTCATTACCAAAATATTTTTTAAAGTAGAAATTTGATAAATAAATAAAATCAAATTGAATCTTAATCTTGTAAATAAACACCTAACTGATTCAGTATTTTGGCAGAAATACCCACTGTAGTATTAAACCGCATACAGCCAGATTTATACAAATTATATTATTTTGAATCAATAAATTGATTAAAAAAAACATTATTTTAAAAATATTTTAGATAAGTGAAAGTCTAGCATTCTGTCTTGAATCCAAACAAATCTTAAAATAATTCAGTATTTTTTATCTTAACCAACCCCGACTCTTTCTCTTTATTGCAGAGTATGGGCAAATTTAGTAAAGGTGCCTCAAAAGATCAAATTTAATTTTTTCTTTCAAAATAATATTAATCATCTGAGAAAATATTTCAAAATCAATGTCCGCACAGGCAGCTTTTTTGTACAGTTTTAGAGTCCATGTTTCTACATAAATGGGTTTAATGAAGTCAAATGATTCGCCATGAAGCTCCATTAGGGAAAAGTTAATAACAAAAAAGCAAAATAAATACCAGAGATATTCCCAGCAATTTTACCCAACAATGGCATAAATAAAATAAAAAGTATTAGTTAAATGAGGGTGACACTTCAGGCATGACAGTTTGTAAATCCTGATCCTTCAGCATCCTATTCTTGTGGAAAACCTCACTTCTATGAAAATGTTTTTTTTTTTTAACATGTTCTTGCTTGGTTTTTGATGGATATGGATGTATATGATTGAGGGCATATATGACAAAATTAAAACGGTATTTTAAAAAATAAAAGATCAATAAGGGACGGTTTAAAAATAGATCTAAAGACGATCGGAGTGGGACTTGTAACTTGAAAAGCAAGTTCAGCTTAAGTTGGATATTTTTGGGAAACTTATAAAACCTGTGGAGCAGGATTGTATGGCGTCCTTTATAAAACAGCATAAATATGTAACTTTGTTGGTTATTTCAGGAAAAAAAACATTTTGCTCTTTCAATTTTTTTAAATCTACTAAAAACTACAATTCCCAGAGCCCTATCCCTTCACATTTGAAAATCCCTTATGCCTCGTTTCCAGAGTGGTTTTGTGCGGTCCAGTCTGGTATTTTGAGTGTTTCCATTATAAAATGGACCCATTAAGTGTGACTGACCGTACCATTTGTATAACCACATTGGTTGTAGGTCCATAGAAAAATGAAACAGTCTGGTTAGCGGCTTCTGGGACACCGTGAGTCCAGAGATGGCAAGGCGGATGGTCAGGACCATCTCCAGTAGTGACACCATCATAGTCGCACACTAATGTTGAAATTGGTCATTACAATAAAAGAAATCTCTAAGAAATTCCTGCTCACAATCTTCTCTCAAACATTAAATGCTTTGTATAAACCAGAGGTCTGCAACCTGCGGCTCCAGAGCCACATGTGGCTCTTTTATGTCTCCATAGTGGCTCTTTGGCTGAAGAAAAATAAAATAATAGTGAATTTCAAAAAAATTGGAGATTTGCTATTATTTTAGCAACATACTAACGTTTTTGGCTAATGTGTTACCTACTGGAGTTTTTAGGCTGATTTAGAATTTTAGCTTCTATTTTAGCAACATGCTAACGTTTTGGCTAAGTTTTCTGAGACATTTTATGCTAATTTGGAGTTTAGCTAATATTTCAATTCAATTCAATTCAATTTTATTTATATAGCCCAAAATCACAAAGAATTTTGCCTCATTGGGCTTCATGCAGGTAATTTTACAGTTGCAAAAAATAGTCATGAACAAGAAAGATCACTAAAGACTAAACAGACTAAATATAAATATAATAATATTTTAGTAACATGGTTACGTTTTCAGCTAATTTGTTATCTACTGAAATTTTTTTCAGATAATTTAGAATTTAGCTTCTATTTTAGCAACATATGCATGTTAATGTTTTTGACTAACTTAGTTTTCTGAGGAATTTTAGGCTATTTTGGAGTTCAGCTAGTAATTAAGCAACAAGCTAACTATTTTAGCAGATTTGGCCTTTAATTTGTTTTTTATGCAAATTTGGAAATTAGCTAATATTTTAGCAATTTGCTAACATTTTTAGCCAATTTGTTATCTACTGGGAGTTTTAGACTAATTTTGAGTTTAGCTTTTATTTCAGCAACATGCTAATATTTTTGGCTGATTTAATTTATAGAGAAATGTTATGCTAATTTGAACAAGCTTGCTTTTTTGCTACTAAAGTTAAAAACGTAAAAAAAATATGTTTTTGAGAGATGCTAGTTTCCTTCTATATATTTTTTTGCTTTTGTTCACGCCAAAAATAGATATTATTCACATTTATTAAAAAAAAAAAAAAAAAAGAAGGTTATGAATGCAAATTCAAATTTATTAAAGGCTAACGTAAGTCAATGCGGCTTTTTCAAGGTTTTGATCAGTAGAAAACGAGCCCAAGTGGCTCTTTTACTCTTAAAGGTTGCCGACCTCTAGTATATACGAAGTGCAAAAAATTAGCTGCTGGAAGACCTCCATTGTTGTTGTCAGCTTCACCCCCAAAAACGCCATGATGGTCTAACTTTGAAGGGGAAACACCTGGTTTGCCTGGACCATCCTGTACCTTACCGCTCTGTGGAAACGAGGCTTAAATATCCTCTGTAGATCCGAAAAGAAAGTTAAGAAATGTTCTCTACAGAGGACAAATTTGCATTGCTGGTAGTCGAGATCTTTTTCATATTTTTTAACATGCTGCTTTTAATGACAGGGGACTCCGAGCACAAACCCTACATCTGCGGTGATGCAGACCACAGTGTCTTCCCTCTGGACGGTTCCGAAGACTACCTGATTCTGGCCTGTGACGGCTTCTGGGACACCGTGAGTCCAGAGGAGGCGGTGCGGGTAGTCAGCGACCATCTCCAGGAGAACAGCGGAGACACCACCATGGTCGCACACAAGCTGGTGGCCTCGGCCCGAGACGCCGGATCTAGCGATAACATAACTGTCATAGTTGTCTTCTTGCGGGACCCCCGCTCCCCACCTCCCACCAGCACAGAGGAGGAGGAGGAAGCTATGGTGGAGGGACAACCGGAGGAGGAAGAGGTAACGGAGGTGGAAGAAGAGGAGCAAGAAGAGGAAGAGGAGGAGGAAGATGAAACGGTTAGAGCCGAGCGGGATGGTGGGGAGGGGGGCAGCACTGCAGACATTGGGGGGAAGGGCCGCGGAGGCTGGCCCCTGCAGCAGTGCTCAGCTCCCGCGGACCTCGGCTACGAAGACCGAAATGACTCGTTCACGGACAGAACTAGCCTCAGCTTGCTGGGGCCGTCGCTGGAAGGCCGCATCTCTCTGACGCGAGGCTCAAGGAAGGCCTGCTTCAACTTTAGTCCTGACCTCTTCACAACCTCTCACTCGTATCGCGAAGAGCGCCTGCTGGGGCGCAGGTCAAATATTCTTTTTCAGGAGCCGGGCATCTCCGGCTTCACGGACCCACTGTGGCCCCAGACAGCCATGCTGTTAAGCAAAGCGGTGAGGCGGAGCCACGGGCGCGGTGGCCACGGTTGTCGCCGATGGGGCCGAAGGTGGCCGAGCAAATCCAGGGAGCTTCTAGGCCTGATACCATCCAGCCAAATGCAGTGCTACTCCACCTGGAGGCCTGGAGTGGCAGTGCCTCACCTGCCCCCTGATGCCACCATCTGATGGGGTGGTCCAAACCAAATCATCTCAGTCCTTTTGCCCCCTTAGCCAAGCCCCCTGGGCCTTTAACAACACATCTTTCTTTGATAGTAGGTAGTTGTTGCTCCTGCAGTAATTATGTGGTTTTAATCTATGGCTGTGTCCAAACTAAGAGGCTGCATCCTCCGTGGAGTTGTGTTTAAAACGTGGGTATCAAATTTTGTTGTTTTCTTTATTTTGAGCTGTAAAGGCTGCAGTGGAGGAAACTGCAAAAGTGCAGCCTATCCAAAAATTCTTCGAGATAAAAGACAATGAAAACAGCTGAGGCTAGAGAGAAAACGGGTCGGGATTGTGGCTGAATTCAATTTACGCTTCGTGTTCTTTCTGCGCTTCAGAGAGTATGGCATTCGGTGCACTCAGGAGTGTGCAGATGCTTAATTTGAACACAGCTTCTGTCAGAGGACCGGTACTCCCCGTCCTCAGTTGAAAGCTTTCAAACCTAAGCAGACCCTCATCTCAACCCCCCGCTACATGCTGTTGGTGATGCCCAAAAAGAACCCTCTTCCTGCTTGACCAGCTGACATCAAGCCAGAGCTGGGTATGCTGGTTGTGTCCAAATTGAATGTAAAATGAATTGTAGGGTGACACATTTACTGCAGGCAGTGAAATTACAGTTTGATCTGTGTCAGTCAGGGTGAGCAAAACAAATGAAGTTCCAATGACATTTATAGCTGGACATTGAGCCGCGTCGTTAGAGCGATTACACTAAGTTCTGTCATGGACCGTGACAGCTCAGGCCTTAGTCACAACTACCCTTACAGATGGATACGGGAAAAACGAAACATGTACGGGGCACGCAGGTTTCACATGAAATATCAAGGTCAGAGACCGCTTTAATGAGCAAAAGTTTTCATACACATTTTTCTACGGGCATGCTGCGGGTGAGAGGTTGTACTGAACATTTGTACAACACGTAGGGATAAAGGCGGATTTCCACTGATCCGTCTGCCGTGCATCACAGTCGTGTTGACACGAAAGAAAAGAAGGTTCAATAATCAAGTGGAATTTTTGCACCGTCTGTCGTGTCTGACGTCCGTCCCTCTGCAAAACAAGTTTTACAGTTCAGCTTCCAATCCATCGACTTATCGATTTTGTGGCAAAAAAAACAGAGAAGTGGTAAATTGGCCTGGGTTTCAAACGGAAAACTTTGTTTTTATTTTACACTTAAGGTGTCATGCCCATGCGATAAGATATTTTAACACCCTGGATGACTCCATCGTCCATTTTTGCTCTGGAAGCCGAAAATTTCATTTTTGAAGTAGAGAAACTTATGATTATTTATGACTCAAAACTTGTATTTCACAAGGTGAGGAAGGTGAGGATTGCCAAAGTTTTAGATGTTGATGACATCGGGGGTGGGGCAAGAGAAACCACTTCTCTGGAAGTCAGGGGGGGACGGGGAACGGACTTGAGACACAACGGCCGGGATGTCAAACCCCAGGACTCGGAGGCTGGCGTCCTGCACGTTTTCCAACCAACCAATCATTGACCGGCAGGGCTTCTGGAAAACCAGCTGAAGGTCGGCCCTCAAGGCCTGGAGGTTGACATCCCTGTGCAATGGAGACGACAATAATTGGCTTATGGTTGTAAGATGCAATCCAGGGGAGACAGAAGCCTGTGGACTGTCCAAAGAGCCCGTTAGTGCTGTTCACGTGAAATTTGCATTATTTTTGCATCCCCCCTGACTGTCAAAATTAGGCAATCAGAGCATAGTTTGTGCAGAAATCCTACAAGGACTGACCCACCACCTGCACACTCCATTGGTGCAGCGTTCATGCATGGTCAGTAAGGAGCCAGTTTGTGCACTAAACAATCGAGCTGGAGCGTAGCATTAGGGCACCAAATGACAGCATGTAAAGTTCATTATAAATACTTACCACAATAGTACGTAACATTTTCACAATGTCCGTTAAAATAGTCAGAAGCCTCAAGGCTCCGTGCTCTCCTTAAGATGCGACCACATCATCTCCACGGACAACCCAAACACCGAGAGCGCTACACGGGTACAGGTCAACCCTCGTACGGATAGGTGTGACTAAGGCTTGAGCTACGTCTGCATTCAGTCTGAAGAGGCGTTCAGCATTTAATTTGTACACCTGGTGTTTCCTTCACACTATTAAACAGATGTCTCTTATTTTGGACAGAAGGCATGCAAAGAAATTTGCCAGTTGCTCCTTAAAAATACATAAATATATATATATTAATACGAAAGCCAAAAGGTTGTCCTAATCAGACACCCCGGTGTTGCAAAGCCCTGCAGGGATTTTCTCTCTTTTAGCCATAGGAGCAATAGAATGGTTGAAAACCTATTTTTTGGCATTTTGTTTGTCTTTCTGTATTGTAATTAATCTACCAGATGATATAATATACATATATATACGTACCCTTCTAGACATATCTTGTAGTTGTTCAAATGTTTATGAAAATAATGGCCATAATGATTACTTTGTGCCGCCTGATCCTTCTCTAAAAGGCGCCTGTGGAGGGGAAAACTCATCGTCTGAAATTTCATTGTAGCTTTATATTACAGTTAAGATTTGAAAATCCTTTTCACTGATATTTAGACCAAAAAACGACATTGAAATCTCATGTTTGTCGTGTGGATCCATTCATGCATCAAAGTCTAATGACAGCCCCTCGTTCCATACCAGCAGTGCAGAAGGATTTGTGGGTTTTTGTTACTTTTCTTTTTCCTTTTTAACATCATTTTTAGGAAAAACTAACATATCATCCTTTTTATCACAAACACAGATTTTGAGCTATGCTTTAATGACCCATTCTGCTTCTGAAATCGTTTTGGTAACAGATTAATATAATTCAAAGCTCCTCTGGCTCTGAAGGCACATGCTGTTCTGCCCTTTGTAGTGCAGTCTATGACCCAGCAACTCAACAACAATTTGTCCACAGTATAAAACCTCTTAGGGTTGAATTATAAAATATTAGAATTCACTTACCTGAGTCAATTCTTCAGATAGTTCAGTATTCCAGATAGGAACAGAAACTCTTAGGGGGTTATGATGAGTACAGAAATCTAAAATGTTAGTTTTGTGGCACAATTTATGATGTATATCCCAAAAATAAACAACCAGTATCTAGAAAAGCTAAAAAGAAAAAAATGAGTGCCTTTCATTTATTTTATTACAAAAAAAACCCTGCCCTGCTACCCTCACACTATGGAAACTTAAAAGTGGGATTTAACAAGCTTTTTTGTTAGTAGATTTTGTTTTAAGGCATAGAAATTCAAAGCAAAAATTCAAAATTTTGAAAAATGCTGCAAAAAATTCAAAATGAATCAGGTCAATTAACACTACTCTTAAGTCCACAAATGTACTACTAGCCAGTGTTTTAACCCAACTAAATTATATAAGTTGTCATTCTTAGTCTCTGTAAATATATTTTTGTTTGCAAATTTTAAAATGACACAACTGAAACAAATATTTCAGGATGTAAAGTTTTTTGCTAAGTAAAAAAGAAACGGTAAAAATATTTAATCTAACTCAATTCAATTTATTAAAGTGGGGTCTTTGACACAACATTTTCAGAACAATATTTCATATATTATTGTGGTACAGTCGGTGTTAGAGAGGAAAATATTTTTAAAAATTTTCTCCAAAAATAAAATTTTTTAAGTTGTTTGAACATGACTTTAAGTGCTAAAAAAATATTGACGATTTTATCCAAAGTAAATGTCAAACACTATCAATTAAATGATTCTCTTTGGTTTCTGAGGAAACCAAAATGACTTGTAGCGCCTGTTGGAAGTCCAGGAGAGTCTTACAGGTTGTTGTTATTATTCTAAATCAAATATAATTTTGAATTCCAAAGAATTCAAATGTAAAAACCACTTTGATGAGCGTGCTCAGTATCCGTGAGAGCAACACGCATGCGCTGCAGCAGAAAAATAGAATAATCAGTTAATAATCATATTTATTAAGCTCCAATGTGACTTAAAAAAAAACTTTGATTTATATACAAGAACTCTCTATTCCTACCTGAGGAACACATATATCATTTTAAAAATGACTGCTAATGGAAAACTATAGCTAAAAATTGCATTAGCCACACTGGATTGATAAAGAACATTTTTTAGCTAAATCCAAAATCTTAAATTTAAGGTGTTGAGATCAATGTACAGTCACTTTACTGTTATGCAGCAATAAAACAGATAATTAATACATTTTTAAGTCAACCACTATTCATTTTCAAGGAGTTTGAATGGTTCTGCTCAGAGCTGATTGGAACGGAAGAAAAATAATTTACTAATTTAATACATCTGCATAAAAAAATTGACTCGCAGCAGCAAAAAAAAGTGAATAAAAGACAGCTTTTGCTTTGATTTATTATGAAGTTCAGATTTTAAAGCTACCCAATTAAAAGTAGTTTTAAATTGTGGATAACATACATCCTTTTTCATTTCTTTTTTCACCGTAGCATAGGGTCCAATAAGTGCAAATATATGCTGAGGATAGCCTATGTCTCGTTTTTTAATAAAACAAAGACTGCACTGATGGGAAGAGAGGAAAATATTAGATTTGTGTATTCTGAGGACCTTCAACCAAGAAAATTTGATTTCCATACAAAGCTATTATTTCAGTGACTAATTTTTACCTTTTTTATTGCTACTCTCGTACTTTGTAGCTTTGAAAGAACTACAGGCCAACAAGTAATTTCAATGGAACAATAGTCGCTCACTGCCGTCTTTGGTGTCAATAAGTGCCAACTTCAACACTGTTTATTAAGAAACAATCTCATAATCTTGAGTCAAGTTAGTTTTCTCCCTTATAATAGGATTTCCCACCAACAGAATCAGTTTACTTGCACTTTAACCTGCGATGTGGTTCGTTCAGAATGAACACTTAGACAGTGACCTCATTTGTGCCGCTAATTTTAATTTTTTTTTTTTTTCAAACTGTGGCCAAACCTTTCTGGCATTCCAATGAGCATTTTCCCCTATATCTTTTTCCTCTTCCTCTCTTGCTTTTGATATCCTAAAATTGAAAACCTTGTGGACTTACTATCAAAGAGCGTCACTGGAGCAGAATGTACCTCGTGCCCTAGAATGTGGTGAATTAGGTCATCAGGAGTTTGTGTGCTTCTTTTTTTTTCTTTCTGTCCGTTTTAGTGAAAACTCATATTTTAAGGGGTGCTATAAGGAATGTTCTCTGAAACAAAAAAAAAAGCCACCGGATCGTTTTGTGGAATTATTCCCACAATATCTGGAAAAAAAAAAAAAAAAAAAAAAAAGGAAATCATAGTCATAAAAAAATCACTTAGACATGGATGTGTATGTTTGCTGTGAGTGCTAACTGTTGGTGCTCGGAGAACGTGTGATGCAACAGCGGTCCTATCCATGTTTCACTCATGTCATCTGCTGTATTTACTTTGAATAGATCGCTAAAGCAAGAAGAGGATCTGATTCCGATTAATAGAAAATCTGATGTATAAAGAGTAACTCTGAGTAGTTCTACCTTTACTTTGCTACCCTAAAAAGATCCATAAAGCAACTTCCTAGAAAAGAATATTCATTCATTCCTTTTTTTATAGTCAGAAATTTGTGAAATTTCAGAAACAAATTTGGATTTCACTTCAGAAGTACGAGTTGTGAGTGATAAAGGTTGAGGACCACATGGAGCTGCTGCAGCCTTTTTGAACAACTCGCTACTGTGTTGCAACTGTTTTAGCAGATAGATGATATATCTTCATATCTCATATCAACGTGGCTGCAAATTCTATAGAGCTGCCATCAAATGTTGATTATGTTTGATTAACATTGCCTTACAGAATAAGGTTTGAAGTAAAAAAAATGCCCTGTTAAAGACCCACAATAAATAATTTTTTTTTTTTTTTTTTTTTGCCAAAAACCTGTTTTTTAGAACATAGTTTATGCAGTAGTTTATGAGAAATTCCCCTCTGAGTTGTGGGTGCGGAGCAACCCCGCCCCCCTTCCCGTCCCACTTCTAAGAGCCCAGCCTTACAGTCTTTATTTTTCTCGCCTAAACTGTCATCTGGCTTAAAACCTTATTGCTGGATTTTTTTTTTTTTTAGTATGCTAATGTTATCTTGGGCTTGTGAGGCGCTATAAGCTAGCGGAAGAGAGTGTAAACAAAGGGTTGATGGGGAAATAGGTGGAGGCTAACTTCAGTCAGTCTACAGCTCAGAGGCAAATTTCTAACGAAGCAGGAAATATGTCCAAAAAACGACAGAGATTTTTTATTTGGCCTAAAATCGTCAGAATCATGATAAAAAAAAAACACTGGAAACAATTTTTACAAAAAGAAAAATTTAAAGTACGAGTGGGACTTTAAGAAAAACTATCATACGGTTCTGAAAGTTCAGGGTTTATAATTGAGACCGTCTTGACAATTGCATTGATAACATAAATGATGTGCAATTACAATTAGCTAACAAAGCGTTAGAGGTTTTTTAAATGGACGGCGGCCCTGTTTTATCAGAAGAGATTGTGCTGTGCTGATTAAAACACTAAAGCATGTTGTAGTTGTGGCCACTCAGCAGCTGTGAAGTGCAATTGTACCTTTCTACAGCCTCTTGTACGTTTATTTTAAGGATCACAGCAGGTCCTCAAAAAAAAGAAAAGAAAAAAAAATCTAACACCACTGCGTTTACCTGCACTAAACCTGTCCTAATTCTGCTGTGGTTCAATCATACCCGAGATGATCACGAGCAATAAAAGAATTAACAATCGTGGTGAACCCCCCCCCTCCACCCCCACCTTTTGCTCATGCTCTGCTTGCACTAAAATGTTCCTCCTCTCACGACGGCGGCAAAACAAGACGTTCAGCTCTATGCTCCCATGATCCAACTATAGGGCCCTCCATCGATCTATCTGCACTGTGTCTGTGTACACGAGAAGCTTTTCTTTTTCTCTGTAAGCAATAATGACATTGCATTAACAAAAAAAAAAAAGGCTCTGTGGGTTTGTCTTCTGCTGAAGGATGAAACAAAATGTTGTTCTGTTAGCCATACTTGAACGAGCGTGACTGCAGGGTTTACGAAGTCAGTTTCCCATTCATTTTTTCCATCTTTTAAAGGAAATAAAGGCTCGGATGTTGGTTTTCTTACATCTAATTTTAAATTTAAAGCATCTATAGTTGGATGAAATCATGAATGTGAAGCTTTCTTCTTCAAAGAGGAGCTGTGATAAAGGAGGCAGGACATTTCCGTTGTATTGGCATTCCTCAGCAGAAAAGCAAGAGGCCTTGTTGGACTGTTCAAATGTAGACCAGTGGATGGTGTCTTATGATGGGGCAGAAAGGGAGACTCTCCTTCTTGCCTCCTCCCCCCAGGATTGAAGACAAACCCTATGATTGGTTGTTCTTCAACATGCAGGTTAGATAAGGGAAAAAAAAAAGAAAAAAAAAACCCACCGAGTACCTGTATTGTCTGTGTTCCTGTAGTATATAAATATGTGTACTGTAACTGGTGACTAATAATGTATATATAAAGATTAGACCAAGTTCTGTCTGATGTTTTTCCTTTAAAATATTGTGTTTTTAGACTGCAAAATCCAGCTGAGAACGTTTGGACCCCAAAACTTTTATGCATTTTTGACATATCCTGCTAAAAAAAAAAAATCCACACAAACAATGAAGTCATCAGGGACTTAAGCTGGAAGTTGTCACCAGCCTAAATGCAGCTTTGGATCACACTGAGTGAACATTTAAAAAAAGTAAAAATTTGTAATTTAAACTATAAAATTCTCACTTTAAAGAACCCGCAACTTTAATTCTAGGAAGTCCAGGAATCAAAATGCTAACAGCAGTGACAACTCTTGACACACATTTGTCTACAGAAATCTACAATTTTCCATATTATTCCTAAATCTATTTGACTTAGGTCCTTGAAAGCTTTTTTTTTTACCTAACATTTTTCCCAAATTAATGCCAAAGCAATGAAGGATTTCCTAAATGATGCACATAATTGTTTTTATTTTAAAACTATATAAAAAAAGTTTATTTAAATGTTTAAGTTTCTGACTAGGGGGTTATTACATCTGTAGGTAGATGTTTATTAATCACACAGTCTGCACTCAGGCAAATATGTTTTATCTTTTTTTTGTTAGAAGTTAGGATTAGTGAGCACAGTAGGAAATCTGCATCAATCAGATCTTTTTTGTGAGTTTGTGGAGTATTTGCATGAATATTTCACAACATTTATCCAACTATTGTTTGATCAAGACTTGATTCAATTATTTATTTAATTAAAAAGCATATTTGGTCACTGAAATTTAAGAAATTTCTAATTACTTTTACTAGCATTCATAAAAATATTTACTTTGTGTGCAAAATAATTTTTTAAGAAACATTTTATTGACTTTGCAATTTATTAAAAAGCCAGTTTAAGTATAAAACAAACCAAAAAAAAAAAAAAATCAAAATTTTTTAAATACAAGTATTTTAAAGAAAACATTAAGAACGTTTCCTTTATTTCTTAACCCCTGAATTTATTTCCAGCTATGAAAAAAAGCTATTCACTTGTGTTTTTGCTTTCACTACATGTAGGTAATTTTATAGCTGATTTAGTTTGTTGCATATTTGAGACAACAGGCATTACGAGATTAAATTATCTAAATAAAACATTATTCTAAAGCAGTTTACACCCTTCAACTAATAATTTTATAGTTTCTGTCTGCAGTAGCTCAAACATTACCACAGTATCTTGAATTTTTGATTACATAAGTACTGTTGAAGCTTGTCCTTACACACTGGAAATGTTTTGTTTCTTTTAATTCATCTGGAGCAGAAACTGAAAGAGTCCATTGGTTTCTCCTCAGGTATCCAGATTGAGATGCCGGAAGTCACGGT
The DNA here is from genome assembly GCA_003999625.1 of Oryzias javanicus. NCBI lineage: Eukaryota > Metazoa > Chordata > Actinopteri > Beloniformes > Adrianichthyidae > Oryzias > Oryzias javanicus. The sequence goes on along the minus strand of CM012450.1, from coordinate 32,790,000 downwards.
TTGAATAGATGTGATGCTGTAACAGGGCTCTAATGTGGAGTGGTGTTGTCTGCAGTTACATAAAAAGCTTTGCAGAAATGAGCGGTCGGTCGGTCGGTCCTCCACATTCTGGCTATAAAAAGACTCCTCATTTCACCTCACTCCTAATCTGGCTTTGATTCTCCATCACACCAGTTTGGACTTCAGGTACGGTAATGCAGGACTGAAGTAAAAAAATAAAAAAACAGACAGCGGCGTCTTCTTTTCTGTCTAAACACTTCTAATAAACTCTGCCTGGATCAAGTTAATAAAGGAAAAAAATATGTTTCTACAATGGATATAAGTGTTAACCTTTCTAAGGTGTTTTTCAAGTAACTTTTTAAAAAAATATTTTATCCCTTAATTTATAATCGTCAAGATCCAAAATTATGTATTAAGCTTGAGCAAAATAAGAAAGGCAGGATTTTATATATAAATGAAGGATAGTCATTAATTAGCTTAATTATTAGTGTAAATACCAGAATAAAAATGTGTATTTGTGTCTTTCTTGTGTAGTTCTCCTTCATTAAAAACTTTCTTAATTAGAAGTAAAAAATATGGTAATTATAATATTGCTGATTAAACGTATTATTTTCCAATCTGAAAAAATAAAATACAGAGAGAATCCAACGTCATAAAACTGTTTATTAACACCAAAAGGAAGAATACACATAATAATGCAGGCTGCATTGTGAGAAAATTCAGAATTTTACACAAACAAACTTAAAAAATCTCCTTTTTTCTGAGAGAAGCAGTTAAAGGGAAAAAGCGTTAATAAAGCCATGCACTTTAAAGCGCATCTACAGCAGGCTTTCTATCAACACGATAATGAAAGGAATGGCTCTGGAAGGTTAAGGAGAAGCATGTTTTTAAATTGCTAAAACAAGAAGATGTGGCTCCACTTCACATTTAAAGTTAAGGTGCAGAAAAAACCAAAACTGCATGTTCCCCTGGTGCTGTGCAAAGTTCTGCTGCAACCTTTACGTTGTGTCTGCTCTGTTTGTTTGATCACTGAGGTGTGAAATGATAAATCCATCAAGAAAAGCCAGGAGCGCAGCAGAAAATTGTGTTATATAATCGACTTCTATTGGGTTTGGATGCCGACTTCCTCTGAGAACCGTTCCGACGGCACGACGCGGGAAGGAGCTTCACTTCACACAAAATTAATGAGTTTTTGTTTCTTGTTGTCAGCTTTCAATATTTTAAGTTGAGTACCACAGAACTGCTGACATTTATCTTTATTCAGTCATAAATACAAAAACAATGTTGATATTCTCCACGTTTGTTGTCTGACAGAACACCCAGGACTTAAATAAGACAAGAGGAGAAATGTACGGATAATTTATGAACTACATGGGGTATAATCAATCATAAAATGAGTAAGAAGTCAGTCTTAACTTGTTCCTACAGCAAATAAGATATTATTCTGCAAATTAAGAGAAGTGACCCTCTAAAAAAATGCACAAATAACCTGATAATTCAGATAACATCATGTAGTGGGAAAAAGAACCTTTGTGTTTGGATGACTAAACATTGGCGTGTAGAAGCTGCGTGTGCACACACACGACTTCCCGTGTCAGGGGAAAGAAACAAACACCTGCTCTGCCATCCATCTGGAGTCGACGGCGTCCTTCAGAGCTTTTAGCCTGAAGCTCCGCGAGCAGCCGGGGATTGGTGCTCCATGCGGTTCCGTCATTGTTCTGCCTCCTCGAGTGACGAGCCAGAACAGGCACGAAGCCGTTCACGGCGAAGGCGTTTGCATAAATGATCGGAAAGAGTTCACCTCCGGAAAGAACGCGCGATGCTTTTCGGCGGCTGACAGGTTGAGGTGTTTTTAAAAATAAATTGGGGGTGGGGGGGGCTTGATGGTAAATTGAGGAGAAGAGCCTAAAGCACAAAAACACTGAACACCAGCGTGGTGGAAAATACTGATGACGGCGTGCGCTGCAGTCATGGTGGAACGCCGTCTGAGCTGCAACACTGAAATGACCCCGAGTATGTACACCCCCACAGCACGACGACCAATAGGCTTTTAAAACACAAGACTGGACCGGTTTAACGAAAGCATGCAATCATCCGGAAAAGTTAACGCCGCTCCACGTGGTTGGTGAAAGCTTGGTCCCGAAGGCAGCAGGAGATCCAGTTTTCTGAATTGTCTTCTTAGTGAACTCATGCACACAGCAGGCGGTTGCTACTCTACGGATCTGTGTGAATGGCACGCCGTTTCCGGCCGTCGCCGCATCGCACTGCCGTTTGTCCTCGGAGGAAAAAGCAGCTGTGGGAGTGAATCACCTGTCGCCAGGCAGACTCGTGTCGTCTGACAGAAGCTGTTCCCCTGAATCAGAGCAGAAACAGACGACGCGCTCCTTATTTTTCCACATTTACAGCAAAATGAAGGAAAGAAAATTTGACTTTTTAGATTTTTGTCATTTTCTGTCACTTAAGATGGGAAAAAAATGGATCTGATGCTGCACTGCTTTAGTAAAGTTTAGATTAAATCTTAAAAACCTTTTTGGCTTCACATGGAATTTGCTTTATTGTAAGTCCTAAATTATGAAGAAATCCTTTAAGAAATGCGTCTAGATGTGGTCAGTCTTTTCACACTAAAGCTCATAAAAATATAAACCTTTTTACTCACCAGTGTGTGAATAAAAAATGGATTACAAAGCAATCATTGAGCACAAAATTTTTGCTTTAATATATATATTATGATTTTGCCAAAGTAAAAATCTCTATGTGTGAAAATTACAGAAGCAGCAAAAACATGACGACATTTTTCTATGGCCACTTTAATTTAAGGATTAAGGACTAAAATCTTTTTATTACGCTTGTTATGAAATTAAATTTAATTGCTTTTATCTAATTAATGGAGTTTATTTTAGTTGTGTTGTATCGGTTCCTATTCTGTGGCCCTATTGGCCAGATCTCACTTGAGAAAAGTTCTTTTTTTTTCTCTTTTCTTTATCTCAATGTGTTTTTCTCACCTTAGTATAATAAAGATGATACAAAAAAGTAAATATTAGGGATGTAAAGGATATAGATAAGTATTAAAAAATCAATTTAGTACTGGGAGTAACAGCAGTATTGGTTAAAAATCACAAATATGAACAAAATCATGTTGGTAAAATATATATGATTAATATGGTAGTAAGAAATTAGTTTTTATTGAACTTTTCTGTTTATGCCTTTTTATTTGTGTAGATGTAAGCAAAAAGACGTCCAATTAATAGCTTGCTTCTATCAAGTTAAGTCAATTATTACTGGGTGAAGGTGAACCACAGTGATGGATGTGTGTAATGTTATCCAAACATATGGTAAACTTTTGGATAACTTAAAATCATACCTGAATAAACGAAAATGGCACAATTTTTAACCACAGAGAAACAACATAGAGTTTATCAGTTAAAAAAAAATTATTTATAACTTAAATGCCACATGAATGTTAAATATCTATATTTTACCCATTTAATTAAAATAATTGGACTGCATCCTTTTGTCACAAAGTTAGTTGAATCTTATGCATAAATTTGTGGACTGAATTACGCTAGAGGAAAAATACACACTTCAAGTTAATTAATGTTGCTCCTATTACAGATCATTAATTGATCAGTGGTGTTTGACTTTAATCCTAAAGGGGCTCATTTCCCTCCTCTGTCTGCTGCTGTTTGCTTAAAACGGATTAAGAATGGCTTTTGAAGGGCATGAGTTTAGCAACCCTGTTTAGAAAATAAAAGCTTCTACCAGCATCTGTCAGCTTTAGAACGCTTTCTTTAACTTAAACCATCTGATGTGTAATTCTAAACTAATTCTGGTTACAGACAGAGGCCTAAAAAGGCTGACTGATTACCTCTAATAAATAAATAGCTGATACCTGTGCAGGGAGGAGTGTGGTTGTCATAGCGAGAGTTGCAGCTCTGCAGAGCTTCATCCTCTGAGTCACTGTCGCTGCTGGTCGCCGCCACCAGGATGGACGATGACTGATCTTTAGTTGAGTAAAAAAAAAAAAAAATTACCAACACAATCAAAACTAATCTCTATCTTCTTTGTTCACCAGGCAGTATCACTTCTGATCTTCCCACACATTAAAATGATGATAAATTCCAGAAATATTGTCATGCTGCCAGAAAACCTATATCTCAAACTTATGTTATTCAAATCAATTTGTCAGAGTGAGTATCTTAAATTAGCTTATTTAATGCTTTTTTGGACAGATTTGAGACATTTTTATTGTAGAACAACTTTATTTAACAAGAAGAGAACCACCTTCACTTGGGGGTGCATTAGTTCCCTCCAGCAAGGACTGATGGGAGTTTCCTGAGCCTTCGGGCTCACAGTCTAACATGGAAGCTCTGCAGGAAGGAGAAATAGAGAACGGTAAGAAAGACTGGGGTCCACGATGGATGGATACGCCACGGATCTCGGCCTCACCCAGGGGTCCTGCCGCTGCAGCTCTTGCTGGCGGTCATGTAGCTCGGCCCTCCGAGGGTAAATATATCGTCTCTGGATCCTGAGGCCCCGTACAGCTGCTGCTCCACACAATACTGCTGCTTGGAGGAGGAAATCTGCTCCGATGTGGAGCTGCTGAGGGACACCAGGGTCCCTGTGATAACGTCAGCCTTCACCGCTCCTGGAGCCAAAATAAATCAATCATACACCGCTGTAAAACTCAATGATCCATTAAAGAAATGATCACATACAGTTTATTTGTTGTCCCTAATTAAGATGAACAAGTTCTATAAAAGGCATTTAAGTGTTCTAATCAATCTCTAATCAATCAAATGTTTGTTTTAGAGACGAAAAAAAGCTTTTATTTTATACTCAAATGTGAAAAGAGAGCTGTAACGATGTGCTACAAAACAAAGCAGGAAGAAAGAGTCAACACATTTGATAACAAACTCAGGAGAATCATGGAATATTTTCAGAGAAAAGGTCAAAGAAAAGTATTGAAACAATCCATCTTCTCAACCAAATCCATCAAATGTGTAGCTAAGAATAAAAAACAGTAAATTCCTTTGATTAAATCAGAAATGTATAAACATTTTTAAGAAATGATTTTCTGTAATTGGTTGATTATTGAAGAATATTTGAAGTTGCTTTCATCTGTATTTTATTTCCTTTATAATTATATTAATTTCTAACACACTGTTAAAAAGCCTAACACCTCAGTAAATAGAAGGAGTTTTAAAGTTTCAATTTTGATTCTTTAGCTAAAGCAATAAAACATATACATCCGCTTATCAAAGGTGTTGTGTTCTAAAAATGAGGCAAAATCTGCAATGTTGTCTTTAGTTGTTTACAATTATTTTAGTGGTTTTAATCCTGTAAAACTGTTCACTATAGAATGTATATACTTTTGCCATGAAGTTTTCTTTCTTGTTTAAGCTCTCAGAGTTCAAACCTTCATAGAAAAATAAGTCCCGTATTATGGAATGAAAACAAAGATCTGATCGGAATTGTAGACTTATGTAGATTTGATAACATATTCTGTACAGAGGAGACTGATTGACAGTGGTCTACAGCCAATCAAGATGCAGAAGTTCTAAATTAAATAAATATATATATAAAAAAAGAAACCTGCACAATAGCAAGATAGATGAACCGCAATATACCAAGAATAACCCTGTATTTACAAATTATCATTACTCATGGTGCCCACTAAAGGTAATATTAGCAGTTTTAAGGACGTAAAGGAGGATGACTAACCATCTGCTGTGGACATCACATCTGCAGGATGCAGGCTGAGCTCTGCTGCAGGTTCTGCTGCTCTCAGCTCTGTGTCCATCTCCTCTGGACTCCTCCTCTTCAAAACCACAGAGCTGCTGCTGCTGTCCAGCACAGGGGACAGCGACTTCCTGGCTGCATGCAGAAAAAAAGCCACCGCCACAATTGAATTAGAAGTTACATAACGTTGAAAAACTTATCTCTATAAGTTCTATGTTTTTTATAATCATCTAAAATAAACCAGTTTTAATCCATCTGCTAGAACAGGGCGGCATTTGTTACATTTTGTTATTTAATCAACTTAAGTTGTAATGTTTGTAATGTGTGCACATGTAATATTCTTGTAAAGTCGCAATAATGTCTGCAAAATAATTTTTTAGGTTTGTTTAATTTTACAGACATAAATAAAATATTAAAGAATTATTTTGGGACACATTACTGTTTAACACCTCTTCTTAGATTTCTGCCAACAGCTGAAGGTACTTTTTATTTTTTTGTTAGAATAAAATTATTTATTCAAATTGAATATTTAAAAAAGTCAAAGATCTTCCAGTCTCTTTAGATCAGCACACATCTTTCACACTTCTTTCAATGAAAAAAGGATTATTAGAGTTTTAATCTGCGCTGGGTGCATATAGCACTTTACCAGAACGGCAGGGCCTGGACCGAGCTGCAGCCGATCTCTCCCCCAGTTCCAGCTCACCAGGCTTACGACAGGCTGTCATCTCCGTGTCGCCATGGTGAGACGAGACCTCCTCCACGCAGAAAGCACCAGATGGGCCGGGCCGGGGCTCCGCAGACACCCGGGTCTCCAGCATTTGACTCTTGACATCGGACATCTTGCTGCGGACTTCGGCCATTTGGGCTTTGAGGCGGATCAGGACGCTGGAGTCTGGAGCCGACCGCCGCACCGCCTGAGGCCGCCGCTCACGTTCTTTTCTCGAGTGAGCGTGTGCTGGAGATGAGTCGACACAGAGGAAATGAGGGTTAAGGAATGTAATCTCTAACATTTGTTGACACTTTTTATATCATAGAAGGAGGAAAACTCCAGGATTAAAGCTGTAGTCACAGGCAGGTTTTTGGATTGTCTGGGCCCGTAGAGGGTCATACAGAGGTGTGTCTTGCAGTTTCCTTGAGGCCTGTGCAACTGCCTTAAGGAGCGTCATGGAAATGGATGCATGTGGCAAATGTGTCATAAAGTGCCTGAATGTCACCTAATTAACTCTTACTGATCCTTTTGTGTTGTGTAGGTGTTCGCTATGAGCCGTCGCCCTCGGCATCACAGTGCAGCACCATGTTTCCACAGTTCAAATATCTGAAATTTGGCAAAGAATTTCCGTAACGTAAACGAATCGGTTTTGACTCATGACTTGCACCAAACCAAAAAAGAGAAGAACTTCAGAACGTTATATTTTCCTTAATTGCAGCAGGACAGTTATAAAAATATCCTCTAATATTATTGTTACTTTTCAGTCCTCAGACTAATGCAGGACAGCAAGTTATGAAACTGGGTCACAGAGAGATGGAGCTGATTGCGACTGTCTTTCGAACGCATCTCTTGCAGCAGATGGTGAACCTCTGTGTACTGGGAGAGTCTCTGAATGATCTCATGAACCAGACATGATTATCAATGTTTTATGAAGCTCTTCAAAATAAATAAACTTGATATCTCAACATCATTCATGTCTTCCATGAGGCCAAAAACGTTTTACAGTAGTTCCTCCCACTTACAGCATGACTGTCAGGTTTATAAACGCACTCTTGGACAGGTGTCTAGGTGAATTTGCGGCAGGCACAACTTTGACGTGCAAATTGCGTTTAGTGTGAATGCAGCATTTTGGATTGAGATAGAACATCAAAGTCCATTAAGTCAAAACTTTTAGTGAAAAATTTTAGACTTTTTGCTTTTTGGAACACAAATTCCTGCAAATTTGCATTTGTTGCTGCAGAAAACTTAACATAAATAAATAAACTTCTACAAATAATACTGGTAAATGTATTTGAAAGCATGTTGAGCTATTTGTGGAAGTTACCATAGCCTGAACTGATTATGTAATTTAGAAAAACAACAGATTATTTCGGTCTCCAGAGTTTGATGTGAAAACGAAGGATCAATCTCACATTTAAAGCCTCTGTCGAACACAATGGTGTTCATGGATTTTTGTATTTGAGGAGCTCTGCTTGTGGGTTCAGGTATCGACCATCGGTTTAGCTGGACTGTTTTGTTGACGCTGAAGCGAGTGTGTTTGCACACCTTGGCTGTGGAGCAGAGACACCGGGGGCCGAGGCTGGAGCCCCCACAGAGACTCCACACTGCTCCTCTCCTTCAGATCCAGCAGCTGGATCAGGATGACCGGGTCGATCTCCAGGAGGCTGCTACTGCCTGGCCCGACGGCACCACCGCCAGCTGCACTGCTGTTTGTACAGCGGCCAGTAGGGGCGCTGCGGTGAACGGAGCGCAGACAGGAGCTGGAGCCACCTGCGAATCCAAAACCAACTTCTATTTGGGGAATACAGACTTTAAAATCAAGCAACTCCTTTATAACCTTTTGTATACATTTATCTGTGAAGACTCTCATTCATCCAAAATGGTTCCATAGCAGAAAACATTTAAAAAAGGGTTATACGGACTCTTATCCAAGAGGCTTTTTCAATTTCTAAGAAGTAAAAGGCCTTCAATTTGTAAAACAGCTATTAATATAAATAGTATTTTAAAAAGTAATTATTTTTTAAATGTATTTTTATATCAATTCAGAAAATTCATGTCTCCGTTGCAGTCAGCCAGTTTATTTAGATATGTTCTCAAACTTTTATTTAATTAAAAAATAATGAAAAAAAAATTTGGAAAAAATCTGATAAAACATAAAAAAGGGAAAAAAACATGATTGATGTATACATAAATCCTAGAATGCTAACCTCAGATAAAAGCTTGAGCAAATGTTGGATTTTATTTTCTCATTAAAATCAATTTAAATATACACAACATGAGAATACTATAGACCTAACAAACATGATACTTGATAATAAATTAAATAAAGCAACAAACAACCGAAAAAGCCATTTGGTAGATGAAAGAGCCGCTGTTTTCAAAGACCTAATGCAAAAGAACTGAATCTCTGAGAAGAGCCAGAATTCCCAAGGAAACAAGGAAAGACCATTGTTTTTACTTTGTCTGAAAGTTTTGGAAGCATTCTTAAAAAGAAAAAGAAAAGGAGGAAAAGAAAGAATAAATAAAAACTGATTATTAAGAAGTTTATTAAGAAGTTTTTTTTATTATTTTTTAATGATAATAAAGGTACAATATTTTGAAGAGATATACATTTAACTTGAGCAAATTGAATAATGATCCCAATGATATTTGCAGCAGAAAATTGTTGCAAAAGAGTAACTTCTTCATAGGGGGCGTAAAGAATTAAGATTGAGAAGAAATGCTATAACTTAACAAGCCTCTAGTGGTGGGAAGATGAATTACGTCACAAATTCGGTTAAAATGTATCAGCAATGTGTTTTTATGTACCTGAAGAACACTTATTGGTTGTGTTCTAACACTTCGTATGGGGAAAATAGGTCTTTTTTTAATCAATATTTACCCAAGCCAAGATTTCTGAAAAGTTAAATATTCATTTTTTTACAGTAGAACCAACATGTCTGGAAGGGGCAGAATTCCAGAATGTTTATCAAAATTAAATACATATTTTCTTCAAAATTATACAAATTAAAAAATTTAAAAAATTCAGACAATTTCCTGGATTTTTTGGTTTACTGTATGCATATAAATATATATATTGTTTTATTCTGTGCATGTATTGACTTTTATGCTGTAACCATAGCTACAAACATTTGCTTTTTTCCTTTAAGGCCAAACCAAGGTGCATATGAAACCATGAAGTCTGTATATTATCAGCATTCACTATATTTATTTATTTATTTATTCATCAAATGAATGTGATGACATCGGGGAGGGAACCAACATTTTTTTGTCGTATTTTTTTTGTAATCTTTCTATCGGAAATGCATTAAAATTTCTTTCTCTGCATCAATGTGACTTTCTGCTTTGAGCAGAGTCACTACTTACCCTAAACTTTTCTTAATCTGACACCTCTGCTGCATTTTTTGCATTCAAATCAGATGCTGATGCAAGCACTCAAACTGACAAAACTAATATCTGAAATGCCGCATAGCCAATTTCTTTCTCTTTTTTTTCAAAGCTGTTGTGTAACTCATTTTTAACTGGAAGAAGAGAAATTCTGATTCGGTTTCAAGAGGCACTGAGTCATTATCTCTGCACTCCACACTAGTCTGTAACTGGCTGAATTCCAGCTCCTGGGGTACTTTATTCTCAGTGAAGGTTAGGCACAGAAATAACGTTCACACAGAATTTGAATGAGAAATTACTGTTAGATTTGTTGTTCTGGTTTCGTTATCACAAGATAACTGAAAATAAAGTGCGCAGATAGACTTTAGAACCTAAAAAGACCCCTTCCCTCCCCCAGCACATACAAACTGCAAGCGTTCCTATATTAGCATGCAGCATGGGGCACAGTGCACCAGCAATGACTCATCTCTTAATACGTTCAACACCAACACAGCCACTGAGGGAGGCCTGCCATCCCATCACTCTGCTAGTCCCATACTGATGTCAAACAGCAAGAATTGAGGGTTTAAAACCCCACAAAGGAGATTGGGCTTTGGTCTTCCTCAGCAGAGAAAACTGAGCCTCCGGGGAAGAGAAAACATGAACTGTTGATGGTTTCAGCCTCAGGAATGTTATAGGTAGAGGGTCTACACATCTCTAGCTTTGTTCCAGTTTTGGAAGCTGCCCAAGTCGACTCCAAGCAGCGTTACATCACTTTATTTAGTCAAGTCAGTTTGAGTTCTTTCAAATTGATTTAGAAGACTTTCAGACCAAAACTGCAGGGGTGTAAAAAAATTGGGCTTGTTTTGTTTCAATTTTGAATTATTAGGGTGTATCCAAACCATAAAGACAACATCATATGGTGACAACAGTCCCACATTGCAAACTATTTGATCCTTTCAAAGATTCCAGACCTAGTTTTTAGAAATTCAAGACATTTTTCCAGTTTTTAGGTTGTTTTAAGTTCCTTTTTGCTCTACACATTTCCAAGCTTTTCTCCAAATCAACACAGTTGAGGATTATTGTTTAATTAAAAACTAGGGATCTAGAAATAAGGAATTTATTATAAAATTTCTCTTCATAATCTTGAAACTAGAATAACTTGATCTAAGTCTAAAAAAAAAACTCATATTTCACAGTAACTATGTTCAATTTTAAGGATTTTGAAGCTCAATAAATATTGTCAATTTATTGTAAACATTTGGAAAACAAAAATGTAGATTGATGCTCTAAGAATAAGAGCTAGTTTGATTTCATGCAGATTTATTAAGATGGGGCAACTTATACCAAGATCATAATCTCACTTTGTTCACATTTTGCTGTAAAATAAGTCATTTCCACCTATTACACTAGTTTTTGTCACTATAATCAAAATGAACTACAACTAGTTAAATAAAAACTAAAAAATACAAACCATTTTCTAAGAACTAGCAAATATTTATTATTGGACTATATAACCGTAAATTTTAAGCAATTCTTTGTATCAGAAAACCTTTTTGGCTCATTTTTTGCTTATTTATTTATAAATCCAACAGGTGAGACAGTGTAGATGAGTCATTATCATAGTTTTAATGCAGCATTACTGCCGGTCCATTAGGGACAAACACCAGGAAACCATCCTCAGTATCCGGTGCTAAATAAATCCTTTCTTATAATTGATAACTTCAAGCACTACAATGAATTTTTAGGGAGTTTAGACTCTGAATCGCTGTCTATAAATGTTCCTGTAGTTGATTTTTGCCTCTAGACTCCTTGTAAACACCTGAAGAAAAATGCTACTCACCAGCACAGTAGAAGCTGAGTAGAGTTTTTTTTTTATTATTATTGGCTAGCTTACAATTTGTTCATACATGAAAAGAGGAGCTTTTACATGATGTGACCTTTTTAGTTGAAAGGTGTTCATTTTGTTTTGGTTATTATCAAACAAATTCAGGTTATCAGTCTAACAAAAACTCACCTGTTCTTTTTTTTTCATATTCGGCGTACTATTTTTTTTTTATTCTTGACACGATTGAACAATTGTAATAATCTTTTAAACAACATAAAATGATTAAAAAAGTAAACATTTTTGAGTCTGTGAATGCTAAGTTATAAAAAAAAAAAATGTAAAAGTAGAAGTTAAAACACAATACCACTTTCATGCGCCATTTTTAAAGATTTATGAAGCAAAATGTGGAGCTCTTGTTATAAAGGGCCACTCTGAAAAAAAGTGATCGTTCATCACAAAATGCGCTCTAAAAAAAGGCAAACAGAGATGCACAGAGTCATTTATAATGCAGCGGCTGTCTACGAAGGCAAAGGTGTGCAGTTGCAGCGCAGTCATAAATTCTGAGCTGCTTGCATGTGTTTTTATGAGACGACGCGGTACCGACGACACTGACCCTCAAGGACAGCAGCAAAAAGAAAACATTGAGGCAGCAATGTTCTGCTCGGCAGTCGCAACTTTATCTTTCTGAAAGCTGCATTCCCACAGCAGTGTTTAAACTCCAGGAGTGGCATATAAAGAAAAAAAAGAAAGATGGATGATATTTGAGATCGAGTCGTACCTGTGGCTCCAACCATGTCGTCAGGCAGCTCTCCTTCTTCGGCTTCCACATTACCAATAAAATCAACGTCGTTCTCCCCTGACCTGTGCAGAGTTTAAAACAGAAAAAAGCGAGATTAGAAACAATCATTGTATTTTGAAATCCGGGCTTTCCTTCTTAGTTTTTATTGCATATCTGATGAGACATTACACAAAGTATTCTTTTAAACTGACATGGTTTCCTCGTCTATGTCGTTTTCCTCTGTGTTGCTTGTGGCTGTGGAGCTCCCCGACGTGCTGCTCCCATCCAGAGGGTTCACCTCCTCCTCCGTCAGACAATCCACCTCCAGGTCTCCGTCCGACAGATTCTGAACCACAAACAATGGTCAATGAAGGGAAATATTCTCTCTCTTTGCTGATAGTTTATCTCATCAAGAAGTTTTGTCAAGTTTCTAGTTAATGTCTTATTACATTTAATATAAGACAAACTTATGAGTAACAATGGCTTGTTTTGAAACGATCTTGTTGAGTATTTTATTCTTGAAAACATTATTTTAAGCAGTATCCACAATGAAAAATATTTTTTTAACCCTACATAATATTTTTCAGCAGAAGTTTTATTTGTGAACATTGAAGGGTCTCGCTTCAAAATGAAATGACTTTATTTTTGGGAAATCTATATTTGACTGATAGTTTAAACAACAATTTTAAAAAGACCTACTCGAATGAAAATTGTATTTTTGTAATGTTTTTAACAGGTTTTTGTGCCATTTTCTGATGATTGAGGGCCTATAAAGAAAATTAAGATTTAAACTGCATTTCAGAGTATTTATTCAACCCAATTATTGTAACTCCGGGGCAGATGGAAAAAAATCCTGTTCTAAAAAGAGCGTATTTGTGTCGTAGTAAATATGCTGGAAAAAGCTCCCTGCTCTGCTTGAACACAGAGGTCTCAGCAATGGGGTGGGGAAAGGGGGGCGGGGTTACATCACACCAACAGTCCCACCCACAACTTGGAGGTTCATTTCTAATAACTACTGCTACTCTGCAAAAACTATGTGCAGAGACACAGGTTTTTGGCTAAAAAACAGAATAATCATAATCAAAAGACTACTGGAAACGCATGTAAAATAGATCAAAAGATGATCAAAGTTTCTTCAGTTCAGTTTGATGTCTTCTCTTACATTCGAGTCATCGTGCTGGGTCCTTTCTTCTTCCTCCTTCTTATTGTTGCTCAGAGTATTCTGGATGTCGCTGTCGCTCTTCACCGACCGCGGGTCTCTCTCAGATGTTGTGGTTCCTGCCGCAGGCCTCAGGTCAGGGGGGGAGGAGCTGCGTGATGTCTGGCGGCGAAACAACTCGATGGCCAGCCTCTGAAATCAGACCTGATGGTTACTCAAATCAGCTTAATGACCGTTTTTGGGCTGTCAAAGCCGAAGCCATCACTATTATCTCTAAACTGTTCATTTGTAGACAGAAACATGATATCAGGATTTTTCACACAACATGCCTCTTTCAGATTGTTGATCTGCTGGATGTATCCGCTCTGGGCCGACTCCAGCTGGCTGATGTACCAGTACTGATCTCTGCACTTCTGGAAGAACGTGGGTGAGCGAACCTGGTAGCTGTGCAGAACAATCGAGACAATTCAATTACAGTCTGAAAAGAGAAACGTATATGTGAGCCTCCTCTATGAGAATAAGAAGCGTCTTGACCCACCGGAGAACCAGCGTGTCGGTCTGCATGTTCAGGTAGCCCTCGCTGGCGAGGAGGTCCAACCGGAAAAAGCGGTTGTAGCCCCAGCACTCACCGACTTCAAAGTCTGAGGCAAACTCCCGAATGATGTTCTTGGTCGGGTCGCTGGAGGCCTGATGAACCATTTCTACACGGTACTCATACCTGCAAAATCCAAGGGTACAAATGAAATTTGTGTTTTTGTTTTGTTTTCTGGCGAGTAAACAGCGACTGAGAGGCCACATGAAGCACAAAGAAGTTTCAGATCTACACAGGAGGACAATGTAATGTTTTTAGAAAGAGCCACTTCAATTTTCTATTGGTCTATTTTAAAAACGTTTTATTCTGTCTTTTAATTATGATGATGCTGTTTTTTTCCCAAATTAAATAAAAAAAAAAAAAAAAAAAAAAAAGAGTGATTTTTTTTAGGTTTCTGCAGAACAGCAAGAGGTCATTAGAATTTAAAAAAAATGAATAAAGAAATACTCAGAAATTAAATTTTAAGCATAATTTTCTTAATATATGTCCTCCGTCATGAGAAAAATGCCACAATAATGTGTTTAAAAAAACCCAAAAACAAGAGTTTTCTCTTGTTGTGGAAAATCTGAAAATCTGAAAAGAGTAGGTTGTTAAGTTTGAGGGAAAATAAATGTCGAAGAAAAAAAAATGTCTGTCTGAATAATAAATAGACAGAATGAAATCACAGAAGGAAGGGATTTTTGAGGTAATGTTTTGTACTTTGATGTTTCAGGAAGTCCAGCAGACAGTTCAAGGAACACAGACAGATAATTTCCACGGACGACACCATTTCCATCCTGAAGAAACACATTAGCAGACATGTCGGTTTGGTAAAAATCCCAAATCTTTGTGGCTAAATTGTTTAATGTGGAAAAGTGCTCAGACACTTACTGGATAGACCTTGAGTCTCCAGCACAGGCCAGAGATCTGGAGTGGAGGGCTGTAGACTGGGTCGGCCCGCTGCCTCAGAGTACTGCAAACGCATAAAAGGCCGGATGTAACAACTGGATACAATTTTATTGAAATAGATACAAATTCTCTTCCTCTTAAAAGTCCACAAAATAAAATGTATTTTAAGGTTTACAATAAATTGTTATATTAAAAATAAAAAAATCGTATGTTGACA
This sequence comes from Oryzias javanicus, assembly GCA_003999625.1. Taxonomy (NCBI): domain Eukaryota; kingdom Metazoa; phylum Chordata; class Actinopteri; order Beloniformes; family Adrianichthyidae; genus Oryzias; species Oryzias javanicus. The sequence goes on along the minus strand of CM012450.1, from coordinate 32,774,724 downwards.
AAACAAAAAAATAGTTCTTTATATAAACACTATTGGCAACAACCTTAAAACAACATTGATCCAATATTGCAGAAAGAAAACTGTGCAGACACAAAAAAGACACTTCAAATTTCAAGAAACATAGCTACAAATAAAATAAATTATTTTGCAAATATTGACTGTATATTTGCTGAACATCTTAGCCCCTCCCCTCTCATGCACATGTTTTTTCCTTAACAAAAACATTTTAAAAAGTAACAAAATAGAACATAGTTAGGTTTTCATGCTTGCTTTGTAGTCAAGAGAGGACTTAAGGAAAGGATTTACCTGAAGTTAACCAGAACAAAAGTGCTGGAGTCGTAGGCTGGAACCAGCTCACTGACGAACACAAAAAAAAAACACAAATGCATAAAAAAAAAACACAAAGTAAACATCATGAAATTAAACTTTTTCTTTAGAGTAAATTAATCAATATTGGAAAATTACAAAAAAACGTGCTATCGAAGGCACATTTGTCTCTACAAAGCAGACAACCTGGTAAAGTCTGGGGGGACCGGCGTGGTGACGAAAGACTGCATAGGCTTCCGGTGAACCTGCTGGAACATGAGCAGGATCTCTGGGCTTTTGGAGATAAGTTCACTTTTACTGCAAGAGTGGAGCTGTGAGAAAAAAAAAAAAAAAAAAAACTTTCACTTTTTGTTTGTTCTAATAAAACAAAAAAAAACTCATCAAACTCTGGTCTAAATCTTGAAATGCAGTGAAGAAAAATCATTGATTAAGCTACAAGCAGCAGTGACAACATGAAATTTAGATTCACACAATAGTGCTGCCAAACTGGAGCTCTTCCGTGTAGAAAATTTGCTACAAGACTCTATATGTTTCCTTTACAGGTAATAATGCATATAAATCAATGAACAAAAAACATAAAAGTTATTTGGAAAATTTCTATTACGCTTATGTCAATTTTTTTTTTTTCCGGGCAACAAATACAAAACTATGTCCTCTTTAGCTTTGGTACATAACTGCAAACTATTTCAACCTTGCAACAATTTAGAACCTTGCTTTTAGACTTCAATATATTTTATCAATTCTTAAATTGTTTTAGATTCTCTTTGTCTTTACAAGCTTTTCTCAAAATCATCACAATTTAGAAATTTCTCATTTAGTGCTAGGATCTAAAAATAAAGAAATTATTATTAAACTAGCTGTACTTTTTTTTCGCACCCTACTCTTACAATGGAAAAACTTGATTTCAGACTCGAAAAAAAAATTTGGCTCAAATTTGAAGATTTTCTATTAAATGTTATAAAGAAGCTTTTTTTTTGGAAACATTAAATGTAGATTTAAGTTCTAAATTTTATAAAGATTTTTTTTAAATAGGCCAGCTTTTACCAAGATTGTCATTTTGTTCACTTTTCGCTCTAAAATGCTTCATTTCCGATTATTTCACTAGTTTTTTTTTCACTTTATTCAAAACGAACAACAATCAGGTAATTAAAAACTCAAAAAAATACAAATAATTTGCTTAGAACTAACTGAATAACAGTCAATTTTAAGCAATTACTTTTAACAGTTAGTTTTTTTTTTCCCTGTTTTAATGCTTGTGTGGAACTCACATTTTGATATCTTATTATAAGATTTCTTCTTAAGCAAAAATGACTTATATAGACAGATAATTGTACTACTTTTTAGTGACTTTCTTTTTAAGATTAGTACTCTTTTTCTGTTTTCAGCTACATCTATTTGCCGTTTAGAAAACAATTAGGACTTAAGATTATTCCTCTAAGATTAAAATGCAAAAGTTATTTCAATTTTATATCAAATAAAAAAAAAAACATGCACACAAACACAAAACCAAAAAAATAAGAAATAAAATGAGTTTTGGGAGAATTTCAGGTGTCTATCTAATATTTTGTTGGCTGTAGATGCAAAGTTGTGCCTTCTCCTAAATTTAGAACTAGGGCTGGGTTGGTAACACAGATGAATCGATCTGAATTGATCTAAGCGTAATAGATCAATAATCGATCCATAAACATAAAGATTGATCTAATGGATAATGCTAAAATCCGCTAGCGTATAATGGGATTTCCCATTAGACGGCTAATGCTAATGCTCGATCAACCTAAACAAACATAGCTGACTAAATGAACATGTTTATATACTCATAGGCATACATTTTCCAAACTCTTTTAAGGCTACATTTATTTAAAGTAACCATTTGTGATCTAGTCGATCCAGGCTTTGGTGAATTGAATCAAATTGATTCTGGAAATTATTGGCGACACCCAGCCCTACTTAGACCTGCTCTGGCAAATGTTGAACTGCTGTTTTGTGTTTATACCAAAGCACAGCAAGGACAACTGTAAAACAGATTGTAGATGCTAGGTCTCCTGCAATAAAGTCACGAGTTTTTCAGATTTTCTTCTTCCATGCACAGCTATGTTTTGACTGAGACCGCATGTGTTGCACTGAATGGAGCTGCTGCTGAGCTAATGTTGCTGCCACATCTTTATCCCATAATTCCAAGCAGCGTGAGGTGGAAACCGTGTGAAAGAAGGCTTTGATCTGCAGTGAAACACCAACCTGATGCTCCACCTCCTGCAGCAGAGACTCCAGCAGCTCTGTCTCCTGGGTCAAGGACGTCTTCTGGCCTGGTGCAGAGAAACGCGTTTCTATTTTAAGAGCATTCGTGCAGAATGTGGGCCCCTGATGGAAGCTGGCTAGAGTGGGTGGAAGGGTGTGAGGGCTGCGTTTGTGGGTGCTGAGTGAAGCCATACACTCACTCAGGATGCATTTTTTATAAGCACATAGCTGGTGTCTATGAAGGGTCGCTCTCAGCGTTTTAGGCTGGAGCTTCTGTATTTTTGGAAGGGGGATGTCTCGACACTCAAAATTTTTTTTTACTGCAGGTGGAGTTTCTTGCAGAAACTGTTTTTTTAAGCAATAATCTGACACTTAAAGTAAATCAGCTTTTTATGTGATCCACTATTGGTTACACACAAATGCTATCTTTTATGATGATAATCAATAAGGACTTGTTTGTTACTTCATTAAAAAAAATTGGTACTTGAACTGAATAATTATAAATAACGTAAAATAAATGTTAAGAACAAGATTATGGTAATTATCATATTAGATAAAACGTGTCAGGGTGGGATTATAGAATATGGCATCATCTCATCATCTTTGTATTACTCTATCACATTTGTATGTATGTGCATTTGTGTACGTTTATTTAGTTAACAACAATATCTTTCATGTTTTTAATTGACAAAAATGGCATAAATTAATTTATTTATTTTATCTACAATATGTCTTTCCTAATCAATTTGTGCAGAAACCTGAATAGTGATTGCTTTAATCTCAAAGTATAAAAATAAAGGTGCTCTTAATCTAATGGATTCACTGTGTCGTGTGTTTTATAAGTGCATATATGTCCATTGATAATTAAGAAGCAGTTATAATGACAAGAAGATGACACCATCTTCTTATATTTTCTTTATTTTGTAATCAACTATTTAATGAATATATTAAAAAAGGTTTGATATCTCCATGCATTTCAATTCTTATTTTTTTTGTATTTTATTTAACCAATAAATGTATTTTTATGAAACCTTTATGATGTACAAAAAAAAGTAGCTTCTGTAACATATTCATACCCAAGTCATTCAAATACTATACCGGTAAAAAAAAATGATCTAAATTTCTTATCACTTTACAGAAATGCTGCACCAGACAGGTTTTTTTTTTTTTCTTACATTGTCTGATGGGCTTAATTTTAATTTAAATAACCGGAGAGAGAGCTTCAGTGATGCGAGCTGAGGACGTACCCATGAGAGTGATGAGTTTGTTTTTCAGGTGGTTGTCCAGACGAGCGATCATCATTTCTACGGCGTTCCGGATCTCTCGGACTCTCTCGTCCTTCGCTCCTCTGACGGCCTCAACGTTCCTCTCCTTAGGAGCAAACACAAACGCATCAGAGCCATCTAGAGGAGATGGATCTAAAAACACTCTCACTATCACGGCACCATTATGTTGAAAGCAGCTAACATAAAGACGTGATTGTGACTGAAGCCTTTGGACCACAAGCAACCCCAAGAACCGCTCCCACCCACACGGATGCATTGAAAACTCTCCCAGAATTTCTCCCGTGTTTGGAAGAGTTTTGGTTTGCAAACTTTCTGAGTGGAGGATGAAAAATGGAGCACAGATGGGAGGATGATAAAGATGTGGCTGTCAGCGTAAACACCGTCTCTTCCGTCATCTCAAGCCTGAGCTGCAAACAACATTCATCTGCTTTCACTTTAGATTTAAGCTCAAAATATTTAAAATAGGCAACACCTTCTTGATTTAGTCGTTTTAAAGTTTTTCTTTCTTCACAAAAACATTTTACTACTAACAATAGGGTAAAACAAATGTTTAATCTTAGTTTAATTCTTATTTCTTTGCTCCTCAGATGTGTGTTTTTGTATACAAGCGCCTCATTAACTGTTTCATGGTTTATTCAAAGACATGCTGATTTCCGATTCGGATCATTTGCTACATTTCCGTCTCCGTGGGGCAAGCAAGTCTTTTTTTTTTAATCTGTCTGGCTTGGTGCTTTGCCACATTCTCAATATTTTAACTTCAGTTGCAAAAAATCATGTTTTCATTTATGACCTGTTGCTGTTTCAATTGGCTGAATAAACAGAATCAATGCCACAATTACTGAAATTATTATTTAAGTTTAGCCGTTTCTCATTGTGAAATTGCCACTGTGTGTGTTCTGACAAATAATGGGATGTTATGATGTTACAATGGCAGGAAAATACCAGCTGGAATACTGAAACGCTCTACTGAAAATGTGTTGTGAATGCATATTTGATGTCCTCATAGCACTACTGTGTTCAAAAGACGACAAAATAAAAACTTTATGCTTTTTTTTAACTTTCACCTTGGTTGTTTGTAGATTTTCTTTCATTTAGAATGACTCCTTCAACGTAAAATTGTATTTTAACTTTTAATATTATTTTAAAATAAAAAGATATAAAACATTATATTTGTAAAAACAATGTTTTTCATTTTAAAAAAATGTTTTGAAAAAAACTTTCATTTTATTAAAATATATTTTTTCCAAACTTTTAGAATAGAATAGAATAGAATAGAATAGAATAGAATAGAATAGAATAGAATAGAATAGAATAGAATAGAATAGAATAACTTTACTGATTCTACAAAGAGGTGATTGGGATTATTTTTCTTTTTGTTATAAAAGTAAATAGGATGTTCGGTCAGAAAAGAAATCTTTTTTTTTTTTTTTTTTTTACTTTTTAATTGGCTTCTGTTTGCTTGTTAAAAGCAGCTGCACTACTAACAAACCAGCTGATTACTTTAGGCAAGGTCAAACTTCCATCACGTTTATGGACACATTTTAACAAACAAGACTTGACTAACAAGCTTTAAATAAAAAAGACAACTATTTTTAGTGGAGCTTAAGTCCCAGGGAATAGCGTCTGTTAGAGTTCACAAGTGCACTGAATGGCAAAATGTTTTATGTATTTTTTTGCAAGATAATTAAAAAGTTCTTACAACTTCCTGCACGAGGCTGATGAGCTCCATGAGGCGGCGGCGCAGCTTGGCCACCTCTTCTTTCACCTTCATCACATGTTGGTCGTAGATCTCCACCAGAGGTTTGAAAGTGTGGCCGCCGTGCTGTAAAGAAAAGCAGAGTTGGTTGATGGTCAGCTCTTGCTATATCTGAATTCCTTCACTACTTCATAAAAGACTTCTCTAAAAGAATATATATGGAATTGTCTACTGCCCTGGATTTTAACATTATCACTACTTTTTTTTTTTTTTTTTTTAAACAACAAACATTTACATATCAGTGTGTCAAAATAAAAGCCCTACTAATTAAGAGCATTTCCTAAGACTATTTAGGAATCTAATGTTTTCTGATGATGGATGACTTATAAAAAGTACATTTAAATGTTTTTTTTTTAAATGAAAAATCTTTTAAATACAATGCATTGTGGTCTTTCTTTGCCAATCTAGTGAGCATCGATGCAAACTAGTTTTTTGCAGAGACTTCTGGGAAATTTCCAGGGCACTGGATTTTGGAATTAAATTCTGACTCAAATTCTAATTTCTCAAAAGGCAAAAAGCTGCTTTTTATTACTGCATTTTAAAATCAATGTGTCCCCATATGGAGCTAATAAAATTTTCTTCTAGTTTCTACCATTTAAAAATGTTTTACATAAACACACAAAAATCACTTCAAATTAAAGCTGACATTACCATGCCTCCCCAAAGAGCACATTGGTGACAGATGCATTTCTTACAAGTCCAACAAAAGACACTCAGCTTCTCGTGGTGGTTCTCACATCTGCAAAAAAACAAAAACAAAAAAGGAATCCTCCGCAATTCTGGAGATGAAAATCGATACGACAAACTCCTATGAGGGCATTGATTTACAATTGTGTTTACTTGAAAAAGCTAAGGGACATCTTTAAAATAACATAACTTGGCAGGACTTCTGAGTCGCTTACTTGTCTTTGTCATTGTCCTCATGCTTGGTGAGGCTGCAGAGCTGCAGGGTGTCCAGCTGCTGGGTGACTTCTTCTGCCCAGCGACAGTTCACAAGCTCCCTCAGCTGCAGCGGAGCTCTGAATGCACCAAAACCATTTAAAAACTTCAATCAGTATCCATAGAGCCACTGACCTTCAGTTTGGATTCATCAGTTGGATTTTGTCTGAATAAATTAAGAAAAAAACGACTGTATGGATCTGGAAAACAGAGGCTGATATTGAAGTTTGGCCTGATTTGTTGCTCCACACTATGAAGCCAGGAGATGCGGTATTGGTTAACTTAAAAAGTAAAAAATACTATTAAATTAATAAAAACAGCAACTAAATTAAATACTCACAATATTTCAAGTGTAAGAGAGTAAGGAAAAATCAATATAATTATAATTTCACTTTAAAATCTATTAGAGAGAAAGTCACTCACTGCAATGGTTTTTTTTTGTTCAAAGACCCTAAAACATACCTAATGGCTATCAAACATGGAGAGAAGCAAAGGAAAGCAATGGAATATGGATCTTACCGACAGTGAGGACACTGCGCTCTCTGCTCTGTCAGCCATCTCTGAAAAACACATTTCAGATTGAACACAATCTTCAAATATTTCGGACAAAACTTTTCTAAGGGACAGTTTGCTCAAAAATATTCTCTTCAAAACATTTTCCCATTACAGGGTGGCTCTGGGGCAAATAATACATACAAAAATGGATATTTAGTCAAATAGTTGCAGTTATTGACTCAAAAATGAAGTTTATGGTATTAGTTAATTAAATCATTGTAGTGGCATAAACGAGGTAAAAATAAATACCCTAAATGATTTGTTTGGAGAAATTGACTTAATTCAGAACAGCTTTATGCAGAAAATTCTGGGATGGTTTTAAATTATTTAAGTTGTCTATTGTTTATTCCTTTATAAATGTGAGCCTTTGAAGCTGCTTTAAAACCATGAGGGGGTAAATAAACTTTACCCAAAATAATTAATTGAGTAGTTTAAAAATATCCAGTGACGAGTGTCAAGCAGAGAATGTGGTCAGGTTGGTTTTTGATGCAAAAATACTCACTCTGATGCAACTGAAGCAGCAGAGTTTGGAGCAGTGTGGACAGAGGCGAGCATCCCTCAGCTTCTCCATACAGATGAAGCACCGGAACACCTCTGCAATGCTCTGTGGAGAGATGTGCACATTTATTACACACACCACAGACGCAAAAATACACAGAGAGTGAAGGAAACGAGTATAAAAACAAAAAAAACGATTCCACTTACCTCGACACTTTGTTCATCCATTTCATCCAGTTTTAGGATTTTGTTTTTTAGCAAAAACTAAATAATAAGCCTAAAAAAAAAACACATGGAGGTAAAGTTGAAATGTTTGACTTTGAAGCAGATAAAAAACGAATTACAACAAGCAGAACTAGAATGTATGCTACAATGTGGTCTGCATTATATGTAAAGAACTACATTTTAACCCAAACTAAATCCTGATTATTTTTGTCAACAGTTATAAAAATTCCTTAAAACGAGGGCTGAGTTTAAAAAGAAAAAAATTCAATGAACCAAATGCATCATTTATATTCATAGGTTTGAACCCAGACAAACCTGATCACAGGTAACAGGGAGGAAACCAGACAGAAGATTTAAATGACTCTACAAGAACATGGTTCAAAACCAAACAGGCTTTCGGACTTTTAGATCTTCTTTCAATCGTTTACCACAGGGAAAGATCTTTTTTTTTTTTTAGCAAACTATCTGACTGACCACCAGCTGAATTTGTTTCAACAACTCACATGACCTCACATTTAGCCCAAAAATATATAATTCCAGTATTTTAAATTTTAATACAACTTTTTATTATGCTATAAAGATTATTAACTAAAATACAACTGCACAAATGTAAACCAAAATGTTGTAATAGTAATGTGAACATTTTGATAAACAAGTTAGCTACCACATTAGCATAATTTAGGCAAAACAAGGTAAACCTAACATATTTTCTTTCTATGCCAGATGCTGTTGAGAAAATATCACCGACACAGAATCAAACTGAGGGCCAGAATCAGCAAATTCACGGATCAATAATCCGCTGGAAGCAGCATTAAAAAAAAAAAAAAAAAAAAAAAAAATCCCGCAGCGAATGCGATGTGAACACAATCAATTTTAGAAAAACCCTGCATAAAAATTAAAATACACGACGCGAAGCACAAACAACAGCAGAGATGCTAGCTTTTCACAGAGGGACACTCTTACCTCTCGGGAGCTGTCACACCTAAAAACAAGCCGTTTGAAACAGCTGAATCATTTTATGACGTCTCTTCGGGTTTCTCCATACACGAAAAAAAGCAAACATTCACGCGCGTCAACGTATTTGCATTCGTTTGAGGTTTAAAGAAACTGCATTTTGCCCCAAACTGAAGATGAAGCGCAGCGGTGCATCCAAGGCAATCTGTCCCCTAGCAATAACCAATCAGATGGCGCCTTTCGTCTTCTTCGTTGGTCTATTTTTTGTAATTTGCCATTGCCCACTAGCGCTGCTCAGTGGACATTTTTAAGCACTACAAACAATCTAAAACTTTGTTAGTCCTGCTGATTAAATTACAAAAATAATCTCAATTTGAATGGATGAATGTCGTGCTAATCGAAATAGAGTTCTGGTTGAACAAAATTATTTGAAATATTTAAGATAAAAAACATCAAATATGCATTCGTGCCTTTAAATTTAAAACTAAGTCAAGGGTCATTCCAGAATTGGAGAACGTTTCAAGAAAAGTAAACCTTCCCTTTTCCAAATTTTTACCACATATTCATCTATAATAGGCAATAACCTACAAAAGTCTTGGTTAGCTCAGCTTACTGATCAATTGTACAATTTCTATTACATTTTGTATTTGACGGTTACAAAACTTGTTGCAATTGTTCCAATTTTTGCAGGAACAGGATTGTAAATCTGCTCTATCATTTCTTTCAGGAGTAAAATATCTCTTTTTTTAGCTTGCTGATGGACGAGAGGAAAAACTTATTTACATAATTAAGTTTTTAAAACATAATAACATTAATTGTATTATTCTTATTATATGCATGACATGGTTGCATGGGGTAGAGTGGGACATTCAGTCTAGGCTAACTGTTTTGAAAATATGTAAAAAAATAGAAAAGAGGCTGATTCTTTGCTCTGTACATTCTTTTGGAAAAATGTTTGATATCAAGTCCATCAGATCATATGATTCTCTTCCTGATTCTTCTTCTACCATGCTAAAAAGGTTGCATGCATTTTGTGGGGCACTTGATAACAATAAACAAACAAATGTTCCCACAGGTACAAGAAAAAAATACATGAAACAAATAATACCAAGAAAACTAGTTTTAAATTGTAATTGTTTTATGTAAGATTTAATTTGGATATTGGAAATTTAATATGATATTTAATTAGGATATTGTAAGGGTGAGACAATGAAAAAACATGCATTATAGAGGGTATTCCAGACCTATTTGGCAATTTAAAAACTATTTTCAATCGTTCTTTTCACTTTAATTTTGTAGATTTGTTCTCAAGACAAGTAAGTTTAGTAAGAAACGACATGTTTTAGCATTTTATATGTGGATTATTTGGCTTATGATGGGTGAGATGTAAAATGTGGAATTCTGGATTGACTCTCAGGATTCTCAAGAATTAAATCTAAAAGTTTGGAGTATCAAAAAGCCAAACTGATGCACTTAAGTTCATTTAGACACTTTCTTATTAATCATGACCCACTTTTCTTTGCATTGTTGTCATTCTATTTTTCCGGACAGTGTGCTTGTAACACTTAAAATGTTACTTTTTTTAACGCTCCAATGGAAAAAATGTACATTTTTAGAACTGGATAAAATATAACCCATTTAGAATAAAAAGTGAAAATTTTCGAAAACCAAAGTGACAATTTTAATTTAAACTGGAAAAAATGAATATAGAGTCAGGGGGTAAAAAATAAATTCTGGCAGGTTGAAGCAGATTAATTTAAGTTTAATGTGTTATGAAGGAGTACTTTTTTTACCCCATGATCCCGAACCCAACATGCAGCTTTTAATAAAAACACTCAAAAAAACATTTAAAATGATAGTTTTTTTTTCTTTTTTTTTACAATTTTAATTGCTTCCAGAAATTTTGAGGAAAAAACTAACATTTAGAAGCAGAAAGTTTATTTAGATGTCTTTAAAAAGTAAATGTAACAGTAAAAAAAAACCATTAAGCTTAATCTTTGGGTATCTTCTTATCCAAAGCACCCTGAGGACCCCCCCCCCCAGCCTTTTTGTTTCCAAAAAAAAAAAAAAAAAAAGCCCCACATGGTGACACACACACTGGCACACGTGCACGCACCAGTGCTGTGCATTTGCAGCATAACCCCATTGTTGTTTTATGCAAAGAGTCTGAAGTTGGATAGGACACACAGAGACATATTCAAATGAGCGGTGCAGGGTGTACTGCAGAAGTGAACGCTTCTTCACTTAGGAAAATGCTGATGAGCAGCTGTGAATTTCCAAAACTTTTTATAGCAAAACTTCCTTTCTCTTAGAAAGTCTATCCCATACAGAGGAATTAGAGCAGCACAAACTCTCTGGTTGAGGTGAGTCTCTCTACATGTCAATAGTCTCTGCAGTACTTTTATGGATTTTTGAAAGACATATCTTTACATTTTGCAAGATAACATCAATGTAGAACTTTGTGTGATTAATAATGACATTGATAGTAAGAATTTTAAGAAGGGAGAGTTGGTGTGGAGTGGAGGGCACATTAGAATACTCTCAAGATCATTTTCCTGGGTGGCCTGTGCGCTTCATTGTCCTGGAAAAGTTCGAATCCTGTAGGAAAATCAGCTATATTTATCATTACAGATATTAAGATGAGCGCAGACACTGTGGAGCAGTCGGAGGCTCCAGCTAAACAGACAGGTAAGGACATTTATACTTAATTACACTTCAGTTGAAATAACCTGTTGTTTTTTAGCTGTTTGTTCAGAATTTCCACTTGAAGATTTATAAAGTGCACTGTCAGAGAGTTTGTGTAAATGTAGCGTCTTCTAAATGCATATTTATCTTAATAATCAGAGAGAATGCATGTGCTTTTTTTCTCCCATCTGGTTTAATTTCTTATTGCCGCTAGATAGGATTTATGGAGATAACTTTTGAAAATATGAGGACACTGTTTCTCACCATTATTGATGTATTAGGTGAAAAAAATGCAGATTAAAATTATTTTAATAACTTAATGAGAAGGTGTGAGTTTGAGAACATGTGATGACAGGTCTTTGTACAGGAGTACACCTCAGAGCTATTCTACTGTGTTTTTATCGTTCTTTGAATTTTTAATGTGCGGCGCCTTGTTCGACTAATATAATTTTAAGGCGCCATATAAATCTAATAAACTTACCGAGAAACACATTTTCCAGAAGCTGCAGATGCCGCTGCAAAACAAAAACCAGGAACCTGCAGTAGAAAAATGTGGAACTTTTATTGAGACAATGGTTGCTTGAGGGAAGTGGATGGCTCTGCTGCATGGAAGTGTTAAATGTACGTATTTTTGTTGGTATTTACTGTAACCACCGTTCGTCACATGTGGAGCCTAAACAAAAACACAGAAAAGGAAGAAAACAAAAACTCAGTTTCTGCAACGATAAAACTTTTTTTTGTAGAATTTGTGATTTTTTTCCAGAGCATAAAAACATAACATGTTACGTTAACTAATGATCATTCACATGTCTGGAGTTCAACAGTGTTTCCTCAGAAGATGGACTAAACATATTCATGTTTAAAGTCTTTATTTTTTCAGCTTGTCCTCTTGGGAGACAAAAAAACAACAAAATCTTAAGTACTAAATGTACAAAGAGACACAAAAAAGCAGCAAAGCCCAGTTTTTCCAGAAAACTCAGAATTGTGCCTAAATGTACGGAGACCAAACTGTCAAATAACTTAAAAAAAGAAAGAGATCTTGTAGTATTAGCAATCATTGATCTCCTTCTTCCTTAATTCATTTGTAAGTTCTCATTCCATGTGCGATGGGAGACGACACAAAGCAGTCTGAAACTGCTTGAGGCAACAAAATATAGTTTAAGGACAACATGGAGTTGTGACTCCACGTTGCTTGTATACCTCACATGTGTAGCTGATTTTAACTTCATGAAGTGACCAAAACAATAGAAATTTAAAAGTGTTCCCCAAGCATTATTGTTGCAGACATCACGTGCTCATTGAAAGTCTTTTTTGATGTAGAGAAATTTTGTTTTTTTTTTTATTTGTTTTATTGTAAAAAGTAACTTAATGGCCAAATGGTTGAAAGTTAAGTTCAGTTTTAATAGAAAGAAAAACTATTCCATCTCATTTTGATAATTTATTTATGGCTTGCGCTTCACACGTGAGATACTAATGGTAGTAGAAACTAAAATGATCCCTTCTGTCATCAAGTTCCAGTTAATAATAAATTAGTCCGCTTTTTTCTACTTCATATTTAATAATTCTTTTCAGTTCTTAACAATTATAACATATAAATTGGATATCCTGCTTTTTAATTGATGAATAGACTTTACTTTAGATTCAAAAGAATTTTCATTTACTGTTTTTTGCTGCTGAAAAATGCATTTTTTGTGTAATTTTATCATTTTTAGTTGTAAGTTTTCACTATGGGTTAGGTGTGAATGTTGCACACATCAGGAAGCACTTTTAATTTTCTTTGTACCTGCAACAATGACAAATGCAGATCTATTCTATTCTATTCTATTCTATTCTATTCTATTCTATTCTATTCTATTCTATTCTATTCTATTCTAGTGAGCTTCACAGTTTGAGCCACTCACAGGGCTTAATTGACTCTAATTGATTTCCTTTCTCGGCCGGTGTCGTTCTTGTTGATAAACTTTGACAAAGGAAATCAGTGTAACAGGTTATTACAGATCAAATAGTTAAAGTCAAATTTCAAACAAATGGTGCCCAACATAGCTGATACTGTTCCAAATACTGTGCCAGCAGGTCTTTTGAATGCATGGAGGGAAGGATTTGAAAGCACAACATTTATGATGTTTATTCTTTTTATTCAAAAACAGACTTATTTTAGTAACATCTGGTAAAAAAAAGAGAATTAGTTTGGTCTTTCAAACTTAACTTTTTTGTTTTTTCTTGTGCGTCATGTGGCAAAATTTTTGAGGACTAACTGGTTTTTCATGGAGTTTTGTTGGCTGTGACCCAAACTGCAGAGTAAACTTGTGCTTTCCCTTTTTCTTTTTTTTTTTTTTTTTATTGTAACAAAACTGTCAACACAGTGAGTGCAGCTCTTCATTTAGGGTTTTTGGTGTGGGAGTGGGAAATAGATCATATCATTTCCGTCACTCCCGGTGCTTTTCTGACAGTTCAACTGTTAACTGTTACGGCAACGAACACTCAACCACACCAATTTAGGATTGTCTGACTGATTTAAACATAAAAAAAAATAATATAAATTACGTAAATTAGAAAAAAAAAACTGCAATCGGGCAACAGACTTTTTGGGATTCAAAAACAAGGAGCAACTTTTGTTTTTAGCTCTCGTGTGTGTCTTCACAAGCTTCCTGCATTCAGGCCTGATTTGCATGTTTTGTCATTTCCATACTGGAACCTTGACTGTCAGGTTGGATGTGCTGTTGAAGAGAGGGAGGCAGAGGTGGAGAAACGACATGGAGAGAGGAGTTAGTGCACTGGAAGGGGAGGGGGGGGGGCAGGCATATTTGCATTATGTGTCTCCAGCAACTAAACTGCCTCCCGCACTCTCACTCACACACATCCCAAAAGGCCCAATTTGACATTCAAATGATGGCGACTTATCCAGAAAACCTTTGAACCGTCCTCCTTTGTGATCCGCCCCTCCACACGCGCTCAGTCCAGTCTTCTTGAAAAGATCCATCTATTCTGGTGCAGCAATATCTTACAGCGCAATGGAAACGTAGTAAAAAGTCTTGTTTTGATTAAAAAGGAGTTCAGACATTTCCTACAAACATTTAATACACTTATTCAGTCAACAGTTATCACAGCTATTAAATTTATGCAAAAACATGAAGGGATCAAGTTGTAGCACTGTTTGTCAATCCATAAAGTTCTTTTAGTTTTTTATATGAAAGATTAACCACCAGATTAACAGTTTTGATCACTGAAAGCACAGACAAGAACATTAGAATTATATTTTTACCTGAAATAATGTATTAACTGGTTTGAGTTGCTTCTCTTTCTAAGGATTTGTCAATAAACTTGTTAAAAACAAACAACCTGTTTTGTCATGTCGAGAAGCACACGTGTGTGGTGGACGTGAATCATTAAATGCGAATTAAATCCAAACTGTAGTGTATTAAAGATTACTTTTTAATTCCTTACCTCCAATACTTTCATGTTACTTAATTACCTCCAAAACTAAAATCTGACATGACTGGAACTAGTTTTAATTTAAATGGGAGTTGAATTGCTGAATTAATTTATCTATTCTCGCTTTGTGGGATTTCTGGAGACTGTAAGGCAAAAACACCCGCGGTACAAACTCCAGTCCTTTCAAGAGCGTGGTTCAGAATTCAAAAAATAAATAACATTTGAAGGAGTAATATTAAATTGTAAGCAGATTAGACTTAAAAAAAAATACAGGATAGTGTATTTTAAAAACCTAAGATTTAACAAGTAAGGGATCAGATTACATTAGTAATGAGTTACTTCTAAAGCTGGGCATTAAAGAAGTTATTGACACTGTTATTTTCAGAACTTTTTTTTTAACAAATTATTACTTTTTGAACACAAATAGTGTTTTAGACAAGACTTAGTTTATTTCACCTCGTAACACTCCTCGAAGCTTTAAACAACATTTATGTAACAGATTCAGGAAAAACCCTTTGTGTTATTGCTGATTGATCTAATTTCAATCTTTACTGAGGATCATAAATTGTTGACTGTTGGGAATGAATGGGTGGGATTATCCGTTATGGTTGGGGTAGAGGTTATATATCAGAAATCTGATATGATCAATAATATGTGGAGTACCTCAGGGATCCATACTTGGACATCTGCTATTCAGTCCCTTCTTGCTCCCTTTGTTTCCTATTAATAATGTTCCATGTGACAGTTATGCATCGCACAAATGTCACAAAAACATTAAACTCCATGCAATTAAACTTCCTCCAGTAGGACAAAGGTCTGAGAGGGTTTTTATTGAGATGACAAAATCTTAATCTCATGTTCAAATAATATTTATAGAAGCACACAGAAGAAGCAGCCATATGAACTCAGCTGTACTGAGTCTGTATTGACCTCGAATTATCAGAAAAGTGCAAAACAGACAGAGGTTTTGCCACAAATGAGACTTTGAAGGGAAGCTTCCTCTCTGATTGACATGATTGTATTTTAAGTCAGTAAATAAAAACTGCACAACAGTATCAAACACATCAGTGAGGCAAGATCTGATGTCTGTTTTATCTACACTTTTAGATTTTGGCATTATTAAATTCAAGTTTCTGTTGAATTTTCTGCTGTGAAGTCACTCACTGCCCATTAAGATAAAATTAGTTGAATCCAAAAGGTTTGAGGGATAATTGTAGTCAGGGATAAAGGGTGTCAATTGAGAACAGTAGAGTGGAAGGCCATTACAAACAAATGAACAGATGAAAAATAAATACTTAATGATATTAAAACATTTTTTTTTTTGTACTATTACTAAAGCTTAAAGATGTTTCCATTGATGATTTCTTAATCTGTGTGAATATTGACTCAAAATTTGGGGGGGGCCAAAGCTTTTTGGTCTCTTTGTCCCCTTGTAGCTCCGCCCCTAATTCTAGTATAATGTGTAGATTATGAGACTTTGTGGTTAAAACTGTCAACCTGTATCTGCCATGATTGTAAAAGGTTTTTATTGTGATAGTAATTTGAAATAAAAATGCAACTTTACTGCATTTGTTTAAATTATTATCACTGCAGTATAAAGGACCTCAATAAATAAACAAAACTATTTTTACACTAATCCGTAACATTAAACTATTAGAGATTTGGATGTTGTTCTTTGAATTTTCTGATTTCAGACGCAGATTTTGATTTCAACTTTTTTTTTTTCTCTTTCAACTTTCAGAACGAAATGGAATAGACTTCAATCTTCAAGTAAGTGTTGATTTTCACTTCCCGCGCTCAAATTCTCATGAATGGGGACTGCATGAATGACAGCTCTGTTTTCATGGGCTTGACTTGGATTGCTTTGTTCTGCTTTTTCCTGCTCGTTCGCTCCCTCGCGTGAGTTTTCATTTTTATGTCCTTGTGAAGCAAATTCTCATGTACCTGGGTCGGATTCCTCTGAACTCCCAAGTCAAACACCTGCGCTCGATTTTAGGTTCAGTGTGGAGATGACATGAAACCGGTAAACAATGCACTACTGTGAATTCAGGTTCCATAGAAAGATTAAACTGCTGGCCTGTCCCTCATCTGATGATGAGGCGCTCTATCTTTCATCTGTTTGGCACGAACAAATGTGTCAAAGCATCAGAGTTGCTGATAAATCAGCAACTTTAGACATATTTAATGCACTGTTTTCTGCTTCTATAGATCTGATTGTGGACATGTGACTTATAACAAAAATTACATTCATGCAAAATGCACAAAATTGATTTTAAAAACCGGAAATTTGAAATAAAATTTGAAAAAACTCAAGTTTATAAAACTCATGTTTTCTTAACTCATAATTGAGCTTGAAACAAATGCAAACCCAATTTTCTGAAGTTTAAAAAAAGTGCTTTTGTCAGAATTGGGAAGTAATAATAAAAGTATTTTGATTTTTTTTTTTTTTTACTTCAGAAGAACATCTGTGCTTTGAAAGTGATTGATCATATGCAAACGAATAATCGATCATCTGACATATGTTGTGGACAAACTTCACCTTCCATAAGGCAATGTGATAAATGTGATAAATAGTAATATTAAGCCATTTCTTTGACTAATTTGCTCAATTTATTGTCTTAAAGCCCTTTTTACTTTATAGTAAATGGATTTCTCTGATATTAGTCAGAGATAAACAGTACTGTGTGAGTAAAAAAAGTCAATTCATTTCACTAAAATTAGTTTTATAATGTGTATTCCAAACATGGACATGTCATTAATTACATATTATACATTATAAAAATGTTTAACAGAAATAATTGCAGTTCTTTGGATTTTTTTTTATTATTTCCCGATTAATAGTTTTAATTCAGGTCAACGTTTCCTTGTGCTTTCAGGAAGTGCTATGGCTGCAGGGGTTAGCTGCTGGGATAGCGAGGGGGGAAGATATTTGCATACCAGTTCGCTCTAAGGGAGGAAGAGTGAATATCACTCTTTGTATTGTGTTTAGTGACAAACTAGACCATGAGAAAGTTACACCACTACACAAAGTTTATGTACGGCGAGGCACACGAGGCATGACATCTTTTACAGGATAATAAAACTATGTTTTTATTGATATAAGACAATGTTATGACAGATTATTCTATTTTTTTTTCAGATAAAAACAGAAGAAATCAATGATTCTCCTCATTCAGCCTCTTCACTGAAGACAGCATGTCTGACACAGAGTTCTCCGGTCCATGGAGGTCAGATGAGCGGGGTAAGATATTGTCCCCAGGACTAAAAATAAGTTAAGAGTAAGAGAATTACTTTCGGACATCACATTTTAGGTTTCCTACACCATCCATATACCATCTTCTAAACCCATTTGCTCCCTTTTGGGGGGGTTGCTGGTGCCTGACCCGATTCTTTTGGGCGAATCTAAACCACAATACTAAATTAATAAACATCATATTTGCATCATTTTTCCACCTAAAATTAAAATATCAAACTCACATCCTTCATGTGTGGACAATATTTGTCACAGGCAAAACACAAACATACTTTATTTTGATTTCTTGTGAATTTTGTTCAATTTTAACTTAACGCGGATAAATGAAAGCCTATATGACTCAACATTTTCCATTTGTTTGAATGCAGCACAGACTTGTGTTTGTTCAGAGTTGAGAAGTCCCAAAATATGCACAAAAATCATCCTGCTTACACTTACAGTATATGGATTTATGTGCACAGAGTCATTTAACGTATTCAGCTTAAAATGAAGTTTCTATGTGCAAGATTTTCATCACTGAAGATAACTCGTTTATCAGCACATAGTTTATACTTTTGCAAGTCACTTCTTGCGTACAAAAGTGAGGCCAAAATCCCTTTTAAACAGGAATTTAAAACAGACTGAAGTCTGGTCACTTTTGTTTATTTACTTATTTATTAAGTACAGTACAGTTTTTTTTAAATATGAAGAATAAAGTCATTCTATGGCATTTTACAAGTGTTTATGGGAGCAAATCATTTTTTTAAATAGTAAAGGATCCTATAGCTGAAGAATGGTTAGGATTAGCACTGTTTTATATGACAGCCACTTCAAATCAGTTAACAGTTACTATCACCTTAGTATCGTACATAGATAGTGTTCAGTTTTATTTTGACTAACTTTTGTTTCCTCATTGCATAATTGTTAACTATAATAATTTTTTTTTTTAAGCTATTCAAGTCACAAACTTTAAAGCTGATGCCCTAATATGAGTTTAAAATATAAATTAAGTATAAATAATGTTGAATTTTAACAACATACTTATCAAAATAAAATCTCCAGCAAACTTCAATTATTTTATTTTGCTATGTAGAACAACTATTTAAAAAAATTCTACTTTAGGTTCAGCCTGCACACTGCAAAAAGTAAAAAGACTCTTGTTTCAATAAAAATACTTTATACTCTTATTAGGTAGGTTTTCAACAGCAAAATTATCTTAATTTAGAATTTTTTTCCTTAAAATAAGATGTTTTTTTTTACCCTATTGACAAATGTTTTTGCCTTTTCAAATAGATTTTTTTTTACTTATTGCTGGCGGAGCTGTTTTTGCAGTGCATGTGTGTCTGTGCTCAGTTCTATGTTTGTATGTATTGCATCAGGAGCTCACATCCTTGCACCCGATGCAGCAGCTGGTCCTGATGCCGCCCACTCACCTGTCGTCGACCCCACCCTTCCTGCTTTCCCAGAGTCCCACCAGCCATCAAGGTAAAACATAAAAAAAAACAATAAACAAGGTTTTCCTTGGCTTTTTAATAATTTTGATTTACATAAACTGTCCTATTTATGTGGTTGACCTGCATCAATCAGAATTTAATTGCCCGTTTCCTCCCATTCGAAACTTTTGGGCGTCAAAATGTTTACAAGGAACTGTTTCCTCTAGCTGAGGAACATCTCTAAATTGGGGCTTCTGGTCTCCAGGCTAGAACTTCAAATTAATATTCAACCTTGGATGACTGCGCAGGTCGGTTTAACTGCTTAAGTCAAAGCACGTCTGCTGCCTCCAGGCTTGAATCATGACCCAGCAGAAGTGCACACATCCTTGCAAGTCTAGCTGCACCCCACTGAGTCTCATTCGTTTTAGAGTCCATCCAAAATTTCAAGTGGTGGCACTCAAATAGTGGAGGGCTCCTCGTTTAGTTCCAGCTCTCCAATGACACAATTGAGGGTTTTAAAACACAACAAGATCTTTTTACTTCATCTTTTAGATAATGCAAGCTTTTATTTTGATGAAGTTTTATAGTTTTATGCATATTTTATTTTTATGTAATTTTATTTCTTATTTTATTCCAGTTTTGATTTGGAAAAAGGTTTACTCATTTTTTTAGCACAAATACCGATTAATCCATGAAAGTAGGCATATAGCATCCAGATTTGGCCCAAAGTGACACGTCTGCACATTTTCACGGTTGATCCATGATTCTGTCCATCATTTCCTGAAGATCCTGCTGTTTTCTCATGCAGCTCTCCTGCAGCAGAACCTGCTCTCTCTTCCAAGTCCGGGTCAGAGCAGTCTTCTTCAGCATCAGTCGGGCCTGGCTCTGACTCCTCAGGTAAGGGGCAAAAAATGTTTCAATTCTAAAGAGGCAGTAACGGTTTTGTCACGAAAACATGTAACTATTGTTGAACACAGGGACAGTTTTTAGAGGAAATAAACCAAATTATCTCCCTTTGCTGAGTCTGATCAGCAGACAAAGGCAGGAAGCTGCTGGTGAATTCAGACTCTCTGGTGTTTCCTGTAGCTGTTAGATGGTTTCGGAAAATCATCAAACATCCAGATATTTATGGCATGGATACAATCAGCTATATTATATTACAAACATTGAGACAAAAACTCTTTTTCAAAAGTGTTTTATTTAAAAAAAAATTGATTTACCTGCTTTATTTTGAAGGCCCTCAGACCAAAATTTCTTGCAAACTTGATACAAGAATTTTCCACTATTTTATCAACACTAATTTGAACTGTTGCACACTGCAGAACATGAATCTTTAGACCCTTTTTTTAAAAAAAGTATCTTATTTTCTGTCTGGCAAGAAAAAAAAAGTCAAAAGATGGTTAATAAACATTTCTAAGTTACAATAATCTTAAATCTTTTAGTCCAACCTTGCTGAGGCTTCTCAGGTGAACTTATCAGTTTCTCCTCGAGGTACCGAGTTCTAAAAGGACGAGAATAATTATTTTCTATCTGTGGTCCGAAGCTTTAGAACGATAAATATTAGACAAGCATCTTCACCATACTTTTTTAAATCTCAATTCAAGACTAATTTTTATGGCCAAACATTTTGTCAAACATGAGATTTTGCTCTTTTGTTATTGTTGAATGTTTCAAGTTTCTTTTACTTTGTTTTTATTCACTCATTTATAAAATGTGTTTTTTGATGTATAGTGCTTTGTTCCATTTTTTATTGCATTATGGCCTTTTATAAATAAAGATGATTATGTTTTTCTTAAACATTTTTCCATTTTTCTTATCAACAGATTTTTCTTGCTTATTGAAAGAATTTTTATTTTAATAATTTGTGACTTTTTCCGGGTGACCTCTTTTTGCAGTGTAAACAAATATTTTTTTAATCTTCAAAAATAAAACAAAGTTAATAATTAGAAGTTCAAAATATATTTTTGAAATGTTAAAGCCAGAGTAAAATTTATTTTTTAGCAAGCGATCACAACTGTCAGTATTCTAAAAGTTTCAGACTTCAGATTTAAAATTATATTTTTCAGATCACTTCTGCATCTTTTTTGAGCTATAATAGTATACAAGTTGGGTAGAACTTTTGACAATACTGAAATGTCCATAACTGCTATCAATTACCTTCTAAGTCATATTATTTCACATTAAAAGAAGAATTCCAGTTCTGCATCGCCTGAAGTTGAAGATGTTTCTTCTGATCCAGGCTATGAGTCGTTCTGGTCTAGGAGGACCTTCCATGGAGAACCACATGGACATGGCTCACCTGCAGATACCCAAACACCTGTCGGTGCAGACGCAGGACGAACCCAGCGATCTGGAGGAGCTGGAGCAGTTTGCCAAAGCGTTCAAACAAAGACGCATCAAGCTGGGATTCACTCAGGTAAAAAAAAAAGAACAATAACAAGAAACTTCTTCAACCCTGCAGCATCCAAGAGAAAAATTTCATCTGAGCTTCTTTCAAAATAAAATGTTGTAAATTAGTTTGATCATTTCAGGTATGGAATCAGTTACAAGGGCCAAAAAAAATTGAAACGGAAAAAAAAAACCTAAAACAATAATTGAATGAAAAACAATTTGATCATGTGGGTTCTCCAGAGTCAAAAGTGTAACATTTTGAATCTGTTTGCACTTTTTAATTTACTCTAGACTTTAAAAAAAACTAAAGATCTAAAGGTCTTCAAAAATAACTTTACAAATGTCATCTGTTTTGGAGAAACTTTGTGCAAGAGTTTGTTTTTTGTTCATAGGGAGATGTTGGCCTCGCCATGGGGAAACTGTATGGGAATGACTTCAGCCAGACGACAATCTCTCGGTTTGAAGCTCTCAATCTCAGCTTCAAAAACATGTGCAAGCTCAAACCTCTGCTGGAGAAGTGGCTGAGTGATGCAGGTAAAAACACAAGTTATTATAAGTTATCATTTTTATTGGAATGCACCACTAAAGCATAACAAATTAAATGCAAATACACTATTTTTTTTTCATAAATTGCATTTAGTTTTACATCTAATCCAATGTTAGATATTAATCATGTTATGATTGAATTCTGAGACCATGCTGTTCTGAATTTACTACTTACCTCATGCTGAAAAAATAAAAATCAATAATTTTTTTTTTTTGTAATTTACTATTTATTTTTATTTTTTTGTTCCCCTTTAGGTGTTGTCTCTCACCTTAGTTTATTTTAAAATTATGACTTTATTTTTATTTATTATTATTATTACTATTAATAGTATCTCTTTATTTTTATTATTTTGAGAAGTTGTGACATATTATCATTTGTTGAAAACTGTATAACAAGGTTGAAAAAAAAAAAAAATAGAAAATTAATTGAATTTTGGATGTTTTAGTCTTCATTATGCAACACGTCAGGAGTTTCTTTGATTTTTGAAACAGAGAACTCCCCGTCCGACTCCATGACGAGCTCAAGCTCCCTGCCGCCCCTGATGGAAGGCTACGGGCGCAAACGAAAAAAGAGGACAAGCATTGAAACCAACATAAAGATGACTCTGGAGAAACGTTTCCATGATGTAAGATTCTAAAAATCTCCAGTTCATGATGGAAGAGTCAGTTGCTTTCAAATGTTCAGGTTCTCAAAGATTCAAAGCAACAAACTGATTTATTTCAATTATGTATAGAAACTGGAAGTAGGGGGCTAATTCTGGGAATTTGGGTCCGATATCAAGTAATTACAGGGCTAGTGTTTTCGATACCGATACCAATACTTTTTCCTTGAAATGTTTGATAATAGAATAATTCCAGAGACACACATTTTTTTAATCAAGTGTTTAATAAAACACAGGACAGAGACTTTTGGCAAATAAAAATGATATTTAACTAATTACAACAACCTGAACTGAACAAGAATATTAATAATGGCATAATACAATAACAACAAGAAGAAGCCAGTAACTGGTGCAACATTTGAAAAAAAAAAACTACAATGTGACAAAAAAGTAAGCTTAACAGAACCACAAACAAAAATATATATATATTTCAAATAAAGGCAGTTAAAGAATTTCAATCACTAGAGGGAAAAGTTAACAAAAACAACCCTTTAATAAAATATTAAAAGCACAACAATAAATTCCTGACATCTTTGATTAAAAGTATCGATCTCATCACGATAGTATCAATATTTTGTCTTGGTATCAATACTATCTACACTCAGATACCCCTAACACAGTGTTTCTCAATTATTTTCTCTCACGCGCCCCCTATGAAGAGCTTATTCTTTCGCGCCCCCCCCCCAATAACTTTCTGCTGCAAATATCATTGGTATCATTGGTTAATTTGATCAAGTTAAACAGATATCTCTTCAAAATATTGTACCTTTATTATCATTGAAGGATATTTAAAAAAACAACTTCTAAATAATCTGTTTTATTGATTTTTCTTTCTGTCTTTTTTTTATTTTTTTGAATACTTCCAAACTTTCAGACAAAGTAAAAACAATCTTTCCTTTTTTTCCCTCCACAATAGTGATGTGAATTCTGGCTTTTCTCAGAGATTCAGTTCTTTTGCATTGGTTCACTGAAAACAGCGGCTCTTTCAGCTACCAAGTGTCTTTTAAGGTTTTTTTTCCTTTATTTAATTTATTAACAACTACTATGTAGGATTATGCACAAAATCCATAACTAATGTAAACTTGCTTTTATTCATATAAAGTGTATATTATATATATGCTGTTATTTATCCCTCCCAGATAAAATGTACAAAATA
The DNA here is from genome assembly GCA_003999625.1 of Oryzias javanicus. Taxonomy (NCBI): domain Eukaryota; kingdom Metazoa; phylum Chordata; class Actinopteri; order Beloniformes; family Adrianichthyidae; genus Oryzias; species Oryzias javanicus. Next base: position 32,750,412 of record CM012450.1, on the reverse strand, counting down.
AATGAAAAAGGAATAGTTATTAATAATTCAGTTTTTAACTCTTCATATCTTAAGCTTTTTTTTCTTTCATTTTAAACATATTTGAAGTGAAAAACACAAAACTCTGCAACCACAATCCAAAATACAAAAGTGTGCAAAACCAACAAATAAAGACTTTTATCAAAATAACATTAAGAAAGACAAATGGTGACCAATTGAGAAACACTGCCCTAACAGAAACAGAAATTCAGCTTCTACTGATATAAAAGTGTTTAAAGGGGCCATACCATGATTTTCTTAAGCCTTTCAGAGTTGACTTATATCCATATCATATATTACCTTCGGAACAGTAAAAAAAACAAATTATTTATGAAATTTTTTTTTTTTTGCTGATCACCGCTAGCTCAATGGATAAATTGAGTGTTTTGTTAGACTGGGGATGGTGCTGGCAGAGCAGACTCTTCCTGGAGGGGGCAGTTGGCATCATGCTTACGTCAGCACGTTTCCACCCGCTCGTTTTCGTGGGAGGGGCTGTTGCAGACAGCACGGGTTTTTAGAGGATGACTCTTAAATGCATGAACGGATCAAAATACCGCTCTGGGGTTCTTTATAGTGAGGAATGAACAGTAAAATGCATTTAAAACCTTGAAAAATATAATTTTCATGGTAGGGCCCCTTTAAACCTTAAAGAACTAATAAAACACTTTTTCCAGATGCAAATTATTCTGCAACACTGCCCTCCAGAGGAGATACTTCTCACTTGCAGATAAAACTAACCAACATTCGTCTAAAATAATCCTGATTTGTCCTTCATGGATCAATGAAGTATTTTAAAATTAAAACTTGAATAAATATCTGCTAAACGCTGCTTTAGCATAATGCTCATACTTTATTTACTTCTTGTTAAAATCCTGGTTTTTGACAATATTTCAATATACCTTTGTCTGTATTAGATTTAAAATGTCATGCAGAGATTGTGCAACTTCTAACCACACAGCAAAAGAAGTAAACTTTGTATATATAGAAAGAAAAATAGAGGACAGAATTGTTTGTTAGGACATTTATTCAGACAAAAAATAAACTTTTTCTTATTGTTTAGACCATTTTAAAATACTTTAAGACTTGGAAAAATGTAGCAAACAAAATTACAGAAAAATTATAGAAAAATAAGAACTTTAAATAATAATTAGTTTTTCAGTTCATTTTTTTTTTTTTTTTTTTACAGCTAATACGACGTACATGGTTACCTTATGAGAAATAATAATTTTTGTTTTTTCTTTGTGTGTCGTACAAAGAAAAAAGAAATATGTCAGCTGTTAATATTATAAAATAGAGCTGAAATCTTTTCTTTTTGTTGTCTTAGAACCCCAAACCCAACTCAGAGGAGATAAGTCTGATCTCCGAGCAGCTGTCCATGGAGAAGGAGGTGGTCCGGGTCTGGTTCTGTAACCGCCGTCAAAAGGAGAAGAGGATCTACTGTCCTGTGGCGACCATCCCGGTCAAGTCTCACAGCTACAACTCCAGGATGGTGAGGATCGCGGGGTCATTTAACCATTTAGTCTTTAAAGGTTATTCTTGAAGTTTATAAAATCTTTTATTCAATAATTGTATTATTTTTGGATCAACACTAATAAATGTAAATGCTAATTACTAAGTAATTATGTTTATTAATGTACATTAAGTAATTTATCAGTTTGGAGGCACATTAAATATATTATAGTTATTCTGTTTCTGAAATAGATTAACCCCTTCATACCATATGATCCTAAATTTTGATGTACCCTTCAGTCCAGGATTGCACTCAATTAGCATCACCTTAAAAGGATAAAACCACTTAAAAAAATGTTTTTATAAACATAATTAAATACATGCATGAAGGAATTAAAGGTATAGAAACATTTTTGAAAATAGTGTTTTTCAGTTCTAACATTTTGACTCTATCCCAGGCTGCAACATCCCGATCCTTCAGTCCTCTGGCCTCAGGAGGAGGTAAATGCTTTCCAAATGAAAACTATGAAGAAACCTGTCTTAAAGTCTAATGTTTCAACTTATATTTTATGTTTACACTTTTTTACTTCCATCTTTCAGTGTCGTCAAATTCCTCCCCAAACAGCGGCAGCCGTGAACCTTCTCCTAACGGTCTTTCCACAGCTTCTATCACTTCTCAGGTCAACCCAGCTTCCTACAGCTCACCGGGGTAAGAACTAACCCAAACTTTATGACCCGTGGGCCACAAAATGGTCTAAAATTTGACTGAAGGTGGAGTGACTTGGTGATCCGCATCAAAAGAAAAAGAAATAACATGAAATCTGGATGCTTTCATTTTGATTGAAAACTAATTTTAAATAGAAAATTTGGAGTTTTAATCCTAAAAATTAGGATTTTTGTTCTCATTTTAGTGCCAATCGCACCAATATCCATCAGAGAAAAAGTAGCTTAGAGAAATGCTGCGTTTATGTGGTGTTTTAATGTTAATAAAAATGCCTGTTCGACTTTAAAAAACACACAAACTTCAGAGAATCAATAAATCTTCCATCACCACATGAATGCAGGATAACTTTCTATTTGTAGAGCACCACCTATAGGGAGACACCAGAATTACAGAGAAAAACAAAGGATTTAACAGTTTATCTCTAGTTTGTCCACCACTGAAAGAATTATCTTTGTGTATTTTTGTTGTACAATTTTTGTTTGCTTGACCTGTCTTGTGTCTGTTTAGGTCCTGGTACCGCACATGGAATTCCGCTGCATACCATCACTGATTAACATGAACTGCATTGGGTTTGGCTCTTTGAGGATTAGTTCAGCGGGGATGAGGATTTTAGAACGATTCTCCTTTTTTTGAACGAGTTTTTTTGTTTTCAGCCACAAAGCTGAGAGGGAGACGCACCGACGGCACGAAAAGGGCTCCACATCACAGCTGACCACACCACTCAGGTCTTCACTGCACCGACTCCATTCATCAGTCTGGGACCTTTCCTGTTTTGCAAAGATGGAGAACGCACATACAAAGAAAGTTGGGTGTTTCCTTGTTTATTAATAAATAGGGACCAAATTTCATGAAGTTCATATTTTTGTTGTTATAAGTCTGTATACTTTAGGATTTATCAAAATGGTCTTGCAAACTAATATTCCAAAAATGTTATTTATAAGGCTGAACAAAACACATCATTTCAGGAGCAAGAATACACTTTCAGGGGAAGGAATCAACTTTGAAACCCAGAGAAATTCACAGAAACTCTCTATTTCGATCATTTTTGTGATAAATATGAGGTTGTTCATTTAGCATTTCAAGCTGGGCTGATGTTAAGACTCTAATCTGACAGAGATGCTGTTGCTAGCCTGTAAAAAAAAAAACCAAAAATCGAATTTTGTTAATTATTACAACCAAAAATGGTCCAATTTTAAATTATTTGTCAATTTTCAATTGTTTTTCTTATTTCAATGATTTTTCACTTTAGCTTAGTTTTTGTCAAATACATAAATGTACAAATATTTGTTTTATTGTTATTTGTTTACCTCATTTAAAAGTTTTGACAGTGTGGATTTAAAAATGTCTGAACTTTTGAGAAGTAAAACCACACAAGTAAGGCAGGTTTTGGTTCTACTTTGTGTCACTTTTTACTACGGTAATATGTCCGTCTGTTCTCTTTATTCTGGGCTTCAGTAACCTAATTTTCATAGGTAACATGCAGTATGTTAATGCTAATTTTCCATTCTTTTAGGTCACATGATGTCTGGACATTTGAACTCATCCTGTATATTTTTTATTCTGCAATTTGAGCTGGAGCGGATTAAACTCTTTAGTTAGAATTACATTTACTGTATCAAACCGGATTAATTTAATGTTGGAAATTAGGCATTGTTAATGGTGTAAAATCATTTTTATGGATTGTTTATGTAAATTTGGAGTTCTGAAAGTCTAAATTTTTCCTGACTGCCTGTTAGATTTTCTATTTACGCTTTATTTTCATCCTAAAACGCTCAATTCGAGTTAAATAAAAGTAAACTAAAGTGTATTGAATTCAAGGCAATCAATTTTAAGCTAAAATAGCATTTTAAAAGTGATTAAATTCAATTACAAGCATTGTTATATTATCTATTTTTTAAATAGTAGTTAAATTGAAAACAATTAAAGAGATTAGACTGTTCATCTGGAAATATAATCACTTATTTCAGTTAGTAGATTATGTAAAAAACTTCAAACTCTTAAAAAACAAAAAACACAAAGTTTGGAATTTGTTTTTATTATTTGAATTGAGGGTGAGGAGTTTGTCTAAATGTGCTCAGTTATGGATGAGTATTTAAAATAATAATCTTTTTTTTTTCTTTTTAAAAATCTCTTATCTTTAAATAAAGACCTCCACACTTTGCAAAAATTGTCAGATTTCTGCTGTTCCACTGTGAGTTCTTAAAGAAATATCCTTTCATGTGTGTAAAACATTACTGTAATACTTACTACTTTAACTTTTTATTGCACCATTTTGTTTAAAAAAAAAAGTTATAATCCACATTTCTGTCTCAAATTAAATGTCCAATATTTTCTTGACTATTTAAATAATTATAAAAAACAAGTTTAATACCTTTGATTAAATTAATTTTTGCCAAAATTCAACCTATCAATTCCTTTTTAGAAAATTTCCAAAATACATGTGCAAATAAGCACTAAAGGTGATGCAAGAAGGGAGCTGGAAAATACAAAACCAAACCTTTAATTTAAAGCAAATTTAAGAATTATGTTTGTTTTCTATTAAACATTTCTTTTAATCCATATTTAAATTTCTTTATGAAGTCTGTATCTTATCAGTTGACTGTTTTGTGACCCAATTTTTGAGTGATAATTGTATATTTCATGATGTTTTTGCCAAAATGTAAAGATCTGTTAAATAAAAACAGTGACCTTAAATGCAAAATGGTGATATTTTCCTGTTACAAAGGGATTTTTTTAATTAAATAACTTAAGAATATTCATGAAATTGAATCCTTTATCTCTATGAAAACATTTTCATACTGATTATTATATTACGGTCCTTAGATGAGTTCCTGAAATCATTAGGACAGTAGTTATGAGAAAGTTTTAAATTAAAATTTCAATCAATTAGCCCCCCCCCCCCCTCCCCCTTCAAAATGTATTTTTGTCCTGTATAAAATTAAAAGCAGCACCTGTTAAAAAGCTTCTGAATAATAATAATTTGTTACATTTGAAAGTGCCTTCTTCTGTGTTTTCCATACATCTAATAGAGATATTCACAGACAACGTTCCTTACACCATCATCCTAAATGCATTGGCTGGTAGCTCCTCCCACGTGCGCCCGAAGTGTCAAACTCAGGAACACATTTTTTGGCAGGCGACGACCAGCGAATTTGTCCCGCGACAAAAGAGAGCCGGGATGCGCAAATTCGTAGCCCAAATTGCATTTGGTATGAAAGCACATTTACAGCATAAAACTATCAAATTTGGAGAGGACAAATTTGAGAACCTCTGTCTTATTGCCCCTGAGTTGGGGGGAATTTAATGTTTTTAACTTAAAATAAAAAGGATGATTTATGGAGTAGTTGAAAAGTCAAAAAACTTTGTGAATCATTCATTTTAATTGAATCATAAAAATATAAATTTTAAAATTGAACTTAAATTATGCAACTTCAGTCATTTTTAACAAACAACATCCGTGTTGTCTGGAGCCCTGGGATGAGCGGTGTTTATTCATTTATTAATGTTTAGAAGGTAATAAAAACTCACAGGAGGTTGAAAACTTTTATTTATTTTTTTGTTCATTTTTCAGTCAACAAGTGATTCGTTTTGCCTTCCAGAGACGTCAAAATGGCTGTTAAAACGTTTCATGAACAATCTCCTTATTTGTCGGCTTAGAAAACAAAGACAACATTCCCCTTTTGAGGGGGGATTGTAGATTTTCTCATCTTTCCTGTTATTTTATCCAACAGTGAAATGTCCAAACCTCACCAGAAAATGTCTGAAAATAAAACTTTCATAGAAAGATTAAAGCACTTTGAAGAAAGCGGTCACAGCAGTCTTTCTTCAGGTGGACTTCCAGCAGAAAATAAGAATCAGAAAAAAGCTTCTTTTTTTTTTCCTTTACACATTGCAACATACATTTACAGAAAAAAATAAAACCTGCAATTAAAATCACATATTTACATGTTATTGATAAAAAAAAAAACATTAAGATGGGGTGTAAAGCAGTAAAAAAAAGAAGGATTTTAGTCTTTAGAAAAAGACACGGTTCTGTTTTACAGTGAGAAGGCTTCCGTTGACAGAGTAGTGCCTAGAATTTTGTGTTTCCACTCAGAAGAGATCCATTTTGTTGCTGCTTCTTTCCATTTTTTGCTCAATTTCAAATGTCTTTGATCCTACAATAAACCAGTACAAAAAAACATTGTAAGCAGAAATATTTCAGACAAGAATTTGGTCAGAAATAATCTATATGTTTTGTTTAAAATAGGTACTTTGTAAAGTTTGCTCAAATATTTAATGTTAATTTTTTTTCATTTTGAAATTATGACATTCAAAAAGACCTGATAGCGCAATATTAGTCTATTTAGCTCTGGTTTATGGGGTCATATAAGGATCAGCTTGAAGTGAATAAATAACCAGATTTTAAATTTGAAAAGGTAAGTCTTAAATAAAATAGAGCCATTGAAAACAGTTTCAACTGGAAAGTAAGCTTGAAAAAAACAGGAAATTATAATACATTAAAGAAATAATAAAAACTTGAAAAAACAACAGACCTAAAACTGTTACCACAGGGAAAACTGATTTGGATCACCTGCAATTTTGCATTGACAAAATTTGGTTTTGGTCTGTTTTCACATTTCTCTTTGCTTTCAGTTCTTAGTTTACAGTTTCAATTCAGACTTTCAGGTTTTTTTTTTATTTATTTATATGGATGTGGGGCTTTGAGCTCATTGGCTACCGGGACATGATTGATTGACATCAGGTAGTAGAGGTTATGTTGATGTCCTTTCTGCTCCAAAACAGCATCTGTTGCTCATTGTTCTTCTGATCTACCAAACTCTGGGAGAGCGTTTTCACTGCTGTATGCCACATCAGGCTCAACTCAGGAAAAAAAGTCAGAATTGAAACTTAAATTAAAGCAAAGAATAAAACAAAAGTTAAAAAACAAAAAAAAAAAAAACAATTACTTGGTAACAATAAGGATGGTTTATTTATATTCAGTATTTTCAGTATTTCTCCAATTTCTTCTTTTTTTTCTATATTTGTTTACTTTTTTTTCCCATTAAAGCTTCAAATATAATATATATTTTAAAATTTGTTGTCACTCTTTTAAAAAAGATAAAAAAATATATAGGTGGACTAGGACTTTAGGCTGATCCTGACTTGACCCCATGACCATTCTGTTTTCTAACACAGACAAAGAAAAAAGGATTAAATCAAAGTTAAATTGAAAATGAAGCTGTTGTCGTCATGGTAACACTCACCCTCTGGCTCGGGAGCTGCGTCCGCACCAGCCCCGAACCTCTTTGTAGACGAGTCTGGTCAAGAACTGGGAAAAAAAAAAACCAGAAGATTATTTGTAGAGTCAAGCTTGTGCAGCGGCAGAAACGTTGGTTTACAAGTAAAGAGGATTCTGACTAGACAGGCCAGGACGTCGGCAGTGATGAGCATGTAGAAGACGTTGTTCCAGCCGGTGGGAGAGATTAAACCAGCGAGCAGAGGACCTAACGCGGCGCCTGCAGAGTTCACCACAACAGCAGGCCGTTAATTTAAACGCATTCAAATGAAATCCGATTCAAACTCTCTCCGTGTACCTATTGATCCGGTCCCATCGATGATGGCGGTCACGGTTGATAACGCTCTGGAGTTCCCTCTCAGACTCTCGTGTGTTCCCTGTCACGCAAAAACACCGTCAGGATGAAGCTCCGTAAAGTGACCCAAAGGTTTCTACTGAAAGTCTCACCAGATCTGCAGACACAGCCGTGGTTATGAGGGCGTACGGTCCATTCACCAGGCCTCCGCACACCAGCAGCATCCCTACAAAGACCGAACACTTCAGTCTCAAACTGTTGAGAGGCTGAACCATTACATCTCTGAGAGAGGTCTGAGTTCTGGGTTCAGACTGGTTTCCACAGTCCATATGCTGTATCTGTGTGAAAATGTCTTGTTCTTCTTATGAAGCATGAAGCAAACGTGTGATCAAACAGGTCGATAAGTCATCTGCTGAGCACCGCCTTATCTCACGGTCAATTCCAGATATCTAAAGCACACACTTCTATCACGGCTGTGTTCTGCAGCCAAAGTGTCTCTGATTTTTTTTTTTTTTAGCTGAAGTTCATAAAATCAAAACATTTTTGCTTTTGTTTATATTAAATATAATCTTCATTTTAAAAAAAATAATTTCATTGATTTTTGTTTTGAAATCAAAGATTTGAATCTGTCAATAGCAACCTGTGATCTGAATGATCATTTCTAACATATAAAAAAGGTTAAAAATAAAAGTTTTACCTATTGTTGTTCCAAGATTTCTTTGTCCAATGGAATTGTAGAGGAAAAGCTGGAGCAAAAACAAAAAATGACATTTACACGTCCGACACAGACAAACATCTACCAGCTAAATAACACATTCACTGTTGTGTGTTTTCCTCTCACAAAAAACGATCATCTTTCTCTTATTACTTTTGTTTATTTTAGATCAGTTAAGAAGTAGGCCCAGCATGACATTTAAAAATCAAGCAAGAGTTTCCAACCAACTTTAATCCATTTACCGTTTTTATCTAGACTTTTCAGTGATCTAATGAGAGGACGCTCACCATGGGAGCAGCAGCAATGAGCATGACGCAGCAGGTGGACGCTCTTCCACCTGTGTAGTCTGACACCAGGCCGGCGAAGATTCCTCCTGTTGAGCAGAAAAAGACCAGAAAGAAGCTCAGTACATCTAATTATTTTTGTCTGGTCATGAAAGTTTAATTTTGTTTGACAAGGACCATGTACAGATGCATTCGTCAAAGAAATTTTACATTTTTAAATTTCCATCTACAGTCCTCAAGATAAATGAATACAAGAATTGACAACATGAAGGCATAAAACATTGCAATTACACAAAAGCTTTCATAGTAAAAAAAAAAAAAAAAACTTTTACACATTTTAGTCTTTAAAATACTACATATTTAATATTGCTGACAAATTCGCTTTGTTTAAAAAGAAAATAATTTCCTTTCAATGCTAATTTTTCTTATGTTTTTGAATAACTTTTAGTGTGTTGGCAACTTATACCACTCAGTTTGAAAGAAAATGCTGATTGGTCTACAGCAGTCCTTTAAGATATATTGGCTATTAGATGTGAAACCCACTAAAGTTATTTTTTATTTTTTTTAAGTACTGTAAGAAAACTCTCAAAGCTATTTAGGCATATTATGAGTATCCCCCCCCAAAAAAAAGTTATTTTGAGGAATAACTCTGAGAACTAGCTATGAAGAACTTTTTTATTTGGTGAAAACTGATTTATTTCAGCTTCCAAACTGTATTCATAAACCTCAAATAAAATAGTATACTTAATAGCGGTTTCAAAAACTCAATTTGGCAGCTAATGTATTTAATGAATTAAATGTGCCATGTGTGTTTATTGCATGCATTAAGTGTAAATATGTCTGTTGAAGATTAAAAGCAATTACAATGACAAGAATATAACATTGTTTTTTTTTTTTTAAACTAATTTAAGAATTATTTTCTTAAATAAATTTGATATATCGTATGTATTTATTTATTTTTATCGTCTTTTTCCTTTGTTTTTATTGCTTGAAATCCATCAATCAACCAATGAATCAAAAAAAGACAGAATTTTAGACGTTTAAGTTTTGATTATCCTGATTTCTAAATGTCAGGAGTTCCCAGTGATTCTAAAAATATGTATATCTTGTTTACCTCAGTTGATCATGAAGAGGCGGGCTAAACTGTCAAAAGCTAAACTACCAAAAACATGTTTTAAACTAAACTAAAAGTTTTCCTTCATCCCACCCCCTTTTCAAACAGTCGCTTGAAAACACTTGTTCAGATTCAAAGGTTTGACACAGAAAGCCTACCCAGAATTCCTCCTACATCAAATAATGTCGACATATCTCCAGCTTGTTTCGCCTCAAAATGTGCTGGAAAAAAGAAGAAACATAATTATTGCTTTTTAAATAAAACTAAAAGGTGGGAAGGAAGAGCTTTAGTGAGAAAATTACTGACCAACATTGGAGATATAGAGAGGAAGCCAGTAAAGAAACGTGTAGCTGACCAGTTTAGCAAACAGCAGACAAAGGGAGAACTCCACCACTCCCTTTGGAAGACAACACAAAAGTCATTAGAGACGGGGCTGTTGGGAGGGGGGGGGGTCAGTCAATACAAAGAGCAACAATTAAAACAGAAAGTTTAAAGTTACAAGTCTGTGCAGATGCTTCAACGTTTCTACTTTTTAACTTCAAAAGCTGATTGGTTCACTTTTATTTGTCGATTTTTAAAATGTCACAAGGAAGCAGCTTTGCTTCATTGCAGAACAAAATACAGCAAGACTTTTGCACCACAGCAGCCTTTAGGTGAAACTTCCATTAGCTTTTCTCCAACACAAATATGTACAAAATGTTCCATGTTTTTTTTTTATGTGTTCTGCATTGTCAATCAATCTCTATATAAATCTTTGACCACAATCAGATCTTTTGTGTTCATTCAATAATATCCGACTTATTTCACCATTAAAGTTTAAACTTTGAGAATTTAAATATAAGAAAATGTTTGAAAATATTGATGTCTGTGTGAGACAAGTGTATAAAAATCTACAAAAGTTGTAAAAAAAAAAGTAAATTTGACTATTTTGCTTTGTGGATTTGACCTACCATTAGTTATTTTTGGATCATAACTCCCATGATAAACGAGGGAATACTTTTTACTTATAAAGATTTTTTGTAAATATGCTTGTTGACTACTGAATGTTTTTTACTTTAAATGTGAATGTAATGAACTGGTATTTCTTTACTGATTAGAGCATTAACATAGAGTAGAATAGGACAGAAGAAATTTAAAAAAAATAATAATGAAGAAAAAAAAAAATGTAATCAGTTGTGATCTTAAGGAAAGAATTGTTCACAAAAAGTAATCTCAAATATAAACTTTGAAAAATGTTCACAATAAATTTGACATTATGAGTATTTTTGGAACAAATTTTTTTCAACCTGTTATTCTTCATGTAACCACTAGATGGAGTCAAAGATGTCTTTTTTTTTATCTCTGTTTCCTGGACTTTTAAATCAATATTTCAGTGATACAGAAGGTGATCAGTGCATTACATTTAAAGTTTTATTGACAGCTTAAAAGCAATTATTTCCACTCACAGGTATGCAGAGCGCTCCAGTGAAACTTATAGCCTCTGTGTGATCGTGCACAGTAACCGGAGACTCTGCGGAGACGCCGCCGTTGATGGTCGGGTTGCCGTTTGGTACATTCTGCAGCAGAGGCTCAGTCTCCTCGTTCTCCTTCTCACTCTGACACACAAAGACCAATGTGTTCTTGAGCAATGTTGTTGTGAGTCAATCCAAATCAATGGTGTTCAGTTAAAACTCACATGATGCTGAGGAGGACTACAGTTCACATCTTCAGGTTCTGGACAGGAGACAGTACAACATGGAGTATTTAATTGAACGCATAAAACACAACATGGAAATGTGACAGCCATACATTTGCTTGGATAAAAACTGACTTTCAACAAGGAAGAAGAAGCACAGGATTCCTGTGAAAGCGATGATGAGTCCAGGGACGATGAAGGACATTCCCCACGCGGAGGAGACAAAGGCTCCTGCGATGAGAGACCCCAAAATGTTTCCCACGGAGGTGTGAGAGTTCCACACGCCCATGATGAACCCCCGCCTGACGGAGAAAAAAAAGAAAAAAAAAAAAGCTTCTGTGAAACCTTAATGAATCCACAAAGTTTCATCAAAAGCTCCTGGTTTTCTGCTTTCTGAACAGTTTTGTTCAAACTTTCCATGAAAATATGTTTGCCATTTCATGAGATGCTAACCTAAACTGTTGAGGACTTATGTTGTTTGCTGGTCGGAGACAAAAACTGTGACATCTATTATCATTATTAGAAACTTCAGTTCAACTTCATGTTCTTGTGGCCTTTTTCTCATGATGAAGAGCATATAAAAGATATAATCAAAATTACATTTCTGAGGATTTCTTGATTCAAATCATTGTGAATCAGGAGCAGACAAAAAATGCTGTTTTGAAGGCGCTATAATCAGCAGGACACAAGCTCCTTGCTCCGCCCCATTGTCGACAAAGAGATCTTTTTTTCCCTCATCTGAGCTGGCATCTGGCTCAAAAAGTAAAGCTGGATAGCTCCAATATTATTCGCCTTTTTTTTGTGCTGGTTATGTTTGGTTAAGGGTGTGAGGGGCTGTAAGCTAGCAGAGGAGAGTGTAAAAAGATGGATGATGGGTAATGGGAATGGACTCACTTGGCGTCAACAGTTCCACCCACAATTTAGAGGTGAGTTTATAATAAACTTTTGCTGCTCCGCTGATACTATGTCCTAGAAAATGATTGGATTTGGGGTTAAAATCCGTATTAAAAGACCACTAGGGTGATTTTACAAAAGATCAAAAGATGATTTGAGTTGGACATTTTTTTTTGTTTTTCTAGCTATTAAAAAGTGCCGAACAAACTTTAACTAGTTTTTACAGATGTGCATTTTTATCAATGAATGCCAGCATCTTGTTAAAGGCTTCAGGTGAGCAGAACTGATCAGGGAGAAACGAGGAAACTCACTCCATCCAGATGAATAAATAAAATAAAATGCTCGTTAACGTACACCACCCAATGCCACAGAACAAGCAAGAGAACTTCATGTAGATCATGATGTTCACAGTTTAATTTCCCCTTCATTTAAAAAAAGAGAAAAAAAAATACAATTAACACCCAGTTAAGGAACAAAAAGAGCACAGATTTCTGCAGTTAGTTAGAAATCATTAAAGGTGCTGGTGGACATAGTGATGACCTTTGGATGGTCAGATGAATCAATTAAATGACAAAACCATGCATCTACAGTTTAGACTATTTAATATATTAACCATTTGAATTAGATAAATATATTCACACATTTTGCTGAAACTTTAAAATTTTTGCTTAAAATTATTTTTGTTTAATCAAATGCCAACAAACCCCACATGAATTATCCTAAAAATAACATTTAACCCTTCAAATAGACGTTGGAGTTTAGTGTTTTCTTTATTAATTAGAATCAATCTAATTGACATTCACAAACAGTAAAACATTTACTTTTAAGGTGAATGCAGTCTGCGGATCCATATTTTAACAGTTTTCTCTTCGTTGCAGTATCTGCACATTTCTATCAGCTCCTGTGCATGTGAACCTGTCATGATTTACTCTCCAATAAAATTCAGAAAAGTTTTTTTCTTTGCATGTAAACACTAAATGCAATCTATGGCTGTAAACCAGACACTTAAAGGAAGAAATATTGAGTCATAAGACCAGGATTGTATTTCTACCTAATAAAGAACCAGTTAGACCAGTTCAGCTTAGATCGGGGATTTTAACCACAATCTCTGCAGTGGACCAGAGATCATCAGGTGTACTGGGTAAGAAGAGTGTTTCACTTCATAAAACTTTAGAAAAATTAAATTAATTATCTACAAATGTGAACAGGAACAAAGTATAGAACATATCCCAAACTCGGTACAACTGCTGGCTGCAGTAATCGCCCCCTTTGGCTCTTCCACTCTTCTAGATCTTTTTCTTTTTTCCAGCATCAGCAAAGCGCGATAATTCTGTTTCTCTGGCGTCTCCCTGAACATCGTTTAAACACAAACCCAAGGCCGAAATAAAAACCTCCTTTCAAGCGCAGATAAAATTAATGGATTCCATTCAAGGGTGCAGCTCAGGCAACAACGACGATGCAACCTTGAGATGTTCCCACCCACAGAGAAACCGCACGTCCGCACTGCTGCACCGTGTGAGGCTCACACTGAAAAGCCTCATTTCATTTCTCTCTGGTCTGAAAGTTTTGATTGGGTTTGGAATCCACACAGCAACAGAATATGACTTTACAGGAGCTGTCTGAAGTGAAACAGTACTGTGGCTTGAAGCTTTGGAGAGTTTTTGGTTGACTGCTTTCAAGGACTTCCACTTTCTGGCCACTAAAACAACAATTTTGATATTAGTTCTAATTTTTTATGAAATATCTGATAAGAGCATGATTTGTTTTTCCGTCCAGTCTTGCCAGGACATCAGTTTTATTTCATCTAAATAGGCCCAGATTAACCACTAAATTTGCAGAAGAAGTCCTGAAAGAAATATATTACTAACTCCTTTCTACTCCCTTTGTAGTTTAAGACTACAGAATGTTGTTTTAATGGATTTTGTGGATGTAAGAATGTGCTGTGGCTCAATAAAAAGATGAAAAACACAGATTCAGATTAATGTTCCACAGAGAAACGCTTGACTGTGCTCTCAAAAAATGGCAAATCTGTTTGTATGATTCAGCAACTTGAAAAAAAAGCATCCAATCCTGCAAAGTAAGCAGGCTGTGTACTTACTTCCCCTTTCCAAACCAATTTCCCACACAAGCCACGACCGAAGGCCAACCGGTGGTCTGCATGAGTCCATTCATGACCTGCAGGAGGGAGCAGAGGAAGATGATGTGTACCGACATCACAATGCTGTGACACTATACCATCTGGGGAAAAAAAAAGAACATGAACAGTGACCATTGATTCCTAACATTCCCACTTCAGACCCATCACGCTCCAGTGCACTCATATGATGCAATTGTGAGTCATGTGATGAAGAGGGAAGCACGAGATCTCTACATTTTTCAAAGGATGAAAGTATCTGAGTTTACAAAGGGTCACGCTTAGAACAAGATGACAAAGAATGTATACTTTAATTTTAATCTAAAGCATTTTTAGGAAATATTTTGAACATAAACTCGCTTTAAACCTAGCTAAATTAAGGATGATGTAATTTTTCATTGTGCCTTTTTTTTCAAAGTTTCCTTCAGACATGCAATCCAATTTAGAAGAAATCTTCAAACATTGGGCTTTTTTCATGAATTTTCTACCTTCCTGCTTCATAAAACAACTCTAGGAAGAATATTGAAATTAGATGGTAAATCTTTTTGTCAAAGAGTCACAATTTTACTTAAAGACATAAATGTGTTTTTAATACATTATTGTGGCATTTTTCTCATAATGGAAGACATAAAATTAAGAAATTTAAGCTTAAAATGCCTTTCTGAGTATTTTTTTCTTCAAATTGTTGAATCGGTGGAGATGAAAACTTGTAGTTAGAAAAAAAAAGCTAATTTGGGATGTGGAAATTACACCAGGTGTCCCACAAACTCACTGCTCCGAGATCTCAGCAACGGTAAGGGGAGGAAGAAACTATGTCCAAAAAAGCAACTGTTTTTTTTTTTTTACCTTTGGCCATGAAACGGCATAATCCTAATTAAAAGATCTCAGAGAACTCTGAAAATAGTAGAAAGATGACCAGAGTGGGTTTTTAAGTGCCATATCTGCAGCGCTTTCGTGAAACACAATTAAAGAGGAAGAAAACAGATTGCAAAGAATAGGAGGATGTGGAGCATAAAAACTGCTAATGATTAGGAGGTTGGCTAGTTTTGATTTTTAAATTTGGACAGCTTTAGTAGCACACAGATATGCATTAAGATATTGTGGGATTTTTACTGATTAAAGAAAAAGATTTTTTTTAATTTGCTGTTTGTCAGTTCTTGTGTTTGTAAGGGAAAACAATCGTTTTTCCAAAACAGGTTGATTTCTTTTTCCTTCAAGTGATCATGCGCTTCTCTGACATGTGAGTGGGTGGTGGTGTTTATTAGTTAGAGTTAATTAAAAAATACCTAAGGAGAGAAAACGTGAAACAAAACCATTCTAACAATGCTGTTATAAGCTGTGAAGCAGAACTCCATGTACCGCGGCTGCAAATGAAACCAAGAAGCCTGCACTGGTTTTCCCTGGATCAGCATCACACAGCCGAACTGATCCATTCACTTCCTTTTTCTTCTCTGATGTTTTAGTCAAATCTATTGCTTATTTGTTTAAAATAGACAATAGATGTTCAGTTTCTTCATTTTATGCTATAATAACAAGCATGCTCCTTTATTACACAAGTATTGTTTTGTGCAAAGAACATTTAGCTGAGGTCATATTTAGTCCCTTTTTTGAGGATGAATTCACATTAACTGGTTTTCTGGCAGCATTACTACTTATTATAAACCCATTTTCACACCAGGGAAATGTCAAAGTATTTTGCATTTACATATCTAGTATTTTTTATTAGTCTTTAAAAAGACCGACTTTAAAGAAAATTGTATTTTTAACAAGTTCTTGTGGCATTTCTCTGATGATGAAATGAATATATAAATATATTAAGAAATTTAGGATAAAATTACATTTTAAAGTCAATTTCTTCATTCAAATTGTTGTCAGGAGCAGATGAAAAAAATGCAGTTTGAAAGTCATATTTGTTACGTAGAAAATATGCTGGCGACCCACAAGCTTCCAGCTCCGCTCCATTCTGATGCAATAATATTCAACTATTTTTTTTAACCAGAACATTATATTGACTAAACTAAACTGGTGGTGTGCTTGTACCTGGACAAAGGCATAGTACCCTAATGAATGGATGTTCCAGTAGAAACCCAGTCCAAACAGACATGTAAAGAGCCCGCTCGTCAGCATCCCAAAGCTCAGGTAGTACCGCAGAGGCAGCCGCTCTCCGAAAATACCACTGAAAATACAAGAATTCATGAGGTTCAGTAAAAAGGAAGCAGGTAAAGATGAAAACATGAGCTGGGAATGTGACAACAGTCAACACAAACCTAATAAACATGCCGATGGCGTAAGCAACCAAGAAGGAGTTATCCAAGACCCCAAACAGAGTTTGGTAGTTGTCCTGGTCTGGAGAAAGGACACAAATGAAACCGAAATGACAACAATTTAAAATGATAAATAGACCAGAGTAGATAATCGATGTCTTTCAAAGGAATCCCACTTTTCTGAGACCTGAAGCAATGAATATGTTGTCAGGAGACTCAGTCAGTTTTCCATAATAATAAAAAAAAGTTTAACCCTGATGGTTTTAGTTAAAATAAACAACAGAGACATTGATCAAGGCTTTTTGTAAC
Source organism: Oryzias javanicus (assembly GCA_003999625.1). Lineage (NCBI taxonomy): Eukaryota > Metazoa > Chordata > Actinopteri > Beloniformes > Adrianichthyidae > Oryzias > Oryzias javanicus. The sequence continues at coordinate 32,733,259 of CM012450.1, read as the reverse complement.
TTTAATGATAACATGAAGTGTATCCTGCCTTTGCCCAACAGTGGCTAGGATAGGCTCCAGCATCCCAGTGACCCCCAAAAGGGGTTAATATTGTTGAGAAAAGGGATGGACAAACGTTGAAATGACCTCCATATTTGTTAAATTATACGAGCAAGAGAAATGCAGATCTTTTATAGAAAAAAAACTTTAAAAAAAAAAAAAAATGGGGTTTTGAGCTTCAGAAAAAATATAAATTGAACCCTAAATGAAGACTTCATTAAACAAGACTTCAAAAGCAGTTGTTGAGATTATTGGTCATCCAGAATCTGAATAAGGAAACTAGCAGCTTCAATCTGACAGTGTCACAAGATGACAGTTGAAGCAGCTGGAAAATGTAACCTTTGCAAGAATCGTATCTGAACAGCTTCAGGCTGATCAATAAACAACTGCAGGAACATTATCTTTACTCCAAGTAAACTGTTGACCTTCCTGCTGTACTTCAGGACACACAATCAAATTTAATTCCATAAAAATGACAGGATGGAGTAAATTAATCTAATTGGATATGACAATAAATAATGCAGAATCAATTATCTGTAGGTGAGGTTCTGTTGATAACAAAAAGGGACGATCCCTTATAACCCTAAATAATCAAATCTGAATCACTTGCCAATACCAACAGCATTAGCGTTTCTGAACTCACCAAAGGGCATCCAGTCACACCAGGTCTCATTGTTTGTGATGTTGATGCCTGGAGGTCTGATGACTGTGGAGCAGTTTCTGTGAAGCTCGCTCTGAAGACGAAACCAAACAAGAACGGAACAAAGAGATAAGTTTCTAAAAGTACAATCGCATTTACCTTTCACTGCTGTCAGTAGGATTACATTTGTTGCATCTTACAATTGATTTAATGACTCGAATGTTACAATAAAAGCATGGTGCAATAAAGATTTATGATGAAGATTTATAAAAAAACAAACAAAAAGCATGTCAGAAATTAATGTAAATTCCATAATTGTTAGATTAAACAAAAGAGAAACAAGTTTCCATCTCATTTTTTATTCTTCAGCAGGAAAATTGATGCACCCACTCTTAAAAAAAATTTCTGGCAAAACTTTGAACATAAAAAACCCCAAGATGAAGCTTTTTAAATATTAAATCTTGTTTTTGTCTTTTATTTTATATTTAAAGTTATCTACAGTTACCTTTACAATACTGATGGGTTTTCGGGAAAGATGGTAGGCTGTGTAGAAGAGGAAAGTGAGGAGAAGAATGAATCCACGATACCTAAAAAAATAATAATAATACCGGTAAGTATAAAATGTGAAAAGAAACATGAGTAGCGACAGAAAACGAAATAAAAACCTTGGATTAAATGGTCACAAGAATTATTTTACATGTAACAGAAAAAAATGTTCTTTCCTTGGATGAACACATTTGTTTTGAAAACAAAAATGACATTTTTAGACAATAACATAAACACACTTGTCATGACAGCTGATTATGTAATGAATCCAGTTATATCTTCAACTTTAAGATACATACAAGTGTGAACCAAGCATGAAGCATTTTGAGTGTAAAAATATAAGTTTTTAGGAAATGCACTGAAACCTATTGATTTAGTGAACAAGAACATTTAGTCGTTTTAACACAATGAGGGCAGAAGTGTTACATTTAAAGCAAAGTGCTCATACACTATGAAGTTACATTATGTTTTCAATTGTTCTTTCCGGCTTGAAGAACACTTATTTTTAACAACTCGAGGTCCAAATCTCAACAATAAACAGATGATAGGTAATACAGAATAAATAAACTACAAGTAAAGCATACATTTAAAATGTAGTAATTTAAGAGCTAAAAAAAAAAGTAAAGATATATAAATAAAATAAAAAGGTGTTCATACTAGTAACTTCAAATTATAGACTAGTAATGAAGAGTGCCATGCCAGATGATGGTTACATGATTTAATGCTCCAAAGCATTAGGATGTCTACTAAAACCATAAATAATGTTTCTTAAAAGAGCTTGGAGAGTGTTTAAATGCACATTCAGAAATGTATTGATTTGTTTAAGTGACAAAGATGCCAGTGGTTTTAGAAAAAAAAAAATACAATTGATGAAGGAAACAGAGCCTTCATGTGTGCAGTGACAGTTTAGGACATTTTAATCATTTAATTAATAAACAAAAACATTTTTACATATTGCATGTAGATGCAACCTGCTTTAATTTGTCTAGAGCATTTTCCACATCAATTGGGGACCATAAATACAAATATTAAGTTTAATAAATAATGTATTGTTTCACTATTTCACCCAAAGCGATCAGAGTTTCTGAACCATGGAAAAGAACCAGCCATGTGACTAACAGGAAACAAGTTTTACTGTCTTTAAAAAAAAAAAAAAAAAATCTTACTTAATTAAAACGTAAGTAGTTCAAGCATTTAAAACAAAAGTCAAAAGAAGACATAATTTGACTATAACGTGTCAGTTAATGGAGATAAGTACAGTCAGGTCTCGTGCATGTTTCTTCCCCTTTTTTAATCTTAGTTTGGTGTTGACTAAGCAAAACAATGAGAATACAAAACAAAAGTTTTCAGCTGAAATGACACAAACCAAATGACTAATTTGAAAGCAAAAATTGTTATTTATTATGTTTTAATTTTAATAATTTGACTTCCTGTCAAAGTAATCAACCAGGTGCTTTCTGTTGAAGTAAATTTCTTATATTTACATTCAGACCAACAGAAATCCTGAAGACTATTCAATTGGGAAATTCCTTAAATTTTGGATTCACAGTATTGATTCTTTGAGTACTTTTATTGCAAAGTTTGCACATGATCCACAACTAAAATCTGTGCGTTTATGGAGTGAAAATGACCTATAGTTGGTTATATAATCATACAGTTATTATTTGTCCTGAATAACCTCAATGTACATTCACAGAAAGCATATAAGTCGATGTGATTGAGTTAATCATTGTTGATCAGTGAGGCACACTGACACATAGCTGCAGTTCTGGAACAAGAGACAAACCGGACTTACCAGCTATCCCGGGAAAAGGAGGTGATGAGGCGAATACCGGGAGCCAGGGGAGACCTCATTTTCACGAGTCAACAACGAAAACTCTCAACACTTGACGTGGGACATGTTTGCGAGGCTGTTTGTAAATCACTAACTACAGATGTATGCGCGCGCGCGAAATTATGAAAGCTAGCTAAACCCGGTCAGAGAGAGAGCTGGGTAAAAGAAGAAGCCGGAGGTTCAAAGTAGACGCTAGCTGCTGGACGAAAGCAACGGTTGTAGTCCGACTTTTTGGTCGGGGAAGACGAGCGTCGAGCTAAACTCCATGTTGAGCAGCTATGTTTATATATAGAGAGGGGACGGTAGAAAAAACGCCAGCCTACAACTACGACGCAGTTTTATAAAAAGCAGCAGAAAACGCTGTATGTTGTGAGCTGAACGGAGTGACTATTACTGTCTCCGATACTAATTTTCCAGGGGAGGCTCCGTCCGGGATCTGTCCAGACGTCTGACGTCATTACGTAAACTGGGAGCAACTAAAATATCTTATTCACTATTGTGGAATAGCTCTAAATTAGGGATTTTAGTAACTTGAATTCGTCATATTTGCATTTTAAAACACATTTCACGTTACAATAAAATGTTTGTTATTCATTTTGGGGGCCATTTAATTAAATATAATGGGCACAATTGCTATAATTGTTTGATATTACTATTATTCCCTTTTTTAAAAATGATATAAGTCTAATGAATATTTACTTAAAACCACAATCCAAGCATCTTTTGAGCTGTTTTTTTAAATAATATATTTTTTAAAAACTGTTGTTTTGTAGGTCAGTTTCTGTAGACCAGCGCCCAGAGTTACTTCGCCCCTCTTCTCATCACTCACGACTAAGAGTTCTTTGTTCACATGCTGTCCCCCTAGCTTACAGCCACTCACAACCTAACATTATAACAGTACAAAAAAAAAGTATGTCACAAATAAGATCCTTTTTCAAACTGCATTTTATTGTCTGGTCCCGAATTGCAATTTGCATAAAGAAATACTAAAAAATTCAATTTTAATCTTAATGCTTATTATTAGAAAAATGGCACAGCAACATGTAAAAACAAAATTCTAATCAGAGCATGTTTGTATGGACATTCATTTAGACTGATAATATTTAGTGGAACATTTTGAGGAGGTATCTTAAAATCCCTTCTTTCAAAAAAGCACATTTGCCACAATAAAAATCCATAATGTTGGTCATTTGTAAGAATGAAGAATATACTCAATTGTTACATAAAAATATTCAATATATATTAGCCTCGTTCTCCACAATATGGGCCATTCATCTACAATATGCAGTCCTTAAACTTGAGGTATACATAAAGAATACTATTATATGTGTATTATTCAGTAAATATAAATTATATCTATTTTAAAATCTTGGAATTTCTGATTGCTAATGTGTTTTTCAAAAAGAGGGGATCCTAAAGTACATCTATGCAAAATTTGCTGCTTGTACTAGAAAAAGCACCATCATTTTAGTAACCAGCTACACTAATTGTAGTATGTTAAGAAAATTATTAGCACATTTGCAACAGGAAATTCCCTAAGAAATTTAGAATAATAATAATGATAAAAATGCTAAAGTGCTTAAATAATTTTAGAAATAAAAAAATTATGCTCAAAGAAAGAACATTAAGCAACGGGAATAATCTCTAGAAGTTTTATCAGTTGCACTCAGAAAAAAACTCCTGATGGCCAAAATGTAAAAACAGTGAAAATGGTTTAAATACAAACTAAATGTACGAGAAAATCAAGCATTAGATAATCCAATTTTTAATTGACAACAGCAACAGCAACCATGTGACTTGATTATAACTAGGAAGCTATAGCTTAAGGTGAAAGTCATTTTTTGTCAACTTGATAAAATCCAACACATTCATTGCAATGTAGCAAGAAATTTAGCAAGTTATTACATTGAGAATCACAACTGTCTTTTAAAGAAAATTTGTGTAGCTTACACCATTTCTTTTTTATTAATAGCACATTTTAGCATTTAAATACATACTATTTCCATTGATCCATAAAATTTAAATAAGAAAAAAAAATCCTGCGTAAAGGACCACAAACTAAAGCAGGTCTACCTGAGAATAGCTGCATGAAAATCATTCAAACAAACAGCAAATTTCAAATGTGCTGCTTGAGCATAGTATCAATAAAAATGATAACTGTAATTACAGCCCAAACATTTCAAAACAAAAGAAAAAGGTCAGACTGTCATGCTTGTTCGTAAGGCTGCATGGGGATCATTAGAGCTTATATCAGCAGGTCTGAAAGCTGATGCTTTGCAGATGTAGTTTTGCTTATCAGCACAAATGCATCCAGTTTAACTAAGGCTGGCAAAAAAAAGAGTTTCCTGCAGATATCAGAGAATTTGCACGAATAAGGTCATTCTCACTCATGAAAAGCGCTACTATCTGTGTAAAACTAAAAGAAATCTGAACAAAGAAAAAGCTCATTTTTAGTGCTGTCGATACAGCTTTTTAAAATGTCACAATATAAAGAAAAAACATTTCTTAGAAACATATAAAAGTAATCAAGCTTTTTTTTTTTAATGCCATCAATTCTTCCTTATGATTTCTTGGTGTGTACTGGGCAGAAGCAGAACTGGAATAACTTGCACTGTATTTCCAAAATTGCTGTAAACAGACAGTCTGACCTCTATTCAGCCTTTCAGAATCATTCAGCGGAATTCTAAACTCAGCATAGTTGAATGTAGAGCCCGGGCATACGCTGTGGAAGACACAAACCTGCATGAAGCTGGGTAGAAGAATACGACGGGAGGTGCAGATGGGGCGGGTGTAATCACTACCTTTGGGGTTGTTGTGGAAGACACAATTGTTGGCGCAAGTGTCGGGGTGAGAGTCCCAGAAAGAAGATGCACAGCAGCACAGAGGGGGGGGCTCCAGCTTCAACTGAGACAGACGCTCCTTCATCTGAGCCCTCAGAGCTTCCACAAACCTACAGAGTTACAGCCTCAGCAACACAATTTCACAGTTTTATCATCTGTTTCTAGAACAAGTGTGACTCCAGGATCCACAGTGTTCAAACGTTGAGCTCTAACTGTACAAAAACAGCTATAACTCATCTATTGTCCTTTGAATTTCTTACTTCTTTGCAGGAAGTAGAAACACAATGCTTTGAATTGTGTTTTTTAATGTCACATTAACATATTCCATGCAGGGATGTCCCAATCAGAATTTTTTGTCCATGATCCGATTCCGAGTGATTTCATTTTGATACAGAGATTTGATCTGATATTTTTGTAAAAACAGTGTTATAAACTGATACAGGTAGGTCCCTGTTTTTATTGTAGTGTCCTTCCTTCATTATTTAACATTTATCAAGTATCTTGAACAATTAAGTACAAACAAGTGATAATTAGTTACGTGGGAAAGTTTGGAGACTTTAGCGTTAGTTTTTTTTTTTTAATTATGATCCCGTTTAACTAAAAATTACTTAAAGAATAAATGTGATTTAGCCATGTGAGAAAGTTCAGTGACTGTAGCTTAGCTCACATCAGTCTAATAATTTATAAATTTTGGTTGTTTTTGAGTGATTGTTAATTCTTTTAGTTTTTTTTAATCACCTTTTCTCAGAGCCTGCTTTGCAGCCGTCTCAATGTGTCTCTGTCGACAGCTGGAGAGTACCGTTCTCATAATAATAATAACAAAAAACCTTTTTGTCAAAATGTCTTTTTGTTATTTGCATTAAGACAAAAAAACAAGAGACACCTGCTGTCAGTTTCAAATGTTTATTCAAAGAGTTTTTAAGCCCTGAAGTCCCAAGTCTGTGAATATCTTGCGAACTTTCGAGATGTTTTTGTTAGCTTCCCGCTCAAACTGCTGTCGTATTCCGCTGCGCATCACTCAAATTATATTTTGTAATCTGTTCACAATAAGCAGACTCCTACTAGGACATTTATTTGAAATGATAAGCTTGTAATACACAGCGCTGATCAAAGTAATAAAATATAAATAAACATCCAATTTCGATCGAGTCAGATCGGGACATCCCTAATTACATCCATCATATTTTTGTTTTTGCATAATCTAAAGAAAATCTATTACTGTCATTTTTTTCATGTTTGTGAAACTTCCCAAAACTTAAATGTATATAGCTAAATTTGAATTGTGTTCCAGCAGATGCACTGAGAGTACCTTCCACCTTCTCTCCTTTTTTCTTCTTGTTTTCTGCTCTGCAGTAGGGCAGCTCTCTCCTCCTCCTCCAGCTTCAGCCGCTCTAGAATCAAAAGCTCTCGCTCCTCCAGCTCGTGTCGGGCCTCTGTCAGCTGCTTGGCTTCCTCCAACCTTCTCTCTTCTTCCAGACGAATCTGCTCTTTCTCTGCTTTGATCCTTCAGTGAATTCAGGAAACAATTCAACATAAACACCTTTACAGCTAGTTTTGGATCAATTCTTCCTAGTTTACAGTTCTTGCAAACATGCATGCTTGTGGGACGCATCATCTGGAAGCTAGTATGTTGAAAAGCCTTTCAAAAATTGGATGATTCATTTCACAAACGAAAAGTTCACAAATTGATTTTTTGTTATGTAATAGTATTGAATTCAAATAGATTTTTTTTTTTAATTGTTTTATAATAAATGTCATGCGGCTGAATATTTAAATTTAAAAACGGTGGATCTCTTACCTTAAAAACTAAGGATAAAAACATTTTTTGCCTTAAAAAATTTGTAAAACAGTCTTAAATGCACCAGTAATGTTATTGCATCCTAGGTAAAATATACTCCAAGCTATTTGACTAGGTTGATCAACTCAGCCCTGCTGATATAAAAATACACCAACTGAGGTGTTCTCACCTGGCCGTCCTCTGCAGGTGTTTCCTGTGCTGTCGGTTTTCCTTCACTTGTTCTCGTTCGGTGCTCATGGCCAGACGTCGATGCATCAGGAACTGAAACTGTCGCTGCAGAAACGAACAAGACTTTTGTAATTTACTCAGATAGGAGTAAAACCAGCATTCAAAGCTGCTGCTGCTGCCTACCTGCTTTTTTAATTCCTGTTGTTCAGTCAGAGGCCAGGGAACCAGAGAGACTGCAGGTTTAAAACCAGGATCAGGATTTGATTTAGCCTGATCTGATCGACCATGTCCACTTATCTGAGAAAAAAAAAAAAAAAACACTCCAAAAATCAGTATTTCTAAATTTAGGACCAATCTATAAAAGCTTAAATAATAATTTCAACATATTTAAAAAGTATTTCTAAATTTAAGACCAATCTATAAAAGCTTAAATACACTTAAATAATGTTTTAAAATGACTTATAGTAGAATGTATCATTTAGTGTAATAAGGAAACAGATGGAGGCGTATTGCATTTAATTAAAAGAAAAAAAACAGTTGAACATTATATTTTTTATATTTAAAAAGTAAAAAAGGGGTTATTTTCACCCTTTTTTGATGAATGCAATATGCTTCCATAGACACACAACCCCCTTAAATAATTTGAAAATATTTTTTATCTTTTTTTATTTTAAACTTTAATTATGACACTTAGGAGGCTATTTGAACCTACAATCTACTAAAAGCATCAGTGCCATTGAACAGCTGACACATCCGTTGTTCAATTATAAAGCCTGTGTTGTCTTATTTTTAATTTATTCAGAAAACCACAAGAATTCAAAATTTAAAAAAAAGAACAACAACCAAATTTCTGTTGTCATTCTAGCTTAAATGACAATTTTTAAGCTATTAACATTGTATACTTAGTATTTTAGGTTTGAATGCATCAGACATTGTGACACAGACAGAACACTGTTTGTTTTCCATAGAAACTACTGAAACAAAGATCATATCTCATCCACATGATTCAGATGCAGTTAAAGATCTATAAAAGTTTAGGACATGCGCTATTTCCTGCAAATTGGGCAAACACTACAAACTAAAACAAGAAATGTGTCAAGAACGTGTTTGAAATTATTGACTTATTGACCTATTTAGATTTAAATAAACATTAAATTTGAAGTTAATCCTGCAGGCAGTATTTGAACAACAAAATCTAGACAAAGAAAACAGGCCTGAACTACACTCCTATCTGGTTTAGCTGCTCCTGTTAGCAACTGTAAGACATAACTAAACATTTTACCGATTACACAAGTAAATTAATGATTACCAAGATCATACCATAAAGAGATGGTCATTCTGCCTGTTATGATTAACAGAGAAGACATAACCTAAACATACTGGATTTATGATTAGACAGAGAAATGTCATAACCTCAACAAGATCCATTATTGGTTAGTTTGATGTTTTAGCTAAACTTTAGCTTAAATATTCTTTGTTATTTTGGCATAATTGTTTCCAAATTGTGACCTTCAGGACGAGATCTTTTATCTGCTCTTTTTTAAGTATTTTGTAAATCAAATCTGTGCTTACGTTTTACTCTGAAAGTCTAAACATTTAGAAAAATGTATATGATAAATGTGTGCCTTCTAATACAGCCTTAATTAAATAATATATATTTTGTTATCTTAATAAACTTATTTTTAATTCAAACTACATGTAGTAGATCCGTCATAACAGTTATTTAAACATAATTGACTAGAGTATGCCTTCTAAATACCACTCTCACTGGATTTAGGGAAATTGATCACCTTCTGTTGAACAAGAGGACATTCATGTTGACTAAGAGCATCGTCTTCTGTTCTCCTCATAGGGGATTCAACTTCCTGTTGGGGGAAGCAACAATTTTTTCCACTTATAAACCGAACACGTAAACAGACGCACACTCAGAGAAAATAATGGGAACTCGATGTGAAAGAGGAACAAAGTGTTCGACACAAACGCTCACATGTCTGCTTGGAGAGATCTTCCATCTGCCTCCAGGAAGTTTTGATGCCGTTTCCTCCTCCTGGATGAGCCGACAGGCAGCCAGTCTGAGTCTGACCTTCCTCGTGGCTTCCTTCTGCTGGAAAATTGTAGAAATAAATCAACCTGTGCATTAGTAACTGCAGAGTGAATATAAGTCATACAAGGAAAATGGAAGAATCATTCTGAATGCAACTACATTTTCCAACATTTTAATAAAATAAAAATAGCTGTAATACACACAAAAAAAAAAAAATCACTAATTTTCAGACTGCAGTAAGTATTTAAACAAATTTAATGGTAAGTGAGTGCTGCTTCGCTAAAAAAAAAAAAAAAAAAAGTGATTAAAAAATTTCTACTTGTAAAGTTTAAAAACTTTAGTGTTTTTAGGGGGAAAGCTAGTTAGTGCCCTCTGGTGGATAAACCAAAATACTACATTTATGACACTTGAGAACTTTTGCAGCTGTTTAAATAAAAAACACTATTTTTTTCTTACTTTAAAAAAACTCAATTTTAATTTTCTGTTGAACACACAAGAAGAAAAATTTGGCTTTTTAAAAGTTATTTTAAGCTATGTTTTGGGTTTTGCTTTCATTCACAGATGGATATCAAATGCTTTACCACTTATACTCCTGTATGGTTTTTGAACTTTTAACCATACTTTGAAATAAAGTTAACAGCACATATAATGCTTGAAAAGCAGATCTATGATCAATTTAATTGAACATTTGTTATTTGACATTAGAAATCTCAATTGCATTGTGTACAAACATCAAAAGTGTTTCAATAGGAGCTTTGAGGTATAAAATTTAAACTATATTTAGTCACAATGGCACTGCAGGAAGCAGAACAGTCAGGACCTTAATTATTCATAAATAAAACTATGGAAATTTAAATTGAAAAAAAAAATACCCATTAAGTGTTCACTTTATGTAAAAATGTCTTCTAACTTGAGGAAATATCTTAAATGTTTATTATTCTAACATCCCTGTTTTAACAGTTGATTTTCATTTCTCACAAATTCTGCTTTTGTGTCAGATAAATGTAATTAGCTGAATATTTTTTTATACCTTCAGTAAAAGGCCCTAAAATTGTGTTTCTGTAAATTTCACAGATTATAAATCAAAAAAACAAAACAATCCAACAAGTCAAGTTCATACTCTTGGAAGTAAATTATCCAGACATTAATTTTAAACCACATGTTAAAAGGGGAGGAATTCTATAAAGAGTCCCATATTCTTCTAAAAAGCAGCTTTCCAACCTTACCCCTTCAGAGAGCCTCTGCTCCTCACTGTTAGACACATGCTGAGGCCTGATCTGATGATAATGAGCTGATCTTTCAGGTTTCTCCTGGACAAGACAAATTAGTTAAGCAAAAAGAACATAGTAAGGATGAATGAGCAGCAGAAGTTTTCTCCACACTAACCTTCTATCTGGTGAATGTCATTTATTTTTTATTTACTAATTTCAGTAGAATTGTTGACTCAAACCCATGTTCAGGTCATACTAAAGCACTAAAAAATCCCTCACTGGGAGGTAAAATCTCAAACCAACTTCATAAATACAGCCACAACTCCTGCACTAAGAGATTGAGCAAAAGTGGAGGAACGAATTTAACTTTAAAGAGTTTTCTTGATTAGCACTGGGTTTTATTTCTATAAAATATGCTGGCTTGTTATGTCTTAAAGGTTCAACACTGATTTTTTTTTTTTTGCCAGTTGCAGTTTATATGTAAAAATATGTTGGTTTAAAACATCCATATAAGTCAGCATTTCATAACTTCAGTTGCATCAATAGTACTTCATAAAATACTTTACTTCTGCATTTGGAGGAAACTGTTGTCCCTTCTTGAAGAACTGTGCTCGTTTTGCCAGACGGCGGCGCACTTCGTCTTGAAACCGTCTCAGGCTTTCTTCATTTATCCTTCTCTTCTCTGCTTGTAGCTCCTCAGTCAGCAAAGCAAGATCCTTCAACAGACAAAGAAGAACAATTTCAACAGATCCTAGGTTTAGTACCTGGCAAAGGGTATTTATCTAAACAAAAAACAATTCGATTAAAGTCAGACTATTCTGATCATATTTTATAAGTTACAGTAAATTTAAAGAATTCAAATAAAAGTTCAATAACTGAGTTATTATGAAGAGAGTTTTAATTTGAGTGCCTTAGTTTAGTTATATTGAAATATTGTATATAGTTCAAGTTGATACTGTTTATTTTTCCAACAGATATTAACATTTAAACCTGATGTAAAAATGAGCATTTTCAGAACAAACACTTTCATAGACATGTTTACCTAGTAACTTTATAATAGGGCTGGAATAAACAAAAAAAAAAAGAATAAATCAATATCAAATTGATTGTTACTTTGAAAATGTACGTTGACAAAATAAATCTGTTTATCAGATGTATTTTAAATAAACTACAATGGTTATTCATTTTGAATGAAAAATTGATATCTAAAAAATAACTAAGTTCAATAATACATCAAACTTGGGGATCATTGTTGCACTGATTAACTTTTTCTCTTAATTTAAATATCTACTGAGAATGGTCATAGCACATTTGTATTTTTATACAAATTTATATGTATATAAAATGGTAAATGCTTATCAAATGAAAATTCAGTTCATGTTTTACTTTGCTACATTTCCATGAAATAATGTGTTTAAAAACTAATGTTTCATTCTAAAACCAGTTTGGCTTAATTATTAAAATATATTTATTATTTAACTAGTGATTTAAACTGGAAAACATTGGAGCCCCCATTAATACATTAATATATTTTTCTTGTTTGATAAAGGGGGAAAAAAACATATTTAAGAACAAATACATTTACTTGCCTAAATGATAAATATTTAGATACACTTTCTTAACTCCATTTTATTTACCCTGTGACGTGCATTTGTCTCCGCCCACCCCACCTACAGCCTGGCAACGACCAAAACAAAGCTAGCTAGCTTCGTGTGTTAGCATAAAACTTACCGACGGGTGTTCCGGGAAATCCTGCCCCCCTTCAACCCAGGCTCCTACAGCAACCACTGGAGGGTTCCTGTGGGCTAAAACCCTGCTGGATGTGGAGCCTCGGTTCACCGCGTTCCGCCCGACTGGAACTCTGCTGCGTCGGTTCGCTGGAGCTCTAACCAGTTTAGCAGTCATTGGTAAATCTGAATGGACACTAACTGCAGAGCCACAATTCCGCCTTCGAGTTTACAAACTTTAAAGTAATTTAGTATAAGCCGAGAAAAATGCAATAGCCAAAACCAGAAAAGTAAGTCCAGGAGGTCCAGACAAAAACTGCAAAGCTTCTTCAACCAGTCAAAAAAAAAGCTTCAACCGGTTCAAGTTTCGCTCACTTTTTAGGTGTGTGAGGAAAACGCAGCTCGTGACTGCCCCCGCTGGTGAGGAGTCCACACTGCACAACAAAACTGGGAAAAATATCAATCCAACGAAAAAATTAAAAGACAAAAAATTATACAAGTGCAGTTAATAGTCCTATTTGTTTACAAATCTAAATGAGCATTTAAGTTTTAATAAATTATATATAAAATAAACGCCACACAAGTACAAACCATTAATATATTTATAAAAGTATAGCACTTTATACACCATACAGTTTGTACACACAAAATATAATCTAACACACTTATTTCTAGTAAATTAATTTAAAAAGGTCAAACAAACTGGTAAAGGAAGGTAAATTATAGTTCAAGACTGTGACCAGCAGGTGGTGCAACATGAAAAGTTTAGAGATGCTAAACTTTATCTTCCAAAAATACCCACTTTGAATTTAAATGCAGATATTTTAATTTTACTACAACACCAAAATAAAGCAAATATCATATTTGTTCTGCATATAGATTAGTCCACAGAATTTCAATACATCCCATAAAGATTTGAATTACTTGAACCTGTTATAAATAATGATTTCTGGCTATATTCTTCACATGGTTTTCCACAGAAACCGTGTTTTCTATAGTAATAAATAAATGCGACTTGGAGACTCTCAGAATTCTTTATATTTTTAATGTATTTATTTAAAAAATGTGAGCACCTTACAGTAAAATAGAATTTAACGACATCACTGTTCACTCAAATATAAAGGTTACTCTGAATATCTGTGCTTCTGACAAACTTGCGGAGGACATCTGTAGACGGAGGCTGGTCCAGCTGGGGAGAGAAAAACAGGAAACGTTTAGAAGAAAAGCAAATAAATTGAATAAAAATTCATATTTTAGAACAATACTACATAAAACTGGCCAAAAACTGAGAATTTTTGAGAAATACAAGAAGCACTCCAAGCATTTTTGGTTGTGCACTTTTCATAAATTGCTTAAAATTGAAATATTTTGCAAATTTGTAAAAAAGCAATTATCTAATCTTTATTTGCGATTTCTGAAAAATGAACTCCTGCATCATTTCTTAATTAAACAGTTTTTTCACTAACTCTACATTACATAATCCCCTCTATGATCAACTATATTTTCATTTGAGTAGAGGAAGTTGTTGCAGAATATTAAAGTTTTCATTAAGCAAAAATAGTAACCTTAGTGTTAGTTTTGTCACTTGTCACTTTGGTTAGGTGGAATTTAGCATTCCTGAAAGGTAAGTCTGCTGTACAGCTATAAATTCTGTATTATTTATTAAATTGGCTGCAGTTTTGCTCATAAAACTGAAGTGCTTGGATTTGTCCTCCTTTCCACAGGTAAAGCTGTCAAAACTCGTCAGAGCTGTAAAGATGAAACCATGAAAACCTGATGCACAACACAATTTAACAACATATATAAACTAAAATAGCAGATTTGAACCTAAACGTAGAGCTATGGAAACTTCACCTCAAATAGGAACAAAAAAAAAAAAAAAAAAACTTTTTGGCACCAGTAGATTCAACCATAAAATTCAATTCCATCAGCAGTCAGAACCTGCACTTTAATCACCGTCTGGGTTCTGGCCAGAATCCGATGATGCTGGACATCTGTGAGGCATTTGTGAATTTTATTCAAAAGGCATTTACATATAAACAAAGGGAGGCTCACCTGCATCACTTTGCCAAGTTTGGTTAACACAGGCGTATAGGTCTCCATGGTGACAGAGTCGGGGCCAATGACATCACTGTAACACTGATAAGCGGCAGCAGCAATGCAGTGGACCTGGCAGTGGTTCAGCACTGGTTGGTCAAAAACAAAAACATTGACATTTAGTCATTTATTTAAAGCGACATAAAAAAGAGAACAATGGAAGATTATCTAAGCGCCACACAATGGAACAATTAATGACAAATGAACATGTCTGACTGCAGGTGGATAACCCATCTGTGATGAAGACTCCAGCTCTTTATCCAGATGACACATCTGTTTGCTTGGATTGAGTGCCTGTAAGTGAACACACTAAAATAACCTAATCAGGATGCAGGACTATGTGGGCTCCCTGAGAGCAGTGGAGCATAATGGCTCCACATTTTATTCAGTTGGCAGACGCATTTGTCCTGAGTAACTGTTTTCTCCACTTACACACATCAGGATCAATGTGAAGTTCATGTTTTTCCCCACAAGGACACCTCAAAGGAACCGAATCTGCTCAGTGATGCATTAGAGGAGGAAATCAGTTGTTTCCTTTTTGCAGTTTTAATGTTTCTGTGAAGTTTGGTGCTTTTCAGTTACAGCTGATAACAAAGGATTTTTGGTTTTCTGTGCAATCCAAATAAGGCAAGTTCATTATTTCTTAATTGGTGAAACCTCAGCCATGCTTTTAGTATGTCCCTCCCATTACTAGACTTGGTTTGTTTAATAAAGTCGTGAGAGATGTCATACCCGCATTAGCCTTCATGGCCCCCGTTGCATGAAGAAGGATTTCCAGAATTTACTTTAATTTTGAAATATGAATCACAATTGCTTCCATAGAGCAGCT
The DNA here is from genome assembly GCA_003999625.1 of Oryzias javanicus. Lineage (NCBI taxonomy): Eukaryota > Metazoa > Chordata > Actinopteri > Beloniformes > Adrianichthyidae > Oryzias > Oryzias javanicus. The sequence continues at coordinate 32,717,486 of CM012450.1, read as the reverse complement.
GCTAGATGCCACTCACCCTCCACCCTGGTCAGAGCTAGTGAAAAATTCCTTAAAAAAACGCCTTTGGTTGTGGCTTTTCAATTATTTTATCTCCATAGCAACTTTTGTATTTTTTGGTCTCCTGGGGGTAGCGAACAGGTCTATGTAACTTTTAGAAGAATCGGCAAAAGCAAATTTCTAAATTTCCTTATAAACTGAGGTTTATTTTGCTAACCAAATTCTTAATATGGTCATATCGTACATCATGTAATATCGTTTAGCTTGAACCAACGATTCATGTTTTAAATTTTCACATTTTGGTAAAAAAAAAATAAAAATAAAAAATACTAGTCCCCAGGAAACGCCACTTTGGTGAGTTTGCCACGTTAACGCCAGGTACGTGCAAATTTTGGTGAGTTTTGGAGTTCATGATGGCAGCGGGGTGGTCATAACAGTATATTGGTTGTTCTTTCACATCTTTATCTTACAGATTCAGCAAAATGGGAGGTACTGTTAATATTTTGGGTTTTTTTTAGGCCTCTAGTAAGAAAGTGTATGCCTTAACAAAAGGTATCAGTCAAAATTATGATTTTAGAGAAAATTCAACCAGTGTGCCATTTGAAATTATATAATTTCACCTAATTGACCTGAAAACATTTACCATAGATTCACAGAAAAATAAAAGAGGATAAAAAATCTTTTCTTTGTGGTTATTTAATAAGAATAACTTCATATTTGTTATATTTTTAGTTGGTGGTGTGGTGTTTTTAATCAAGGAAAAGTTGTATCTTGGCCCAAAAAAAGTTGAAAAACACGTAAAGCAAATTTTCCTTTAATTCCTTGTAAGCAAACTAAGTCTTTAATAAGGATTTATATAGTTTGTGTTTATTATCCTTATTAAACCCACTTTAAAGTAATATAATTCCAAATTCTAAAAGTTTTCTTTTTATACCGTTTCCAGGAGTAACTCGCTTCTTATAAAACAATGCCATAAGGCAAATTCTGCCGTCACATACAACTTTTTAATGGTGCTAAATAACTGTTATACCAACTCGTTAAGAAAACAGATGAATGCATTTAAGGAGATATTAAACTGGGACTTGCTCAGCTCAATTTTAAAACCTGGAAGGTTTTTTTTTTGGTAAAAACACTCTTCCAGGAAGAGGTGAATTCAGGTTTAGAGTCCATATTTATTTGGTGTTTAAGGAGTTACATGGTTAATCAATCTTGCTTAATGTCAGCAGTGCTTCCTGAGGGGGCTGTGTTATGATATGGGCTCCTTTTAGCTAAGTTCAGCTACTTGATGTGTCTCTTCTCACAAAAAAGATGCCAGCAGACAACCAGGAAGTACTAAATGACTATGTACTTTTATCAATAGATATTTTTCCTCCTTGGCGGCATTAATGTATTTTAAGATGACAAAGCCAGGATCCATTAAGGTCAAATTAAGGCAGAGTGCTTCAGGGACCACGAACCGCCATTTTCACAAATGGATTTTCCACCACAGAGTCCAGACTGTTCTCCGTTGAGAGTCTGTTGGAAGTGCTGTCGAGAACTTTAAACTGCAGCCCAACTTTCCCATCATCGTAACTAGATGTTATCAAAAAAGTTGCTGCGACTTTGAACGTAAATAAACATTAAATTGGACAGTTGACAGTAAAACAAAAGCACATCGAATGCAGATTATGGATGGAATAACTTCAAATAAGATGCAGAAAAAATATACTAATAAAAATGTTTATAACTTTAGTTATTTCTCAGAAAAAAATGTACAAAACTGGATCAAAATGCAAACAAAAATGAGGACGTCACAGCAAGCAAAAGCTCTTATTGGGCTCAAAAATCCACCAACAAAACCAAAAAACACCTGACGAGGATATCCAAAGGAAGCTTTGATATTATGGATCGGTTACAGGATCTACAGCTTGGCAGCCATTTTATGGCGAAATTTGGCAATTAAAGAAAGCTTCTATTTTAGGGTTGTATACAAAATTCATCACACATGTCACAAGGTTATTTCCAAATTCTCTCCCTATTCCCTAACAACGAAAAAACTATATCGTGCGGGATTGTCTAGTGCCCTCTATTCTGAAAGAAATTTTGACACCACGCTCAGTACTTTTCAATCAATACGAGTGTGTTACTATTTATGAATCTACGGTGTTCCTATTATGAACACGTTGATGATTTATGTATAAAATACATTAAAAACCTTTTTTTTTGTTGTTTTTACATAAAACCTATTCTAATGCACTGCATTGTGGGCTATATTCCCAGATCTAGAGAGCATTGAAGCACACAGATTTTTCTCAGAGAATTCTGGGAAATTTCTAAATACATATTTTGCAAATACACACACCTAAAACAGCCGTCTTACTGCTGTTTCTCTGTTTATATATATTAAAAAGGATTAGAAAAACATTTTTTATTAAACACTTTTGTAGGTCACCGTTTGTGTTAATAGAAACCAATAGAGACACCTGCTGTCAGTTTTATACGTTTATTTAGAGTTGTTGAGAAGGCTGAATCTATGGATATCTGTTTTTGTGCACCTCCGGCTCACACTAGTGCCGTATTCTGCTGTGCTTTTCTGTAATAACGTGGTGCAGATATGATATGCAGACTTCTATTAGGGGATTTATTAAAGTTATATAGCGTTCATCCAAATAATATTAAAGAAATCCCTGAATGTAATAAAACATCTGATATTAATCGAGCCTGAAACTACATGATCGGGACCAATTTCTGATCACTGGATTGAATCAGGAATTGCGGTTTGATCTGTGAATCGTTGATCTTGAATTGAAATACCATTTAAGAAACGATGCACTGTCCTCGTCATTGGTTTATAGGGCAAAAGAGTGATCTCCTACACTTGTTACGTAATCATTTCTAGGGAAATGTTAAGATCTTTAATGTCCATTTGACTGATTTTTCATACTGGATTTTGATTGCTGACAGTTTTAATAAATAGGAAAACAACAACTTTGCAACATGTCAAACATTGTGGTTTGGATGGGATTAGAAAGCAAATTTGATGAGTAATTATTTTGCAAATCCTAACAATCCTAAAGTAATTATCTTGTTTCCAAATCCAGGACATCTGTGCGGATTAGAAACATGGAATCACAAAAAAATATTTAAGAAAACAGCTTTTTGTGTGCTAAAAAACAACATTTTTTCTGCACAAAATTTAATGCACATGTGAGACAACGCACAGGCAGAGGACATGAGGTAAGAGAAGCTCGGAGCGTACCTGCTGCTGGAAGCCCTGTGACTATGTTGGGCTGCTCCAGTGACTGGCAGACAGGCTGATCACTGAAAGCAGTGGTGTGGAGAGAGCGCAGGAAGGGAGCAGAGCTGCTGGACAGATAATTTTCTGTCTTGTAATCAGCCACAGAGCTGTCTGACAGCACAGTCACGTTCAGCCCTCTGTGCTGCACACAGTCGAACACCTGCAAAGCCACAGTTTCACAATATAACCACCTCCTTCATCGCTTATTTTCAATAGAAAATGTTAATTAAATGCAAAGAGAATACTCCAAAAACACACTAAATCTCTGGTGGAAAGCAAGAATTAAATAATTTCTATAATTTTTCATTTACAAGCTCTAAAAAACTCCTTTAAGCTTAAAGTATGAAATCTGGTTATGGGTTTCACATGCTGAACAAATTAAAGCATCTGATTCTCTAGAGTTTGCCTCAAATTATCAGGTCCACCCATCATAATTGTTCTCCTCCTCGTTTGTCTGAAACGCATTAGAACCCTGATCTGTCTGAATGTGTACAGCAGGGCGTATTTGCATATTTATGTCATATTCTGTTTACCATCAATACAATCACGTCTCGCGCTCTTTTAACACCGCTGCAAATTAACAGATGCTAATTATGTCCTCCTGCTGCTACGCTGCACCGCGTCTTGAGTGAGAGTTAAAATAAATAAATAAATAAATAGATTATGACCAGCTGTACATCTGAAATGCCTTTACAAGCCGAGGAGAAGCAGCTGCTTTCCAAAACATCTGAAAAAAAAAAACACACAGAATCACTGACCTTCTCTGTCCACTGAAAAAGCTGGTCTTCTGCGATGTAGCAGGTCACTCTGCAGATCAGAACCTGCAGAGACAGACGTGCAGATGTGTTAGAATATGTGACAGAGATGGAAAACAGACTGAAGACCCACTCTGATGAAAATTGCGTTTTTTGAGGCCTCTTTTCTATACATATATAAAGAAAATTAAAATGTGTGAATTATTTTTTTATTCAAATTGTTGTGAATCAGGAGCAGACAAAAGAAATGAGGTTGGAACAACCTTGTTGCACCACACCAACCTATGTCCTAGAAAACAACACAGTTTTTTTTTTATTTTATTTTGGCTAATCATAATTTAAAGACTGCTTTTAAAATAGAATAATTGACTAAGAGCTGACAAATGAAAAGATGTGACAACACAAGCATCCTTTTGGTGATCTTGTGTAAAAGCTGCACAAAAACTGCATACGTATCAAGATTTTGGAGAAGTGTTACACCGTTCCAAAGTCATTTCTCTTCTCTCGGTATAAATTAATCAAGAACCAAAAACTAAGTAATGCATAATAAACATTCACATACACCCTCATAGAGAAAAGAGGCCACATTTTACAAGAGAATCTGGCTGCAGAGAAAAAATATGGCGCCCGAAAGTTAACAGCCGGATATCACTCCCCCTGCCGGGGTCAATGGCAAAAATAAACAATTTGTGCCCAAAATCATTGACCGGAAGTCCTTGCCCTGAACACCCCGTTTAAAGCTTTTGCTTTGTTGAAATTATACATATTTGAACATATGTTAAAATTGACTTGAATGAAACAAAACGATTAACGTTCTCTGTCCCATTTGAAGCTCATCTTAAAACTAAACTGCTAGACAGTTGCAGTTTTTTCACATTCAAAAGCTTAAAAGCTGATAGTTCTGAAAAGTTAAAAAAAAAAAAAAACCTTTTTGAAAGGGTTTCCTAAAGTTTAGGAAATTTCCACTTACGCAACCAGCTAATGCGACCAGAGGCCTGTCATATTTAAAGGGGGAGTGGGAGTTCCCTTAAAGTCTCACTTCATCTATATTATCTATTGTAAAATAGTTTCCAGAGGTGTTTTTAATAATGATTATGCTGCTTTTAGTCAAAATTGAAAAGGCTGTGTCGTATTTTTAAAAACCATTTCTGCAGGAGCTCATTAGAAATTCACCTCTGGGTTGTGGGCCGAACTGTTGGTGCAGAAGTAACCCGACATTGATATCCCAGCATGCCTTTGTTTCACGCTCTTCCGTTAATTTACAGCTCCTCACAACCCCAAGCTAACAACTTTTTGCTTCACTGCAGCAGAACCTCCCTCCCCTTATACAGCAGAAGCAGGCGGCGCCAGGTCTATCACCACACCCAGGGAGCGGAGCGGGACGTAGGGCTGATCGACTCTTTTCACAGATAAACTTTAGTGTTGAGTGTTTTAAAAAACAAATTTAGACTTTTTTATATTCTTTTTATACCCACTGTTTAAGAAAGTGGGATAATGTAGAGTTTTAGTCAGATATTATTCAAAATCTAAGTTCAAAGATAACAAAAATCTGCAGCATTCAAATGCATCACTTACACACAGATCTCGGAGACGTGAAGAGTCTCACATCAGATTTGTGCGTAAATGCAGTTTTTTGTGTGCGTAACAAGTTATTTGTGTGTGATTTTTAAACATTTCTGTGTAGTTAGTTTCAAGCTGTTATAACTAAGTTGTGCATGTGTAAACTGTATTCTTTTATTTTATTTTATAATTTTTGTAAATGTGAATACACAATTACAAGTACACAAAATTATGCACAAAATGTATGAGTAACATCTTATTGTGGACTCATAAATTGGGGTGAGTCTATTTTCCCTCCATAAAGTTGTGACTAAAACTTAAGATGAGCACTTTTTTAGATATATATATTTTGCTTCAAAGAAGCAAGTTTGAAATGTATTAACATTTTCTCGACAAAATTGGCCAATCTAAACTTTAAACACATTTCAATCTGTATATAGATAGAAACACTAATCTCAGGATTCTGATTATTCAAACTGACTGTAATCTTTTGCATAATCACTGTAGAATATTCCATCAAGCTTTCATGAAGGCAGCACAGAATTAATAGACTTTTTTTCTCTAATTTTCGTCACTTTACAGCAATCATCTCCGGGCACTTTAAAGTGATGTAGAAACAAATTGCCTTGGCTCAAGCAAGCACTTGTGACAGAGGTGAGTCATAGTCTCTCCCCCAATTTCCATCTGATTATCACTGTTTAAAGCGCAACTGTTCAACATCCTCTGTGTGGAGCGACAGAACAAGAAGAAAAACTTCTAATATATTCATTTAAAGTTTCAAAGATGTATTTTTGAAACTATATTCGAACGAATATCCTCAAAATGAACAAAAACATAAAAAAAAGTATTGACTGCAATTATTAAAATGTAATTAGGTTTAAAAGTGTATTAAAAAAATGGAAGTGATTTGAAGATGAAGACAGCCCTGGTGTAACTGTATTTCCCGCAGTGGTGTAATTTATGGCAGACTGTGGCAGTATTCTTTGCCCACAGCTGCTTTTGCCGTCCTTCGGTACATTAAATCCCTGCAGGAATCTGAAGAGGTGATAAATCTGAAGCCTCCACAGCAGCTCTGTGCTTCAAACGTGGTCATTCGCTGCGTTTATCCCAATTAAATCATGAGCCAACGACACCAGGCTAATAGAAAGTAACCGCACACCTCCGCACACAATCAGCCGGTCGGCTGTAAGTCTGAGTTCTGACAGCTTATTTAACGGAAACCAGATTTCCAGCTTCATCTTCTCTGTGTGGAATATCCTCCTGTCCATTTTTTTTAAAACAGACATTTTATTTATTCCGACAATGTCATAACAATTCTTCTCAGAATAATTATTTTTAAGCCGTGCTGTATTAGTAAACTTCTGAACAAGAATTGGGAAGAGTTCAACAGTGAGGCGTTTCTGTCTCGTTAGTCAAAAGAAAACATATGCTCTTCTTTTTTTCTCTGTGCGTCACTCACTGATGGGTTGTCCTTATGTCTGTAGAAAACACATGCTGACTCCTCGCTGCTTTGCCCAGCTACAGCCCGGCTCCTCTCGTTCCACACCGACGCACGTCCAACTGCGTCCCAGTTTGACGAGCTGAGAACGTACGCTGACAGGAAGCCTGCGAAGACACATCCGCTCAGTATTCAGCTCGCAAGGAAAACTGTTTTTTTTTCACACCGCAGCTTATGTCATCTTTGACAAGCTGTGTTTTGACACATCGGATCAGAAAAAAATGATTTAACAAAATAAAGTTCAAACAACTTTGTCTTCATGATCTGATAATATTTAGGAAGATTTGCCAACATTTTTTTTTATTCACACATTCATTTCCTGTGAATACAAAGCTACTACAGAAACAATGCATGTTTAAAATAAGTTTAGATACATAAACTTCTCTTACATGAACATAATCGAACCATGAATGGGTGACAAAACAAAATAAAAGCAGACAGTCCCTCTGTTTTGCTGATTTATTTTTGGTTTTATTTGTTTCAAAGAATAAAAAAGAAAATTAAGCTTTTCATAGTAACCATTTAAAATGACAGGATCTATATTTGTACCAAACTAAAGCACATAAATTAGAAAGTTAATTATCTTTCCCGGCTGCACCATTAAAGACCACTTTGATCATCTATTGATCTATTTTAAAATAGTTCCCAGTGGTCTTTTATATATGATTAAGCAGGTTTTATCTAAAATCAAAAAACCCTGTCATTTTCTAGGATATAGTTACTCCAGAGCAGCAGGAGTTTATTAGAAATTTCCTTCTGAGTTGTGGGTGGGACAGTTAGCAAGGAGCAACCCCGTCCCCTCTTCCCCTCTTCAATGCTGAGAGTTTTTGGTTCAACCAGCATATTTCCTACATACAGAAATATGCTATTTTTCTGCTTCTAATCCACAACAATTTAAAAAAATATATATTATATATATAAAATATTTATTTTCTTTATGCATGTCCTCCATCATCTTAATATTGCTTCAATAACATGTTAAAACCACTAAAAACAGATTATTTAAGAAAATATGCAGACAAAATAATTTATTTTTATAAGATTCTCCATAAGAAATAATAAAGATAATTATAAAGTAATGTTGAAGAATAAATAATACTAGATAATGTGTGAAGAGTTCCCTGTCAATAATTGGATAGACCTTGCATTTTGACATACTACCACAGAATCAAAACTGTTCGTCTCCCTCTCCCTCTAAAATTAAGGTTGCCTTCATAATCAGCTGTGTCCCAGTGGGGATCCCTGTCAGGATGTAATTTCAGGAAAATAGATTATCCCTTAAAAGTGAAACATCTTTGACTTCCCTTTTCTCTATGGTGTCTTAAACTTTTTAAATATTTTATAACTAAAAATGATACCCAGGAGATTTAATGAAATGTACAGAAAAGTTGGAGTCCTGGCATAACTCCAATCTGGCAGTTTTTTTATCAACTCTTTGCACTTTTGAAGTAAAATCCAAATGATTGTTGTTGCTTTCTAGCAGAGTGATTGTTTGACGCCTAGCCAGCAGCTATGAAGGATCTCTGCTAAAGTTAAGGATGCAAAAAAATAAATGAGAGTCAACTTACTGGCAGCATTATGTCCCACAGCCAGGATGAAATCTGAACACTGGAGCTTGTTTCCAGACGTCAGGGACTGTGAGATTTCAGGACTCCAGAGCAGGTTCACTTCCCTGAAGAAGTTTAGAGACATTAAGTTATTTATAATGGTCTGATACAAATGCTGCCGATTATCAACAAAGGGTAACTTGGATGCTTTTAATTCCAATCGTAATTTACAACCAAGATGTTTTTGAACTTTTCCTTTGTGCTCTTTCAAGCTATGGTCAACATTTGCTTATAATTACATTTCAATTTGAGGAACAACCACTGAAACACGGTGTACCTATTAGTCAGATTTTATGAAAGCTCTCCTAAGCACTCTGTGTTGCAGCATGCACGGCTGTTAAACTGAAGTGTTTGGGTTCGGCCCACTCTCAGGAGATAAATGGGAAAACAAAACAAACCCATCAGTCATTGGAGACAAGGCAACAGCGAAATGTCCACGCGGGAGAAGAGATATCTCTCTAAAAGCCGTTCAAACAAAAATCTAAATGAAGATTCATCGTCAGCTGGTGCATTAATGCGTTTGGTTTTAGCCGCCTTCACGCCGTAAACAGACACCTGACAGTATGTCGGTGCAGCAGAGATAATTGTTTACAGATCCTGCCTGCAGCAGTGTGGTAATTCTTACTTTGCATCTAGTAGATTTATGTTTACACCTCATATTTTCATGTCATTTTGAGTTTTTGCTCATCAGTCTTAGCCCCATTAGTATGTTAACAGGCAAAACACCTAAAACATGACCATTCAAAAAAGAACAATATTTACAAATGTTATTTGGTTTGAAAGTTTTCAATGTTAATCAGTTGACCTTTAACACATATACACTTTATTGGTCCTATAAAACACATAAATAAATTCAAAACTTGTGAAAAAAAACATTAAAAGTTCAGCTAAAAAGTGTCAAGTAAATAAATTATATTTATCTTTGCAGGAAATAGTAAATACATTTATAAATTGATAAATTTATCCCTTGGGATATTAATAAAGTTCAATTCAAATGCTTATTAAACTTAAATTCCCACTCCAGTCATCTTTTAGAAAAACATTCTCAGAGATTTCTAACTATAATAATGCTGTTTTTAACAATTTATTTTTTTTTTTTTAAAAGTGTCATAGTTTCTGCAGAGCAGCAAGAGTACATTAGAAATTCACCTCTGAGTTGTGGGCGGGGCTATTAGCATGGAGTGAGCACTCATTCACGTGTCATCAAGCCTCTCCTGCTAGCATAAAAGACCCTCAGCACCCAAGGATAACGTCAGCGGTGCAACAAAATGGCGAGCAAGTTTGGAGGTATCTAGGTGGAGAGTTTTTATCCAGATACCAGCTCAAACAAGTAAAAAAAAGACATACATGGATCTATTTTGTCTATCTTGGATGCATCAGAAAGGAGAGGAGCAAGGAGCTTTTTCCCTGCCCAGCATATTTTCTATATCATAAATAAACAAAAATGTAAAACTGCTTTTTTTCTGCTCGAGATTTACAACAATTTGAATAAATAAGAACTCAGAAATGCAATTTTAAGTTTAATTTTCTTAATATATGTCCTCTTTCATCATAAAATTGCCACAAGAACATGTTAAAACATCAAAAACACCATTTCCCTCTAAGTGGGTCTTTAAAGCAACTTAGACAGACATGCAAAGTCCGCAGGAGAGAAAACAGATGCACTCAAATCACAAAAAAGATAATCTTCATCCAAGTGAGGAAGATATTATAAACAAAAACTCTGTAATGTAATTGCAAACCATTTGTAACTCTGAATTATGACGTTGACTCCATCACTTTAAAACTATAGAAATGAATGGAACAACTGAATTTATCTGGGTATTGTCATTTCATTGTATATTCATGTTATTAACTTTTTCCCCAACACAAAATTTCAAGCCCACTTTTATCTCCAATTTTTCTATCTTCTTTTTTTTTTTTTAGTCCTTTAAGCATTGAATATGTATTCTTTTAATCTTACTATAACTGAACAATGCTGCATCTCGCCTCAAGTCCATCACTCTTAACAGATTATTAAAACATTCAGCCTCCTGCAGCTTTGAAAATTGTTTACACAGTCTTGAACTTGGATTTTTCAGCTCAAATAGGAATTACAGACTACAGCTTGTTTCTACACTCCTCTGAGGGATCATCGTCGAAACACTAATTTGAGCATTAATGCACAGATCTATACCTTTATGACCATTCATCACCAGTATAAGGCTATGTCCTGAGTGTTTGTTGGTCAGTTACTCCTCTCCTAATCATCCTGTTTTTTAAATTCAGTTCAAGTCCGATTCATTTTTTTGTAATACATATTTTAGCTTTTTGTCTCTGTATGTTAGCTTTTACTTCTTCAAAATACTTCAGTTTCAATCACCTGTGAAGTTCTTTAAATCTTTTATACTTTGATTTTTCTTCCAAGAAAAAGCAGTGTGCTGCTCAAAGATTTAAACCCTCAAACAGTCGATATATCCACTAATATTACAGGCATTTACATTAAAAAAAAATTGAATAAATTACATTTCTGCAGGGAGAAATTCATATAAAAATGAACAGTAGTTCCACTGGTTGCTTCAAACAGGGTTATTTTTGGTCAATACGTCAGCTAACAGAAGCTTTATTGCACATTTCTTTCTTATTTCAGGGGTATGTGTTCGTTCTTATAATTTATCTAATTGAAAAATCCTCAGAAATATATTTTGAATGTGTGTGGGGGCGTCTCACAGTGAGTAAGCTGTTGCTGAAATCACATGTGTCATGTTAGCTTTGCTAGCAGGTGCCTCGTCAAAAACTAGCAGAATGTCTGATTCAAACAATAAAAAATATGCATATTTACATAAGGGCAATCTACAAGTCTTCTGTGCATTTACTGCCAATTTAATAGTGTAATAAAGTAAATTTTAAAAAACATTACAATATTTCCGTTTTGCCCCCTTCCTAATCGTGCTACATCATGACTAACACGATTTTACCTCTTTTTCTCCAGTTCTTGCGGATTTCTTCATCTTCTTCGTTTTCTACAATGTCTTCGTCCTCTTCCTCCACGGCCCGTGAATACACAGATAAAACTTCCCCGAAAAACGTCGCCATAACGGCAAGAATTGGGAAGAAAATGAAAGTTTAGCAAAGGATTTTTCCCCCCCAATAGGCACTGTGACGTAAATCCACAACTTCCGTCGGCAGCGGAAATGGTTTCAAAATAAAAGGGCATTTAAAGTATAGCCTTGTTTCCTTTAAATTTAAACAGTTAAAATCAAAATTACATTTACTTGTTGTGACAAAAAAGTTAAAAATGGACTGTGACGACTATGTAACTGTTACAGATATTTTTTTTCATTTGTTGCTGTTAATTATTATCATTTATGTTTGTATACTAGGAAATTTTATATATATTTTTTTAAAAAAACCTTGGGTTTTTAACATGTTGTGACATTGCTAGGAGTATTTAACTCTCCTAATTAATATTTAATCCCTCATAAAAAATTATGTGATAAAATGTCAATGTTTCTTTCTCTAAAATTGAGGCTTAAATCAGTAATTCAAGAAGAATTTCAGACAGACTCACAGCTGATCATTTGTATCTGTTAAAAAAAATAAAGCACTTACTAAATCCAGTTGTTCACCTCCAGTGCAAACTTCATCAAAGAGTAATCAACTTATTGCAAGATAAATCGTTAAAGCAATCAGTAGTGAATTTAATGTTCATCTAGATATGTGACTATTGCTTTAGAATTGACTTGAAATGTGAATCTCTGTCTAACCTAGTTTAACTGACTCAAAAATGTATGAAAGCCCTCCCCTGTGTGCAGTGCACCACCATCAGTTCTGGTAATATGTACAGGCACTGTATGAAAATCCATCAGGTTTATACCTGCAGCTATAACCTATATCACCGGATCATTTGTGTCTTTCCAGGGAATTTCAAATCTTTGTGATTGCACATCACTTCCTGGCTCTGAGAACAACACTTCTGTGCTATATTTAGCACATGTGCGAACTGTATGTAAACTTGACATGCCACATGACTCTTCCAGCTTTTTTTCTGGTAATGTATAATTAAAAGAAGTGGAAAGAGGCACAAATGCAGAGGGAAGCTGCTTCATCATCTTCTGCATGACCAGCCAAAGAAATAACCCAAATCACACTGGTGCATTTAGACTTCAGTTCACTGCATGGTATAACTTATATTCTTGTAAGCTTTACTCTGAGAAATGAGGAGAAACGAAATTATACTGATATCACCATGGCGATAAAAAAAAAATTGTCGCCGTCACCAGAAAGTTCCTTGTGCTAAGAAGACAAACTGCATTGCAAGGCAAAGCTTGGATTAGAATAGACCGGGATCTTTTTCTACTGTGGTGCAATAATGTATCAGGAGGCCATAAAGTAACAGCAGAAATGTTTCCTATCACAAAATGGAGCAACATGCTCTGGGGAAACTTCAGGCTGCTGTTAATATAATTGATAGCAGAGAGGAAGAGTGGAAGGGATGCTGTGCAGCTTAACAAACACTAAAGCCTCCCAGGCTCAAATCAGCAAGAGAGGAATGTCAAAACAGGACAAACAGGGATGTCGCTGCTTTACTGCCCATTAAAACGAGGAGTCGGGAGAGGCAGTCGGAGCACAACAGCATCCACAATGACTGTCTGTCTTCTCTGTGTCCCAGCACCAACGAGGACAGGGAAACTAATGGTCCTTCATTCCATTAGTTTATTTACCCTGCACTCAGGTCAGGAGAACCAAATTCATTCTTCTGACTTAAGGACAACCAACCTCTAGCGAATGTCATCATGTCCTTGTGTCATTTTTGTAAGAGTTGTGTCACATTAGTTATTTTGACCTCTACATTTGTGCATCCTGCTGTGATAAAAATGTGCTTTTAGCTTGTATTTGTGGCCTTTTTCTGATTATGGAGGAGAAAACCAAAGAAAATCAAGCTTAATATTGAATTACTAAGTATTTTTTTTTTTTGTTAAAACAATGAAAAAAAAAAAGGCGTTTGATGGATCCACTTGTAGACGACTAGATCTTTGTTTTCTTTGTCCAAGCTGACATCAGGTTCAAAACTGGATTGTACAGCGTGCCATTTTGTTGCAACGGTAATGTTAGAGGGCTGTAAGCTAGCAGGAGAAGGCGTAAATAGTTTTGGGCGACGGAAGAGGAAGGGGGGCGAGGTTGCTCCAAGCCAGTGATCCGCCCTAAACTCAGAGGCCAATCTCTTCTGTCGCTCTGCGGAAACTGTCCTAGAAAACAGGTTCTTTAAGTTTTGGCTATTCAAAGTTCAAGTTCAAAGTTCAAACAACTTTATTTATCCCCGAGGGGCAATTCTATTTTAAGGTGCAGAAGGTGCCTTCAATCAAAATACAAGTTACACCTGACACAGGCGCATAGAGAGAAATAAAAATAAAAATAATAACAATAAGATAAAGGGAGAAAAACTGTAAATTTGTATGGTTCCTCAATACAGGAGAGGGCTGACATTGGATTAAAGAGGTAATATATACAAGGAAGAAAGACTGTAAAAATATTACACATATGTAAATATATATATATATATATATATATATATATATATATATACACACACAAGATGACATAAAGTGACGTAGTGTGGTTGTGGTAATGATAATTCTGTTGAATTGCACTGATTAGCTGGATTGTAAGTTAGCGTTAAGTAGCTGGACTGCTCTTGGTATGAAGGTGCTCTTCCTCCTCTGTGTTTTGCTATAAACTCCATAATCCTAATTAAAATACCACTTGGAGAATGTTGAATATAAATCAAAAGATGATCAAGTTGTTTTTAAATACTAATTCCAATGAAAACCACATTTTTAACACGCTTTTGTTGCACTTTTGTTATAATGGAGGACATTTATAAAACTAGATTAAAACTGAGTTTTTGATTTGGACTAAAAACTGCATAATTAAAAGACCACTGAAAGCAATTTTACAATAGAAAAAAATACAGTTGGAGTGGGACTTTAAAGAATTTTCTTAAATAATGCTTTATTCCTGCTTTTGGTTTAACATGGAGTCTGTTACTCACCTGTGTGTTTTCTTAGTCATCAGTAAAGCTAATTTTTTTTTGCTAAATTTCCTTATTCTGTATTTTTATACATTCATATATTTAATGTTCATGGTACCTCCACCATACTTTGCTTGCAGACACCATAGATATAATGCTGTGCCATTCATCAACCCCCAGTCCTTAGCACATTTTAAATGTTGACACATCAGTTTGAACAGTTGCTACCATTTTTTTTGCACTCCAATTCCTGAGCTTTCCTGCATGTTTGAGTTCTTTGGCCTTTTTTCCACATCAGAGGTGTGACTTTTTAGTAACATTTTTTCCATGAAGAACACTTCTGGCCATTGTTTTTTGGTAGTTGATGGGTATATCTGTTTTTTTCAGTTTCTGTCAGTTCTGAGCTGGAAATCTTTTGATTTTGACGGATTAAAAGGCCTGATGAGGCTTTCGTCTGGTCGTTCATTTCTTTGTGCTCCTTCAAAAGCATCTTAAAACTCCAGTCTGCTTTGTCTCTTTGTTTGGGAGAGACCTCGCTAATGCACTTAAACAACCATCTGCTCTGTCTTGTCAGTCTCTCAATGAATCTGTGTATCAAATACTTACTTTAGTAGCAGTTTGACTACTCCTCACCTAGTTCTGTCTTCTTCAGCTGTTTCTGTTTCAGTTCATGATTGTGATTCAACCCACGTGACATGGATGATCATTAGCACGTTTTGGATAATTGCTTGATCATGCACATAGTGCTACAAAATCCATATAAAGATTGCGGACACCTACTGTACACATAGGCTTTAAGTCTGTCGTAAAACACAAGTTACTGAACCTACAAGTACAATATTACTCAAAATGCAATTGTAATGCCTTTCAGTACCAGTTACAGCAAATGTAATTGATTACTTGTGCAATTAGTTACTCAAGCACTGAAAACTAGTCAAATGTCCACATAGAAGTACATTTGAAAGCCATCTTTGCTTTGAGCTCCATGAAAATTACAAGACTCGTGCTTTCAAAAATTGTTTTGCTTCTGTATCTATTTCTTAATAATCTCCCATCATTTTAAAATAGCCAATTAAGTCCAAATTGCAAAACAAAAAAAAACATTAAACTTTGAAAATATATCTGCAATAACAAAAAGTACAAGAAATAATTTTCTAAACTTGTTTTTTCACAGAGAAGCAGAATAAAGAAAAAGGTGTAATGTTCCCATGTTCTCTTCTGTGACTCCTACCAAGCGCTATGGCAACAGAGATGATTAACACGTCTTTTTTGCCACAAGAAAATCTTCCTGCTACTTTAAATTGTGTAGTTCAGGAGGTTAAATGGCTGCAGGGTTTCGAAATGAAGCACAAGATACTTTGTGGAAAATTGTCACCTCCCACGAAAAACACAATCCGCTTTTGCTCCTTCGCAGATTCTACAAGTAAATTCCTGCAGGGATCCACGGCATGAGCTGTCTTCCTGACAGACCTAAAGCCACGTTGGTTTCTGTCAAAGATTTTCTTGTGAAACTGATGTTTTTATTTATTTTGTGCGTGCGAAGAACTTTCAGTGGTTCCACACCACGAGCTTTGAGGTCCCACACACGTGGCTGCATGGACTTAAATCTTGGAAATGCTCCTCCTTAATTAGCTGTCACTCTTTAAGACAAATGAGTGAAAGGACAGAGAGCAGTCAATACTTGTCAAGAGAGTCTGGGAACCCACCAGGACACAAAAAGACCTTGGAACCAATTTGAGGATAAAGTTAACTAATTACAGTCATTATGATGAATCATAAATCCATACAGCCCTGCGACGGACTGGCAACCTGTCCAAGGTGTACCCTACCTTCGTCCAACAGTAGCTAGGTTGCGTTCTGGCAGTCCCGTGACCCCGCAAGGGATAAAACGGGTAAAGAAAATGGACAGACGGATGAATCAATGCAGGATTCTAAATTATCTATCGATGAGCCGAGGAAGGTCAGTAAAGGTGGAAGAAGCTTCATTTGAAGCTCACGTCGCCCTCGGCAGCATGTGTTCAAGCGGCTCAACCAAAGAAAAGTCTATGTTAAAGGGCATTCAAAACTCCTGCGTTCACGTTTCTATGACCATTTTCAGGCTCTAGCTACAAAACGCACACCCATTGAAACAGTGTTGTGGGTCAAACTTGGACCAATCAGGGACTAGGAGTTGGTCCGACATACCCTGGACGTCCAACCATTTGAAAATTGATCATAAAGGTGCAACAGGGTGCACTTTTATTATTTTTTAACGTATTTATTTCTGAACTCTCTTTGTACGGCGTGAATGGAAATTACGACGCATTTGAACTCCTCACGGATGTTATTTGGAAACGGATAACAGGTGCGATCCAGCTTCACCTGGTGACTTTAAAAAGAGCACCAGACACATAAGGGAGACACACCAGGCAAGAGAACTCCACAAGGGCCAGAACAGGAGAGGAGCCCCGGGCGGGGGTCACACACCTCCTGGACCCATGCCGCCCTGGGAGCGGGTTGGCCGCCGTCCCTTTCCAGAGGACGACAGCTGCTTGCCCACAACACGCCTCACCAGACGTGTGACCAGCAGCATGGAGCCAAGGAAGGGGAGAGTGAACTGGAGAGGCAGAGGGGTGTGATTACGATACACCCCTCTTTGAGCCAAGTACCCCTTCCTTGTCCTTCCTTACACTGAGCAGCTAAAAACAGTGCATCTTTTTATCCCAAGGCCTGTTTTATATTTTGTGCATGCTCTTTTATTGCTTTTTTTTTACTAAAGCTTTTCTTCATCTTCCCTTTTTTAATCATTGTTCTTTTTTAGCTCAGGCACCTGTTTTTTTTCCTCCCAATGGACAGTCATGGACTCTAATGGAGGAAGGACTTTTGGGACTCCACCCCTGAGACCAAAAACTGTTTTTGTCTCCCTCCTGAACAAGTCTGGCTGGTTGTTTGCCCTGCTCCCGGATGATCTGAACAGCAGTGAAGGAAGTGGCCAGCCAACAAATTGCTCACCTTGGCACCACCCCGGCTGGAATTAATAATTCCTCAGTTGGAATTACGTGGCACCAAGTTTTTCTTACAGCAAAATTGAGCTGTGAAAGAAGAAGTCTGGAGCAAGATTGACCAGATTTGCACCACTTTGACATTATGCACCAAACTTCTTCCAACTTAGAGTGGTGTCATGTATGCCGTTCAAGAATAAGGTTTATGCCACTGTCAAAAATGGGCAGACGGGTGGTTTCAAAAAAGTCCACAAAGCTGAATCAGGGTCAGACAGGCAGAGGTGAGTCACAAGAATGATCATCATCCAAGAAGAGATGTTGGAGTCCAGTCGAGGGTCAGGGCAGGCGGCATCCAATCAGAGAATACGCAGGGTCAGAAACAGAAGGTCAGGTCCAGATTGAAACGCTCGGTAATTCAGGCAAGGCGGCACAAAACAATACTTTGCACTTAGTCAGGCTCTGAGCAGTTCTTAGTGGCAAATGAGAGTCAGCTGATGGCATCCGGGGAGTTTGCACTGAGGTTGCTGGGAGATGTAGTATGTTAAGTACTCTGGAGACGGACTCCAGCCGTTGATCATAGGGGAAGACAGAGCTCTGAATCCTGAGAGCTACAGTTACAAATAAAACTGCCACTGCCCAATTTTTTGGAAAATAGTTGGCTTGATCATTAATGTAGACGGAATCAGTCAGGCAACTGTCGGAAGTGCAGAATGGCCCTATTTTTCTTTGTTTCGATCTGGCTGCAACCGCCCTGTGGGAAGTTTTGTAATCGCCTGTCACTGGACTGCTGCTGTGTGACCTTGAAATGTTCCTTGGCGGTCACTGAGCAATGGGAACCTCAAGAGAAAAATTATCTGGTTGCCATAGAATTTTAAGTTTTTCTTAAAACTTCTGCTACCACCTGCCATATAAAAAAAAATCACCTCACAATAGCATTTTGGGAAATGTGACAGTAGTCTTAGGGCCCTCTTGAAAGTGCGTCAAAGGTTCAGTGTGTACGCAGCTTCAGGTTCTAGTCTTTACTTCTTATTTTAAGAAAAAAAATTATTTTTTTACAGTAATTTCATCAAAAATCCCCTTCGTGACAATACTCGTTAGTCTTTATAGTCCTAGTAAATTGCCTGTCCATCCTGGGATAGGATCTCTCCCTCTTGTGGGCATCCCTAAGGTTTCTTCTTTTTTTCTGAATCACTTTTTTTTTTAGGAGTTTTTCCTTACCGGGAGGGACAGTCTAAGGGCAGGGATAACCAGTTTTATTTATTTTGTTTAGTTAAGCAATTATCTTTTTGTCATATTTTATGACCAACCTTCTGCTTCTGTGAAATTACCGGCAAGACGCCCAATGAGGCAATTGCTTTTGAGATATTGGGCTATATAAATAAATTGAATTGAATAATAAAAATATTGTAGCCTAAATTACTTTAGCTTATTTTTGCTATCTTAAGAGTCATTTAAAAATAGTTTATAAAAACTGTATTTGTTTAGAGTTTAGCAAAAACATAGTGATCGAAATATAAAATACACTTTTTATTAGAGTCCAGATTTTAAAAAAAAATGAAAAAAGGATTAATTGCGATTTTTTATTCTTTAAAAATGTTCCCCTTTTTTCCTGGTGATTTTTTTAAGCTTCTAATTTAGCAATTATTTCACTTGATGCAGTCAGAGATTCTGATGTGTTCACTAATGAGACACAGAAATCTTGACTAATCTTTTACTTAATTGGATGGCGCCACATGAGTGTTCAAAGAGCGTTTTCATCACACTCAAGTAAAAGGATAAAAATAGGCCAATTAGCCAATTAAAAGACATTGTTTCATGTTTCCATACCAGAGTTTTTTTGAGCTAAAGTCAGCATTTGTCACCATTATTTTGAAGTAGTCTAATGGCTGCAATCTCTATGACCTACCCGGGCTTCAAAAGTATAAAGAAAGATAAGGCGATGAGAGCCGAAGGTGTCGCTTTAACAAAGCAACACCAGTTCTCAGTCTGTTTCACAAATGGTTTGGAGGCTCTTCTATGCATTCATACCCACGCAGGAAAACCTCAAACTGCCCTTTTATCAGACCACCTCCAAACACCCATTTATACGAAGGAACAATTTCAATTTTTCGCTCCGACTGAGCCGCATGTCTGAGGTTTGTAGGAGGAAAGTGCCTGGAGAAATCCCACGCAGACACACAGAGAACATGCAAACCCCACACAAGTAGGAACAGTTGCTTAGAAACTGAATTGTTCATCAGCTGTGGGTGTGATCACGTCGAAGCAAGGTGTGGATTTTTTTATATGAACGCATATGTAACGGGCTCTGACAACACTCGCAGTGCCTGGGGGTGGGTGGAAAAGGTGAACTTCTGATGATGTACCATCCAGCAGCTGAGCTGAACCCAACATTAAAATGGAGCCATTGATAGAAGGTTCAATTTACAACAAGAAAATAACACTTTGAGTCAAACCTATTATCTCGTTGGAAAAAAAACCTCGACTGAGGGACTTTCAACATGCTGCTTTTGTCTTATGCAATGAAAGAAGGTGTTTACAGTTGTTTTAAGTGGGAGTAAAAGGCTGGCATGAACAAAAGGACTTTTACAAAGAAACTTATCATTTATGATGGATTTATTTACTCACAAAAACAAAAAAAAGCACATCAACCACTAGAATACACAAATTAAGTAGAAGAAACAGATTGTGGGTGTATTTGTCATCTTTTAATTTAGTTTTGTGCACTTTGATTTTTCAAAAAGAAAATTATTTTTAACAAGGATTCTCTCTCTGACTGTATGAAAGCTCAACCTACATTTTATTTCAGATGATGCAAATTTGGGGATTTATAAAGATGTAGAAAAACAATTTAAAAATCACTCTAAACGCTTTTTTTTTTTCCAAAAAAGAAGCTGCAGTATGGTGGACATCACCAGCATCTGTTTACTATTACACTAACGAGGCCCATTATCAATTCTTGGTATTGGCCAGTTAAATATGGATTTGATTTAAACATAGTGGGACTAATTTTCATATTCCCTCGGCTGTGTGAGAACTAAAAGCATATGAATCCAGCAGGGTTCTTCGATCTGCCGTAAAGCTATTGGTTCAAAGAGTCTCAGGTTGTAACCAGAGTGACGCTTCTTTTAGCTGCTATGCCGCACACAGATGAACCAGCTTCCCCAAAAACTCAGATGTTCCCACTGTATCAATGTTTCAATCCAAACTTAAAGTTTCACTTTATTTTCTTATTTTTTTATTAATTTTTTTATGCTGCTAAAGCTTCTTTTTCAAGTATTTTTAATAATTTCTGTGAACAAAAGATGATATGAAAATGAAACTTTTTCAACTTTCCTCTATGAAATTATTCAAAATACAAAGTGAAATTAAGTCACAAATCATAAGATATGACTGTTAAGGCGGCAGAAGACATCCCTTGATCATGCAGTACAGGTTTGAACCAGTGAATGTACATGAGAACTGGACTGAGTGACCCCTCCCCCAGTGTGCCAAACAGGAAGTACTCTCTGGTCCCAAGAAACAAAACATCCCATAGACTTCTATAGAGAAATAAACAGCTATTATTCAGTCAATACTTTTGTCAAATTAACCATTCTTGCTCTGATGCCTTTTTTTAACATGTACTTAATAATCCTTTTTTTAAAAGTTATTTTTGTTATGTAGTGCAAGTTATTAAAGTTATAAACCGGCCAATCAAATGCCTTAATAAAAGTATGTGGTCTCATGTTCAAAGCGTTTGATAGATAGCCCGCTTTTAATTAGTAAAGTTGTTGACTTCCAACAAGTCAACTACTGATTGGTGATAGTGGTTACCACGGAAACCATGACTCAGATTGACTCTGACTTGTTGGCAAAAACTGGCTCCAATGTGGCAGAATCCAAATCACAAAGAAATGTTGACTGAACTGACTCAATTTGGTTGGAGTCAGGAGTATGACATCACATTCACTCAGTCCAGTTCTCTTATACTATTTGTACCACTCCATCACATTACTAGGATTAAGAACCAGAGCTGGACAACTACGACCCACCAGGATTCACGGATAGTTCATTTTAAATATCTGTCAAACTTCTGCAGATAACATCAGTGTGTAATGTTTGAATCCTTAGTGATAGAGATAAAAAAGAGGAAACAACAAAGAGCTTGAAATTGAAAAGAAAATTGTTTCCTAGTGAGTCTGTGGCCCCTAAACTGCCAGAGTAACTTCTTCAGAGTTAAAGAACAATCTGGAGATCTATCAAACGGGTGTAGATACTGAACACAAGTAACCAAACCTCTTTGAATTCCCCCATCAATACTTTAATATAATTTAAAATTGTTCCCAGTGGTCTTTTAATTATGATAGTCTTTATTTTTTATTGCTAAAAAAAATAGTGTTGTTTATACAGATTTGAAGCATTTCATTAGATATTCACCTCTGAGTTATGGGAGGGACAGTTAGCTTTAACCCTTTGTCCATCATTCATTTGTTCACACGCTCTCCCCCTAGCTTACAGCCCCTCACATCCCCCACATAACTGTCAAAAATAGGCAGGCAGAAGTTTGTGAAGCTAAGGCAGGGTCTGGCAGGCAGAGGTTGGTCACAAACGGTGGTTTCAGGGATCAAACTTTGGATAACAGTTCAGGCATAGGTCGGGGCAGGCAGCAGACAAACACGGTCAGGAAAACAGAATGTCATGTCAGAATAATTCTGAGTAAATCAGCCAATATGGCACAAACGACAACCTGGCACGCTGCCCAAGACCAAGGTGGACGATTGCCAATGGCATTTAGGTGAGCGGCATCCTGGGTGTGGTTCAGTGAGTCAAAAGTCCGTGGATGGCTCCCAATGGTGACCAGACGGGAAACTTTTTTTTTAGTTTCAGTAAGTTCTAACACTTTAAAAACTTTCAAAACCACAAAAATTCACATTTATACCCTAGAGTCATCTGCCCTGGTTGCCAAACATTGATTACGAACATGAGGGAAACTTTTAGTCATGCATCTTATGTTTTATAGTTTTCCCAGCATGTCCATCTCTATTGTTCTCAACAGAAAGAAAATTTCCTTACAAAATAAATGTGCCTAAACTCGAAGTCTTGAAGCAAGTGGTGCTGCAGAATGCAAATATTCAAAATCCTTGTATATAAAATGTACGCGGTTTGTCACCCAGTAATATCTGGTGACAGCCTCATCATTAAGAAAGCAGAAAAATCAATTCGTGGGAGACATTTCCTCCACGTCTGTGAAAGCCTCATACATTCTTTCTCCAAGCTATTTCTGTTGTGCCGCGAATGAAAGTTGGTTTGTGTCTGTTTGTGTGCATGCATGAGTGAATGCACGGTAAACTGCCTTTCATGCAATTCATTACAAATTCTGCTGACAGAGACTTCCAGGGAAAGCAGTCATGGAGTCGTGAAAGGAATATCAAAAAGACTGTTCCTGCTCAGAGATGGCCTGCAGCTTTAAAGATATCAGCTCATTCACATGAAGATGTGGAGAGGCACGCTCGCACACAAGAGCAGGCTGGACAGCAGTGTGTGCAGCAATATCAGTTCAGCAATGAGGCCTCACAAACCTTTCTCATTACAGTTAGTGGAGGTGATTAACACAAGCTGCAGAGAAAGAATTGTGCAGCTCAACATTAGGCTGGAAAACCGACAACGGCATCATTAAAGTTTAAAAAAGTGAGAGTTTTTGCAGAATATCAGATAAGGATAAGAAAAGAGTAATGAAAACAAATGTAAAACATATTTTAACTATTGATGAATTGTGGTTATTAACCCTATATAACTATTATATTTCATAAACGCATTCCAAGACCCTGTGTCATTAGCATGATCCACGCTGCCCTTAAAAACCTATTGTATATAACTTGGTACGTGCTCATGTGCTGTACTTCATCATCATTCCACTAGAGGCAGTAGAGGGTCTATTCCTTCTCATTTCAAAATTATTGTTTCTATGAAATCTTAAAAACCCTTTGTGGGAAGAGCTTTGCTAATTTTCAAAACGTTATAGTGAAAATTACATTAGCTACGTTTCCAATACACATATGCGCAAAAACGTAATCAAAATTCTAGAAATGTCAAATTTTGCAATCACAGTCATTTGTGTGAATAAAAACAAACCAATTCACGTGATAATTCATTCAAAAACGAAACAATGCTTGATTTACAGTAGATACATTAAAATTTCTGCCATGGCACTAGCAATTTTCATCATCTATCAAAGGAGATGTTGGCGTCTTTTTCAGGTCATGGAGCGAAAAGCTACCTGGGAGCGGTTACAGCTGAAGAGATTTGGGAAATCGTGGTTGGTGATTTTACAGAGGAGCTGTAAATCCTACGATTCCACATGACACACTCAACTTTTGATGTGTGGTTTGATGCTGTAGGACTTTTTGTGGCAGTTGTGCAGGAATCCAGTCACTACTACTAGTCATGTGACTCATTTAATTAGAAAACAGTGTTTCATAAACCACCCCCTGCAAGTGCAAAAGCCTCTTTTCAATGACGTCGCCACACCAAATCAACTTTCACAAGAAGTTATATATATGTATATATATATATATATATATTATATATATATATATAATATATATATATATAATGTAATATTATGCAAGTTTATGCTTTTTTAAATTAGCCTAGTTTTTTTAAATAAAGTGTTACACCTAGCTTTCAAAATGTTTTAATAATATTGCTGAATATGCTTTACTTTTTTAGCAAATTTTTTACGAGATTACAACTTTTTTTGGAAAATCAATAACTTTTTCCTTATGAAATTACAATGTTTTAAGTCAGAAATCTCTCATTCTCAAATAGATTTGACATTCTCATAATTTTACACTTTACTCCAATACATCATTTCTTGTCTTTTATGGTGACCCAACTCTGTCATCTATTTGTTATTCATTTTTAGTGACTACTTTCTTTAAAAAAAAAATGCCAAAATTGTTCATTTTTAATTTTTTAAAATGCAGTAGCATGTATTTTGTATTTAGTTCTTTAAAATACAGTAACACATAAAAAATGTGTCAAATTTGAGACAGTGCTTAAATAAGCTTCTTTTTTCCTGATATAATATTTTTGCATCTTAAGTTAGCATGTACTGGGTTTTACAGGGTTAAAGTTTTATTTCAATAATATATAAGTTATCAAAACATATTCAAGAAAACTGGATTTTTTTTTTTTTACAAAATGAGTCTTCATTTACCTGTCAGATAGAAAAGTTCCTCAATTTTACAATTTTCCCAATAAGCAATTAATTTATCATTTTGTTAAACTCAAAACAGATTTGCAGTTTGGAAACTGATGTTCTTTGAAGATTATCTGTTTTGTCAGCTTTCATGTTCAGTTTGATTCCTTCGCTGTTATTTTTAGCAACAGCAGATGGCATGTATTGCAAAAAAAAAAAAAAAAGTGGTAGAAAAGAGAAAACTTTATCGATAGTGAACTCAGTAAATGTGGTGTTTCTTAAGTGAACATATGTGAGAAAATAAGCAGTGTAAGACTAAAGCCACCTAAAGGAAAGAATTGATTCTCTTCTGGATGGATAAATGAAGTCACCACATGAATTTTTAACATTAAAAAAGAAAAAAATCATGTACCACTTACAATGATAAAACCACAGAAAAAAAGGGAAGCGGCAAAGAGAGCACACAGCGGTTCAGTAGGGCACGGTCACCATGGCAACGCGTTCACTCATGCTAAAAGCTTGTTTGAAAGAAATTATTTGAAAGATGAGCTTTTGTCTTTTACAGTTTTCCCCTTTTTTCTGTTTTTGTAAAACCTTAAAGAGCGTGCAGCTGCACAGCAGATGATCTGTTTCATGTGCAACCTTTTGCAAAGTGGCTGTCATCAGCTTTTATAGTCATCTCTGTGCTCACAATGGGAGCCTGGAGGAGGATTTCTGATATCTACTATTCAGAATAAAAAAAAAAAAACATCACAACACCTAGCAGGTTTCAGAACAGTGTTGACTGTTTTTTGAAAAGGTGTCAAACCCGTGTGGTAACACCTAGAGCTTCATGTCACAAAAAGAAGCTTGAAATGAATAAAAACACCTTCAAAGCAAAGGCCAGCATTTGCTGTGGAACCTGACACAACACTGTTTCCCACAGGCCACTTCAACCTTTTGAATAAGAACATTAGACCCTTTAATGGTCTCAAACATCTCTTCAGAAACAACTTAATTTTATGGTATGGACTTTTTTTTTCAGTAAAAATGATCATTATTAAATTAATACATAATATAGCTCATTGAAAAAAAATGTTAGATTCAAAGTTTTTGTGGATTATGTATCACTAAAAATATAGCAAAACGTTTCAACCATTTTTGATCTTTCATTTAATTACGATTGTGTCGTTTAAGCCAAAATGTTTAAAAAACTGTAGTTTTCTTTGACATAGTTTCTCTAGTTCAGCAGCAGATCATTACAAACTGGCCTCTGAGTTGTGGAGAGCAACCCCGCCCACTTTACCTTCCCCATTCCTGAGAGCTCTTAGGTTATGCTCTGTTCCACTAGCTTACAGCCCCTTATACCTAACAATAGCCGGTGCAACAAAAACATTGGAGCTACAGTTTTGAGCCAGATGCCAGCTCAAACGAGGAAAACAATGGATTTAGTCGTCTGCAAATGGATGCCACCTATTTAAGCTTGATCTTAAATCTTTATTTTAACATATACAATTTTCTTTATTTAATGTAATTTTAATTTAATGCATTTAATGTTATTCTGTATTTACTGTATGTTTTTAAATGCTTTTATATATTAATTTTGACATCTGCCTTTTAAGGTTTTATGCCCCAGTGCTTCCCTGTGGGGATCGTTCGTTCCAGGGGTTGCTGGTTCAGTCTGGGGTCGTTGTCGTGGCTGTCGCCTGTCCGGGCCGGATGGAGTCCAACACTGCATTATCACAGTTGTGAACTGGACCCTGTTGCTGTCTTGGTCTGGATGGGCACCGTAACAATGTTCTTGTGGTTGAGCTGGTTCCTGGTATGAAGAGACTCTCAAAATACTGTTTCCTGACGTTTATTTTAGAATTTACTTTAGTATTCATTAAATGTGTATGTGTTTTAATGGAGGAGTGGGAAGGATAAAAGGTGGGATGGATTATTCTATTTTTATTTTGTTTTTTTTGACTGATTTTGTCTTTAATTGTAAAGCGCTTCAAGTTCCACAAGACTGAGAAGTTCTTTTTTTAAATAAAGTTTGGTTTATTCAATTTCAATTCAATTTTATTTATATAGCCCAAAATCACAAAGAAATTTGCCTCATTGGGCTTCATGCAGGTAATTTTACAGATGCAGAAAATATTTACAGATGCAGAAAATAGAAACATGAAAAAAAATATCTAAAGACTAAACAGACTAAATAAACTAAATAAACTGATTGATTGATCAGAATGGAGCAGTAAGCTTGTGATCTTCCCAGTATAAATTCCACGTCACACCTGCAATCTTTTTAAGCTACATTTTTTTTTTCATCTGCTTCTAATCCATAATTTATAAGTACTCTACAAATAATATATTTATTGATTGACTATAATTTGAATAAAGAAATTACATTTTGAGATTAATTTTCTTCATACATGTCCTCCATCATCAAAAAAGGGCACAACAACACGTTAAAAACAACAAAAACAATATTACAATCAAGTGATCGGGACCTACAAGCTTTATTTCCCCAATATTAAAACAAATAAAGCAAAATTTATTACTCAAACTTTAATTGTGATCATTAGTCATCTTGAATCCACTCATTGAAGAGCTGAAAGTCTAATCGTCTTTTCTACATTTGACACAAAGTAAAGCTTCTTATGCATTTTTATTTATTAAATAAATGCTAGAAATCAATTTCGAGAGGTATTTATATTTGGAGCAAAAGACTCAAAAGTTTAAGAAGAAAGTGCTGAAATGTAGTCGATACCCACTTACACTTGCTGCTTACTAACCGTGCAGCAGAGGGTCAGAGCATCTCAACATTGCTCGCCTCATTGTTGTGGTGGAACAAAGAGCAGCTTCACTCTTGTAGTTCACTCTCCCCTCCACCTCATTTCCAGCCCCAGCAGGCTGTTTAAAAACCGGCCTCTGTTTGGAGCAGCAAAGACATTTTGCAGAGTGCAGAGGTGTGAAATTGGACAGGGGTTTAAACTTGTCCCTCTTTTATTCACCGAAACCTACTTTTTACAAGCAAAGCCATAAGACCTCCAGAGAGAGAAACTTTTTTTTATATATTTTATTTTAAATGTGCACACTTTTATCACCACATGATTCATCTCACTGAGGAAAAACAAAGATGGACAGAAGATTGAAGTCTCCAGCAGGGACCGAGGAGGGAGCAGGATGCACTCAGGAAGGAGCCAAGTGTTGTGCGCCAACTCCAAGAAAGCAGCTAAAAATATTTTTGCTTTGGATGTAATTGGGCAGCCTAATTTATTTAAAAGAGCTCGGCCTGCAAGCCATCATTGTTCTCCACTTTTGCTGCAGGTAAAATGTAGGTTTAGACAGCTGACTGGACCTTTATAAATATTTAAATAAGTGCTATAATCACTCTCTATTTAACAGTCTTCAAACATATGCCATGCTTTAAACTGTGCATGAATAGTTGCATAAATCATTCAGTGTGCACTCATCTACAGCAGATTCATCTTCCATGAGGCTTCACTCTACGGCCATTCATTTTTCATAGCCCCCCCCCCTCCGGTGATGGTGCATGTCCACGAGTAGAACGAGGAAATTACTGTGAGAGTCTCACAGTTTTGTGGTTTGAATATTAAAAGTACAGAGACCTTTATCTAATCGAAAGTTTTTATCTGCCTTTGCTGCTCACCAAGAATAAAAAAATATATCACAGATTGTCCTCAAGCTATGAAAAAATGAGCCGATTTTTAAAAATTTTATTATTAAAGATCTATTTCATTTGGAGATTGAGGCCTCTTGGTCTGTGTCAAAAACAAGCATCAAAAAAATATACTAATACAAATCTATTGTAATCAGATTACGTAAAATGAAGCAAACAAACCCAGAGCTGCAGAATGAATTAATCATAAACTTTAGGTGAATTTCTCTGTTGACAAAAACTGATTCTTTTGTCTTTAATTTAAATTTTTAAAATATTTTAGCTTTTCTCTAATCTGATTGTTTCAGCCTTTAAGAGCGAGAACGGTTTACTTTATTCAAATAGACTCAAACTTTGTTCAAATACACAAAAAAATCTAATTAGTTTTGATTAAAAAGTCATTTTTATGTCCCCAAAACAAAACATGAAATAGCTCAATTTATTGTTATCTTGATTAAAAAAAACCTTTTTTTCTGAAATCAGAAGAGAAATTATTAATTTTAAACTTAATTGCTTATTTAAAAAAAAGAAAAAATACAAAAAGATCAAAAATCAAATTTGGTTTACAAAACAGAGAAACCCACTTAAAAAAATACCAACAGCCACTATTAAAACACTGTTTCCCCTAGAGATAAAACAACATGTTATATAAAAGATCATTTTATGAACAAATAAATAATAAAAAAAAAAAATTATAGGAGGCACAATTTAACACAACTTTTTAAAGACATATTTAAAAGGGCAAACGGAAGATCTTTAAAGGAAGTAAAATATTTCTTCTTTCGCTTAAATCTGCTTTTTTCTCATTTTAATGCTTGTTAGCGTTCATCTGCCAAATTCTGGGAATTACTTTTAGCCAGAAACACATTTACATTTACAGGCTGACATTTGTCGACACCAAAGTCAGGGGCAGAAATGTCGCCTCCGCTGGTGATCTCATTGATTGTGTGTGGTTGTTGTTGTTGTATTGTTTCAAGGTGAAAAGTGCTGCAGCCGCAGACAGAGAGCAGCTGACGCCCACAAGAATCAACATCAGACAGGCAGGCTGCTTCTGTCCAGCAGGTTGGAGGTTCGATTTCCAAGGAGACTTCGTGGAGGAGTTAGCTTCTCAAATGGAGCTTCTTTTGAAGACTGACAGCTCTGCGCTCCCCTACGACCGCATGGATTACTAGGAAAATTTGATTCAGAAATTAAATTAGCTCACAGGAGAAAAGTCTGCTGAATTAGAGGGGGTGTTAGACAACTCTGTAAGGACATGTCGAGAAACTAATAAACAAATTTGATCAGTTTAAAACATGTTAGCTGTAGCCTAATGCTGGTCGCATGTTCTAATTTTATCTGTGGCCTTTGTGGAGCGCTTCCTTCGATGCATAGATTTTTCCTCATGTCCCTCCGACAGTCCACATCCATGCAAGGTAGCTTTGATTTGTGACTCTAATTTGTGTCTTTGAAGAAGTGTGCGTGGTTGCTTTTCTCATTAGTCTTGTGGCCCTCTGTGGCCTGTCCTGGATGCAGCCTGGTTCTCTCCAGGTTCAACTGGAAGATGAATTTTAAAGACACACTGCGATGAAAATTGTGTTTTTGGCATTTTTAACATGTTCTTGTGGTTGTTCTGATGATGGAAGACATATATTAAGACAACTAAGCTCAAAATTGCACTTTTGAGTATGATTTGTTTTAAAATCTGGAGCAAATGAAAACACGCCATTTGAAAAAGATCAGATTTGAGATGCAAGCATCCACTTATAGACAACAAGATCTATTAAAAGTCCCAATTGAACTGTGTTTTGTTCAATTGCAAAATTGTTTCCAGTAGCTTTTTAATTATGATTCTGCTGTTTTTAGCCAAAATCAAAAAGCTTGTCTCAGCTTTTTAATGCATAATTTCTGCAACATCAGAAACTCAATTCTGGCTTCTTTCAGCATGGAAGTTAGCAGCAATAATGTCCCAGCATTCCTTTGTTTTCACTCTCTCCCGCTAGCTTATAGCACCTCACAAGTCAAAGCTAATATTAGCGTAGCAAAAAGCCAGCAGAAAATTTTGGGGCTAAGGTGAATGCTTCAGATTTGTAGCAGAGAAGGGAGACTTTGGTCTGCCCATCGCAGTTGTTAAGTTCAACCCACTAGTTTTCACCTGCTTTTGATCCAACACAATTTGTATAAAGAAATGTAGTTTCAATCTTAAGTTATTTTATGTCTTCCATTATGACAAAAATGCTACAAGAACATCAGGGGTGGACTTAATAATAAGCAAAAGTAGGCGATTGCCTGGAGCTCTACGCCCAATATTTTGTCACAAAAAATCCAAATCACAAAAATAGCAAAACACTGCTCATGTGAAAGTGTTTCATCCTCCCTCTGCCCTTCTGAAGCGATGGAATATTCCAAAAACAGCAAGCTAGTAAGCTAAAAAACAACCAAAAAGTAAGATGAAGTGTTATTAATTGAAAAAGGCAGAAGGCAAGAAGAAAGCAAACAAAAAATTGGTTGCCACATTTCCTGAAGTTCAGGAAGACAAAACATGGAAAAAAGAACATCAGAACTGAGAAAACAGTCTAAATGTTGTGAAAACAAAATCACAAAATTGTGTGAAAATTGTCAAAGTTTCTTTTGAATAAAATAATAAAATTATGAAAGAAAAAAATCATAATTAATTAATCAAATCAGAACTTTATTTTGAAAAAAATTACAACTTTTTAAGTCATAAATTTTTATTTTGTTCCTGCGCTTTTTTTCTCTTGTGATTTTAGGACTTTATTCTGATATATTTACATTTTTATTTCTTTTTATGTTGGTCTTAATACCTTTATCAAAAGAAAAGTAACAAAAAAGGAGAGAAGGAAAAGGTGTAGGGGGCAGAAAATGGTCATTCTGAGAATTTTTCTTTTTAATTGACGCCACTCCAAAATGTTAGCATTTTGGTTTATTTTGCTTCCTTATTTGAAACTTGACTAAATAGTTAATATAAACACTAAAGAGGGCCCCATGTTATTGTCCGCCTGGGGCCCCCAAACTGCAAAGTCCACCACGTGTTAAAAGAACCAAAAACACGATTTTAAAACATCTTGGTTTTCCTCATCTGACTCAAAACTGCTCCTACATTGCACTGGATTTTTGTTGCACCATTTGTCAGTTTTGGGATGTGAGGGGCTGTAAGCTAGCAGGAGAGAGTGTAATGAGTAATGAGTGTAGAGAGTCCAGTTCACAAATCAGAGCAAATTACTTGAATGAATTACTATTGTTCCTGAATCTGCAAGAGACTATGTCCTAGAAATTGACACATTATTTTATTATTACCATTATTATTAATTCAGCTAAAAATTACAGTTATGATTAAAACAACTGGGAACGATTTTCCAAAAAATAAATCTATGGCTGGAGTGGGTGATGGGAAGGGAGGGCGGGAACTACTACCACTGCAGAAACTCCAAGAAAATTACTCTAGTTTTTGATTTTGGCTAAAAACCTGCATAATCTTAATCAAGAAAACCACTGGGTACGCTTTTAAAATAAATCAAAAGTTGATCAGAGTATGTCTTATACAGATGAACATTGTTCACAAATTCAAGAATCGAGTCTTTCAGGTTGAGTTGCGAGTCAATAGCGTCCTTCTCAGTGTGACTGGAGTCCAACTCCTCTCTGAGTCAGAAGTCTGAGTCCCCATCTGTGTCACCATCTGCAGAACACGGGTACAAAATGCTTAACGTGTCAAAACTAATATCACTGAAAAGTAGGAGCCTTGGAGGGTAATCAAACAAGCTTGAAAATTAACACTGGAGGGGTGCAGTGTGCTGACAATCCAAATAAAAAGCTGTTTGTTTGCACAGTTTATTAGAGTCTGTTAATCTTTTCACAGGTTTACTGCACTCTGAGGAGCTGCAAATCCTTCACTGTTCCTTTCTGGGACGTGTCTCTCAGCACTGCCATGGTGGGAGCTGGAGGATATGTTTTACAAATGGGGCTTCTGGTGCCATTTTGCCTTTTTATTTTTAATCAAGTGTTGCTTGTGTGGTTTCCATCTACACTTTGCAAGCACCTGACAGCATTTATGGAGCAGCAACAGTTCCTCCAGGGTTGGTTTTTGGGTCATTGCTGCAGTAAAACTGCAGGATACATTTCTTTTAAAAAGCTTGTCCTTGGCTACCTTTGGTTCATTCTTTGACATTCATGATCAAATTCATGAAACTACTATTTTTGTGGCAAAAAAAAATCAAGAACATCACAACTCTTGCATGCTATTTAACTTTTTCTTAATGTCATAACTTCGAAATTCTGTAAATAAACAAAAAAATTAGTACAATGAAAAGGACTGACAATGTGTACATTTTCTGACAAAATAAAAGATGAACTAGATAAAAAGTAGATTAGGTTAAATTAAGGAGAATCATCTGTAGAGGTGGAAGCGGATTTTAGGCTAACAGTTCAAAATTCTGACTAAAACTTCATTCAAAAACTAAATAAATTAATATTCAGAAAATGCATCAGTTGATTAATTGTGTGTCAGAGCCAGCTGAATCAACCGATTTTAATTTTCAGAGTAAAAAGCAGAGAACTATAAAATAATTAGCAAATGAAGGTCAGAACTTCAGCAAAGCATTAACAAAAAAAAGAGCAACTGAAGAGTTTTATATTAATAAAAGGGTCTTTTCCTCACCAAGGACGAGCTTCTGCATCGTTAAGATCGCTATTACACTAAAGAGAAAATAAAAAATTATAGAACACAAAATAATTTGAATATGAAATCAAAAGAATGTGATATAACAAAATTATTTGACAGTAGTTTATAAAGCACAAAACTCAAAGTAACAAATGAAAGAATGATTTAAAGCTGCAGCAGGTTAAGATGTGTCCTCATTGTAGAAAAAGTACTGTGTTCTTCTTAACCTTCACCACTATTTTTAGAGAAAATGTCAAACAGCCCGCTGTAATCTTCCAATCAAGGGAGAGCACATCTGTTTGGAGATAATCTAAATCAGAGGATTTTTTGAATAACTTTAATTAAAACGAATTTAAGAAAATCAGAAAAGTAAATTTCAGGAAGTTCAGCAATTGAAAGTTCTTTTTTTCTGTCAATCTTTCTTATTTTTTATCCTTTCCCAGAAACATTGGCAGAGGTCTCAAGTTTCAGGGAAAGGTTAACAGATTAAGGATCACTCCTCCAGCATTAAGTGCAGCAGCCAGATTAACATCAGCTCTCTGAACGGCACTGAGGAGGAAATCTATTTATAAAAGATCCCTCAGGATGAGGAAAAAGGACAAACTGGGATACAGTAATGTCACTTTTTCTAATAACCTGGAAGAAAACAAAAATCAAAAATCCATTAGTTTAGTAAAATTTGGATTATCATAACCAAAAATGTATTTCCAAACCCCAGATGATTTATTCTGTTGAATAAATCAGACTTTTAGTTTTATTATCTCTAATTTTACATCTTTGAAAATGACATTATTTTACAGTGGGAAATGGAATTAAACTGTTTCCTTGCATTCGATCATCATTTCAAAAATATCGCACAACTGAAAAAAATAAAGAAGAAACAAAGTGATCTAAAAGCAGCTCATTTTTCAAGGAATCTGACAGTTTTTCACAGAATGACTCACCGCCAAGAGAAGTCTTCTCACTATATGTCACTTCATCTTCTGCTGTTGTCAAGTACCTACAGTTAAAGAGAGTTTTGCACCAGTTAATTCATCAGAAAAAATAATTTTCCAAGTAAAAGTTGATCTTTTTCTTACAGCAAACCATTTATTTAAGCTTGTGTTGTTGCATGATGGGAAAAATGTCATAGTTTGGATTTCCTCATTGAAAACTTGGGAAGGGTAACCAAAAGTTTTACTCATCTAACAGCACAATTACTTACAGAGAACTGACAAGTTGGCATCCAATTATCTCGAGAATAAATCTTAAGGAAGTCATTACAAAAAAGTAATACACAACAAATTAAGCCTCAGTTTTATGGTCTATCATGTTTTATTTTTTTAAAAATGCAAGAAACGTCAAACTGAGAAAAAAAATGTTCAATTTTTCTCAGTTGCTTTCATGTAAATATGCTAAAATGATTTAATATGGTATTTGGTGAATTTATATGAAAAATCAGTCATTTGTATGTCAAGACTTTACAGAAACAGATCAAACTATTCCCTTTCTTTTCTGACAACAAACGAGACATTACTAATGTTTAAATGGTTAAATGTGACACGTAAAGATAACATTAAAAAGTTCAATCTTTAGCTTGAATAAAAAGTGCACAGATTTTTTTACATCAAAATTTTACTCAAGTAAAAACTAGAGGAGTATGTCAAAAATGACTTAAGAAAATGTTCCCACCACTGTGACTGAGCATCTTTTACTTTTTTAAATTATTTTTTTAGCTAAAGAAATTTAGAATTTTCATTGTCTAAATTGAGAAAAACACAAATTCTGCCTGATAAACATCAGGAACTGGTGCAATATGCAGGAGGTATGATGGCAGAAACTTTCACGATTAATAAATCAACTTACAAACAAAATGGTGACGATTCAAGCAGATGACCAGAAAACCAGGAACTTCAAAACCCTGAAGGTAATTATTGGAAATGAAAACACCTGACGATCATGAACATGAACCTGGAGGGGACCAAACTAGACAATCCTCACAGCTCTTATGCGATTTTTACTCAAAATTTAAAAAAAAAAAAAAAAACGGTTGTTTCTTAGGACATAATTTCTTAGGAATTCATCTCAAATTCGCCTCTGAGTTGGTGTGATGTAAGCCTACCCTCGCTTCCCATCATCCCTTTATTTGCGCTCTCTCCCGCCAGCTCACAGCCCCTCACAGCTCCATCATAGCAGTGTCGGTGTAACAAATACGGCGTGCAACATTGGAGCTATCCAGCCGTACACGGAGCTAGCTGTTTCTAGCAACAATTTGTGTAAATGAATACTCCAAAAACATCCCTTTGATGTTCTCGATATTTGTCCTCCGTTATCAGAAAAATGCCACATGAACATGTTAAAACAAGACTTTCAATGAAGTGGATCTTTAAAGACTTTTTCCCACTCCCTTTCAAGCAACAAATCTAACTCTCCATGACTTTACTTGATAATTATCATATTTTGTGAATCTAATATAACTTCTGTGTACTGTACAGATTACTGCAAAAAAAAAATTTAATGATTCTGATTAAGTTTATTATTAAGACGATGGCATCTGACATATTTATTACTTTAATTTCTAATAAATGTATTAATATCTGAAATTGGTTTGATGCATCTGTGTGTTTTATACTTTTTTATTACAGTATTAAACTATTTCTAATAATAAAATCAAATTAAATCAAATAAAACTTTAATTTGGAACAAAAAATCCTTTTTGACTTCAAGTCAAGAAGAAAAGGATTTCAGTACTTTTGTCTGACATCATTAATGTCAACATTTAATGATGAAGGATCCATTGAGACACATAATGACTGCTTGAGTGTTTAGTGAACAAAGTGACAATTAGGATAGTTTCATTCAATTAAATAATTAACAGTTTTTCACATTGTTGAAAATTAACCTAAAATGGTGGTGACAGATCTTGAAAGGCTGGTGCTATTTGACTGATCACACCCTCATAAGTATTAGTTTTTGTCAGGGATGGTGGTGGAGGACCCAAATGCAGGAGACTAGACTTGGTGGCAGAAACAAAAACGTTTACTAAATCAACTTAACAGGACAAAACCAGGAGAACAAACCAGAGCAGTGACAGAACATAAATGAGCAGATGACATGACAATGAGAAACTGAAAACCAGACACGTAAATACACTGAGGTTGATTAACTAAATTAAGACAGCTGTGGATTGTTAACCTGAATGTTGTGAGACTGACAGGGAAAACAGAACATGACAAAACCTAAGGACTGAATCATGACAGTACCCCTCCCCAAAAGGGCAGATCCCAGATGCCCAACACCTGTGGGGAGGGGACCTGGAACAAAACCTTAAGTCCAGAAAACAGGGATCCTGCAGTCAGACGGACGTGAGGGGTAATGAAACCCCTCCAGGAACAGAAGAGGGGCGGTCCTGGTGACTCTCCCCAGGGACAGGAGACATGAAGGAGAGCAGTCCCAGCAACCCTCCTTCAGAGCCGGAAACAGACCAGGGGGACGAGTGGCGACCATCCTCGGGGACAGGCAGGAAGGAGCGGTCCCGGCGACCCTCCTCAGGAACAGGAACATGAAGAGGAGCGGCCCCGGCGACCCTCCACAGGAACAGAAAGTGATGGCCCCAATAGTCCCCCCTCAGGAACGGAACGGGTGGGCATGGCATGACGTGACATGAAGACGGCTACAGGAAACCCCATCTGGCGTGGTGTGGCATGGCATGGACAGGGTTCTCCTGCTGGGCCCATGGTGGTCAGGTCATACTGTCTGGG
This sequence comes from Oryzias javanicus, assembly GCA_003999625.1. Lineage (NCBI taxonomy): Eukaryota > Metazoa > Chordata > Actinopteri > Beloniformes > Adrianichthyidae > Oryzias > Oryzias javanicus. The sequence continues at coordinate 32,680,578 of CM012450.1, read as the reverse complement.
ATGGTGGTGGAGGACCCAAATGCAGGAGACCAGACTTGGTGGCAGAAACAAAAACGTTTACTAAAGTAACTTAAACATGACAAAAAAACCCAGGAGCACAAACCAGTGAGGCACCAGAACATAGAAGAGCAGATGACCTGACAATGAGAACTGAAAACCAGACACTTAAATACACTGAGGGCAATTAACTAAATGAAGACAGCTGTGGATGGTTAACCTGAATGTGGTGAGACTGACAGGGAAAACAGAACATGACAAAACCTAAGGACTGAATCATGACAGTTTTAAATGTTACCAATGAAACACCAAACTAAGGTGCTGTTTCATTCACAATTTTGTTAAAAAATAATCAACAATTTCCATACAAACAGCACCTTTTATTGAAATTCACTCATGGTGTTGGACAGGGGTGCATTACAGCCGTATGCAATCTGTCAAACTAAAAATAGAATAAATTATGATGACAACCCTTATTATTGTTTTCTTCCCATAAATGATGTGTTACAAATGAATTTACCTTTGTTTTCATATAGAAAATATTCTTCATTCATGAGGTGTTGGAAATTTTTTTTTATTTTTAACATTTATGTGTACTTTTCCAGTCTTACAGTCATTTTTCTGATCACCATAAATGCAACATTTCTATAATTTGCGTTTTTTTTCCTGACATCAACCTATTGTTGCAATTGGCACTAAAATAGGAACTGTATTTGATTTTAGATATATATTTATTTCCAATCAAAATTAAAGTATGTTTTTGTCCAGATTGACTGCTTTTTCTTCCTTTCATGAGGAGGAAAAACACGCCTCCCATCTGCTCCTGTCCCGCCCTTTCGTCAAATTTTAGAACCCCTTTGTGTCCCTCAAGTCAAAAAAGTTTGCCCCTGGTGTGGGATCAGAATGAAAACAACTTTAAATAAATAAACTCAAACATGACAAAAAAAAAAACACCATTTCGAATGAAAAAGGTGACAAAACTGATAAAAACAGGACAGTTTTATAGTCTCTGGAGGATTAACAGAAATGAAAACAACTGTTTATGAGCATGAATCTGAAGGGACTGGGAGGTCAAATACAAACTAAACTGTGCAATCCTCACAGTCATACTTAGAAGTGATTGTTTATTTAACTTTACTCTTGAATTGATCTGTAATGTGTCAAATAAATCTATCTATGACTTGAAGGTAATAGTATTTCAGCACATGTGCACGTGGTGACTTTCGTCTGTCAGCATTAATGTTGATATTATTTAATGGAGAAGGATCCATTGAGACGCATACGGTGTTTAGAGACAATCAGGATGGTTTTGTTCAATTAAATAATTAACAGCTTTCCACATTTACATTATAGATGTTTTGACTGTAAGCCTATAAAAATATTGGTATAAATCTTGCAGTGTTTGACTGACCACACCCTCATCAGCTTTAAAGATATGTGCATAAAAGATGAATTTTACATTTTCGTGTTTATAGGGCAAAGTGTTTTATCAAAGTGGTCCAGTGGGATTTGCATGGATTGAATCTCACGAGAGAGAGAGAGAAAAGACAGGAGCTCCCCTGCCAGCTGAGGAGTGGAAGGGACCTTTAATGCAGCTGCAGCTCTTCATTCAGATGCTGAGTGGAGGAGCAGATGACCAGAGGAAGGACACTTTTTCCAGACGCAGCCCTTTTCCCAACCGATTTCTCTTCAAGCCCACTTTGATGCTCGGTGGGGGATTTTCCTGCCATCTCATTTAGGAGCTCGGGTGCAGAGAGAGCGGATTGCGGCAAGCAAAGAATCCCGAATGATCGGATCTCAGCAGCAGCAGCAGCAGCAGCAGCATCTCATTGTATGAAATGCGTCAACCCGATCCACTTTACACACATCAGCTCTCCATTCACGGACTGGTCCCCTCGCAGATTGTTTCATCAGGTAAGATGAGGATCATCTTCTGTTTTCTGATCCAACTTGCTTTGCGTAAAGATGACTTTCTCGTCCAAAGACGCCGCTGCGCTGGAAAGGATTTCTTGGCAGATTGTTGCAGGCCTACTCATGACAATAGATGATGTATTGTTCTCACTTTTGTCTGGTCTTTTTCAATGCATCGTCGTATCGATGGTTTGGGCTTTTAATCGTGAACGAGCTGCAGGTTCTCTCCTAAATTGGGACTCAGATTGTGCGCAAAATCCCCTCTGATTGGTTTAATTCAATAGCCTGGTGGTGGAGAGGGTTTCATGTGTCTTCTCTTCGGTGCAGGTAACCACATGCGCGGGTCGGTGTCACCGCGCTGAGCCCGCAGAGAGCGAAGGGGTACCGGGTTCAGAGAGACAAGACTGCTCGGGTGAGAGGTGGACCGGATGACGGCCAGAACCGTGGAGGCCTCGGGGCTGTCGGTGCCGCTGCACCGCTGTCACGGAGGGTTCCAAGCCAGCAACGGCACCTGCGCAGAGCAGCTCAGCCTTTTTCCGCCGTTCTCCTCCACGCTGGCGCTTCTCGTGCTGGTGGCCGTGCTCGTCGGGATCATCCTGGTTTCCCTGGCAACGTTCCACTTCCACAAGAGGAAGCTTCGGAATAGGAAGATCCAGCGCGCGCAGGAGGAGTACGAGCGCGACAGTCGCAGCCCCACGCGCGCCGGGGCGAGAGGAGAGCCCACCAGGCCGTGCGTCATCGTCCGGCCGGTGAGACGTGAGGAGAAGCTCCTCGTGTGCCAGAGCGCAGAGAGCGCAGAAGGCGCAGCGAGCGCGCAGAGCGCAGAGAGCGCAAAGAGCGCAGACGTCCAGGCTGAGGACAGGCGGGCGCCGCATGAGACAGTTCCTCTTGACTGTTAACTTCAGGGAATGAGACTGTGGAATAAACAGGAAAAGCAATAAGGCACAAAGATCCCCCCCACACACACCCATTGCCGCTGCTTGTAGATGACTTAGAAATGCAGAACACGAAGCAGAATAGATGAACCACTACACAAACACCTCCCTTATTTAGCCTACCGGTAATTCCTTATGAGACTGTGTAAAAATATTTGCCTGCTTCGACTTTTGGACCTCTCCCTCTTCAAACCTCAAATATGTTTAAACTTTAAATCCATCCTGGGATGTGACACATAGTTGCGTTCAATTATTAAGAGCTGGTGGCACAACTCCGACCTAAATGGCTCTCTGATCTTCCTTGGCATGTCTTCTGACACACTACCAGTATGTAGTTAGACTATAATGGGTGTTGTGGTGCTGTTAGGCAGTGCAAAGCTGCACATATGCTATAGAAATGGCTTCTTCGTTTGCGTAGTATTTTTCCTTCAATTATAAGTGACTTAGCCTTTTTGCATACAGTACTGTCCTCCTATGTCTGCTAGACATCTGTAGGTATAGCTCTAGATGGGATGCAAGACCTTTTGCTGTAGTTATATGCACACAGACCTTTTTTCCTTAAAGTGTCAGATGAGTAAGTTTTAGTGCTTATCCAGTATTTACATTTGGAGTATTTATATTGTATTCTCTGCTATATAATAAACTGAGAATTCTTCCAACAGAGGGTTTCGGTTGAAGCCAGTTTTGATCCTTCATATTGTACAGTGAGCCTGATAGACATGATGTGTCATTTATTACCTGAGTTTGTTGTAAATCTATGCCATTATGCGAGCTGGAATGTTTTGCAGTAACGTCATCTTTCTGGAGTTCATATAATCTGCCTTATCAAAGGAAAAATATGTAATATTGAAAGTTTATAAATAAATGAATAGTAACTGACTGGTATTAACTGTTTGTGTCGGTATGCTTGCAGCTTTGAGGTGAACGATCAGAGTTTGCACAACGGGGTTGATTATTATGACTGGATTACATAGGGCTGTAATGATTAATTGACTTAATCGAACCAGATCGATCAATCTTACTAATACTGGAAAAAAACATTTGGACTTAAACAAAAACGATCAAGTTCCTTCACAGGACAACAAGTGTGATCAGGGGCGGATTTAGGCAAAGATAGGCGATTGCCTGGGGCCTCCAATCCGAGCTGAAGACTTAAAACCTACTCCAATTAAAGTGGCATTTTTTGTGTTTTTTAACATGTATTTGGAGCATTTTTTCTCATAATGGAGGACAAACATAAAGGATTCTTTAACAGAATCGTGTTGGATCAAGGGCATATAAAGACTTGCAGTTTGAAAAAGCTCAGGTTTGGGCCAAAGTTTTCCACCTCTACTTACAGACAAATAGATCCCTTAATGTCTTCAAATTCCTCGTCTGATCTGCCATCTGTCTTAAAACCGTATGCCTGGATAACTTTTGTTAGCTTGGAGTTGTGAAGAGCTGTAAGATAGCTGGAGAGAGTGTAAGCAGAGGCATGCTGGGATATCAATGCAGGGTTACTTCCTGGACAACAGTCCAGCCCACAACCCAGAGGTGAATTTCTAATTGACTCCTGTCGAAATTTTTTTTTTTAAAACACAACACAGATTCTTTGATTTTTGCTATAAAAAATAAATGCATAATTAAAAAACCACTGGGATCAATTTTACGATAAAAAATATATATAGTTTGAGTGGGACTTTGGCAAAAAGTTTATTATAATTTAACACTGCTTCAAACAGTAATTGGCGTATACTTGTATAGGCCCAGAGCGCTTTACAGTCACATTCACACACTTGTGGCTCCACTGCCAAACACTGGCACCAGAGACAATTTGGGGTTCAGTGTCTTGCTCAAGGACACTTCAACACATAGGTGGGAATCAAACCTGCAATCCTCTGATCAGGAGTGGACTGCCGTACCGCTGCGCCACTGCCAAACAAATCTTCAATGACTGAATTGGCCTAAGACTGATCACGCAAAAGTGTTTTGTCTTCCTCCCCCCCGTCTCTCTGCATCAATGGACTATTCCACCAACACTGAATTTGTTTTTGGATGGACATTTTACCCTTAAAGATTAATACAAACGCTGCAGAGGGCCCCAAATTGTTGTTGTTGTGTATTGGAGCAGCCATGATGCAGAAGTTCAACCTTTGATTGGAAAATACAAGGTTTAATTTCCGCTTGTGTCAAAATGTCCTTGAGCAAGACACTAAACCTCACATTGCTCCTGGTGGTTATAGGTTGCTATCAATGCGTGTGTGGATGAATGAATGGGACTGTGACTGTAAAGAGCCTTGGGCCTTCAAAGAAGCTAGTGAAGCGCTATATAAGTATACGATAAGTATCATTACAGTCCAGTGTGTGGAAACACTTGTGACCAATCAGTGAATGAGCCCTTTGTAATATTTTGATGAGCAAATTCAACAGAGAGCTGAAGTTTATGAGACTAAAATGTGAATGTAATTCTTGTTTACTTGCTTATTTATTTGCATATTTAATTTAAACTTGATTATCATGCAAGAAATGCAAGGAATCAGGAAAACTCAATTGCACTTTTCAGTATCTCTGAGTCACACAGTTTTGGCTAAAGATGTCCCAGATCAATGAATCGGATCGTTCAAAATGAACCAATATTGACTTTGATTCGTATTGTCAACCACAATTTTGATCTGAATCGAATCGTTGTTAAAATAAATCATTACACTCCTAATTCCAAAGGTTTGATGAGAAATATTTCCAAGTAAAATAAATATTCCCAAGGATATTTGTAGGATTTATGCACAAGGATACTTGAATCATGCATTTCCTGACAACTAAGTGATCGGAATACAAAATCCGGCCCACAGCATAAAGAGCAGAGTCACTCGAGCAGGCCCCACCGGTTCTTATGATTCACCGACATGAAGGTTAGACTCCTAAATTCAACATCCAGCTGTAATGAAGCCACCGTCGTGTCCCGTTGAGGGGTCAGAGGAAATGAGTCTGCATCTGTCAGGGTTTTGGATGCGTGCCAGAACACCTTGTTCCTAATTGTCCCCAACGCTGAAAAAAAAAAAGAAAAAACAAGCCTGAGAATATGAAGCAATCGTTGGCCAAAGTCCAGCCCTGGAAGAAGCTCTGACATGCTGCCCATCTATTTTATCTTGTTGGCATAAGTGCAACAGAATGAAGCCATATTTCCTTGCAGGGAAACTGGAAGAAAGTCAATGAAAGATGACTAACACATTCTACATTTAAACATATTTTCCTCCGGAGTCGTTTAAAGATTATTCGAACTGAAAAGAATAAATTGAACATAACAAAGAAGCAGGGGATTTTTTTTATTTTTTATTCAAGCTCAGTAAATCACACAAGGATCAGTAGAATATTGTTTCATTTCTGGTAAAATCAATTGTGTTTTTGGTGAATTTTTTTCTGCAGCAGATTTGATGAGAAATTGAAAAGCAATTAGCTCCGAGAGGCACAAAATGAACTTGTGGGGCGATTTTACAGAGAGGTGAGGGACTGGAACAGATGTTCAGCTTCTCCCGTGTTGCCAGAGACGGACAGATGTGGCACGCCGTGAACCAACAGAGAAATAGTTAAGAGATTAGAAACAGCTGAGCTTCAGCTTGTAGAAAATGATGAGGGTCAGATGTCAGAAGCTTAGAATGGATGGACGTCACTGGCTGCAGGGATGAAGGTCGACTTCAAGGAATCTGTGGTTGTCATAAATCAGTTGCTGTGAGTCGATGTGTGTAAGTGGCCACCAATAGATAGAGGTCGATGCTTGAGAATAGATGGAGGTCAAACTCTGGGGTTGAAGGGAGTTCACTGGTTTGTTATTAACAGCATCAATCGTGGGGAGTAAACAGGGATTTGGGGGTGTGGCCGGATACTTGGGGTATTGTTGGTTAGAAACCAAAGCTAAAATTGTGATTAAAAGGTGAAATTCATTCCAAGAGATCTGAGTTAGTGGAGAAATGTGAACAAAGATCGATGAACAGGAAGAGCTAAAGTTAGATATAGTTTGTAAGAAATAGAAGTCACTAAGGAGAAAAAGGACTTTGTGAGCTTGTTCTGGGAATAGCCTAGTTATTGTCTTTAGCCTCGTTTAGAATTAATGAGGCCGTTTTGCAGGGTGTAAATGCCCCGGGGGTCTGCAACAGAGCACTGCAGATATATATATGAGCTTCACCGCGGGCACTGGTTAGCCTCTTTGGCTGTTTACAGCCGTTCAATATATTGTATTTAACTTGGTTACATGTCTACATTTAGTGCAGTGTTTGCACTTTTAAAGTTGACTGGACATAGAATGCCAACTGGTATAAAAGTCTAAAATGGGAGTGGAAAAAAGTGTTTTATAATCAGTCAGAAATTCTTCTGTGTTTAAGAATCCAATTGTTTTTTTTTTTAAAAAAAAAAAAAAAAAAAAGGAAAAACTAAATAATTGATTCTTAATTTCAAAACTATGTTGATCCATAAAACATACTCTGATCAACTTTTGGATTTATTTAAAAGCGTACCCAGTGGTTTCTTGCCTGGATTTGGTGGATTTAGATCAATAATTGCAGCTGTGATAAAAAAAAAATGCTAAGATACATGTTTGTGTAAACGTGTTATGTTACTGTGATCTCAGTTTAAAACAGGCAATACACTGCAGAATATATTTCAGTTTTTCATTGTTTAGATCAGTAAATCTGAATTAAGGACAATTTTTCTCATTGGAAAAAATCCCAACTCAAAACACATTATGTGACAAATATAAAACACTTTTGCTTGTAAGTAAAAACAAATCTACCAGTGGAACCAGAAAAAATTAAACTTTCTATGAATAAATTGTGATATTCTGCCTTTTCAAGACAAATTCAATCTTAAAATGAGCCATAAACTATCATATTGAAAATGTATTGCAATATTTTATCTCTTAAAATAAGCAAATATTGCCAAAAAAAAAGAGTTTTATGTAAATTTATTCAATTTTTTCCATTTCCAATTTTACAACAAAAATTCAAGAATACTTACTCCAAAATTCTCTAAGATTATATGTACTGTGAATGAGATGAAAACAATTTTCCAGTCTCCCTCAGTCAAGCAAGCCTATTTTTTAAAATTAAAATACTCACCATTCACAAATACAATTCTGCTTTAAAGTATTATGTAAATTCAAACCTCGTTACATAAGAGATACTTCTTAAAGTGAGATGTTTTGGGAAAAAAATAAGCAAGCCATTTTATGTCACTTAGAAAGTTACTGGTAAGTTAGTTTAATGTTATATCAAATGTAAGAAGATATTTAAAGTAGAAACTAGACAAAAATACTGGGTGAAGTTTTAAGTTTATGCAGTGAAGACAAATCGGATCATCTAGAATTTGAGTCAAGAACCTTGAGCGGTACAGTTGAAATTGTCATAAATTTCACTTAGTTCCATGTTTGGGCAGCAGCTTGTCAATGAATCAAGATGTTTTCCAATCTGAGCGATGACCGGCATCTTTGATGTTTTTTTTTTGGAAGGATTGCGGAGTAAACCAACACCGTGATGCCGCCCTTTCAGAGCAGTCGATGCACACAAAAACACTCTATAAGGGAAAATAACACAAGTTGGGTTGTTTTTAACTCAACCCTGAGTTTAAAACTGACTAACTTGTTTTATAAGTTATTTTAAAACACACAATAAAAACATCAGGAAAAAAAAACATACATAAACTAAGCCTGCAGGTTCTACCGCCCCCCTCCCTCTCCGCTCATGAGTTTCAGAAGAATCGGCAACAGTAAACTTTTGGATTTCCTTAGCAACTGAGGACCTCTGCTAACCACGCTGGAATTCATGCATTAAATGTTCTCAATTTTACTGTAAATTACGTGCAAGAACACTAATTTGGCGAGCTCACCACATGCATGCCAATTAAAGTCTAAAGTCTACAACTTTTAATCACAAATTTTTTCCCCAATTGCTTCCCAATGATGACAGAGAAGTCATAAGAATCCCTAGGGAGAGTTGTCGTTTGTAGCTAGTCATAAAGTTGTTTTTTGAAAATTCAAGATGGCGGCCTCCTCCAACTGGTGACGTGTGTGAAATTTCAAGAAAATCGCTCAAACAAAAGTTTCCTTTCCAAGGAAAACGTGAAAATTGCCGAACCTCAAACTTTGACACAAAATGGCCGCCAAGTTGTAGTCAATGTTATCCTCCAGTAATAATTTAAAAACTTTCTTTAGATATCCCTAAAACGTGTGTTTTGGTTCCATTTGTAAATTTTGAATTTCTTTTTTCTTTTTTGGCACCATAAGCTGCTTTCATCCCATTTATTTTTTTGCTCACCAAGATGCCATCATTGGGGTGGGGGGTAGGGTGTTCATTATACCCAAAATTAATTTTACCCAGTACTAGGTGTGTTTTCCTGCATGTGGCGGCGTTAAATTTTTGCTCATAGGTGGAGAAAATTTCTGAATAAAAACCATATGCAGTGACTGTTGCAGGTCATTAAATCAAACCAATCTAGTTGTCTTACTCCAAACAGTAACCCAAAAATGTATCTCAACATGAAGTTCTCAAGATGTAAGCCGGGTGTTTTAAGAGAGTATGTTTGAAGAAAAAAAAATTCTTTAAGATTATTTTTAAATAATAGAATATGACCTGGAGTGAAGGTAACCCTAGAGGGACTGTCTTGATTTTAATGTACTTTCTCCTGGGTTCTTTTTATTAACGTGGACACTACAAAAACACAAAACCTTACCTTGTATTTTGGCAAATTTTTAGTTTAAATATTCTATTGCACCTAATAACTCATAGCTTTCACTAAGATGTAACTATGTTATCTTCATTTAAGCAGTATCTCTAAAATAAGAACTGATTTTACTTCATATGTCTGAATTTTTTTGATAAATCAAGTCACCAAAGACAGAAAATATCAAGAAATGAGTAGTTTTTTAATCATTTCATGACTACTAAAAATCCTTCACTTTAGGTTACCGTCACAGTTCTTTGTTTGGAAAGCCTTGTTTTCAACTTATAAGATAATTTTGACAATTTCACTCTCCACACATAAATCCTCAGACAGAAAGGCTGAGATGGACTGATGATTATCACTCCTAATTTCATCCTTTTCCTGTTCAGTTTAATGCCAAACAAACACCTGCTTAATCTTATCAAGAAACTACAAAATAACATTTAACTTCTTCATTCCTATGCAGCAGTTCTCCAAGCAAAGCAGCCTTATGGAGTGAGCTTTCTGTGCCTAGCAAGTAATTAGAGTGATATATTGTGAATAGATAAACTTATCCCCATTATGGGATGTTATCGGCTTAGGTTGACAGAGGAAAACCATGTTCTGCATGCAGATTTGGGTCTTCTGCGAGCCGTTACTAAACTCGGAACAGTTCTTCTGCAAGGCCTGCTGGGTAAACCACAGAGTGCGATGTTTAATCTTCATTCATCATTAAACTAACACTCTGTTGGAATTTTTACCCAACGACCTGCTGAGGAGAATACAAATCTCAAGGGGCAACATTAACAGGAGAGGGGGAAAAAAATGATAAACACCTTCACTGCAACGGAGATTAGAAAAATTCCCCGTATGTGCAGGACAGTATGAGTCCAGGAAGATAAAAACCTTTCTCAAGGTGAAGGCATGAATCATTCCAGCATTCATTGCATCTTTTCATATTGATAAGGCTTTGGCCCCCGGCTCACAGTGATTATTCCTCGGTGCTGCATTAGCTGATTGGTTCTGCGCTCCGCATCTCGACTCAAAGCAATGAATACTGTCAGTTCACTGTCAGGAAGAAAGGACACGGCTGCTCCCGTTCTCGCCCCTGCTGTCAGGGTTCAAGAAGAAGGATTTGTCACCATGAGAGTCACTTCATCCGCTTCATCACTGCAGGTTCACACTGTAACAGCAAATGCTACACTACCTATAACTCAGGATGGAGCCACCTCCGGTCTGGAAGCCAAGAAGGAAAAACAAATAAGTGTCAAAGCTTGGGTCTTTTTTTTAAACGGGGACAGACAGGTTTGCAGTCATGTAAACCACAATTCTTCCAGATTAAACTTAATTTAGAAACATTCATGCTATATTTACCAAATACCAGTGGAGCTCCACGGTCCTGGGCAGTGAGCACAGGACGTGGGGCCACCACCTTCATGAAGTCTGTTCCTGATTGTTTGGGTAGAGACATTCACACCAGTGGCCCTCTGGAGGTCATTCTTGCACAAAGGAGCAGGTATGGGTCCTGCTGAGGGGTTGAGGACCTTCTACAGCCCTGTCCAGCTCTCCCAGAATAACCATCAGTCTCCTGAAATCTCCTCCATGTTCTGGAGATTGTGCTGGGAGACACATTAAACCTTCTTGCTGCAGCACGTGTGGATGTTCCATCCTGGAGAAGTTGGACAACCTGTGCAACTTCTGTAGGGTTAAGGAATCTCCTCATACTGCCAGTAGAGAGAATTACACAAGCCAAAATCAGCACGAGTGGAAAACCAGACAAAAAAGATCAAGAGGGAGAAACTTGAAATGACCTCCACATGTAACACCAGTCCTGTTTGGAGGGTTTTCTAATTATTGCCACTGAAGTGCACCTGTTATTAATTCCATGAACACCAATACAGCTGAAATTGATGAACGAGACCCTCAGCTGCTGAACCAACAAGAAAATGATCAGACAGGTTTCATTTAATTCATGCCAGGCCAATAAAAAAAGTGTTCCTTTAATTTTTGTGAGCAGTATACCGTATTTTCTGGACTATAAGGCGCACTTGTATGTAAGCCGCACCTGCTCAATTTAAAAAAATAAGAAATACAAGCCGCACTGGGCTATAAGCCGCAGATATCTATGTTGAAAAATAAGATAATTACTATAACAATTTTGTACTTTAAATGTACATGTATGTCGTCTCCAGCGTCTCACCATAGATTCATTGATGTTACACTTGTGTGCAGCAGTGCGGTTTCCTTCCTAGATAGCAAAGTTCCATATCTTTTAACATAAAATGTCCACCACACAAACTTCTTTGTTTGATTTCCACGATGAAGAAGGATTTTAAAAATAATTACCAGTTAGTAATTTGTCACGATCGAGTGTTACATCTGCTAAAGAAAAAGTAGCGTTGGCTTTTCTGATTTGTATTGATTTTTTGTTTATCTTGTTTTTGTTTTAGAGCTAAACTAGCAGTGGAAGAAAAATCTACAGAATAGCCACACCTTTGTATAAGCCGTATGATTCAAAACCTAGGAAAAAAGTAGCAGCTTACAGTCCAGAAAATACGGTGGTTTGTTTTTGATGTTTTGGGTGTCCCCAATGCATTGTTTTTTGAAATGCTGGCTGTTCTCATAAAATTACTGGTCCCCAACCCTCAGGATTCGGGTTAGGGTACCAGTTCACGTCCTGAGGGTGTGGGACCTCTGATCAGTGTATATATTTTTTCCATGTGTGTGGACCCTTGGACCGGTACTGGTTCTAAGCCTAACGGTTGGGGATCCCTGATTTAATAGGAACAGTCAGTACATTTAAAAAAATGATGAGTTGGGGACACCCAAAACGTCAAAAAGTAGCGTTGAGGGGGCCGAGCCATAAGTTCATATATAAGAGTGAGAAGGTGCTGGATCAATCTTGTGCCATTTTAGTACTTTGGGGTGTTTTCCTATGACAGAGTAAAGTATTAATAATAATGTGTATGACAATTATTTTATACACTTCTGTTTGTCTGTCTGTGATTGGGGCCCAATGTTGGGGGCCCCAATCAATCGCCCTCCTTTGCTTAATATGTAAAGAAATTGAGATCAAGCATTTTTTAGTTTTTTGTTTTTTTTTTATTCAAAATGTGGTGAATCAGGAGCACAAAATATTATTGAAAGAAGCCTGAAGCTGTGTCTCAGCTGCTCCAGTTGGAGGTCCATAAGATCTATGCCTGGCCAAATTCCATTCCAGACAAATAGATCCATGTAAGTCTTCATGTTCCTCGTCCGAGCTGGCATCTGTCTGGATAGCTCTAGTAATGCTCACCATTTTTGTTGCACTCCGAATGTTAGCTTGAGGGTTCTTTATATATGTCCTCCATCATCAGAAAAATGCCACAAAAGCATGATTTTCATTAAATAAATTATTCTAAATGGTGAGATATTGTATTATTTTCACTGTAAGCCACATTTTTTCTCATGCCAGGAGACTGTTTTTCTTGTATAACAATGTGTTATCTGGTGCTGGAGAAGCGGTGATTCCTTTCCAAAGCTTCTCCTGTTAAGACAAAAGCTGAAAACAGGAAATACATAAAGATTTAATAAACTCTCCCTCCATTAAATGGGCAGAAGACCTCAAATTGCAGGGCAGAATACACCCAAAAACAGTAATATAGCTGGTAATAAAACTATTTAAAGCCTGAAGTTGGTTCAGGATTTAATACTGAATAGAGAGGCCGACTGCATTTCTAAAATTACCATATTATTGATCAAAACAGCTTTTTCTCTCTACGAAGAAACACTACTGTAGAAATTCCTTCTGTCTGTGCTGTAAAGTCATGATTGATTCAACCAGAGTTCAGCTCCTGAGAGCTTGAGACACACAGCTCTGGGATTATGGAAGCAAACAACAAACACACGGTTTATTCAACGTAGTCTGACTCGTACCGATTCCCTCCACTGACAGTTCCTGCAGTGCAGAGGGAGTTGAAGATGAGATCACTGATGGATGGGGCGGCCGCCTGCTAACACTCCTGTAGATTTATGGCAGCCAGGCTTCATGTCCTGTGTAGTAATCCATTTAGGGGATTCTGGATCATTTTTCTGACAGTAGAATTAAGGTTCTGTGCGTTTGCTTACCTTTGTTTATGACACAAGGCTTGCAACTTCCAAGCAAAGAGCAGCAGCATTATTCCTAATAAAATAAAGGTTATGCAATGGAGCTCTGTCAGAAAAAAGAGGCAAAGAAACCCACAGATCTGTAGAATAGAGAAATAAAACATAATTTCAGAAAAAAATGGTTGAAAATTCCATTTAAGCTTTGTTTTGTAACCTCAAGCAAACAGAAATTTGTGAATAATTAACAATTATAAGCCTTGGTAATTAGGGCAATGATTGCTAATTAGGTGACATAAATGAGGGGCCATATTTTACTTATAGCTGGTGCACAGTGTTCCTCAGATCGGCCTTTTACCCTCTGTACGCCGCATGAAATCTTTCAGAAGTCTCACATTTTTACGATAAGAGTGTTCTGCATTTAAATCTGTCAAATTTATGCCATCATGTAAACATAAACGTACAGAAATGCTATCGTTTTGTAAATTATGAATAAAATAAAGCAAAAAGGAGTCACTTAAGGAAAGAACAAGAGGCTTTATATTGGCTTCCTTCCCTCATGAGCTATAAAAGAAAGCTTCTAAAAGCAGTAGTTCACTGCCAGGATTTTAAATACCTCACAAAAATCAATTAACACAAAGGGAAGCTCATATTTTTTAGGGGACAGCCTTCTTAAGCTGTGAAGGTCTTGCTTTCCAGTACACATTTATTCATGCATTTTGTTTTTTTTATAAACGCCAGTTCACTCAAAAATGTTTTGCTTCAAATAACCTCCATCATGAACCTAAGAACCAGATCCAAATTAAAGTACTGTGATATAAAAGTTCTAGAGCAGCTAAATAGTAAAACAATGTAAACATCTTTAAAATAAATGTTGCTTTGGGGCATGTGTAAATAGCCTTACTAACTTGTTTTTTTTTTTGTGTGTGTTAATGTATAGCCGTGTTCACTGCATCGCTTCTGTGCCCCCGAGAGGAAAGAAAAAAAAGGGTTGAAAAGTTCCCGTTACAGTCTAGATGAATAACTTTGCATAAATTTGCTTTTTTTTTTCTCCTTTTGCAACAAGATAATGAAAGCTAAGTTTGTGATTTCTATTTCCTGAGAAATTCTAGCGTGCGTGATGAGTTTTAGGATTTCACAGCTGTGGATTTGCAAAATAAAATCCTTTTTTTTTTTTTTGTGTCAGTGGTGTGAAATTTAAGTCGTTATTTTACTGTGACTAATTAAGAGAAAACAGTTTTGATACAGTGGAACATTCTCCGTAGATTAGACAACAAAAATGTGTGATTTGCTGTCTGAAGAATATTGGCTTTGAAAAAAAAGTTGTTTTAATTGCTTCTAAGGATTGCATACAAATTTAGTCTTAAGAATTAAACACATTTACAATTAAAATGACATTTTTATTATTTATAGTCAAATATATTTGACTATTTATTGAGCATAATTGTCATCAGAAAAAGGCCATAAAATAAATAAAAACAATTTGTTAGAAACTTTTTTTTCTCATTTTTTCATGTTAGAAATATATTTTTAAATGCAGCAATAAAATTAATCTTTTTAATCTTTTTGCTTTTTAAGTTTATCCGTGTACAAATTGTTATTTTTAAATAATTTCATTTTTCTTTAATAACCTCTTTAAACACTTACTTTTATTTTATTTTACTTATTAGTAAAATATCGATTTCATCTAACTAGTACTGGAATCCTGGAATTTGATGGGATTACTGTCAGATTTTGATTCAAGAAAAAACAAAAATACTTAAACAAGTTTAACCTTAAATGTCATGAATGTGAATATTTGGTTCTATAGTCTTAAGTTTTGTATTTTTCTTATTCTCTCTCGATGTGAGAAAGTCTTTTCTAAGAATCCTCAGTTCACAAATTAAACCAATTAACTCCCACAACCAACAATTTGCTGAGATGTTTGCTTGCTGTTGCATAAATGTTTTTTTCATTATTCTCATTTATAAAGGAGAATAAAAATGTGTTTTCTAACTTTACAGTCTGAGGTTGTCTTTCTTTAGACATATCGGGTGTTCAGGATGAAGAGCCTTGAATCAATTTTCAGGAAGAAATACATTTATTATCGTAGACATTTTTCTAATGAACAACAGTCACTCATTGGGAAAATAACCTCTCATTTCACACCTCGCAGAGCTAAAGTTTCCACTAAAGATGTAAAAACCAAATTATTATTTTTTTTCCAGAAATGACAAAGAAAGTTAACAACTTTTTTTAAAAGACGTTTCAAAACTTTGTGTCCTTTTGAACAGCAAAGCAGACATCACACTTGTCTCCGTCTTTGGTCTGCTTGGGCTTCTTCTTCTTCTTCTTCTTCTTCTTGGCTGGCGTGTTGTCAGACTGTGTTTTGCTCTTCTTGGCAGGGCTGGGCTCTGATGCCGCAGCACCTTTGGCAGGTCGTTTTTGTTTGGTCTTCTTGTCGCCTTTCTTTTTGGCTTGTCCTTTCTCCGCTCTGGGTTCGTTAGTGGGGGCGGTTGTGTCTGCGGCTGGTTCCAACGGGTTTATTGCGCTTTATGCGTTTTTTTGTTTCTGGCAGAAAACCTTTCTTCTTTTTGAGAGCTGGCTTCTGCTCCGGCTCCGTGTCTGGCTTCGTTTTATCGACTTTGGGCTTCCTGGAAAGGTTGGAAACAAGTAAAAGGTTATCATGAAGGCTTTGAAATGAAAAACTGGAAAGCAGTGTGAGCAGAAAAGCTGTCAGAGGGGCAAACACGCAGCTCATTTGGATTATGAGTGAGGATAGAAAAGGACGTACGTCACTCCGAAGAGCTTCATCACAGCCCAGTACGTGTCCTCCAGCTTTCCCGTGTTCTTCAGAGGGGCGGTGCTGGTCAGGGACTGCAGGGTCGTCTGGAGGGAGTCCAGGTCCACAGACAGCTTCTGCAGACGGCAGAGGCAGACGGTGAGTCTGGACTGTGACCATAATAACTCTTGTCCTCTCATGATCTCATCCCACCCACCTGCAGACGAACCGTTTTGATCAGGAAGTGGCAGAGCTCCAGGACTTTGACCATCTTCTCTTTCACCAACTTGTTCTCAAGTTGATCAGCCTGTGCAAGAATCTGAAAGAAAAACAAATTCAGCCATTTTTATAATCAAATTCAGCTTAAAAAACCTCAATTTAATTCCCACCGAGGATGTGACACGTTCAAGAAGTTTAGCCCAAAGTGTTCACAATAGACAAGCAGGGAGGGGCTTCTTCTTCTACCTCTTTTTCTACAGTTTACTAGTGGAAGAGGTTTGGTGCAAAATGTCAAAGCGCTGCAAATCTTGTGATTCTTGCTCCAGGCTCTTTCTTTCACAGCTCTATTCCGATATATGAAAGACTTGATGTTATATAGTTCCGGCCGGGCACAAACTACTTTTATTAATTTCTCATTCATGATCAATTTTCAAACGATTCGTACTTCCATGAATTAAAAGGGACGCCATCCAAACATCACCACCAAATCAGAGTCCCTGATTGGTCAAAGTTAGCTCATGGATATGTCCGAATTCCCTCCCTAATCCCCAACTACTTAAATATTTTTTTTTTAAGCTAGAGTACTTGTCGACCACTTATTTTCTGCGAATAATCACAAAGTGAAATCACACACAAAACTGTCCATTTAGAACATTTATTTTACATTAAGGCTGTCAGTTGATTTAAAAGAAATATATCAGGTTAATCACACTTTTGTGATGTGATTAAACACCAATAATAACAACTTTTAACAAGGTAAATTTGATGACAATATGTGGCTTTTGAACAAAAACAGGGACATTTTTCATTTTTATTGTCCAAAATGTTTACATTTTTTAAGTGTTAACCCAGAAGTGTAATTTGTGAGCATAAAACTGAGAACTTTCTTTCTAAACTGATGCTTTGTTTAACCTTTTGTGACGATCAGTATATATATATATCGCTTTTCTTTGCCGCTGCAGTCGAGCCCCAGCGATGCTTGTCGTGTTACCATGACAACACACTGGACCACAGATCAAATAGTCTGCTTTTTGTTAAAAAGTGATGAACTAAAAAATGAGCTAAAATCAAAACCGATTGAATATTTTTCATTTTTGTAAATAACCATGGTATAAGTGGGGAAAAAAAAACAGACTAAGTGTTTTAATGTATGGATGGCTGCACCGTAAAGGCAAAACGAAGGGAAAGCTGCTCCATTAATTATGATTAATTTGTGTTAATGAATATTAAGGCGTTCATTCTATTGAGAGCTTTAAGCGTGCGTTAATACTTTAAAGTCTCCATCTGATGAAAATGACGTTTTTGTTTTTAACATGTATATTTGGCATTTTTCTTATCGCTTTTGCATTTCTGAGTATTTCTCCTTTTAAATCGCTGTCAAACTGTCGCAGAAAAACTCCGTCTGCATTCATGAGCCTTGCTTACGTCACGAGAGTGCTGAAAAAACTCCACCAGACTCTACAGAGCTCCTTGATGCGAACGGCAGCTCATTTGACCGCAGCTGTGGATTATAAATCTATAAAAGCTCCTCACTTCCTCATTCGAGCTGAAATCCAGCTCTAAACGATACTGCTGTAGCAGCGGCGATCATTTACGCTAGCGAGACACAGAGCTACCATAATCAGACGGGGTTGTGTGTGTCTGTGAAGGAGGAGGTACAAAAGCCACGCCCACCTAGAGGATAATTATCAATCAAAGGCTTCAGATCAACATGAAAAATGGTTTTTGAAGGCATTTAGGTTGTTGGATTTTGTTTAAAAACTTCATAATCAGGATAAAAACACTACTGAGAATGTTTTTTGTTTTTTTTATTTAAAAAAAAAAAATTGTCATGGGGGACTTCAACGTTCACAGCCCTATTTATGAATCCATTGTGTTCTGATGATGAACATTTGGGTAGTTTTTTTTTACAAAATTACATTTAAACAAGTTTTTTTTTCGCAAAAATTCTTCAACTGCAATGCATTGTGGTCTAGATCTTCTATGTAGTGAGCATTGATGCACACTGGTTTTTCACATAGAATAATTTCTTCATCACTCGATTTTCTAATTATAGATTCGCACAGCTCTACAAAATGTCAAACACACTAAAGAGCATTTAGGGAACGTATTTGGACATAGCGCTAATTTAATTTTCAATGTGCGTTCAATGGCCGCATTTTTGTACATAGAGCCTGAAATCGGTCTAAAAATCTGCATGAATGCAGAAGCCCAAAATACGTATTTACGTGCGTTATATACATAAACTTTTCTTTGAAAGTGACCACTCGAACCCGTCTTGCCTTGGGCATAGCGAACGTAGCTCAACTGTTCACAGTATAATCTTAGACTGATCAATTTTTGTTAAATTTAATGGGAATATTAATATTATTAAAAAAATTGTGTTTAGAAACATAATTCGGCATTTGTCACCTCCCAAAGCCCAATTTTTCAATTTTTTTTTAACATTTTGGTTTTTAATGACTTCCAACACCCAATGAAAAAAATTATCTGCAATAAGTCAACCAAGCCAAGCAACAGGAGGAAGTGCAGTATGCAGCAAATTCACAAGTGTCTATTGTGCTGCTTATATAAATAAAACACCAAAAACTCATATGGTTTCAAAATTGTTCAAAACAAAAGCTTTTCATGCGAGACGTGCAGCAGAAACAACATACAGCTGCTAGAGAAAGTATGTGAACCCTTAAGGAGTAGTACAAAATGGACACATAATGTGTTTTTTTATTTATTTTCAATCTAAATCCAACGATTGAGAAAAACATTTCCTGCTTAAATCACACCAATCAATTGAACACTCAAGTTTATGCAAAAAAAAAAACAAACAAGAAATTCCAAAAGGTTCATATATTTATTATTTTAAAAAAAATAGAAGGTTAAACTTTGTAAATACTACATCTGTTTTTTTGTGGGCTGTTCTTTAGAATCACTGTCCTTGCAGGGTTCATTTCATAAAAGTGGGAATAGTCCCACTTATGCAAATAATTGTATTTTTATATTTATATTTATAAATCTCTGCGGTTTTGTCCAAATTCCTCACATATTAGTTCATTATATAGGACACTAAAATTTTTACCGGGTGTCTGAATCTACAACTCAAAAATTTGGTGCCCTGGAAATTTCCCAGAATCCAAAAATGCTCACTGGATTGGCAAATATAGACCACAATGCATTGCGTTTGAACAATCTGTCATCTGAAAAAAATGCATTCAAATGTATTTCTTTATAAATCTTTCAAGTTGTCATCATCATAACTCATAGTCTTCATAAAATGTTCATATTTTGTATTTTTTTATGGATGGTTTCATATTTATTGTTTAAAAAAAAGAAAAAAAAATAGAGAACGTTTCTCTGACTTGCATTAAAATCCAGGGTATGGGATTTTCCAGCACTATATAGTTTTTTAGAGATTAATAAGTAGTGAGAGAATTATATTTCTGCCACAATGAGCCAATTAAAAAACAGAAAACACATAAGGAGAGGTGTGTTCACGTTAGCCAATCGGAAGACACTGTAGATCAACACCGTTTAGGCTGTGAATAAAGTTTTTTCAAATATGTGCTGAACTTAAATGATGTGAAATAGCATCAGAGAACGTCTAAATTGTTAGAAAATGGCCTTTTTTAGAAAACACATTCGTGAAGAAGATCTGATTTTATGGCCTTTAAAGATGGACGAGGACATCCAACCGACGCTCACAATAAAAGCATCTTAGCGCTCAAATGAAGCACTTCATTTTTCATAATTAACATCATTCAAACGTCGCTGGAGTGGCTGATTATTAGAGAACGCAACAATAAAACAACAATAAGTGGACTGAGAGATGGAGAAAAATGGTGAAGAGGTTCTGGGAGGATTTACAGAGGCGCGTAATTAGATGTGTGTTCACCCTGGACTGTAGAGGACACACGGAGGGCAGAGAGGGGATCGCTGCCTCCTGTCATTAATCACAGCAGCAGCAAATCTCTGAAACTTTCTTTACTAATATCATTAAAACGTTCAAAGGTTAAAAACATGCAATCAGTCTTTCACACAGAAAATGTGAATTTAATCAGTTTTGGTCAATTTTGTTCACATTTGAACAGTACAAACTCCAGATTTTCTTTATTCCCTTTAGAGAGTCATCATATTTTGGGTACATTTCAGTGGTGGATAAGTGAGGAAGCTCACCTCTGACAGCTGCTCTGACACCTTCTGACAGAGCGCTGTCCACTTGGCGCCGCTCAGAAGCTGCTGGACCTTGTTGATCTGCATCCCTCGCAGCACCAACACACACGCCTGACCCTAAACACACAAAGGAAGACGCACACAGAGGGCACAGAAACAAAGCAAAGGTAAGTCACTGCTGAGGATGCATAAAGGCTTCAACAATGAATCATTATTGTTGTTGTAGTCTTGTGGATGATACCAGTAATTATTGAGTCTCAACATAATTTATTAGAATGTTTTGAAGCGAGATGGTGGAATCCTAAAGACAGGTCATTTTGTTGACTCTTTTCTTGTTTTATAGAGATCATAATGAATTCAATTCAATTCAATTCAATTTTATTTATATAGCCCAAAATCACAAAGAATTTTGCCTCATTGGGCTTCATGCAGGTAATTTTACAGTTGCAAAAAAATAGTCACGAACAAGAAAGATCACTAAAGACTAAACAGACTAAATAAACTGGATATCCCTGCTCTTAGACCCTCCCTCTCGGTAAGGAAAAACTCCCAAAAAACCTGAATCAGGAAAAACGAAGAAACCTTATGGATGAAGAAATTAAATAAAATGAAGTATTTAAATTGACAAAAAAGAGTAGTAGTTGTTGGGTCCATTAATAGATTTGGATCTTTTTAGTTTGGGTGTAAAAGATCAGAAACTAAAACGCCCTTAAAGTGATCATACATTTATCCCCTTGGAAATGGTGCATTTGCTAATCAGAATTACATATATGTTGCTGAAGGGGAAAACTAATTTACATAAAAGTCTTTTTAAAAAAAAAAGAATTTACCTTTAGAATGTTATTTTGATTTAACCTATAAACTTTCAAAAAAATTGTTTAAATTTTGTTTTTGCATCAATAAATGTAAATTAAAAGCAAATCGAAATGTTAAATGTTCTTTATTGTTGGTATCTTTACATCAATAGAAAATAACAATTAGTTTGTGAAATGTAAAGGTTGAAAATAAATGAAAGAAAAGTGCAGGGGCCTTTTGGTCTTCAATTTTAGAAAACATTTATTTTAAGAGCTGGAATTACTAATCAGATCATTTAAAAAACGAGACAAATTCTAATTAATAAATATTTGAAAATACGGATCAAACTATTAACCTTAAAACCAAAAAGCTTCTACACCAGGGGTCACCAACGTGGCGCCCGCGGGCACCAGGTAGCCCTCAAGGCCCTCACAAGGTGCCCAAGGTCTCTTCTAAAATTAACACACTTGTGAGCGACATCTAAAATAAAATTCTGTTCATATTTTTTTTAATTACACTTGCATTTACCTAGATTTAAAAATGAAAATGTCTTACAAATATGTTGATGACACATGAACTTCAGATAAGTTTAGGTGACCTCTGACCTATTTCAGTTCAAAGATCATTAATTTTTATTAAAAATGTTGCAGATCTGGTCTTTAGTTCAAAATGTGGAAAAGATTTGTTTAAAAATGTTGATTTTTCTGTAACATTTCATAATTGATTAACATGGTACAACACAGGGGAAAATGGAACATTTTCCCCATGAAATCTAAGCGAACATCTGAAAATGTAACAATTACTGAGATTAATAAAGTCCTGAATATTGATATTTCTTTCCTAGCTTGTTGTCATTTTTGATCATTATAATGACAAATCAGTGTCTTTACATAGAGGAGTATCATTATTCATTATTAATAATGTTAAACTATAACTAAAACAAAATTTGTTATTTAAAAATGGTAGCCCTTCGTATAACGAAGTACCCATGAAGTAGCCCTCAAGTTCAAAAAGGTTGGTGATCCCTGTTCTACACTAAAGTGAGGACTCTTTTGTATAAATTAAATGTAGATCATCAGGCCACACAGACATTTTATGGTTATTTTTGAAGAAGATACTTTGGATTTTGACAAATCCTAATAAATCAAAACTAAAGGAGAAACATCAAAACATGCCTCCACAAGATCCTTCTCCTTTCAGTTAAAATAAAGTGTCCAAACCAAATCATTCCTTAAACCAAAGGATAAATGTAAAGACTAAAATCTGAAGAATAAATGCTTGTTGAGGTTCATTAGAGGGACAAAAAAAATTAATTAATAAAAACGCCTTTTTCGCCTGCCGCCTTGCAACAAACTGATCATTAAACACTGAAGTATCTTGTGTTTTGGTTACCACAATAATAAAAAAGAATAACTACAAACTATCAAGTAAGTCATGTATTAGTTCAATTGTAAAATACATTATGTGTAACCTTAAAGTACTAAAACCTAACACCATAAAAAAAAAAAATTCAGTATTGATCAAATTTTACAAAAAAAAGGCCTAACCAAAATGTCTTAAATATTTTAGGTTTAATTTTAAAATTCTGTATCCCAGTCAGAATAAGAAACTCAAAATTCTTAAATAAAATGTAGAAAATTTCATGTAATTGCTGACAGCAAATACATTTAAGACACTAGGGGTGTCAACCAATCAAGTTAATCGCGATTAATTAACTACACACAAATTTGTCTTTTTTTAATCCTGTTAATCTAATTTTTAAACTATAACCACTGTCATGTTCTCGAATATAATAAGCAGAAGTCCAGTTGTTTACTTGCATGAACATTTTATTTGGTGTTTTACATCGCTCTGAGTGTGTGTGTTGGTGTCTGTGTACATGTACAAGCCGTGTAGCTGCTGTGATATCATTATTATGCCAAGCTCACAACACCACGACGATTATCGATTAATTGAGGGATAAAGCCCAACGAGGTGTTCGTTACCATAAATTAATGGGCTACGCAGAGGCCAACTAACTGTGGAATAAGGAGAATCCACACATTTCTATTATAGATTTAATTTTGTAGTTTGTGGTGAATATTTTTTGGATTGCTCAGAAAAGTCTCTACTGTTTTTAGATGTTGTTGATGTTTATGTTTTGATCTTTAACTCCCCTACAATGTTACAAATTTAAATGAAAATACCTCAATATTAGGTTTGATTAAAATAGATTGATTAATTACGGGTCAGGATTAATTAATCATACCAAAATATTAATGGAACTAAAACACACTGTTTCTTATAATACATGATGATGGTCTACCTTTATGATTCAGGTGCTGACTTCATCGGGAGATTCTGGAACAGTGTTTTCCAGCCCGGATCCTCTGGGAACGCTGTCCTGCATCTGTTTCAATCCCACCCTGCTCAAACACACCTGCCTCTAATGGCCGCCATTATCAGGCTCTGCTGAGCGGAATCAGGTGTGTTTCAGCAGAGCAACATGGAAGACATGCAGGACGGTGTTCCCGGAGGAGGAAAACACTGATCCAAAGCAGACATGATCGATGGAATCCAACAACGTTCGAGATTCGTTTTTTTTTGGCTAAAATGATGACTTTTACCTGCTGATGGTCTCTGACGCCAGACGTGATGTGCTGCACGGCCGTCTCCAACAGGTTCACGCACAAAACCTGGACAAGAACCACAGTCATCAGTAACCGCGGCAGCATGACCCGGATTTAGGTTTGGTGAACGTGCGGTCGGACTCACGGGGAATCTGTCGAACAGGTCTGTGAACATCTGAGAGGTCAGAGGGCTCTTCCTCCGGCTCAGGAAGGAGACCAGAGCTTCTCT
The DNA here is from genome assembly GCA_003999625.1 of Oryzias javanicus. NCBI lineage: Eukaryota > Metazoa > Chordata > Actinopteri > Beloniformes > Adrianichthyidae > Oryzias > Oryzias javanicus. The sequence continues at coordinate 32,656,209 of CM012450.1, read as the reverse complement.
GAAGACTCGGGTGACTCGCTCCACGTCCACGTGGCCCATGAACTTCAGCTACACAGGAGGGGACAAATGTCACACACACCTAACAGGTCTGCAGAAAGTTGTGAACGGATATTTCTTTCCAAATTTTCTCAGCTTTAAACATATTTAAATAAAGGTTCAAGAGCTTTTTTATTATGACTTATTTTGTTTTTTTAAGATTTGGCCTTCTAACGAACCAGTATTTGTTGAGACAAAGTTCAGATTTTCAAACATTTCAAACTAAAAATTTTCTTTCATTTTGGAGATTAATGTAAGACGCCAAATCAAAACAATTTGGTTTGTTTGTTAACTTAAAGGAAATATTGAAAATCTGAACAAACCATAAACCTAAATCTGTTACCAAATAAAAAATAGCATTTATTAGTAACAGTTGTTTTTCAGTTTTTGTTTTCTTCGTTCATCGATTTACAGTTTGGGAGATGGAGCAGAAAAGACGTCACCTGATGTCAATCATATCCCAGTGCCAATGGTTCAAAGCCCCGCCCTCATGTTCAAATTACGCTCAACAGTGTAACTGAAAAGTTAATTGAAACTTTTAACTGATGATTTAAGGTGAAGAGAAATGAAAAACAAAACAAAAAACACAAAATAGCAGCTGTTAGAAATGAGCATTATTTTTCATTCGGTAAGAGTTTTTGGGTTTATTATTCTAATCATATTTTTTGAATTGTCTATACTTTCTACAAATTTATGATGTGTACTTAACTGTTTTTAAATTTTCAATTTATTTATCAAATTTACAGTCTTATTTTTCATTCTCTTTTAGATTATCCTGATTTGACCCCATAATAATCCAACTGTTTTTGTCAAATTGAGTCTTTTTGTCAAAGTCTCGTTTTGCATATTTATTTGCAATTTCCACGATTTTGGAGCATAAAGTGTTCTTTTTTTCTATTTATTAATGTGTGTTTACAATCCGCATGAAGAGAACAGTACCTGCATCTCATTAAACTGTTATAATGACAACAAAGGCTTCTATTCTATTCTATTCTATTCTATTGATTCATAAACTTTGATAACGTACCCGTAATTTGATTAGTTCTCAACATGAGGTTCTGGTTCTTTTATGATCCTCCTGAAGCTTTAATCTTGGTTCCAAATTTTCCTTATTTGCTGATAGAGGCTTTAATTTGGCGTTATTTGAAATGCCTTTTCTTAACCCATTTCCCAAACCATATGTTATTATTTTTGTCCTCATTTGTACTTCAATGTCTTCAGGCAGTAGCTTTTTGAATTTGTCAGACGCTTTTGTTGAACAAGGTTTTTTTTTATTAGTTGGAATTATTCAGAATTGGGTGTAACAAAAAAAAAAGGTAAAACTGGACTTTCCAAAACTATAAATCAACAGATTAATCTTGATTTAGAAACTGCATATAGTGTTTTTGCAGATTATAAGCATTTGTTACATAAATTGAAAAATAAATCAAATTTAAAAAACTGGGATGATAAGAAATAATGATTTTACTTCTCGTCTTAGGAAGTTTTGACCTGCACCATCATTCTTTCTGGGGAAAAAGTCCTGTAGAAATAAACTTCCTTACTAAATAAATCTACATTTACAATATCTGAATTTTGTTTGTTTTAGAGCTACAACAAAAACTTAAGTAAAGGAGGAGATTCCTGTGAAGATGACAGATGAACAAAAAAGGAGGCCAAGTAATCCGGGACACTTCATGACCCAGTAAAAATCCCGGAGCAGACCTGTTTGCCATGCACCGAGGACGCTCAGCAGGTATGAACAGCCGAGGAAACACAAAACCTGCTGGTTATTTATTGTTGTTTTAGATTAAAAACAAAACTAAAATAAAACACCTTTAGTCAGGCGTTTCTATGAATATCCCTTTTTTTTTTTATTCTTCACTCAACAATCTGAGAAAAACAACGTTCACAAGACAACATCGAACTTAACGGAAGTCAATAATAAACCTACATCGTTTCCTGCAGGATTCTGAGCCTCTTTGGTGTCGGCAGGAAGAGTTCCTCGCAGAAGTTTCACCAAATACAGACACGCACTGAGGGAAGGACAGAAACTTGATCAACATGGAGTCACACCAACTTAAATATATACTTTCTATCTCTTTTAAACAAAAACTTTCAAGATAACATCTTAGATGGGATTTTACCTAAAGTAGTAGAGACACAGCGAGGAGTCGGACAGTTTCTGGCATTTGCTCATCAGCTTCTCCAGCAGGTCGTGCAGCTCCCCCTGTTGGTCGCCTGCGGTTCTGCAGTAACTTTTCGACCTACAGAGCTGGTTCCTGAGAGAAAAACATGTTCAGTCTTTGATTGACTTCATGTTATCGATGAGGAAAGCTAAGAAAAAGGTTAAATGATCATGAAAAGAGAAGAAATGTGAAACTCTGCTAATAGATATGTAGTAGTTCAAGGTATTTTTGTACTTGAAGATATCTGCGGCTTTCCGGAGGAAGTCCTGTGACTGCTGGTCGCTGGACGAGTTCATTTCTCTGTCGATCACATTCAGCAAAGGCTCCACCAAACTGAGAACTAGAGGGTTGCTGGCCTGTCGGTTCACAAACACTTCCACCAGGTCCAGCACCTACAACCACAGAGAAAGACGACATTTTCTTCAGGTTTCCAGATGTTTCTGAGAACCTGAAATGATTTTTCAAATTAAAGAAGAAGAAGTACCTTGATCTTAAAGTCCAACATCAGACTTTTCTCTTTCTGTAGTTTTGTTTTTTCGTCTTTTTTGGCCTGAATCTTTTTCTTCTGTTCTGAGAACAGCGCCGACAGGCTTTTGTCCAGCTTCATCATGGCTTCATCATCCAGATCTTCATCACTGCTGGCATCCTCCTCAGTGGCCTGTATAGAAACACTCAAACTCATATCTCTGCTTTTCAGTCAGGATACAGTCAAATGTCAATCACTGAAGCCTCACCAGAGCGTTCTGCTGCTGGAGGACCTTCATGAGCTCCGAGCGGAAGTTTTGGTCCACCTCCTCTTCCATCTGCTCATCTTCCTCATCCTCCAGCATTTCTGCATCGTCCCTCTCCTCTTCCTCTGAATCATCTTCTGACCCGTCCGACTCCTCATCCTGTCGACCAAACAAATCTGTTTCTGTAAGCTACGAAAGTACAGACCTGTTTCCTCTGAAGACGAAGAACCGACCTCTGTCTCTTCGTCTTCCTCCTCGTCATCTTCTACTTTCATCTTCTTCGTTTGGGTCCCGTCGTCAGTGACGACCACGGCGCCGTTCTCCTCGCTGTCCTTATCTGGGTTCAGCACCTAGATAGAATCCAATTCCCATTAATGATATCAGAAAATCTCTAGAAAAAAGAAAACATTTAATAAACGCTTCACAAAAATTCTTCTTACAGTTTTTTCTCACAAAAACAAAAAAGAAAAATCTACAGTTTTATAAAAAGTTTACAGAATATGAAGGCAGATGTTCCCACAAACACTAAAATAAAATACATTTAACATTCGTTAAAGAAACGGAGAACAAACTTCACTAAAAAAAAAATACTTTAAACGTGTTTAAAGTGTTTACTTTCCCTATTTATACTTAAAGTGTTTTCCATTTAATTCCTTTTATTTTGAAAAGATCAATCCAAATCTGTCACTAATCAGTAACTTACAACAAGGTCATTTATTTGATTTCCTTTTAAGTAAAATTCCTGTTTCCATTTTGGATTTCACATGATTTCCTGTTAATATTCTTAAAATGATAATTAAGTTTTTTGGATGTTAGAAGTTTAACATTTAAAAGTTTAACTTTTCATTTTTCAGATTTTTCACTTTCTATTAAAGTCTAAAAATGTGGTTTTAACAGCAAAGCGAAGAAAATTAATTTTTAATAAAAACAATCCTTTGAATTGTGAAAACATTTACAATTAACACCTTTAAATTCAATAACATCAATTATTAAAAGTAATTGATCAATTATTAAAAATAATTGATGTTACTAAACTAACAAGAATAAATGAGAAGACTTTTCTCTTCTGCCTTTACTTTTAGATTTTTCAGAATTTGCTCTTAGATTAAAATGTGGACTTTGAAAAGTACAAGAAACGTTTACTTTAGTTTGAGGTAAAAATAACAATTTAGAGACACCTAATTTAAATAATTTGGCAACAATTTTTTTACTTGAAATCTTGTAAACATTATTTTGTTTGAACTTTTTCAGTCGTTCACATTTTTATTCGACAGAATTAAGTCAAAGGTTGGGAATCTCTTAAAAATGTTCTAATTTTAAGGGGAAATTCTTGGATGCAAATATCTGATTCTTTATGAGTCATCTGTTAAAGACATCTAAAACTTTATGGTTCAGCTTTGAGCTTCTAAAGGTTTCTGCTGAAGCTTCGGGATTTACAAGAAGCATAAAAGCTGCAAACATATGGATCACGGCAGGAAGTGAGATGACAGAAAAGTCCTGAAAATCCAGCATCCACAGCTGGAAGGTGACAGTGACGTTTCATATCTGCAGGCCACGTCTGTGGTTTCATTTCTGAGAACTTCTAGATCATTTGCAAAAAGAGTTTTCTTGTCAGGAAGATCATTGAAGCTAATCCGAGATGCCTTAGAGCTCAGCAGGCCGCTCGTTTTTATGCTTTTGAAACCAAATTTTTGATAAATAAGAGACTCGTGCTTTAGGTTTGGCTGAGTGACGAATGACAACAAAAGATAAACAAGGAAACGCGGTTAGTTCTTATTGAACCGATTCATCACGACGACACCTCGGTGAAATGACTTTCTAAAATGAATTTGGACGACGATGGATGTCTCACTCACATCCAGGATGGCGTTGAGCGCTGCCAGGTTAAGGTGGGGGCAGATGGAGGAGAAGACCGTCCTGCAGACCAGCCGAATGTGTCGGCTCGGCTGGGACAGCAGGGACAGGAGAATGTCCACCATCACCTCCACCCACTCCGGCTCCTCCTCCTGCTCTGCAGCTGTCGACAAAGAATCATTTTAAATCTGTGCATTTTAAAATACATTTTAAACATTTTGATGTGATTTTTGGAGTGGAAGTTGTAATTATTTTTTTTTTTTTACTACGTTTCTCTGTACTTCAGTTGTAGTTTTGCTTTTTTTTAATTCCAGTTTTATCCTGTTTTCTACCTTAAGCATAAATTTGCTTTACTGTCATGTTAAAAATATCATTATAATAAATAAAGTTCCAGCCCAAAATCAAGGCAAATTACATTATTTGTCAAATTGCTTATTTTTTAACGCCACTGCAAGTTTTAGCAAAAAAAAAAAAAAAAAAAGATTTTGCGATTATCTGAAGAAATATTTGTGTGAATTTTACAGCATCAATCTATCAAAGGTTGATGGGTTTTCAATATTTGGCACTGAACTTCTGTCACGTTGGAATAAAAACATAATAAAAACCAACATCTGATATTTCACACTGATGGTGAAATTTGGATTTACAGGACTATTTGCAGAGATATAAACTAATGTTTGCATAACAAAAAATCTGTCTTTTAAATATAAAGATAGTGCATTATATAAGGAGATCGCCATTTTGTACATTTTTTTTTAGACATTTCAGATATTGTCCCAGGTTTTAAGGAACTAACTTTTTTTTTAAATCACCACAGTTGAGGATTTTTTTGTCTCATTTTATTTTTTAAATCATTTTTGCTTCATACTATTAACAATAGAAAAACTCAAATTTCACTGTAAATTTTGTTCAGTTTCAAGGACGTTATCTTAAAGTTCAACAAAGTTAGACTGGTATTCATTGTGATTATTTTTAAACAAAATTTTGATTTATGCTTAAGAAATAAGAGCTAGTTTTAGTTTTTATGAGGGTTTATTAAGATGGGCCAACTTGTGATAAAATTTTGTTCTAAATTGAGTCATTTATTGACTCACTTATTACACAGTTTCAGTCACAATTGGGTACAATAACTCATTTGCTTAGAACTAGCAATAGAAATACTAAATATTGGGCTGTATGATATTTTATTTTAGGTAATTCCATCCAAAACTTTTATCTTAAAATATTTCCTTGTAAGGTAAAAAAAGAACTTGCTGCATGCACAGAAAAAAATAATACTTTCATGTGATTTTTTTCCCTAATATTAATATTTTTTTCCTATTATTAAGCTACCTTTTTTTGCTGTCTGAATCTTCAAGAGAGCTCTGGAAATTCTTTGTGAAAAAACAGTGTTCACAATGCATTTGAACATATTGTCATTTGGGAAAAAAAAAATTTTAAATTAATTTTTTAAAAACCCTCCAGGTTTTGATCACCAGAACACAGTGGATTCATAAATGCTTGCATTTATTAATTTTTAAGTTCCTTAATGTAAAAAAATTGAATAAAAAGTATCGATAATATTTCTGAATTACAATAAAGTCCAGTTAACTAGATGGTCCTGCACTATATAGTCTTTTAGGGGTCAGAGAGTAGTGACAAAACATCTCATATTGATGACCTCACCTTGCTTTTTCTTTCTCTTCTTGGCTTTTTTTTCCTGAGCTTTGTCCACACAGGTTTGCAGATCTTTCATGATGTCCAGCAGCTCCTCAGGAGCCTGCAGAACAAGAATAAAATCGAATAGGCTTTATTGTCATTGTGACGTTAGATTAAATTCCAGAAAGTGTCCTTACAGTTGTGTGTTCTGAAAAGAATCAACATAAAATAACACAATGTACCATTAAGACAAGTTTAAAAAAACACAAAACAGAAGAAAAATACCAATAAAAAATATATTAGTCTCATATTAGTCCACTCATTAGACAACTTTCCCCCTTTTTTGCACAAAAGAGTCCACCAAATATTCCACTTATTGCACAAATATCACCATTAGCACAGAAAGTTCACTTATAGTGCAATATTTTACAAAAAGTTATCACTCTGAATCCTGTAAACAGAAAAGATCCGAGGTCAGCTGGATTAGTTTACCTTGAAGAGATGCATGCCGATCAGAAGGAAGAGCTGCTGAAAGGCGTTGCTCTCCGCTGTTAATCCTTTCTTTGGTCTCTTTTTAAAGTTTGTCACCGACTCCATCATGCTGGAAGACATTTTTTCCCCCATTAGGAATGTAAAGCAGGATCTGTGCATCATTATCTGCTGATATTTACATAAAAATGATCATTTTCTGCATTGGCCTTCATGAACATGGTGTATGCTTATATATTCGTCTCTGAAGCCCCAAAGCTACAGTCTCGCTTTGACCAATGTGTCCATGAATGCATCATCACACATGCAAATTAATTCCCTGATCTGCTGGGTTCCAGCATTTGTTGTTTTTATGAAATAGAAATAATCTTTACATTTATTTTATATTATGTGAATTTATTTGTTATTTATTTGCACATTAACAAGAGTTTTGTTGCAGTGTCAACTTTCACTGAAAGTTTTCAGCAAACATTTTTTTTCCTCATTTTTGATATTTGCTTTAATTTTACCTTAAAATCATTTTAGGTAGACTTGTTTGGTGATTTTTTTTTAAATACAATATTTTACAATAAAATGGTCTCTGGTTTTCTTTATTGTTGTTTCAAAAAAACGTTTTAAAATAATACAAATCCACTATGGTTCTCCAAAAAATATATTTTTCCATCTAACACGTGCAATAGAATCCCGAGTGTGTTCTGATAATTGACTGTATCTAAGAACTGGATCGAGTGAGTGTGATGTCACCCATTTAAATTTACTTCCAGCTTCAACCAAATTAATTCAGTTGCCATTTTTCCCCATACGGATGCCACCATGTTGGAGTCAAACATCTGAGTTAACATTTCTGTGGGAACAGCTCCCACCAATCAGGAGTGAGCTAGCTGGAAGGCCACACCCCTACCACTCGCTGCACAGAATCTGTCAAACATTTTCTCTCACACTACTGAGTGTTATGTAGAGTTCTACCCACAATTATACTTTGTTTTTCACAGGAAAACACCCCAGAGTTGACGTTAGAGACAATATTAGCACATAAAAGTTCCTGAAACTCAAAATGGATTCATCCATTTGATAAATAATGTAAATGCTCAGGCAAAAAAGCAAGTCTCAGCTTTATTTCCCGCAAAATATATGTTTTTTGTTTGTCATAAACTATAGTTTGAGCTTTGAGTTTGACCAGTTTTGTACTTTCACTTTGGCACCAAATACATTTATGGTAAACCCTGAAATACATTTCCTTTTCACTTGGAATTTTAACCTCCTCAAATAAAACTGAAGCTCCAATATTAGTATTATTTAAAGAAAATATCATACCCGTCCCAGGCCTGTCTCTGCTCAGGAGTGAAGGGCTGGCTGGTCTGGACCTGTTTGGGGTGGTTCAGCAGGACATGGGCGTACTGGGCCAGATGGTCGATCCACATGGCGCCGTCGGCCGATACGCCCAGGACCCGCTTCTGACTGGCGGCGCTGCCACCATCACAGAGAGGCGCGTGATGCAGCGACATGAGGAGACTGCGGGAGACCAGAGAGGAGTCAGTCGAAGTCACGTGCAGCTGTTTTACAGGACGTCATGAAAATGGAGAATATTATAACCGTCCGTGTGGTGAGTGTATCATGAAGTATTTGTACGGTATGTTACACACACTCAGGCACGGTTGAGTTTGGCGCCCCTGCAGGGTTTGGATTCAGACGTTACAGCTGGAGCTCAAAACAGTAAACTCTTCGGTTTAAAGCAAAGGAGAGCATAGACTTCACCACCGATCAGCTAATATTTAAGAGGAAAGTAGAGGGATTTCAACATTAAAAAAAAAACCACTATATCGCCAGTTAAATTAGTCTTTTTCGACAAAAATGCAGGAGAAGAGTGAATTTCCGAGGAATTTCGTATAAGTAAAACAGACAAATTTCTGCTTTGAGCCCATCTTTCCTCCTCATCTGTTTTTCAACCTTTAAGTTTTAACGAAGCACTAACATTGACACCCCTCTTCTCCCCCAACCCAGCGTAGACAGCAGCGACAGGAAGGGAAGGGAGGGGCACTGCAGAGTTACAGATAACATCAACTTTTGAGTTATTTTATTTACGTTTTTTAATCATTACTTTTTCAGTTTTACATAAAATTAGTCAGTTAAACTAGCAAAAAAATATATATATATATAGATATATTCATTGCGATTCAGCCCCCCCTCCAGCAGATGGCACCCTAGACAGTCGCCTAGGTCACCTATGCCCACACAAGCCTGCACATGGGTAGGGAAATGCCCTCAACACTCTAGTCGTAAGTAAGGTGCAAGTTCTGGCTCCTTTTTAACCCCCATCAAATCAAACTTTATTTATAAAAAGCGCTTCTCATACCTCGCGCAACCCGAAATGCTGCATGCACGGTGTGTGCACGTGATACGTAACTGTCAACAGGATGTTCACGCAAACCTCGCTCTGATTGTCTTAACTTCATAATTTTTCAACAGTTATCAAATGAGGAGAACTTATGGGGGGTTAATAAACAAAAAAAAAAAAAAATCAGTACGACGTGCCTGCGTCTCACCTATTTTACCTCTAAGTGTTTTATAACTAAAGCCTGTTGCTCGCAGCATGCCTATAGAAGAAAATGTGCATGAACATTTTCACGTGGTATGACCTTGATATTTCATGCGAACGATTAAATACCCGTGGACGCTCATAAGCACAGTAGTAACTAAAACTTAAAGTAAGACAATTTTTTTTAATTAAAAAACATTCCAAGTAGTGTTTTAATTATGGATATGAAGTTTTTAACCAAAATCCCACAACTTAAATGTCTTAAAAAGACATTTTTTATGTTGATCTGAAGTGTCAATCTGAAAATGTCCCCGGTGGGGGGGGGGGGGGGGATTTTGGAGCTGAGCGGACCAGCTCCTTACATTTGCTCTCTTTGATAAGAAAAATACCATGTTAAAAACTAAAAAAACATGATTTTCATCAGAGAGGGACTTTAAAGGATTTTGTTCATCTTGCAGAAAACAACTACACGACAAAAACACGGAGGTGACCGTACTTCTTCCATTACCGGTCCTCATGTAGGGAATAACATTCCGGCAGAACTCCATAACCTGAACAGCTTTAAATGTCAACTAAAAACTTACTTTTTTAGAGTGGCTTTTAATATTCAGTGAGTGGCATTTTATTTGTCTTGTTGCATTCCTTTTTGTCTCGTGTGTATGTTGTTGCTTTTGGTAATTTTATGCCGTTTTTGTTCTTAATTTGCCTAATTTTAAACTTTCTTTAAAAGTGAAGCGCTATAAGCAAATAAAGCTTCATTTATCCAATCATTGTTTCAGGTTTCCTCTTTATAGGTTGGAACTTTTAGACAAACAAACTATGTTAAGCTTGTGGTTTAAAGTGCACAATCATAAGGTGATAATTTGGACATATCCGAGGAATTATCATTAAACATTTACCTAAAGATTAGTTTTTGCAAACTTTAGAGGGTTTCAAACTTGACTTTAAATGCAGCTTTTTTCAATACATTATGAATGAGTTTAGAAAAAATAATTGAAATTGAGCTTTACAAAGAAAAAGAAAAAGAAAATGCTTCCTTGGTTAGTTTTTAAGTCACGATTCCTTTTCAGATGAATGAAAGTTCCAGCTCCGCTCAGTTTGAATCAAAATTTTTTTCAGAACGGTCAAAAAATAAATATTGTGTAAGCAAAATTGCTCCAGCAGTTTGTAATTAATTCCCAGACTGACAAGAAATCGATCAGTTTTAGGAAATGAGATAAAGACAATAAGTAAAAACAGAAACTTTATTAAAAATGAAAATTTTTTTGCAATCTTGCAAAGTCAGAATCTTCTTCAATTTGATCACAAGATTTAGTCAGAAGTCTTTTTTGTTTTATGACAATGAGGAGATTTAAACTTACCCAAAGAAAGAGTTGACCAGCGCCCCCCTGGTTTTATCATCCAGAGGAACAGAGAGCGTCTGTTGAGTCTCTTTGATGTCCTGAGAAACCTTCTTGGTGCTGAAGAAAGCGTGAAAAAACACAAACCTGGAAGGAAAGAAAACATCAGCTCACGGTTTTCTCCTCGCTTCCTCCAGGTCACAAAGAGCGCCTCTCACCGGGCCACGTCCATGACGACGGCCTCCTCCTTCTTCACTTGATGGTTGTCGATGATGGAGCAGAGTCGAGCCACGAGCCACTTCCTCAGGCGGGAGACCGGACTCTCCATCCTGGAGGAAGACGAGCAGCATTGTTTCATATTTCTGCACCGCATCAAAGTTTGCACCGACAAACAAACAAAAACTCACTGCTGCTGCGCTTGTTGCTTGTCCTTCTGCTTGCGTGTGCTGAAATCCAGCAGCTTTCCCATCTGAGGTTGCAGGAACATGCTCCTCAGCCACTCCACGTAGCTCTGCAGAGCTGCAGGCTGCAGGTGCTGCACCACCCTCCACACCGACGGCACCACGGGGTAGCCGTTGTTGGTCAGCGAGGAGAAGGCCACCACGACCACCAGCTGTTTGTCCGCGTCCTGGCAGTCCCTCAAGAAGTCGGACACGTATTTTTCCATCTCCGGGGCCAGTTTGAAGCGATTTGGTTTCTGAAAAAAAAGAAATTACTAAAACATTGAAACTGCTGGTCAACAGATAGACGTGATTTTTAAAGCTTTATCTGTACTCTCTTCATATTTCAGACTAGGGCTGTCAAATTATCGTATTATTCACCATTAATTACAGATATTTTAGTGCATTATTTCTGTTATGCACACCTGAGGATCATTTTATCTCTCTCATACCAAAGTCATTTAAGAAAAATAAAAATATTTAATATATTAATTGAACTTCAGTCCCGTAATATTTTTTATTTATTAAATTTTTTACAAAAGTGGACTATTTAATACGTGTTGCATCATGTTGCCATGGTAACAGCTTCAGCGCGATATACACACAGACGCTCTAGCTGCTATTTGAGTACAACAATTATAGAGGGAAAGTTTAGCGCTCGTTTTTGTCCATATAATGAAGCAGACGTTTATTTAAAAAAATGACAGTCTAAATAGTTCAATTCCTCTGCGGTGTTTCATTTCCTCCTTCTTCTTCTATTTCTTTTTTGCTTTATTCCAGTCTTTAAAATGATCAAATTTACCCGAAACGGTTAAAGAAAACTATAAAATCCCTCTCATCTCTTTTCTACTGTATTGCTGTTGTGATAAACTGTGGAATAAGGTAAATCAACATTTGAATTATGGTAATATTAAGAAGTTTTTGTTAAGTATTTTTTGGATTGCTTAGAAAAGTGTTCTACTGTTTTTCAATTTAGTAATCTAGAGAACTCTGGATTTTTATTTATTTATTTATTTAATTGTGTTATTCGTTCAAGATTGAAAAAAAAAAATACCCAACAGTCGTGTCAAAGTTCATCAAGATCAATTAATTGGTTTTATAAACCCAGACCAATTTATAATTGACCAGTTTATAGTAACTCAGGTGGAGATTGTTCTGATCAAGTTCAGTGATCCTGGGTTGTTGCCATAAGTGATCAGATCCATTACATGGTAATTACCATGTAGTACTTACAGCTTATGTGCCCTTAAACTTGTTCCTAAACTGTGATGTAGCACTAATTCTGCACAAATTCTTGATCTTTTTCTTCTTTTCAATCCATTATTACTTTTTGTGTTATAATCATTATTTGATGAATACGATCTGCAAAAATTGTCTTTTTTAAAATGAGAAAATATAAGAATATTTAGATTTTAGGTACTGAGTAATATAAATGATTTGTCTGTGGATGTTATGAAATTTCATTACATCACTGATATTAATGATACTTAATAACCTGAATCTATGATTGTAGAGTACAAAGATTTGACATTAAGTCCTGAACCGGATATTGATAATTCATGCAGAAGACATGGTATGGTCGAGTCGGGTGGGATTATATAAGTTCGCTTCCTTCCACTCCCCATCAAGCGATCAACTAGTGATTTATTATGTGATATGTTACTTCATGTATTATTAGCCGATTGCTTGAAATAAACCATTTCATTCATTCATGGTTACAGAAGGATGCATGAGAGGACAGGATGGATGACTTTGTGTCACTTGGTCGTCTGTCTTTAATTATAAAGAAAAAAAAGCTTGTTTTCTCGTGATTATATGATAGATCTCGTAATCACAAGGAAATATGGTAAGAGAACTTGAAAGTAACAAAAACTCTTAAAAAGTTCAAACCTTTGGATTTGAGCACTGACCTGGGCAGCCACTACATGTTCTCCATAGTGCATCATCACTTCTCCGGACAGAACCCTCTTCAGCTGGACAGGGAGAGCAGAGGGAGAGCGCTGCCGAGGAGGCGGAAGCCCAGGTAACTGACAGAAACGGGATGAACACGGGACAGGAAGTCAGTACGAGATGCTGACAGCAGCTGTGAACCGCATCAATACCAACACAATGAGAAACAGCGGGTTGTAATCGTCTGATCCATACGGATGTCAGAAACCAAAAGGAGGTCGTTTGTCTCAACGGTTAGAAACGCAGGGATGAGTCAACAACAGCAGATTCCCTTCAGGTAAGAACTCACTGAGTCGGGCCGGACGGCTCCTTGAACATCCCCTCGGTGATGGCTCTGTTCCAGAAGAGCTGGAAGCTGTCCTCCTTCAGAGAAAGCTTCAGGAGGTCCAGGGCCACGGCTGGGAGAACCAACTCCTTCTTTACCGAGTGCGCCGCCATCTTCAGCACCCCGATCAGCCTGACAGGGACGTGGTCGGGCGTTTCATTTGGGTCAAACAGAACAAATGTGGAGAAAGCGTCACGGAGCTCCTACCTGGGGACGTTGTCAGCGTTGATGATGGTGGCCGAGCCCAGCAGGCTTTTCAGCTTCTTGGGTTTGAGCGTGTGCGGGAAGCGCTGCAGAGCCACCAGCAGCAGCTGCAGCTGCTCTGGAGTGTTGAAGGCAGAGGCCAGGTCAGACTTCAGGGCGCTCAGCAGGACCTCCTCAAACACTTCCTCTGGGATCTGAGACAGCATCATGGTAGCTAGACTGTAGTAACTGAATAATTAAAGGAGGGACGCAGCGGTTACCTCCATGAGGATGTCCATGATGGTTTTGGTGGGCAGGTCCTTCAGGTGTTGCCTGTGCTGGCTGAGGCTCTGGAGCAGCTGCACACATGCGAGCACCACCTGCGGCTCCTGCAGACACAACATGAAAACTTGTCCCCTTACTGTGATCTTTAAACTCCCATTGATCATTTTTTGAGCTATTTTCAAAGCATAATTATGTTGTTTTTAGCCAAAAATACAAAAAAAAGTGTCATTTTCTACAACAGTTTCTGTAGACTGGCAAGAGTTCCTTAGAAATTGAAGTTGTTAAAAACCCAATTTTAGGTTTTTAAGATGTACCAGTGGTTGTAATTAATTATAATATGTGGCTTTTTCAATGCTTCGTTAATAAAACTCCATTGGTCAAAATAAAAAATCACAAGCTAAAGCAAGCAGCACTTTTAAAACCGAAGTATAGAACAAAGACGTGTTGAATGTGAACCTTAAATTCAAAATTCTACTAAAAAATGTAATATATATGAATTTAAATAAAAAAACTATTTTTTGCATGTCTCACAAATAAAAAAAATGTATCTTGTCATTCTGAGTTGACTTTAGATTATTAATTTATCAAGACAGCTAAAAAAAATACATTAAGCTAAATAAAGCAGAGATTTTAATAGATAATTTCCATCTGTAGTCCCTTTAGAAAACAATTCATTATGGCTAAAGATTATAAACAGATTTACCCATTTAAAAGACGTTTAAGAAAATAAAACATATATAAACATATTTCAATTTAAAAAGAGACTGTAATAGAAATATTATGTAAAAAATGTACCAAAATTTGCACACAATTAGTGCCATGCAAAACTAAAGTTAATTTACTTGAGGGGGAAAAATATATGAAAATGAAACAATATGACATATTATATGAACTTGTTATGAATTTGTGTTTTTTACTTGACATTTTATGGTTGTTTAAATCTCGTTTACGATTTTAACTTTGAGTTACCGTGTAAACAACTTCTTCTAAGAGGCGTGTAACTCTGACACAACACATTCATTACACCAAACGTTTTATGCTCTCATGTGTGTGTTGTTGTTGTTGTTATACTTGTACGTGGTTTTGTGCATGAATTAGTGGCACTGGGAGCCCAAGACAAATTTCCTCCAGGAAAATAAAGTATATTTGATTTGATGTGGGCGTGGCTAACTAAAAACCTCCATTGCTGAGGAAATACAAAAATGTACTTTTGCCAATTCTTATAAAAACTGCACTGATCTGTTCATCGCCCCTAAAAAACAAACACATAAAATAGTTAATGTGGAGATAAAACCAACAGAAAAGCTGCTTTTTTATTTTGCTTTTTATGAATTTGTGATGTGCAGTTCTGACCAAGGTGGCAGGGGCAGAAGGGGAGAAAGAGGGGCGTCTAATAGCTGCTCAGCCACTGAGGGCAACAAAGGTAGATCGGGTTGTGGTTGTGGGATATACAACGCCGAAAGCAGATTTATTTTAATACGACAGCTGGAAAAAAAGAAATAAATAAATCTCTCGATCGTCTTTAATGACGCAGCAAATGCTCACTTTAAAGAGTCGCCCGGACTGGTGAAGAGACAGAACACCAAACAGGTTTCCAAACATGGCTTTTTGGGCTAATTTCTGTAAAAAAGAAAAAAAAAAGTGAAAATTTATTAGCACAAAGGCACACACATTGATGTGTTCTCTAAAGTGACCAGAAAACAAAGACTAACCTTTTTCACAGCCTGCAAGCTGTGCTTCTGTTTAACTCTGTCAAGAATGCTCTGCAGTGGGATCTCTTCAAATGCAACCAACACCTAAAAAACAAATACACACAGAATTGAACTGTTTACAAGAATGATTTTGAATAAGAAAATAAATATGTTCTTTTTTTCTAGAAGACAGTAGCTTTGCTTTAACATTCTTTGATGTCTTTATTGCAAATCTCCTGTTGTTCATCTTGTGACTTAAAGTTCTCAAACGACCTCCAACTGTGAATTCTCTCACCTGTCCCAACGCCAGGCTGAACCCCGGTCTGGCGGTTTCCCGTGTGTGGCCCAACCCATCAACCAGCCTCTTGAAAGTGTATTCCAACTCATCGTTCTGCATCAAAAAAAAGCACAAAGAAGAGTTTGGTTCCTTCCGTTACAGCCACTCAGCGTAAAAAACATCCTTTATCAAGACAGACATTCCCAATAAAGATTTGCAGGTGTCATTTAAGCTTTCTTACAGACCACTTTGTACATTCTTGTCACATCGAAATCTATAAAAGACCAGGAAAAATGTAAGAAATGTACCTGTAGAGCTACTGGATGTTGTGGATGCTCTGAGTTAAGCTTGTTACAGTAGAAAAAAATAAAATACTTTTTGAAAACAAAAATAATTGAAACATTTCAAATATTTGGTTCCTCAGCTGATCAAAAGCTAAAACTAACATTTAAATGTCAAGATCTGATGAGGATGTCATGATATTACAGCATTCTGATGGCCAAAGTAATACTTTTTTTTTAATGTTCCACTTGTGCCAACTATAATAATTGTATAAGAGTTAAAAAATATTAAAAATATTGTCTTCTTCACTGCCACAAATATTTCTTCTTAAAAAGGTTGATGGTTCTTATCTTTTTTTTTTTTTTTTAGAAAACATGAAGGCTTGATAATCCTAAAGCATTTCCAAATTTCCAATCCCATTTTTTGTATTTTGAAGTTTTATTTGGACTCAATTTAAGATCCAACAGCACAAAATGCAAATTCTTGCAAAATTTTTGCAGCTCTTAGGATCTAACATAGCAGTGAACCAAAAACTGTACTATAGTATTTTGATCATATGATAAGTTGCTTCACAAATGGCAATATGTTTACAGAAATGTATCTGATATTGATGTGTAAGTAAAGTAACTCATGGAGAGAGTAACAGAGTAGTTCTGGTGTATCTGGACTCCTCCAGAACTAAAAAAGTGAGTCTACAACAGAAAAAAAAACCACATAATATTTAACATAGTCTATTTATGATCAAGTAATGTGTGACACATACATTGAACTTTATTGAAGAAAGAAAGGGCTCCATAAAAGAGTTGTAATGTATGAAGATGGTTAAAAATTAAGAAGTTCTAGAAGTGTCTGGGAGTAATTTAAACAATTTAAATGTAATAATTGGAATTAAACTACCGTTTCTACGCTTGCCCAATGATGAATTACTTATAGAACTTTAAATCCAGACTTTATTGATAAAGGAGTCCAGTAGCAGCATGTCTCTGACTCTCTCTGTCAGTGATCACGTTGCATCTTACCTTATTCCCAGTTTTCAGGTACTCGACCAGGTCCTCCACCGCCTTCAGTCGAACCTCCTGATCCGGTTTGGCCAAGTCCCAGAAGAAGTCCAGGAAGACCCGGTTCTGTTGTAGAACTCCGGTCGGCCGGAGAGGTTCCGCTGTTTTCATCGTAGCTTCCACCATTTCTACAAACATCCAGACCCGCAGCTCACGCTGCTACAGGAACACGTGTGGCCGAGAGCGAGAACTACTTCCGGGTCAACCTCGTACATTTTCAAAAATAAAGTTAAAAAAAAAATGTTGACGCACAGGGGCCCGTTTCAAGAAGCAGGTTCAACAAATTTAGAGTTGAAACCTGAACTTAGAGTCACTGGACTCAAGATTCGCGAACTTAGAGTTTTCGGTTTCAGAACAGCTGAAAATGTTTGGTTCAATCAACTTGAAGTTGTTGGAACCAGAATCAGGTGCGAGCGTCGCGACCATTAAAAGCCCTGATCAATGGAGCAAAGACAGCACGATTCACCATGGCAACGAGAACACACACGAGACTTCCGGCGACGGAAATTGATAAGTTCCTACAAGCATATGAGACTACAAGAACATTTTCCACAAGAAAAAAAACACAGCTGCAGCGATAAAACAGAGAGAGAAAATATCTGCAGAGTTAATGTGTACGTCTACATTTGAATCATTTCAAATAACGAATAAATAATAATATCAGGAAGGTTATTTTGTCACTTGTAAAGTAAGGAATGGTTCTTGATCTGTTAATAATTTAACCAGTCATCTCCGTAATCTCATGAATGACCGTTTTCCTCACCCCCCACCCCCCACCACCACGTACACACACGGATCTGCACGCTAAAAAGAAACACTGTAGCTGCCTGAGATATGTTAAAAATAAGCATTTATTTAAATTTAATTCTCAAGACTTAAAAAATATGCGCTGAAAAGCTTTTTTTTTTTTTAATTACAAAAACGTAACTTGTTGAGGCCGGGATTTGAACTTGGGACGCCAGAAGCTGCCGCTGACAACTGAGCTAATACTTCTCACGAGAGATGTATTGTATACGAGTACAAAGCCCCTACCGGTTTTCGAAATTTAATGATTTCCATTGTTAAGGGTTTCAAATGATGAAAATAAAACTCTTTATTTTTAATAGTAAATCCCTGGGGCCCGTTTCAAGAAGCAGGTTCAACAAATTTAGAGTTGAAACCTGAACTTAGAGTCACTGGACTCAAGATTCGTGAACTTAGAGTTTTCGGTTTCAGAACAGCTGAAAATGTTTGGTTCAATCAACTTGAAGTTGTTGGAACCAGAATCAGGTGCGAGCGTCGCGACCATTAAAAGCCCTGATCAATGGAGCAAAGACAGCACGATTCACCATGGCAACGGGAACAAACTTCCGGCGACGGAAATTGATAAATTCCTAAAGCATATGCAGACTGCAAGAACATTTTCAGCAAGAAAAGAAACCCAGCTGCAGCTGTAAAACAGAGAGAAAACATCTGCAGAGTTAATTCATACGTCTTTCAAATAATGAATAAATAATATCAGGAAGGTTATTTTGTCACTTGTATAGTAAGGAATGGTTCTTGTTGATCTGTTAATAATTTAACCAGTCATCTCCGTAATCGCATGAATGACCGTTTTCCTTACCCCCCACCCCCCACCACCACCACATACACACACGGATATCACTGCACAATAAAAAGAAACACTGTAGCTGCCTGAGATATATTAAAAATAAGCATTTATTTAAATTTAATTCTCAAGACTTAAAAAAATTTAGATGAAAAGAATTATTTTATTACATAAACGCAACGTGTCCTGACCGGGAATTGAACTTGAGGCATCAGAAGCAGAGGCAGCGTCGCTGACTACCCACCTGATACCTAATCTGTCTTGGCTGCTGTATACGAGTTCAAAACCCCTACCGGTTTTTGAGATTTAATGATTTCGATTTTTAAGGGTTTCAAATGATGAAAATAAAACTCATTATTAATAGCAAATCTCTGGAATAACTCACTATTTATAATGTCGCTCAAATAAAACTGAATCAGAGAAACTCCAGTCAATCGACTCGTGTCCTCAAATCCTCTCCAGACATAAATAACATTTCCTTTGGATTAATCCAGCCTCCTCTCTACGGGATCCTCCATGAAAGAAAATGTCATTTTGGTTTCTGCAAGTGGAAACGTGACGTCTCCAATGTGAATGTTCTCTAAATATAAATGAAGAACTCATATTTTAACATCTTTCACTTTAAAAAGGGGCGGAGACTGCAGAGAACTCTAAGTTTCCTGAAGAAAACCTGCTCCAGACCAGGTTTCGTTCACAGACTCAGTTGCCACAGTGATTGATTCTGAGTTCAGCTTAACCCGCTTCTTGAAACGGGCTTGGTTTCACCCACTTTCACGGGTTTAAGTTATCTCTCTTTCTGAAACCGAAAACTCTGAGTTCTGCTGAATTTGGAGTTTGCGAACTCAGAGTTTCAACAAAACCTACTTCTTGAAACGGGCCCCAGTTCTTCAACATTATTTATGTATGTTTTATTTATGTTTTGTTTTGACATAAAAAGCAAAATTTGAGTTGTATTCGGAAACTCATATTTATAAATTAAATGCATAGAAGAAGAGGGACATGGAAGTAAAAATAAATAAAACCTGGTCTATTTTTAAAAATATGTAAAACATTGTTTTGTTTTTCTTTTTCTTTTTTCTGTCAAACTGTTTGGGGAGGTTTATAAAAAAGGCAAAGATAACAGAATTTTTCTAGAACCTCGTGAAATATCCAAGAATAGAGGAAATCCAAACACATCTTTTGTCTTTTATTCTAAAATACACTGAATTAGAAATAAAAGGGGACGGCAACAAAACCCTTCAACCAATTTCTAAATATAATTTAAATATTTACTTTTTGTCATTTTTTGTAAATCATACATCCTTAATCAGTTTGGTTCAGTTCTGTTACACATTTCCGTGTATGTTATTGATGTTTAACTGAATAAAAAAAGTAATCATCAGTGCTTGCAAACAAAATGTGAAAAAGAAATATAGCACAATTTTAAACTTCCCTAAATTACAAAAAAGCCCATCTTTACAATGATGGAAGTGGATCAGTTCTATGATAGCTGTTAAGACTAACTCTAGTTTTAGTCTTTCTGCTATAACTAGTTTACTTTTCCTACTATTATAAGATTACTTATAATATATGCTTCCTTTTAAAAAGCAACTTTTTAATATTAATTTTCAGGAGAAAAAGTAAAATAAAGGTAAATATTTGACATTTTTGCAGAATTTGAAATCATACATTTTCTGGCATATAACCTGTCACTTATTTTTAGATTAGTATTCTGTGGAAAATTCAATGAAAACCATTTTTATAGAATATAGTCAGGGTTTTTCATGGCTGCTTTGGAAAACAAAGCTAAATAAAAGTTACAGAAAAAAGAAAAAAATTGCACAGAGTATTAGATCAATCCATAAAAAGAGCATTTTTTTAATTAAAATCTCATGCAAAGTCCTTTTTTTTTCAACCACATCACCTTACAGCACAAGTGTTACATCAAACAGGGTCACAGTCTTTTCAGTTAGCAGGAGCAGCGAGTGCCAAGTCCAGGGCGCTCTGAGCCTCTTTGATCTGCTGCTGCAGTCTCTGCTTCATGGCTTCGTTCTGAGCCTTTTTGAGCATGTCATTCATGTCTCTAATCGCCGCCCGATAACCCGGCGCATTGTGAAACACACGGATAGCCTTGTCGCCGCTGCTCACCAAAAACCGGCCATTAATATCAAATCTGAGGTCAGTGATCTCCTCGCTGTGGACCCCCTGCAGCTCCTCCTCCAGCTTCCCGCTGGTGGCGTCGTACATCGCCACGTTGCAGCCGCTGCTGATGGCAACCACCCGACCGTCTGGGGACAAAGCAATGCGGCTACCATCCGATGAGGTGCAGGGAACGGTTTTCAGGAGGTAGGGGTCCTGCTGCTTCTTATACTCCACGTCAGTGTTCCACAACTTCCAGGTTCCATCTTTGGACACAGTCACCATCCTGATTTGTTCAAGCAAAGAGATAAAAGCAGTTTCATAAATTCATTATTTATAGAAAACATAAGCCATCAATCAACCTGATCCAGCTTTTTATTTATCTGTGCAAAGTTAGTGGTGACAATTTGTTCATTTAACCCTGAGGAAACAATTTTCTTCTGGGCTTTTAAAGTTATTTTTTCTTTCATTGAAAGAAAAAAATAAAAAAAAAAACTTTTAAAAAAGAAAGGGGGGCAAATTTGACCCCACAGGGTCTGTGGGTTTAAAAAAAATATATAAAATTGAACTACTTCCTTCAAAAATTAACCAGAGTATCACTAAAGGATATTTCTTTACCTATGGGAATCATTTGAAAAGGCAAACGAGTGAACTCCTGCAGAGTGTCCCTTCAGGTCGAACGCTCGTGCCACCTCTCTGAACTCTCCTCCTTTCCCAAAGCAAACCTCCCACACCTTTACGTCTGGCGTGAAGCCGCAGGACGCCACAAACCTGAGAAGACAGACAGTCAGTGGCACGCTGCCTTTTAGATAAACTGAAAGAAATGAAAGATGGTTTCACAGATATTCCTGTGCAGCAAGTGCATAAACAGAGGACAATCACGGATAGTTTTTACCGCAAAAATAATAACTTTCATATTTAATATCCTATCTTGATTTTTGAACCACTTTCACCATAAATGAGGCCTTCAAATACGATTTTTTTACATTCTTCATCAGCTGCACACAAATTCCAGAGATATTTTGAGTTTTGATGTACTTTTATAGAGCGAAGAGAATAGAAATGTAAAAATATTTCTCAAACAAAATACGAACATTTGAAACTAGAACGTTGTCTATCCACAGACACACAGCTGAATCAATTAGTACGTTTTTCTTTAAAAAAAAAAAAATTAATCGGTCAAAAAACAAGAGTTTTAGAAAAGCCAAGAACAATAATTAACTAGAAAAGTTGCAAAAACGATAGTAGTGTGAATTTTTATTGTCAAATGTGGCTCATAAAAATGCTGACACTAATTCCTCTAATTGTTGAAGGGATTTGCTAAAAATGCAAAAGTTACTTGCAGAATTTGCTAAAAGATTTTAAATTTCGTTATAGAACTTTGAAAGACCGCTGAAGTTGGCCTAGATTTCTGAAAAATTGGTAGTTTTCATAAAAATCTTCAATGCCAATTTTGAAAAAAATATGTAGTGTTGATTAAATCTAAGCTAAACTCTAAATTAACCTAAAAAACTTTAGTTTTATTAGATGCAAAATTAGCCTAAAAAGCTATAGCTAAAATACTAGTTCAACTCCAAAATAGCCCAAAAAAATCCTCTGTAAAATTCGTTAAAAAAAAAAAAAAACGTTAGCATGTTGCTAAATATTTATTGAGCTCAAAAAATTGCCTCAGTAGATAAAAATTAGCCAACAACATTAGCCTGTTGCTATATTATTAGCAAAACTCAAAAGTAGCCGAACAACCTTAGATAACAAATTTGCCAAAAAAAAAAATAAAAAAGGCGTTAGCATGTTGCTGAAATATTAGATAAAGTTAGCATTAATATACCTCAATAGATGCCAAATTACCAAAATGAGCTAGTGTAATGCCAATAAACAGTTCATTGCTAAACTTTTTAAAAATTACTCTAAACCATAGTTTCAAAGCGCAAAAAGTTTTTGAAAGAATTTGAAATTTTGAAATTTGCTTAATATTCAAAATCTATAAAGTTTATGAATACCAAAAGTACAAGCTGTAATTTCCCAAATGAGCTGAAGGTTTTGATACCAAGATTGTTGAAAGTATTGAGTTTTTATATGCCGAAACGTATGGAAAGGAGCAGTAAAATCAATATGTGTGAAGGCTGTAACGCTTCACACAACTCAGACTGCACCACTACAATGAGAACAACTATCTGTTCTAAAGAAGCTTAAGCTTTGTTTCTATGGAACAAAAAAAAATGGACTTTCCTTTCATAGTAGAAGATGTTTCTGAGGCTGTGATGGCGACTGACCTCCACAGGGGACACAGCACGTAAGAATTGTAAGGTTGGTTAGTGTTGATCGAGGCCAGAAGATCCCCTTTCAAGATCTAAGACTGGTGTGCTAGAAGCGCTCATTATAAACTTCCCTGAAGGAAAAAAGAAAAATCTGCTAGAAAACTTGTGACAAATAATGTAATAGAAAGAAAAAAACTTGACTGATGGCATAAATGATATTAAAAAAAAAACTACCAGCATTTCAAAGAACACACAAAATAGCGGATTCTCTGACAGGAAGTTCCTTTGAAGCTTTAGCAGTTGCTGTAAAATAATCTTTTAAATGTTTAAAAAAAAAAAGCTGGAGTCCCTCCCGAGTTAGTAAATGGTGTTGTGTTTCTGGGGAAATCCTCTGAGAGAGACTCAAACCTGTGAAACACCACCAACACAGGTTAATCCGGAACATGCCAGACAGACGACGTAAAGGAAGTTGTCTCCACTTTAGTGGTCAGTGGTATATTCTTAACGAGGTCCTATGAAAAACTTCCCGCTCTTATAATCTCCAAATCGCCAGGCCATAGGGAATTTTTTCAGTGGATGGGGATTTTTTTTAAAATAATCAATATTAAATCTTTAATTGCAAAATGCAGATTTAAATCCATAAATAAGATTTCCATTTAAAGTAAGTTTTTCTCGTCCTGTCTGAGTGGCTAAATCTCAAAAAATAAAGTTCAGCTTCAGCTATAAAACAGGTTTATAATAGCACACTTGAAGGAGTCTGATTGTAAAGCAAAACATGAGATTGGATTGATTAACTGGTCAATAGTAGCGAAAATAATCTTTGGCTTTGAGTAATTGTCTGCTATGAATTATTAATAATATTCCTGTTTTGCATGTTTGATAGAATTATTATATTGAATTGATTTGTCCCTAAAAATTTGGTAATGAATTGTTAGTTTTGTTTCACACCACCCCTGGAGTTTCTTTTAAGTCCTCTGGTTTCCTCTGTTCTCCAAAGTGGAGATGCTTTGGTTTTAACCGCTTTTATTTTCAAAGGAGCAACTTTCTCCAATAATGATGAGGGTTTGTTATTTAAATTTTGGACAGATAAATCAACAGATGAACTTAAGTATCTGGTTGGTTGTGTTGTAGATGTGAGGTGAAGTTTGTAGCCACTTGAGGGTGAATATAACGCTATAACTCGTTATCACAAGAAAACAAACTTAGTTTTCTCGTGATAACGAGATAATCAATAACGAAGAAGGAAGTGTCCCGCTCTCCTTTTCCTGCATGGAGACGCCGAGATTCATCTGTTTTAAGTCTATATTTTGTGGTTAACAAGAAAAACAGCAAAGGAGCACTCCACAAAAGTTGTTTTTAGTCTATTTTATTTTATTATTTTATTAGTGGGTCTACGCTGGTTGATTGACAGATCAAGAGCCGACGAGAATCTGCTCATGATGTGTTTAATGAACTCCGGATAGAACAAGATAGTGTTTCTCATTATAACGAGAAAACGAAAAAACAAAAAAAAATGAGGCAGCCCGTTTTCCGCTTCCATATGTGGCCAGAGTTAATCAAGCAAAATTAATTTTGAAGCTTATTTTTAATGATGGAAATTTGGTTTTTGGTGTTCTTGTAGAATTTTTTCTGATAATGAAATATATAATATTAAGAAAATTAAGCTTAAATGTATGTATTCAAATCGTTGAGAATAAAATCCACTTGGTGGGCCACAAGCTCTGAGCTCTCAGCAACAAGGAGGGGAAAGGGGGCGGGGCCGCGCCATGTCAATGGTCCTGCCACCCTACAGAAACTATGTCCTTGAAACAATTTTATTACATTTATTTTGGCTAAAAACAGCAGATCATGATTAAAACCCCACTTTGAAAATAGATCAAAGTGGCTCATAAACCAAATGACATCATAAATCACTTGTGACTTAAAATCTAAATGGTTAAGAAGGTTGTCCTGACAACAAACCTGGAGTCTGGACTGAAGCGGACCAGTAGGGCGTGATCCAGCTCCACGTTCGCTCTCAGACATTTGTGTTCTCGGTCCAAGAAGTCTTTGGTGCTCCAGATCCGAACGGTGCGGTCGTCGGCACAGGAAGCCAGGTACTTCCCATTGCTGCTGAAATCGAAGCACGTCACATTCCCGCTGTGGCCCTGAGGAGCAGAATACAAGCCTGAAGGTCAACAGGATGGAATGTGAACTTGAGCTCAGGTTTTAAGTAAAAAACAGCAGCTGGTGAATGAAGTTCACAGGTGTGGAGCAAACCCCACAAACCTCATGGTGATGTGTATTGTGTACACATTAAAAGATGACAATATAAACCATCACCAACGATATGCTGCCTTATTCTGTCCAAAACAAAACTTTTTGGGAAAAAATGAATTCCTTAAAAAAATTAAAATAGGTATATTAAGACTTTAGATGAATTTTATGATGAAAATAATTTGATTTTTCCTAAAAAAAAAAAAAGAATAGGGGCATATAATAACGTTTTTCTTTCATAGTTTTAATTGATTTAAATTTGTAAACAATGCTATAGTTCAGTGTCTATAATGAGAGAACAAGCAAACAAAATAATTGAGAGTTTTTGCAGTAAAATTCCTCACTTTTATTTTTAAAATATTGTTTTTGTTAGTGCACATATTTCTTCGACAGAGTATCAAACAAATCATTTGAGCTATAACTAAAAAAAGTTTTTTTAATTTAGTTTGAACATGTGTCAGACAATGCATAGATTTTTTTTAATAGATGGACATGATTTAAGAGTAAAAACTAAAATAATTTATTTTTTCTAAGGTGTCTGAATGTAGTTAGGCAAACCCCTGTATAGCTAACCAATTGACAACGATGAAACAGAACAAGCTTGTAAAACCTTTTCATTCCATGTTGAGTCTTTAACTTTCTGTTTTACACACCTGATAAAATCCCAGTGAGCATAAAGATATAAAAGATGGTGTTAAAAAATAAACACAACTGCTAAAAATCGAGTAAAAATATTGCAGATAACCTTCAATGAGGCTGCCAGGAGAGGGTGACTGAAAGTGTGCTGAGTCGGTTTATCTTTGCGGCTCCGTTGCTGCTTCTCCTGCTTCTGCTTCTTGGATGCAGCTCCTTTCACCGAACTGGCATCAGCTGAAAGAAAACACAAGTTCCATACGTTTATTTCTGAGATGAGGTATCTCAGTATTGTATAAAATTAAGGGCTACAAATGCTGATTTAGCTAAAAACTTGCAGCAAATCCTTCTCCCACTGTAACAAACTACATACATATTTGTGTAGGAAATAGATGTGTAAATATCCAGTCTAAGAACCATAATAAAAACAAAACAATGAAGTTCAGTGATGGAGACGCTTATTTTCAGAGTTCAAATATTTTTTTTTTTTAGAAAGAAGCAAACAAAACTGTATTCAAAAAACAAATGCAAGTCTTTATGGATAATTTCTGGCATAAGTGAAAAGAAAAAAACAGTCCAAACAAAAATATATAAAACAGAATTTTACATAATAAAATGTAATATTAGGCAGTATCATTGCCTAATCAATATTTTATTGAACTAAGCGCTGATTTAATTGTGTAGCAATTAATTTAGCAAAATTTTAAATCTAAAATTAATGTTGTTTTTTTTAATGAAAACAATTTTGTGACATCAAAAATTGGTGGAACTTTCAGTAAACTTGTCATGACATTTTACAAGACAAATTAAGATAAAAAAAAACATTTTCTAACTCAGAAAAAAATACATAAGACTAAAGTTTAACCATAAATTAAGAAAACAATTTTATGTTTTACATAAATATATAAACAATAACATATCAAATCAAACTTTATTCTGAAAGAAGTTTCAATTCTGTATCCAATTACAATCTCAACATAGAAAACGTTTTAATCCACAAAAGTACAAGTATTAATTGCACTTATACTGTGGTTGAGTGAATAAACATGTCAGCACCTCTTGATTATAGTTAGTGCTGATAAATCATGATTATTGCACTTCGATTGCTGATACAGGAGAAATAGTGACGTCAGAGAGCTTTAGAAACTTGTAATTTCTTCAAACAGAGAAAAATATTATTTCTCTGAGGAAGCATTTCCCATCTTAATGACTTTACAATAATTTACAGCTCTGTTTTTGTTTTTTAGAGCACTAACGGCATTTTTGTCTCGAAATCCCCTGAACTTTGCCATTTATGAAAGAAGAGGTTACTCAGCAGAAAGAAGTGATCTCATTGGTCAGTTTATGTAACATCTGCTGATTGGCTAGAGACAGCTGACATTCATTCAAGAGTTACTTCAGTTTTCTTTTGTGTTGCTCCTTAGTAAAAACACGGATACGTGGTCAATAAAAATTTTAGCGAGAAAGGCGGTAGATTTGACGATGCTAAAGGCTTCACGCGTTACAAAAGCCACCACTTTCTTCGGGATCTTGCATGTGTCGCTATGACTGTCTTACCTACAGCCTCCACTCCTGGCTCTGTTTCTTCCTTTATTTCTTGTTTCCGACTACGCTGCCACTTAACCAGAACTCGTAATATCAGCCAAAGCAGCTGCATCAATTCTGCTCTGCTCTCCAATAACCATACCACGCGCAAAGCCATACTGAACAATGCGTCAACTCTCAGTATGAAGTTGCAGATACAAGCAGCAAGATCGAGAAAAAGAGATATGGCGCGTCAGCTGCGCTAACAGCTGTTTCGATGTACTGCATGTGCATGACAGTTAAGTGCATCAAGAACTCAAAGATGGAGAAATCCAAGAAACGGAGCTGATGTTGTGTAAGAAAATAACTTTTCAGTTTTTTTTTTTTAATATATTATTATTATTATTTAGTCAAAAATAGGACTAAATGATTATAGAGAAAGAAAAGAATATAACATATTTGGGAGTTTCATCTTTATGACGTTATTGAATGAATGAAAATGTACTACTCATTAAAGTAAAAAAAAAGATCCATACATCATGAAAATTAATGTTTGTTTATGTTTTCCACATAAAAATACATACATAAAATAGTTTTGTTGATAATTAGCTGTAAAAACAAAGCATATGTGTTCGTTTAACCTTTTTTTTTTTTTTTAAACGGGACATAGTAAATGTAGAACTTATGGCCAAAAAGATTTTCAGCGCCACCAAGTGGACTGGAGTATAACTTGTGTTCCAGCAGTAAATGAGGAATTTCATATATTACATTCATTTGTTAAAACACTGTTACAAATACTTAAAAAAAATGGTATTATTCACAGATAACAACTCCACTTTCCTCTAGGTTTATTGTATCAAAATGTTGTACTAGTGAAAATAAAACTGAATGGTTATGAAAGCAAACACGAAAAGGAGTTCAAAAAGTTTAATCTGTCTTTGTTTCATATTTACATTCAAACACTTTTCAATGAATATGATGCCATTCAATTATTTTTATTTAAAAAAAAAAAAAAAAAAAAAAAAGCTGCAAGTTAGGAACATTCCAACAACACATTTGCATCACTCATACCTGCCGTCTCAGCAAAAGGAGGTTTAAATCCAGCAGTCTGTTTTTTTTTTTTTACACTATTCAATGTTTCTCATTAAGTAACATTCTGCAAAAGGAGATAGTACTGTGGTATTCTAACACTTCCAACTCAATTTATTACCAGACCTTAGCATTAAACAGTAGTTCAAACACAAACCTCAAATTTGTAATTTTCCTGTAACTTTTTTTTTTTTCGGTGCCTGGGAATAAAAAGAGGTAGACTAATCTCACATATGCACATTTTCCCAGAGTGTAAATGTAACAGATGCTTGGCTTCAGGTAGGTTAATTCCACCAAATACTTGTTTTGTAAACATTTGCACCCGAGCGTTAGTCTGTCCGGGGGTACTTGAACCCACCACAGTCACACAGCAGGTGCCGACAAGGTTGAAACGCAGGGAAAATCAAGACAGCAGGGTAATGATTTGTTTTCTGTCAACCACAATAAAAGAAATCACCTCATCTCTGAAGTATCACCTTTATTCACCGGAGTACAACGCAGAGCTTTAGCCGAACCGGTTACATAAAGATGAAATCAACATCACAGACTGGTTTCACAGGCATGACTGCAAACTGTTGGCTTTGGTTTGTCAGAACGAGTCAGATGGACGCCACCAGTCAGTCCATCTGACTTCCAACTCACATCAATGTTGGCATCATTTAAAAACAAAGAAAAACATGGAAGGAAAAAGGCCATCCACAGGAGGACTCTTGGGAATGCTTCCAAAGAGAGCTGAAACCAAAACACAAGCACCTGAAAGAACTACAATAAGACATTTACTAAGTTTCCCTTGAATTGCAGAAACACATCCATCTTCAGGGTCAAGGAGCCAATTAAAAAAATAATTTAAATGCAAACGTCTCATAGCTTCACACTAAATCTGTTGCGTACTCTCCCTAGTCAGACTCACATACTCAGTTACATACAAACCAGTGAGCATCACGTATAAAAATAAAGGTCTGAGCCGAGGTTCTGTGTCTTTGCGCGAGTAAACTTTCTCCTTAAAACAACCCAGAGACCATCTGAGGACTGTAAAAATAAAAAGGACTTTGGATTCATCCAAACTGTCTTTACTCTTCAAGTATCCAAATGTTCACTGCTGTGAATTATTCTCCTCGCTGCTACATTCCCTAACGTGGTCATCCAGTGATCCAGGCAGCTCGTCTGGCTGCAAACGGCGTTCTGGGGCCAGCACAATCCCCTGAACCAGGAGGGAGGGGGGATGCAGAGGAGATGGAGAAAGTCGGATTCGGGATGTTGAGTTTAGAATGGAGCATAGTCGGTCCGGTTAGCCGCAGTAGCTGAAGTGCTCGGAGGATGATGGAAGCTACTTCTTCCTGTGGTGTTGTCTCCGGGCCTGAAGCCTCTGCCGAGTTCCCGAAGGCTTGGATCCAGCTCCGATGGAGAAGGTGGGGGTTGCTGGAGATCCTGTTATGATACAGAGAACGTGATTGAGTTCTGTCTGCTTAAAATATCTGCCCTAAATGACCGTTTTTACAGCTCCTTGTAGATTTAATTTAGTTAAAGATGATAAGTTTGGGCTTTGAACCACTTGGAAAACATAATGGACGGAAAACTGCACCATAATTTATCTTGCAGTTGGTTTAACATTGCAAAATGCTGTAGAAACATCCAACTTACTGGCCCTGAAGTGCAAATTACATCAATAAATCCAAAAATGGAAAAAGAGTTTAAAGATCACAACAAAAATGAAAAATAAAAATAAATAAGAAATACAAACAAGATTCTAGACACCAAAAGATGAGTCACCCCCTTAATAATATAATAAATAAATAAATAATAATAAGAATTTCCAGAAACCTAAATTCAAAAGTTGATGTACCACTACGCTCATTTCCCATCATCCTTTGTTTCCACTCTCTCCTGCTAGCTTACAGTCGCTCACACCTTCCAAGCTAACATCACCAGAGTAAAAAAAAAAATTGCGAGCAATATTAGTTTTGAGCCAGATACCAGTGAAAGTGAAGACGTACACGGATCTATTTGTCTCCAAGTGGATGCTCAATATGGAGCAGAGCAGGGAGCTCGTGTCCGGCCGATTATAGTTTATACGCAACATTTACAAAACTTTTCAAACGCCAGTTTTTTGGTCTGTTCCTGATTAGAAATACACAGAAATCCAATTTTGAGCTAATTTTAGGGCTGCCACAATTAGTCGACTATTCGACAACTAATCGACAATTAGAATAGTCAATGACTAATTTAAGAGTCGATTGGTCTTTACCTTATATTCTATGGAGTCGGAGTGTAGTCAAGTTCAAAGCTGTAATGGCATTATGCTAGCTTTGAGGACTATATCAAGGTTCTTTAGGCTAGTTTGGAGTTTAGCTAATATTTTAGCTGCATGCTAGCTATTTGGGGTAATTTAGGCTTTTCAGTTTTTTATGCTAATTTGGCAATTAACTAATATTTTATCTGGCCATCAACTTCAGCATTTTTAGCTGTCAATTTCAGCATCTTCAACAGCCAGCATTAGCATCCTCATCAGCCAAATTCAGCTCTCAGCCTATCACAGGTAATGCTATACATCTAGTTTTTAGTTCGTATAAAGCTAACGATGGTTAAGATATGTTCTTTACATCGACTTTGGACATGACCCGATTTGTCGACTAATCGTAAAAAATAATTGGTGATTAGTCGACTATTATAATAATTGTTTGTGGCAGCAGTAGCTAATTTTAATAATATATGTCTTCTATCATTAGAAAAATGCTACAAGATCATGTTAAAAAAGACGAGTGGGAAGTAGAGTCTTTAAGAATCAGTTATAAACATTTAATTTTGACTTCTATAAATTAAAATTGTTTTATGAAATGTTTTTTTTATTTAAATTTCTGGATTTTTCTTTTATTTCTAAAAATTATACAATTCTTTTACTTTTGTCATCGTTGTGACCTTTAAAATATTTTTCCATTGAATGATTTGTTGATGCACTTCAGGGCCACCGTACCAGGTATTATCATATCTTGTTCAAAACTACACAAATATTCTTCCTTTAACTTTAGCGATGAAAGTTACAGCAGATCAGAAGACGCCTCTGACTGAAAAATTGTTGAGTTTCTGAGTCTACATTTCCACTCAGAACATTGATAGCATTGATGTTTAGTGTTTTTACAAATCCTGAAAAAAAACTAAGAAAAAAGAAAAGAAAAAGAATCCTTCACAACCTACCAAACGAAACAGGATTGAAGCCTTGGACTGGAGTAGCTGGACTGCCGAAGGGAATTGGACCAGCAGCAGGAGATTGGCCAAATGATGGAGTGGATGTTCCTGCAGAGAGAAAACAACAAAATTAGAAAAAAAAAATTACAAACGAGAACAAAAAAAACAAAACAAGAGAAGAGCCATCCTAAAAGACTATTTACACACGTTTTCCCCTATAAATTAAACTGTTAATTTAAAAAAAACAACAAGTGTTTAATTAATTTTACTTCATGATAAATGTCACAAAGATAAAAGGTTAAAAAAAAGGGCAACACCCAGCAATGAGAGTTGTCTGCTACATCTAAAAAAAAAAAAAACTATCTTGGTTTCACTGCATCACTACTAAATGTTTTCTGACACCAAACTAAAGTTAAAACTTGGTTCCTCACCAAATCCTGGTTTGTCAGCGGCAGCAGCTCCAAAGTTGAAGCCTCCCATCTGCGGGGCCGGACTGTTAGAAACTTGGGCTCCAAACTGGGGGCAAGGCATTGTGGTACCAAAATTAAATCCACCAGTAGCGGGCTGAGCGGGTCCCGCCGGGGCGGGCTGAGGGGCGGCCCCTCCAAAGGTGAAGGTGGTTGAAGTTGAGCTCTGAGTTTGGGTCGCTGGACCGAAGCTCGGTGCAGCTGAGGGAGCGGTGGTGCTCCCGAAAGCGAAACCCGTGGAGCTGGCCCCAAATGCTGGTTTGGCGGGTTGGGTCCCAAAGGTGGCTGTGGTGGTGGCGGCGGCGGCGGCGGGAGCGGCTCCAAAGGAAAACGGACCCAGGGTGTTGTTGGAGACGGGCGTGGCGTTTGAACTGCTGCTTCCAAAATTGAACGGTTTAGC
Source organism: Oryzias javanicus (assembly GCA_003999625.1). Classification (NCBI taxonomy): domain Eukaryota; kingdom Metazoa; phylum Chordata; class Actinopteri; order Beloniformes; family Adrianichthyidae; genus Oryzias; species Oryzias javanicus. The sequence goes on along the minus strand of CM012450.1, from coordinate 32,623,410 downwards.
TGCGGCGGGGCCAAAGGTCGGCTGTGTTGTGGGGGCCTCAAAAGCTGGCTTCCCAAAAGCAAAAGAGGACTGCGTGGAGGTGGAGGTGGGGGCCGCCGTGGAGGTGGAGCTGGTCATAGTAAAGGCTCCAAATGAAGCTGTGGTTGTGGTCATGCTAGGAGCCGTCTGACCAAAACCAAATATGCTCTGGATGGCAGGTTGAGGGTTGGGCTTCGTGACACCAAATGGGAAGCCGGCCTGGCTGGTGGTGGTGGTGGTGGCAGCGGGGGTCCCGGTCGATGCTGCTGCTGCTGCAGATGTGGTGGTGGTCACAGCAGCTCCAAACTGGAACGTTCCCCCTGTAGTCAGAGGCTGCACTGAAGCTGAAGCACTGCTTGTTGTTGTTGCTGCTGCAGACCAGCTTCCAAAGAGAGATTTTGGAGCCATTTGGGCTCCCGGCTGAGTTGTGGCAGCAGAGGTGGAAATCATGTTTGCAGCGGTCGTGTTAAAACCAGAAAAAGCAGACGGTGCAGCCGTGGAGCTGCTGGTTAATGTGCCAAAGATTGAGGGAGTGCTCCCTGCAGAGAGTGTAGAGGCGGACGACGTGGTTGTGAGGGCGGAGGGCGCTGCAAATGCCGGGGTTGTGGTGGCCTCCCCAAAGATAGGCTTGAAATTGTGGATGGGCGCTTTGCTCTCTGAGGATGATGTAGCTGGGGTGGTGGCGGTGGTCGCAGCAGCAAAGATGGGTTTGAAGCCTGAAACCAGCAGAGGGTTGCTGCTGCTGCTGCTGCTGCTGCTGCTGGGGGCAGGTGTAGCAGACACTGGGGCGGAGGTTGATGGAGCAGAGGGGGAGCTGATCTGGCTGGACAAACCAAACAGAACTGGTGCTGCAACAGGAGCAGCAGGGCTGCTGCTGCTGCTGCTGCTGCTGGGAGCTTTGGAGATCTGACCCAGGACCTGTGTGAAGGCAGAGGGTTGTCCCAGAGGAGCAGGGGAGGACTGAAGCTGGGAAGCGGTAGGGAGCGACGGCGCTGCAGACTTTAGGCTTAAAGTTGGTCCAGGAGTTGTTGATAAAGACACTGCAGGAACAAGGAGAGACGAGGGAACGTTAGGAACCAGACAGGAGAAACAGGAGGAACATTTAGATTTGGGGTTTTCACACTGGATAAATTATTTGTTCCGGACCGGGTCCGCTTCAGTTGGTCCGGATAGAGTCCTAAACCTTCCTCATGGTCTGTATTTATACTGGAGTCTTCCGGAGATTTCCCGTTCTGGACTAAAGCTTGTAAACAAAACCACGTGACTAAAGATCTCTTCAGTAATTTGCCAGCAGTTTCACAGACGGGAAAGAGGTGCTGAGATGTACCAGAATTGTTCACTTATTCAAACTTTTTATTTCGCTGATCAATTCTGAGTGTCTGTAGGAAGGCCAGGTTGGACATTTTTTACAGTTTCTTTGATATGTTGGAAGCATAGGCTACTGTAAGACTGTTACTGGCGACGCCACGGCAACGAGTCCGCTAATAAATGTTAAAGATATTTAAATTGTTGAGAAAACAGTGAGACGCAAATTTGTCTCACGCCAAGAGTTATTTTAATGAGCCTGTATGGAGAGAAAATAGATCACTCTGATTTGTGCGTGCGTATTTTTGATTCATGCATAAATTTGGATTTGAAAAAAAAAAAAAATCTAAATAAACGTTTTTAAAACAATTATCCCTTTAAAAATAAGAATATTTCCCGAAAAGGGCGCTTCGACTTTTCTTTAGACTTTTTTTTATAATAATTATCGGGAACATATTTTTAAGAAAGTGGGAAAATGTCTAGTTTAACCGGATATTATTCACAATCGAAGTTTAAAACGGCTGACAAGAAAACTATGGTGAACGAGCATTCTGGTAGTACTTGAACGCATCCCTCACAGACGAATTTGTGAGACGTGAAAAGAGTCTCACGGTAGATTTGTGCGTAACTTAGGCTGCGTGCGTAAGAGGTGATCCGTGCATATTTTCAAAAGATTTTTTGTGTAATTCGTTTCAGGCTGTTGTAATTTTAATTTGTGCATGTGTAAATTGTATTTTGTATTTTTTTAATTTTTGTATTTTTTTTAACTTTTGCACAAAATGTATTATATAAGTTACAAATCAAGAATTATGCACGTACAAATCCAAATGTATGCACTACTCAAGAATAATGCACGCACTAATCAAAAATATGCACGCACAGATCCTAATTTACGGACAAATCAAGAATTATGCACGCACAAATCAGAGTCTATTTTCTCTCCATAAGCCTGCATTCAACCATCTGCATTTCAATGAACTGCTGCTCCACGGTTTACCCCAATAACCAGCTACGGTGGCTGTTTTGGTTCAGATATTTTGTTCTTGGATAGGATTGTATTTACACTGAGCAAACTAACTCAGACCAAACCGAAGTTCAGTCCGATTGGAAACGAACCGAGACTACCTAGAAAGATGGGTCGGAGAGGGGTTCTTGGTACCGGACTAGAGTCTATTCAGACTGAAACGTTGTTCCAGATTATTGGGGGGGAAACGAACTCTGGTTCAGTGCAGAAAGACCAAATGTGTCCAGTCTATAAACACTGTTAAAGCCCCCTCTGATCACCGTTTGATCCATTTTTAAAGCATTCCCGGGTGTCTTTGAATTGTTTTCATCCAGAATCAAAAACCTGTTTTGTTTTCTCAGATAGTTTTTTGCAGAGCAGCAGTAGCTGATTAGCAACCCCACCCCCCTTCCCATCCGCCATAATTGAAAGTTCCACGTTTATCCCGCTAGTTTTCACCTCACACGACCAGAACCTAACATTACCGGGGCAACAAAAATGGTGAGCAATATTGAAGCTATCCGCTGTACAGTTTTACCCAGACGCCAGATCGGACGAGGAAAACATAGACGTTCATGGATCTATCTGTCTACAAGCAGGTGCATCAGAACGGACAAGTGTATTTTCTGTCACAAATAAGCTCTTCTTCAAACTACATTTTGATACCCTGATTCACAATGATTTGTATAAAGAAATACTCAGAAATGCAATTTTGAGCTCAATACATGTCCTCCCTCATCAGAAAAATGCCACAGGATCATGCTAAAAGCCCCATTATCATCTGAGCGGGTCTTTAAACATCAACTGAACCTAAAAACGATTTAACACCTCAAGCAGAGAAATCCTACCTGTGGTTGTACTCAATGCAGGTGTGGAGGTTGCAGCTGTGTTGATCTTCATCTTTAGAGCCTCCAGAAGTGGATTTGGAGACGCTGCTGCTGCTGCTGCTGCTGCTGTTGTTGCTGTTGATGATGAGCTGCTGACGCTGCTGCTTGGACTGGGGTCCAGGTTGATGACTGGGATGGTTGTTGTTGATGATGTTGTGGGTAAAGGAGCAGCCAGAAGGCTGCTCAGAGTGGGTGTGGTGGAGGGGATAGTGGAGGAGGGGGCTGGAGTGGAAGTTGGGATTGTAGCAGCTGCTGACTTTTCTGGTTCTGGGGCTAAAATGATCATAAATGATAACTTTTAAAATACTGTGAGTACCCTAAACTTGAAGGCATTTTTTTTAAACAATTAAGTTTGTGTACTTAAACAGATAAAACCATCAAAAATCTATTTTCAAACCCACCAGGAGTTTCCAGAACCTTCTGGATCTTAGAGATGTCATCTTTTTTCTCCTCGTCCAGATCTTTTGCCGTCACTTTGTAGCCCAGTTCAGGTGGTGGAGGCTGCAAACAAACAAGTAGCAACAAAGAAAATACATTTACAACAACTGTTTCCAAAAACTGTGGCAATAATGTCAAGACTTGGAACACAGCACAGACCAGAGAGATGTTGTCATCCCGGTTGTTCGAAACCAACTCGATCTTCCGTTTTCTTCTCCCACCACTACCCACAGAGTCTGAAGCGCTCAGAACCGGGACAATTGGGACCAAAGTCAGTTTTGCTGAAGAAAAAAAAACAAAACAAACACAGATCCTGGGTTAGACACTTTAATGAGGAGAATGTTTCTGCACTATTAGGATCTACAGACTCACAAGTCGCTGGTGTTTTGTCAGACGTCGTCTGTTCAGATTTGGCTGAAGAAGCTGAGCTGGGGGACTGAGCGTCTTCCTCTCTGGAGAATGGAAACACACAATTCAAAGTCTGGATATTAAGTGACGCTCGATCAGGAGAGAAGCTGAAACCTACCTTGGTTTTTTGAATGCCACATCTGGTGTCTGACAGCGAGACGATCCAGGACTGGAGAGAGGAGAACTGGGCGTCGAGGGTTTCTTCCACTGTGAATTTAAACGTACATTTAACGGCGAGTATAAAAACTGGCAAAAGTAATAACACCCCAATAAAGACACTGTCCAAATATCTAGGAGAAACAAAAAAGGCCTTTTTGAAACCAATAGAATTTGCTTCAGAAGTGACTAAAAGATTCATGGGTTTCTACTATTCAAATACCTTATGTATTTTGGTACGATTAGCAGCCATTTAACATTTTAAAGTGTAACCATTTAAGATATTTATTTTAGCTCAAATTAGATCATATTGTAGGTAGAATTACAGCAAATTCTGCAAAACATGTTTCATTCTTAGTCTCTCTGTGACACTTTGGAAATTTAAAACTATATAGTTCCTTCTTTTAAAGGGGCCCTACCATGAAAATTCTACTTTTTGAGGTTTTAAATGCCTTTTACTGATCATTCCTCACCATCAAGAAACAGCATTTTGATCCGTTCATGGCATTTTAGAGTAATCCTCTAAAAACCTGAGCAGTCTGCAGCAGCCCCTCCCATACCCACGAAAACGAGCAGTTGGAAAAATGCTGATGTAAGATCGATGCCATCGGCTCCCAAGAGTCTGTGCTGCAAGCTCCGCCCCCAACCTACAACAATAGCACATCCACCTTCTCCACGAGCTGTGGTGCTAATGTAGTTATCCCCTGCTGCCAGAATTCTCTCCTGGCAGGAGAAAACGACCTTCCTGTACCAGGAACCGCTCTCAGATCCATCTTTCATGGTGGTCTCAGTTCATTTCCAAACGGACTGAACTACGGTTTGCTATGAGATTCCTCAGTCTGAATATGAAACGAACAGAGAACGGAACAACTGAACCAAAACGGCCACCGTACCCGACAGTCACCTGATGTAAACATGGTAGAAATGAGGCGATCGGTGAGCTGCAGACAAATGTAGAGCATTGATTATCATGTTAGCCAAAAGGAAATAACTGTTCCAACTGTTTACTTGTTACAACGTTTATTTTAACGCCACTGAAAAATGTATTAAGTCGCTTTTCTGTGTCTGGCGTCTATGAGACACGGAAACTCGGAGGTCGGATGTGAATTCATGCTCAATAAAACAACTTTTAACGTGAACCACTTTGATTCTACCGACGTGTCTTTTAGCGTGAATACCTGTAGTGTCTCCAGTAACCGTCATGCAGTATTCCTCCGCGGTAACAAACCAGCAGTGAAAAGTGTTGAACCTGGCCTTCATACAGACGCTCAAAACCCATCAATAAAAAGTTTGAATAAGGGGGCAAAAAAAAAAAAATATCTGGCAAGAAGGCAATTTGGCAATCCTCAGCCGTCAGCATCGCGGGCTAATCCTTTAGCACCTTCTCTAATGACTGAGACAGTTGTCACTATGGTTTTGTTTACAATATAGATTTGGTCAAGGACATAATTGGGTATTATAAATTCATGAGCTGAGGCAAGATGGCTCGGGAGGCGTTTGCGTGGAAGGGGGATTCAAGAGGATTTTGACGTCGTGAATGGGCGGGATTACTTGACACAGAAGGGGCTGAACTCCTATGCACTCAGAGATGAATGAGCTCAAGAAGGAAAGCCTAAACAATGTGAAATTCCCATCACTATTTTAGTAGCTGTTTTACTAAAGCTTGAATGATTTCGTCAGGTGTTAGAAAGCAGAATCACATTCAAGTGTCGTCAAATAAAGAAAACCATAAATACTTTGGGTAATAAATCGATTGATTTCAGATTTCATAAATAATTCGTTTTTTAGTGTTCCTAATGTAATATATGATCATATATATGGATATAGTTTACTCTGAAAGGTTTAAGAAAATCATGGTAGGGCCCCTTTAAGTTATTACATTTATGTTTGTATTTTTTTAGACTGACAGTCATACTAGTGGACTTATAATTCATGATGGAATTCAGAGTGTTTTTACTTAGCTCTATTTTAAGCACAAAACAGAAACATGATTCTTTGCAAACCAAAGAAATTGAGATATGACTTAATTTGGATAAAAATAATATATATGAAACATTGAAAAAAGCCACCCTGCTTACCTGATTGAGGCCAACTGAGGAGCTGTAGGAGCTCTGGATCGCATTTCTCTTGGTACCAGAACTTTCTCTAGATGCGTGTGCTCCTGTTCCAGAGCTGATGGAGGAGGTGCGAGACCTCTTTACGGAGGACTCCTCTGCCAATGAGGCTATACCTCTTTTCAGGGTTCCCGGCCTAGAACGCAGAAAGAAATGTTCATCCAGACCTTCAAGTATTTTATTTCTGTTTTCTGAAAACACTGATGCTGCGTCACTCACTTGGGTACAAGCTGAGATGGAGCTCCATTGGGTAGAAGAGGCTCAAATGCAGAATGTGCACTTCCACCACTGTCGTTACGCCTTTAAAACAGAAAACCCATTTAAAATACTCACTAAATAACCTTTAAAAGTGCATCTTCACTGTAGTTATGACTTGAATCAATGAAATAACACAGTATCAACATACAAAAACTCTTTTTATTTGCTACAATATTTAATGTAAAGGTGAAAAGTGAAAGAAGGAGTTTGAAGTTGTACCAATCTATAACCTGATAATCTCATCTAAATATGTTTTGAAGAATATTTTATGTGACTGGGATTTTATTTGGGTTTGCAACTCTGAATTCTTTTAAGAGGAGACTGTAATTTATATAGCAGAAAGCTTAAGAAAGTCAGGAACTCACCCAACATATATCTGCATAATCTCAAACATTCCAAATAAAAGGATGCCAAATAAGAGTCTTACAGGTGATTAATTTAAACTTTTTTTTTTTTTTTGGATAAGCTCACGAACTTGGACGAAAAAACAAAAACAAAAAAAAACTCTTAGAAAAACAAAAATAGAAGGTTTTAAATTATTGGGCTGTCACGAGTATCGGGTGATTGGGGATTCGCGATCCGATCTGCTCGAAATTTCGAGTCGATATTAATGCGCAGACTCAAGAAAGATCGCTGATTTGCAATCTTTATAAATATAGTAAATTGTAATAAAATATTATCAATTTTTTTTCTGGGGACGATGTATTTTTGCTCTGAAACTCAGATTAATGTTGTATTTTAAGCTTACGAACTAAAACAAAGCCGAAAGAGCAGCGGTGCCCGCCACCGGCAGGTAAACACATCTTCGTGAATGTGAACTTCGGGTTTTCAAAGTAAAACTAGCGAGAGTTTTTCCGTTCTCACGTAGACTGAAGTCCCGCTGACTATAACTTCTGAAAAATATAATTAGCTTTAACACCGGAGCTTCACTTCCAGTGTTTACGTGCTTTTGGTTATGATAACTCTTCAACAGTTGACGCAATTAACGAAACTCCATCTTATTCTGAAGAAACGCAGCCTCGAGCTGCTGAAAGGCGGATGTAAACAACGTGGATCAGATGATTCTGCTGCGCAAAAAAAACCACTCTTTTCATAGGGCGTCTGCACCAATATGTAAAGCTTAGAACGTAAAATATTGAGGAACTTTGTGGATAGAAAGTTGTGGAAATCATTTTCAGGTTTTTTCTTTTTAATGATCCAAAATAGAAGTGATTTGTATCCTTTTTATGTTACTGTGAACTTAAACAGAGGATTGACAAAAAAAAAAAAAAAGTTTAAAATGACAAACAGCATTTCTTTCTATATGAATCTTTGTTTTTTTTTGTTGATTCTGATCTCCTGATTTAAATAAAAGGTATACATAGTGATTAAATACAAATAAATTCAATTTTCATCCATCTGTAAGTAAGAAGACATACAATAGCAATAAACATTGTTATAAAGTAAGAATTGTGGTTCGATTCGTGAATCATTGAGCTTGATTTGTGAATCGAATTGGATCGCCACCTGAGCAACAATCCACAGTCCTACTTAAAATGTATAAATAGATAATGTATAAAATGTTTTTTGTTACAAATTACAGGAATTGTTTTATTTTGACACAACAACAGGAAATAGTCAAATTGAAATGCTTAATTGGCTTAATAGCAACACAAATGGTAGAAAAAACAAAACATTGTTTTTATGTCAGCTGTTGTTTTTTTTTCCTATATTCAGCCATCTAAAAGCAGTCTTCAAATTTTCGTGTGATGACTTTCCGGTTTTTGTTGGTTTGTTTACCTTCTTTTACTTTTCTGTTCAGTTGTGAAGCTCCTGTCTTCATCCTCGACTTCCCTCTTACGACTTTCCTTCAAAACCCTGAGGACGCTCTCCCTGGAGCAGGGGTCATCGGCGGTCCGGTTCATCCTTGAACAGCTCAACTGATCCACTCTACCAGACAAATCAGTGCAGGGAGTCATTACTGAAGATCATTACAAAACGCGAATCTTTATCAGCAATGAGCTAAAACCACATAACACACACCAAATAACTAACTAAAATGAAAACAATAATCTGAAAACACCAAACAGAGCTGAGTGGACAGACCTGGGGCTGCTGATGTCGGGCCTGGCGATTTTTACGGTGACAGGGCTGAGGGCAGCAGGTGGATTACGGGGGCTCAATATGTTTTTCTGTCTGAAGCCATCCCACCTAACAGGAGGCAGGACCCCCACAGATGACAGACCTGGCTGCTGCAGGGGGTAGTGGCGCTGTGGAGTAATGTTGAACCTGCTCGAGTATCCCAGAGGCTCTCTGTGAATGAAAGACAAAATGTACAATCCACAATGAATTATATATGGGGACTCAGTTACACACATAGTCTAATAATATTTTTCCAGTCTACAAACCTCAAATATACAGACAATTTAATAACAAAACAAATGAAAACATTTGAGTGTTTTTGACTACTCTGATTTACAAAAACAATTAAACTATATTAAAGATCTTATGCAAATACAGTATAGAAAGAATAGGTTTTTTTTTTTTTTTTTTTTTTTTTAACAGACCCAAAAGATTTTGTTTTGTGGTCACTTTTTTTAAGAAAACCTGCTTTAACAATTTTAGCCCTTTAAAACGTCACAAACTGATGCAAAATCAAGCATTGACGCACAAGGTTCAAATGAATTAAATGTAAGACGTTTAAGAACAATGGTATGGCCCATATAGGAGCCATGAAAGGTGCAGCAAAGATATTTTATCCTAGAAATTACTTGTACATTCATAAACCCACAAAAACATGGGTTTATGTAAAAAGAAATGAACGACTGGTTATGACTTAAACTTAAATGTAATATCTGACACTCCTTGATTAATTTTCATTGATATTCCTCATCAAATTGGCAATATAGTTTTAGAGATTTAAACTGAATAAAGATTTAAGTTTTATTATTACGTTATTTTTTAACATCAAAAACAGAAAGGTTACTTCTTGCATAAGTAAAATAAATACAAAAGATGCACTAAAGGAAAACAAACTTGAAGTTTTGACTAATCTTGTTACATTTAATGTAAAAAAAAAAAAAAAAAACTGTCTTCTTTTTTCTTTTACTTAAGATTACAGTTTAACCCAAAGAAACAAACACAATTTCTTGTATGATGTGCTGCTTTTTACAGTATGTCTATGTTTTTATATCCGTCTTTATTCAATAAATAAATTCAATTCAACTCAAGAGTGTAACTTAAAAATAAAAGAAAACAAAAGATTTGAGACTTTTTTCCTAACTTTTACATCTGTTAGACCATGCAAGAATACTGATCAAGGGCTTGTATGCTCAATTATGTAAAATTAAAACAATAGAAATGAATAAGATCAAAGTTAATATTTATATTTCAACCAAAAGACTCCTTTTGAAAGAAAGAAATAAACATTTAACAAGGATGAAGTTGGTAGTTTCCATAGTCCATTCTACCATCAACGTTTCTGCTGTGTTTTTGCTCAAAATTAAATTTTGAAGATGTCACTATCCTTGAATTTAAGCATTTAGTAACTTTCTGATTCACAATCAAGTAACGGGGATACATACTTATCTGCGAGTCCCTTTAGTTTATGATTCGTTTCCTCACCGGGTCATAATTAAAACGCGCCAACTAACGGAGCTAAATGTTTTGAATGTCAATTCGTTTCAAACGGTCTGGCGGCAGTGTTTGAAAACATACCCAGCGAATGAAAGCCTTCTGTTGGGAGTGTAGACCGCATGGTTGGGTCTCGACAGTTTCTCTCGTAGTTGCTCTCGGGGGTTTCTCCCGGCTCTCGGCCTCACAGAACCGGAGGGAGGACTCTCGGGCTTTCCAATGTAACTCCCCATGAGGAAATCCCGGGGGCTGTAGAAAAAAGAATCACTCGGCAAAGCCTCCCTTCTGTAGATCCCAGTGTCACCGAGTCTTTGTCTTAAATGACTCTCCGCTTCAGCGTTGCTACTGATCCTCGTTCCAATCGGCGAATTCACCGACAAGCCGGTCGTTCCCCAGTCCGCTAACCAGCGCCGCAAACCCGCGTGCAGGTTGAACCCACCCCGTGGATTGGGGCCTAATCTGGCGGGTAAAAGAGACTCTCCGCTCTTATAGTAACAAGCAAAACAACAAAAAAGAATAATTAAAGTTGCGTAAATTAAGGATGGAATAAAATAAAAAGCTAACGTAAATAAGCCTAAAGCAGAGAGAAGAACTATTCGTTTATCTCTGGGTGACATGGCGGCACCGCGCCGCCGGAGGACTTTGATATCCCATCAAGCCACTTTGTTTTCTTCTTCTTCGTCTTTAGAATTCAATGTTCAGGTTGTTCACGTTTATGTAGCGACCCCTGTTGTCAAACATAGTTAAATAACATTTATGGATTTTTTTTAAAGTGTAAAAATAATCGTCTGCAGAGTAAGACATAAAGAAGAGGGACAAGTTGGTTCTTTGGTCAAAATCAATAAATTGTTTGTAAAATAAGTAGAATCTTATTTATTAACATGTGTTCACGTCGTGTAATTAGGACTTTATTCAAAGTTTAAAAGGTTAAACTCAAAAATAATTACAACAATCCAGTTGTACTGTTTTAAATTCGATTTTTTTAAAACAATTTTGCTTCCTAATATGAAGGTTATTTTAAGACACATTGGCGAATTATAAATATAAAAAATGTTGGAAACCTTTGGCGCATAAAAGCAAAAATTACAACACCTTCCAATTTTAATAAAAAGCATTTTTATTACAAAATGAGTCAGAAGTTGAAAGAAAAACCAGAACACAAAACAAATAAAAGTATTAAACTTTATTGATAAATTATCTGAAAGCAATGTATGCATTAATACATTTAGAAATTACACTTTGAAAATTCGGGCATTTTGAAATTATTCAAATCAATGAATAAATAATACATTATAGCAGAATTTAGCTTGACAATAAAGCCAATATCAAAATGATGCCAATTCATTCATTTGGAAAAAATACCAATAACCCTGAATTATTCATTGTGTTATTTGTTGTTAATCTTACTGGTTGCACAACATCAGTTCAGGAACTTTGGTGCTAATTACCTTCTCTATGAAGGATTAATCATAAAATACGTCTCACACAATTACTGCAAACATCATGTTTATAGCTTTTAATTCCAACATTGTTGTAAATATTTCAATGGAATAACACATACTTGGAACCAAGGCATGAGTACAGGTTTTACATAGAGGTAAAGAGGTGCTGTGGAAGTTTTTGGTCTTGGATCTATTTGATTTTAGACAAAGCAACAGCTCTTCTCTCCGTGTTTTGGAATAAAGCTCGGATCAGGCTCTTCACTTCTGAGCTGGAAAACTCCACCGCCAGAGGACCTTTAGCGTTCGCCCACCTGTGAAAAATAGTACATTTAAAACTAAATATATATTTTAAAAAAAAGTTTCATTTGGAGTCTGATTGTAAACATGTTTAAGGATTCGAGTTTGAAAAAATGAAACACTTGACCTTTAAATAAATATTTCTAAACACAGAAAATAATTCATTTAAACATTTTCTTGTTTCAACATACATTTACAAATCTTCACAAATGTCTGTATATAGACCTATTTTGACAACTATAGTACAATTTATTTTGCGCAGGTCTGAATTGTTTTTTTTTTTTAAACTCCCAATGTAAATTAGAAAAGTGCAGTCGCCCTCTATGCGTTGCTGCAACTCTTTAAAGATCCTCTCTGATGAAAATTGCTGTTTTAGTGTAGAAGACACATAAAGACAATTAAACTTAAATTGTATTTCTGAGTATTTCTTCATTCAAATTGTTGTAAATCAGGAGCTAACAAAAAAATGTGATTTGAAAAAGCTTGTAATTGTGATGTGTTTAATTTCAGAGTACTTCCTAAATAAATAATGAATCATAGCAGCGAGATTCCTGACAATAGTTCAGAAGGTGGTGATGCAAAAGGTGCCACTGCGTTAACTCTTAAACTTTAAAGACTAAATGGGCGGAGTTGCTGCATAATGGATCACTTATATTAAGTTTTCTAGCACCATCAGGTGGTTAATGATAACAGAATTTCCCACTAATTATATTCCATTGTTTTTAAAACCATAAGACAAGCACTTGTTTCCTTTTATAGGCACTCAACAACACTGAAGCACCGCCCACTAAGCAATTTGATCCAGTTTTAAAATTCCATGTTAGGTTTATATTTAACACTTTAAAAATATGTATTAGTTTGGTTCTTAGTCCTTATTGAACTACCAAAAAAACAGTAAATTTGTGAAGTTTCATACAGTTTTTTAATTTTTATATATATGTGCGCAGAGCAAATTAGGATGGTGTGTTAATAAACTAAAATATTCAAACTAACAAACAGATCATCTTAACATCCTTTTTGCTAAAACTATGGTTTCTATCAAAGCTAGCAAAAGCAATATTTAATAGCAACAGCTACAAAATGATAGCAATGCTTTCAGAATTAAAAGAATTGCAATTCTTGAATGTTTTATGGCTTAAGAAGATATTAAACCCAACTGTTTACACGAGTCTTGTGTTCTGTCTTACCGGTCAACAATTTCCTGCAGGTTTGCTCGCAGCACGATGACAAGCTCCTTGAAAGTGCTCCACTTCTTCACAAAGAGAGGCACCTCCTGCTGGTATTTCTTGTTCTTGTTTTCTTCAACCACAGGGATAAAAACCAGTGGGCCTTCCTCGATAATAGTTTGGCACAAAGTGTGGAGGTGTTCTCCATCTTCAGAGGAAATGTCCTGTGAAGATTTAAAGGGGGCAAAATAAGTGTTTTGTTTTTTTTTTTTTTATGAACTATGTGTGTAACAGCAAAAGAGATACCTCTAGCATCATAATTTTGCTGATGATTTCTGTGATTGCCGTGTTGAGGAGATTCCCCATGGCTTTACAGTAAATGGTGACGGGGAGAACGTCCTGCCAGACTGTGCCGAGCTGCTTCAGCTGATGGATGACCTGCAGATCATGGAGGAGAAGCAAAAAATGACCAATCCAACTCTTATATTTGTAACAGCTCCTTTCAGAACATGGACAAATTTAAATTTTTTTATTATATCCATTAGTTTTATATTTGATATAGTAATTTAAAAAAGTTTTATATTTAAAGCTAAAAATTGTATTTTTTTTTTAATTTTTTATTAAAACTGTTGTGAATCAGGAACAGGCAAAAAAAATTATTTCTTTCTTACATCATCTCTTAGCTGTTGTGAGGTTGGACCCCGCCTGTGATGCTGCATTTGGCTAGTTTTGCATCTGTTCATTGAGAGGGAGGTCCCAACTATTAGTTTCCAACAATCAATTTACGTGCTCAGCTTTTTTTTTTTCTATTTTCCTATTGTTTTATTTCTATCAGTTAGGGAGTGGGGGATGAGAAAGGGTTGGGGGTATAGTGGACTGGTTTGGAGCAGGGGGCATTATTTAAATTTTAATTTTTACCTATTTTTATATTATGTATACTGTTTCACTTTGGGTGTAAAGCACTTTGTGTTATTTTTTTATATGAAAAGTGCTATATAAATAAAGATTGATTTGATTTGATTTCTGAAAAAGAGATTATTTGTGATGTCAAATGCTCTCTGCTTCATGACTAGATCCACGTAATAATCTTCGCAATCCTCGTCTGAGCTGGCATCTGCCTGAAAATGTACGGCTTGATAAATCCAATTGTGCTCGCCATTTTTGTTGCAGTGGAATTGTTAGATCTTGAGTTGTAGTACAGTGGAGTATTAGAGAAAAAAGAAAAAAAAAGGGGGAATATAACAAGATTAAAAATCACAAATGTTTTAATCTTGTAAATGTACAAGTTCTTTTCTTCTTTGCTGTTTCGTGTTGACACAGGACGTTTCATTTGGAGGAGGGGGCATTTGAAAACACTGACTACGTTATTCTTTGTTGATTTTTTTTCTTTGCTGTTTCTTCTGCGCATGACGGATGCATGACAGAAGGTGACGTAGGGCTTCTGGGTATGTGAATTGAAAGGGAAGAATAAAGTGGCGGTCCTCCAAACGTGCGTCTCTAAGCTGTTTATTTTAAATATAAAATTGCACATTCCAGAAATAGAACCCTGGAAAGCCGACGACACTGAGTCACTAAAATGCTCAGAATTTTTTTGTTTTCAACAGCGATCTGGACATAAATCCTCACAAGATGCTCCACGTCTTTCATCTTCAAGCATGGCTCTGATAAACACACAACTTTGATTGTTTTCTCATTAAATTATCACTTTTTTCTTGTACATTTATGACTTTTTTCATGTAAATTTACAAAATTTAAAATAATAAAATTGTGACTTTAAAACAAGCAAATTTACAAGAAAAAATACATAAATTTAGCTATGACTTTGAAATACATAAGTATAATACTTTTTTCTTGTAATTTAACAGTTACAACTTTTTCCTAAAAAATTATGAGATTTAAAGTAATGTTACATTTTTTGTTTAAAAAGAGAACTCTCAGCAACGGAGAGGGGAAGAGTGGGCGGGACCAATGCCCTGGAAAAACCGCCCACATCTCACAAGTTAATTTCTAATGAACTTCTGTTGCTCTGCAGAAATGATGTCCTAGAAATTAGACAGTTTTTGTTTTTTGGGGCGAAAAACTGCATAACCATAATTAAAAGACCATTGGAATATGTAAAACATGTTGATGCTTTTATTTTGTAAAGAAAACTGAAAGACTGAAGAAAGAAAGGGAAAAAAAGTCCTTATTTTTGCACACTGGAATGTAAAAATATGTTAATACATATTTCAATAACTTGGCTACCCTTCTACGCACACCCAAGTTTTGTTTTTTTTTTCTTTGTTTGTGTTCTTATTTAAAAGAGAGGGAGAAAGAAGAAGGAAAGGGAAAAAAAAAAAGATGAAGCAAAGCAACAACTTCTGTATCTTAAAGTGTTCGTTGTCAATATGCTTTGTCAATAAAACTTGAATTTGAGAAAAAAATAAAAATAAAAAAATAAATAAAAGACCACTGGAAACACTTCTACAATAAATCAAAAGATGATCAGAGAGGGTCTTTACAGACGAGTTTCCCACAGTTTCTCCTCTCACCTGCCGAACCGCTTTACTGGCTGCAATGTAGTTGTCTTCATCGTCCAGGTTGCAGAAGTTGTGAGCAGTAGAAAGCCTTTCCAGCAATTCTGCTTTCTGAACATTTAGCTGGGTTAAAAAGCACTGGGCACCTGCAGCAAAAAAATACAAAAAAGCTCAGAGGATTAAGGCTTTGAAGACCCAAACAGGCTGATCAAATCGGTGGCTCGTTTTATGGAAGGCGTCTGTTGCTTACCCAGTTTCCTGAATCCGGGCACCATGTCAACAAAAGTTGCAACTCCTTCATTGAGGGGCTGCGGCAGGTGAGCTCTAAAGTAGTGACCCAGGGTGAGCAGGTGGTGTGCAAGGTACATGCAGTTGTTGTGCTGGATGGCAGCTAAGTGGGGAAACTTGAGAAGGTTCTCTCTGGATGGAGGAAAAAAAAGTAGAAATGTAAAAAATGTAGATAACATGTTTAGTTTCTTATTGGAGGAAAAATTCTTACTTATGATATGTTGGTACAACATCATAGAAAAGCTGGAAGATGTTCCTCACTGTGAAGAAGAGTTGTAAGGCACTGAGGAAAAACAAGAAGAACGTTTAGATGGGAACACGTGAAGATTCAGGCACATCGATGGCAAACGGAACCTTTGTGAGGAACTTCCAACAGCTTCACACAGAGTGTTGACCGCCAGCTCCATCAGCTGCTGCACCGACTCGCTGATGCGACAGGCGGGCAGATGCAAACTCCACGCAGACAGCTGCTTGGAGTTCTCCATCATCACGTCCGCCTTTGAGACCTCCTGCTTCAGCTTCACTCCTGAACTTGGAGCAGGTAACTTGGGAAGATGGAGTTTGGAGTCCGGCGTGATCTGAGGAGGAAAAACAAAAGGGTAGAGAGCACAAAGTTTCTGAAACACTTCAAAAACCATATCAATACAGTTACGGATAAATTCCATTTTATACCAAGCTTTGGGTGAATATTTGATTCTGATCAAGATCAAGGATATCCTCTGTCTGAAAATATTTCCAACAATTAAAATTCAAGTGGCAGGAAAGCTTTGACTTTTGAAAGTTGTTACGGCCACCTTGGTCGTTCCAGGGAGGAGCGTGGTTCCGACTCGCAATCAGAAAAAAGAAGTACTCGCGGATTTTATCTTGTAAAATAAAAATAATTTATTTTCAAAATGAGTCCGTGGCAGGCTTCCTGTAACAAAAATGGTCAAGTCGTCGGTGTTCTGTTAGCTATTTCTTTCTACTATCTGCGTTGTTTACGATTATGAAAAAAAACCTTTTGCTCCTCATCCTCCTGGCTTCCAAGTAGGGCTGCCACGATTAGTCGACTAATCGATGACTAATCGACTATTAAAATAATCGACAACTAATTTAATAGTCGATTAGTCGTTACTTTATATTGTATGAAGTCAGATTGTAGTAAAGTTGAAAGTTATAATAGCATTCTGCTAGCTTTTTGGAATATTTTGGCATTTATTAAGGTTTTTTAGGCTATTTTGGAGTTTAGCTAATATTTCAGCAGCATGCTAGCTATTTCGGCTAACTTTAGCTTTTTTACGTTTTTTAGGCAACTTTTGAGTTTAACTTATATTTCAGCTATATGCTAGCTGTTTTGGCTAATATAGGATTTTTCCATTTTTTAAGGCTAATTTGGAGTTTAGCAAATATTTCACAGCATGCTAGCTATTTTGGTTAACTTAAGCTTTTTTAGGCATTTTTGAGTTTAACTTATATTTCAGCTATGTGCTAGCTGTTTTGGCTAATATAGGATTTTTCCGTTTTTTTAAGGCTAATTTGGAATTTAGATAATATTTCAGCAGCATGCTAGCTATTTAGGCTAACTTTGGCTCTTTTTATTTTTTGGTAAATTTGGCATTTAACTAATATTTTAACTGGTTATCAACTTCAGCATCTTTACATCCACTTTGGCCATGAACAGATTAGTCGACTAATCGGAAAAAATAATCGGTGATTAGTCGACTATTAAAATAATCGTTTGTGGCAGCCCTATTTCCAAGCCGAGTTAAATGGGCTCACCTGGCAACAGGTGGCTGCCCATTGTGGGGCGGAGCAAATCAATTACAAACACAAACAACCTCAACACAAAAAAGTACTACTTCATTATCATTCCTTCCAAAACAAATCCCAAATCCCATTCATCATCAAAAGCAAATCTATATGGCTCCAACAAAAGTTTTAACTGAAGTCAGTATAAATGAGGGCTTTTAAAAACATCTTAAAAAATAACAGCAGCTTTATATCTGAGAAAGACGCTCTGATATTTTTATCTAATGTCACCTAACGACTCCCACGTAGTTTGTCAAACTAACATTCACACTGACATTTTAGAAATACCTTAACTGTGTTGTGCATTTTGGAGGTCATCAGTTTTCGTGCTGCGACGATGACATCCTTGCACTTTTTGCTTGCAAAGTGGCAGTTGACATTTCTGGCGTATTTCAGCAGGTCTGTGGAATCACCCTGCAGGAAGTCCATCTCCTTCAAAGCTTTCTCAAACTCCTCAGTTTCTTTGATTACCTTAAAAAAAAAGACAAAAAAACTCACAGTCAATAATGAAAGTACTGAAGAAATGAATGAACAAATCTTTTAGACTCTACCGTGCTGTAATTTTTCAGCTCGCTGCTGTCGGTGGGGATGGAGTTGACGAGACACTCGTGGATAATACACTGTGACATTTCCTCCCAAATCAGCTCCGCCAGAATAGCAGAGAGCTTTTTAGAACCAATGGATACATCTGGAAAACAACAAAACCATCTGTTTTAAGTTTCAATTACGACAAAAGTTTAGTTGCTTGAAACAAGATCTGAGCCATTCTTTACCCAGCAGGTGTGTGTGCAGAGTCTTGAGCACCAGGTGGAGTTTACTGAACACATGTGAAGGGGCGGATCGCTCCTCGTGGTCCGCTTCTACACACTGCAAGGCCAGGGTGGTTCCCTCCCCCTGCTGCTCCGATACTCTCACAGACAGTGATGAATGCTTCACCAGTGGCTTCAACATGTATTTTAAAAGCACCTGGCCTAAACAGCACATAAAAAAGGGATGGTGGATTTGGGAAAAAGGTGATTCAAAGTTAAGTATTTAAAATACGGTAATAAAAAACATAAAAACAACTGTTGAGTTGTGGCTACAATTAAAGCAAATGCTAAATTGTGCATTAATGTTCTGTTTGTTCTTACTGAAGAGCTTGATTTTATGTTGAAGCTCTCCTTGGATTGCCAGAGCTTGTAGAATGCAGCGCAGCAGAGCTGGTGGTTTGGGTTCTCCATCCTTACTGCCGGCATCGCTCAGCGTCAGCTCCACCTTTTGGACAGACTTCTCATCTGCAGGCTCTGAGTAAAATCATCCAATAATAATGATAAGAACGTGCTAAATCCCCTCCCTAAAATTCATTCAGAAAAGCCTTAAGTTAGTGTGCAAATCCTAGAATTCCTAGTGTAGATCTTTAATCCAATTAGAATCCGGTGTGCTGGAGAAGACAAAATAAAGTAATCCCAGTTTCCTCCTATTCAGAACTGATTTTGGTGTGATACATCATAATCAAATAGTAAAGAAAAGTACTGTACTTAAGTATTAAACCGACATTTGGGTAAGAAAACAAATTAGCAGTTTTTCCCCATGTCTTACCCTTTGTAGGGGGTAATTTCCAGATGACAAGTCGCTTCCATTCATCTCCAAGGTGGTAAATTAGGTTTTCTCTTTGCACCGTTAATTCAGAGCTCAGAGCAGTGAGCAGCGGCAGCTCTGAGGTCTTCCAGCTTTTCAGCGAATCCATGCTCCTCCTTGCCTGAAACCAAAATTCTGTTAAGTAACTTTTTTTTTTAACATCTCTTCAGCTGCAAATGATCCTATTTTTACCCCAATAACAGATTTTTAAAGCCTCTTTTGTTTATCTGTAAAGTATATTTGAGAATTATGTTAGCAGTTCTTACCTTTTCCAGATTATTGGCCGCATCAACATACTTTTTCTCAACTAATGCTTTGTTGTATTCTTCCATTGCGGTGTGGAACTAAGTCACACAAAATAAAAAAAAATTTAGCCTCAAGACATGTTTGCATGTGTAAATTAAAAAAAAAAAAACAGCTGGAAATGACGTACTTCTTTAAGGTGTTCAAGCATTTTTATTATAACTGTGTTCCTCTCCAACTGCTGCTTCAGCTTTGTAAATTCAGTTACAGCCACGTGTATGTTCTCCTGCACCTGCATGAAAATGAAATAAATAATAAAAAAGGGTTATCAATCAGTCATGATACCACGACGCTGAAGTTGGCTTCCAATTCACAGCTTCCGATTCGCGAGAGTATTCCGCTGTATTTTTCACACTGGATGGTAGGATCATCCAGTGTGGGATGATATAGGAGGATTTTGTTGCATTTTTGGCACTCTAACCACCTAAGAACCAAGAACAGGTCCTGTTCAAAAACGGTGGCACCTAGACAGCTCAAACATGGATTAAATTGTGCTTTGAATAATAAAGATTACGTCATACACAGTTTCTGATTTGTGAAAGCTTTTACTGATTTGTGAAAATGTGAAATAGTAACTTCCATTGTTCCTATTGTCCTTGATCCTTTGGACATGTGCCTAGTTAGAATATGTGTCCTAATTTTGGTAACATTTACAGGAATTCTAGCCAAATGGTTTTCCTATTTCACATTTTCACAAATCAGTAAAAGCTTTCACAAATCAGAAACTGTGTTTAATTTATTCTTTACTATCTAAAGCATAATTTAATCCGGGTTTGATCTGTCCAGGTGCAGTAGCTTTTGAACAGGACCTGTTTTCAGGTGGTCGGAGTGTGAAAAATACAGTGGAACGCTCTTGCGAATCGGAAGCCAACTTCAGCGTCGTCATGATACCATACATTAAAATGCATTAAACAAAAGTTTAAACATACCTCTGTCTCTATGCATGACTTAAGTGCATCCATTTCTTTAGAGACCACATCCACCTGCAGCATCAGCTCTTCCGATGCTTGCAAGCTTGGCAGGAATTCATTATATCTTTTGTTAATCATGTCACAGACTTCTTCCTGAGGAAAACACACGTCGAACGCTTATCCACTGCATGGTGTTCAAAGTTATTAAGATCAATAATCCAAATGTATTTATTGCATGTTAAGTACCTACTGACAGATACTGAAATTAAATTAAATCATCAAGTGTTGTCCTTATCAGAACTATGCATACAGCCACGTATGTCTGTTTGGCTAACCAAAGAAAATGCTAATGAAGAAAAACAATGTTTCTTTAATCATAATTTTAAAAAAAATAATACTTTTGATTCGTTAGTAACGTAGTTGTTGCTTTAATGTAGTTTTAAATTAAACATGAGGTGCTACATTCCGGTCAAATTATCAATAAAGGCCTAAGAGCTAGTGGTATTTCAAACTTTACTTAGCTTAACGTTAGCATATGCTACATTAGCTATCAGTTTACCTTCGTATCTTCCACCTTCCGGGACATTTTACTGATTTTGCTGACCAAGTCTTCTTTTTCCAGCTTACCGGAGCTGGCAAGCACTTCAGTTACAAACGAAGACATACTGTAAAGTATTTTTTAATATTAGTTTTAACAGAACTTTCATGCGTGAACAGAAGTCCTCTGTTGACCCGCCAGGCAGCCTGATTGGCTCTCGAACCGGATTGTCACACAAAGACCCGCCTCTTCCGGTTTTCTCTTCTTCTTCTTCTTCTTACCAGTATCCACAATGTCCATCACAAGAAAGAAGCTGGAGTTTGTTTTTTTTTTGTTTGTTTTTTTTTTTTTTTTTAACTCTGGTCATTTTAAAACCTTGGGAGTTAAGGCTTTCCGTTTGTTTTTTCTTTGTTTAAATGTAGACTATTTGTCATTTTTTTATCTATGTTTTTTGCTATCTGTTCTTTTTTATTTTATTTTATTTTATTTTATTTTATTTTATTTTATTTTATTTTATTTTATTTTATTTTATTTTATTTTATTTTATTTTATTTTATTTTATTTTAACTTTTGTATTTTAAAACGTGAATCACAGCTTGTTTGGATTTTTTTTAGACTGAGCCACTCCCTCACCACTAGGTGGCGACACGATGCTTGTAATGTAGTTTGTCAACTTCTAAATGACAAAGACGAAAAAGAAAGTGAACAATCTCTATGGAAACGACAACATTTGATTTGTAGTCTTATCTTTTAGGGTTTAATATCTTCATTAGCTTTTTTGTTTTATACATTTTAAAAACAGTTTTAAACTAGTTTATACATATTTATTTATCATTTTATAATTGAAAAAAAATCGACAAACTAATCTGACCGTCGTTTGGCTAACTGCTGATGCTAACTTATCTTTTAGATTTGTTTGCTAATTTCTTATGGCAGACGGTTGGAACACAGATACGGGAGAAGCAGTGTATCGATCACGGGATGCTGTCAAAAACTTAAAAATAAAGTAAGTAATATAAGCTGAGGTAGAGAAATCATTTATATTCCGAGTCACCATACCAGTTTTTTGTTTGTTTTTGTTTGTGTGAACTCTTCAGAGTTTGCATTGAGAGGGTAACCTCCACAGCAGCCCTCTCTCAGCACCTCCAGCAACAGGTTCTGTCCCAGCAGGGCGGGGAAGATATTGAATTGAAAACACTTTCATCATCGGCTCAAAAAGGTCAAATAGGTTACTTTGACATTATGTAAATTTCACAAGTGCTGTTTATATTTAGGTTGGTAAAATGATTATACCTATGCTGTTCTATTAACAGGTGACAATGAAGATGAGGTGGTTGTTGGTTGGCAAGAAAAAATCTTCAGCCAGGTATATTGTAGAATATTTTTTTTAAAAAACTTTTAATTCTTGTGCTACCTTTGATTAAACTCATACTGATGTGTGTCATTCCAGTATGAGATGGAGTTATTCCAGAATGAAGCAGCGTGTCAAACTCCTCTGGACCGACAGTATCATAAAGAAGTTAAGGCCCTTCTCAAGTCCAAGAGCCGAAGTAGTCAAGGATTTTCACATACACCGACCATGATCGCTACACCAACTGTCTTCCTCTCCACCAGCTGGTACGTTGTAGAGTCTGGAGTCACTCATCTAATCATCTGCTTTGATTAAATTCCTCAATCACATTTTCTAGAAATTTTTTTTTTTAATTTACAAATAAGAGATTTTAAAAAATGTCATATTTGCTTCTTTTTTATTTATCTTTACAGCAGCACACTGACCTACTGACCACTACCAAAACAGGTCCCACCTTCCTGGCTGAAAGGATGGCCAGTGTACGAAACAGACGGCAAGAACGGCGAACCATGTAGGTGAAACATCAGTTTTTCTTTTAAATCCAAATGATCCAATTGTCGTGAGCTTTTATGAAATGTGCTTCATTCAGTAGTGCGCTGGCTTTGTTTTGCAGGGACAGTAGCATTCCTAAAACTAGAATTATCAACTGGGAGCCCACAGAAGAGTTTGTGAGGAGCAGTCGTGTGGTGAATAATGCCATGCAGACTATGCACATCATGGGGGACCTGAGCCCTCCTGGAAGGTACAACCAAAATCCACATTTTAAGTTTCTCAGTTGGTATCATCATGTAATTATCTTTCGCTGATGTATATATAGATTATAGTCTCATCACTGGTACTTAGATTGAGGATAAAGCTTCTCTATATGTATTTCTGCATGTCATATCAAGCAACATTTATGTTTTGTATGATATATATTAGATGTGAACTTTGTAGTCTCAAAGAACTCTACTGACCGTACGATTGGATGTTTTTTGTGTATGTATTCAGGCTTGGTCAAAAAGAGAACGAATGCTTGCTGATAACCATAAAAACCGACGGTAATGGAACTGTAATTGTAAAACCAGACTTCAACAAAGGCAAAGAGCCTTACAGGCAAGTTTACAGCTTTACAGGTTTACAAGGTTTCTAAATCTGAGAGTTAATCATATGTTTTTGATGTATGACTCAAGTAGAATGACGGCAGCTCAGTGAAAAACCTAAAAAGATTAATAAAAAATAAAACTGCACATTTAAGTCCATCACAAAACCACACTGAGTGAATCATAACAGCATGTTTGTGTCGTCGGACAGAATTGTCGCCGAAGGAGCAAATAGAGAAATATGGCGTCTTACTTTGGAAAATGTTTCTACAAGCATGAAATCAGAGGAAAAAAACAAGGAGGAGAACATGTATAAAGATGTGAGTTCATATCAGTTATCAGTAAACCAGGAGAGAATTTCTGAACAGTTTTATTACAGAAAATCGGAAGGTGAAAGCTGTAATGATGAAATTTTTTCCCTCCTATTTATAGCTGTATGTGAGGCACAAAGAGTACCTCAGTGGTCTTGTTGGACAGGACTTTGAAATGGTAAGCTGTTTTAACTTAAAGTTTTTAATAAATATTTAATATTCACAATTTAAAATTTTTTATTAACCATCCACATTTGACCTGTAATTAGTCATACAAGTTATGTGAGTTTGTGAGATGTCTGTTGTTTTTTAAGCCCCCTGCAGGTACTCTGCGTTACCTGATGAATGGAGAAATAGGTATGTCAAAAGACAGATGAGTTACTGTACTTATATTGAATGTTTAGAATTGATAACTTTTCTCTTTTTTTACAGTCTCAGCTCAAGGCTTTGAATACGACAACCTCTACATCCACTTCTTTTTGGAATTGCCCAAAAGTAAGACATAAGGACCAGACTTTTTTTTTTTTTTTTTTAAATCTTGTATCTGCCTTTTGAATTCTAACGGATGTTTGTCTTTCAGATTGGTCCAGTTTGCCATTTCAGTCTCTGTCAGAGGTCACCCAGACCTGTCGGACCAAGTCTCTGGAAAAGGTGAGAACATTTTGCACAAGCTTATCTTGGAAAGCTGCAAACTTATTCCGCAACATTTTGCATAAAATAAAGGTAAAGTCTTCAAGGTTAGCAATTACTGAGTCAACAAAATGTGTTTACAAGGCTGAAAATATCAGAGACCCAGAGTAACAGAGTGCAGCAGAGGCTATGAAGCTCAACCTCTTTGTAATGCTGTCTTCAGAATTCTGTCCCTGGATAACAATGAAAGCTAAGGAAGGTTATGCCCGATCATTTCTTTAGTAATATATTGTCTGGAACTACTAGATGCTGTAAATAACTGCAGCTACACAAGGGCTATGTCAAAATTCCCACTCTAGTCCCTAACTACTAAAAAAAGATATAGTGATGGTCCATCTAGTGCCTGGATTATAAAAGATATTCGGACACCTTGCTCACCTCTTTTCTTTCTTTTTTTTTTTTATTAACGCTGGATATGACATCACTGATTTTACTAAGTGAAAATCTTATCAATACAAACATTTTACGACATCTATCTGTGAATCCACTGTGTCTGGATGATGAAAATGTGGATGGTTGATAAAAATGTAAAATGTTAACACATTTATTTGCCAAAATTGTTTGACCGCAATGCATTGTGGTCTATATTAGCTAATGTAGTGGATTTGTCCACGCTAAATTTTCACTAAGACGTATCGGAAATTTCTAGAGCACTCGATGTTGGAATTATAGATTCAGCCAGCACTACAAAATCATTCAAACATAGCCAGGGAGTGTTTCCACCATTGACTGTATATGAGAACTGGACTAATCAAGTGTGACATCACTCACAGAAAATGCCTTACTTCTGGCTTCAGCAAATTGAAGACAATTCAATCGTCATTTTTCCATGATACGGACATCGCCATGTTGGGGCCAGATGACGTCATTTGGTTTGGACATTTCTATGGCAACTACTGTCACCAATCAGGAGAAAGCTTTTTTAAAGTACACACTCTTTTCACTGAAAGCCGCTCAGGGGGACCTGTCAATCAAACTTTCAAGGTGGAGGGCCAGTGGGCACCTCTTACTTTTACCAAGGCATCTGATTGGTCAGTTTATAAGTTGAATAGTTTGCGATAAAGAAAAACATAATGAAAAAAATACATATATCAAATTAGCAGGAACATATAAAAAGAAGTATTAGAGGAAGAATGGTTATTCGGACAAATACAATGACTAATAGCTGTTTTATTCTTAGTTTAAGTCTATGAGATTTTGGCTTCTTGAAGCCAGGAGGTACTTACTGTTAGGAACACGACGGTGGAGGGATCACTCAGTCCAGTTCTTTTATACAGTCAGTGGTTTCTATGTGCCTGGATAAAAGCACAGACTGGGGTCTGGATGGGCATCTGCTGTAAAGGGAAGGCAATTGTGTCTTGACTTTGGTCTATAGCAGGGGTGGGCAAACTACGGCCCGGGGGCCACATGCGGCCCCTTAAGATACTTAATCTGGTCCTCCAAATTAAAATACATTGAATCAAAAATCCTAATTATTGTTTTATTTTCATTGTATTTCTGGTTTCTTCTCATGAATGGTGTTTCTTTCTCTGGCGTTCGTGTGTATTTTTTTCTGAGTCAGAAGGTGATTTTTCGGATTTCTTTGAGTTCGCATTTTCCTCTGAAGAACATCAACCCATTGGATCACCAAAAAGAGAACAAAAATCAAAATTTAGAAATTAAAATTCCCAAATTTTCTGTTTTTAAATGAATATATGTGAATTTTAATCCAAATTAAAGCATGTTTATCTCTAAATTCCATATTATCTTTTTAGTTTATGAGGTTGATTACCAAATGACTCCTTCCATCTGCTCCTTGTCCGGCCCTTATGTCAAATTTTAGAACCCTTTCTGGCCCACAAATCAAAAGGTTTGCCCACCCCTGGTCTATAGGATGAGATCTGAAGGAAAATCATAAAAGAGTCCATACAAACGGAATCACTGTAAATCTGTGGAGGAAAAAAAAATCTAGTCAAGTGGTTGCTACAAAAGATGCTCTCATAAGTCTTTAAATAGTGGTTTATAATAGCATTAAGACTCAGCTTTTGCATATTTTATTTTTTTTTTTTCTGACAAGTCATTTAGAAACAGTTTTCTTGTTTGTTTGTAAGAGACAAATGAATATTTCTGAGTTCAACTTCCTTTTTATCTTCAGGAAGATGTGGCTTTCTTCAGCTATCCCTTCACTTTTGAGGTTTTTTATATGAGCGAAAAAGACAGTGAAGGTTAGTACCAGCTGTAATTTTTTATCGCGTTATTTATTTTTGATGACTCCAGGTTGTTGTTCTTCCTTTTAGAAGGCATTGCTCAGTGGCCAGTGATTTACTTCAAGGTTCTTTCTCTGGACTTCTGGCAGCGCTATCGAACCGAAGGCTACGGCTATCTGCTTTTTCCTGCCACACCTGGTATAGCTGAAATCTCATTTTAATTCACTTTTTTGTGTCTCTTCAAGATTACTTGCTAGAAGGTATTTCTAAATGGTCAACAGTGTTTTTATGAATCTTGTTTGTGTTTCTGCACCAGGTAAACATTCCATGACATGTCACACATGGAGGCCGATTCAAACAGGGACGGTGTCTGCAATGAGGCGCTTCTTTATTGGAGGTTCTGCTGAGCTTGAAGATCACAGTTATGTCAGAATTCCAGGAACATTCAAGGTGAATCAGGGCTGGTGCAAACAAACTTTTAGTCAGCTATTTTTTTTTTTTAAGATACATAAATATTTTGAGATTCTGGGGCTGAGTTTCAAGAATTGATTAATTGAAATTAAGTTGATCTTAACTTTAAAAAAAATGATTCTTCAATATATCAAATCATTTTTTGTTAACATTAATTTTTCAAGGCAAAAATGGGTTTACGTTAGTTTTAAATTAAGAATTTCCTAAATTATATTTTATTTATTGACCGTTATTTAACCAGAAAGTCCCACTGAAATAAAAAAAAACTTGTTTTAGAAGGGAATCTTGGCAAAGAGGCAACAAAAAAACAATTATTAAATACAGTTAGAGAATAAAACAACAATTTATTTAAAAACAGTTACAAAACAAAAAGTAATTAATACAATTTTTATTTTTTTTCCAGTTTCACTAGTTAGTGAAAATTGAGTTTTGTGACCAAATAAAAATGAGTTTGGGATAGAAATCCCAAAAATAAAAAGATGTTTCTTAGAATTTTTTCAACTGTAGATTGAATTGAATTGTACACTTTTGAATCAAAATAATAATTTAGTTTGTCTGTGACAGTCAGCCTTCATTTCTCGTGGAAACTTTATTAAATCGACCAACAGGGTGCAAATATCAGAACAACGTATAAACAGACCAGAAGAAAAAAACATTTCTTTGGGTTTTGATAAACAGGGATTTGTATATGGTATTTATGTGTACGTTTCATGTGATGCTAATATGTCTGTTTTAGGGGGACAGGCTGAGTCGTTTCGGCTTCTGCACTGAAACCACAGGAAGCGTCACTTTTAACCTGCACTGCATCCAGCAGGCCAGGTGAGTGTCAGGTAAGGGGTTGACAGACTCCGTTATAGCAACACCATAACTACAATTGTGTCTGTGTTCACATTTAGGGCATTTGTGGATGCTGCTGTTCTGAAAAGGAGGAGACAGAAGGTTTTTGAGCATTTGGGAGGATTTAGCCAACAAGGAGCTGTTTGCACCATCCTGGGTAAAAAAAATAAAAAAAAAAAACTAAATCTGTTGGTTTGTTGAGATGCACTTAAGATTTAAAGCTTTACTGTATTTAAATGCTAATAATAGTCAAATTAAATGCGTTCGATGTTTTTCTCTGTCAGAGGCTTTTCAGAGAGCGAGGAGAAAGATGCAGGAAGCCAGAGAAAGTCTTCCAAGAGACGTAATAAACACCGGCTCCCAACTCCAACAGGAATCCTCAGCATGAGACGGAAAAACAAACATCAGTGGGACTAAAAGGATGAACATCCTGAAACAAACTCTGATTTTGGAAAGAGTGAATTTTACTCTCGGAAATACTAGTGATTAGTCCATTATGCACTTAATGGGTCACGTGTTTGGTGGTAATGACGTTAAACAAACATTTTTCCACCGAAATTTGTGGAAAAAGTGACCAAACCTGCCTTAGAAATGCAGGAAAATTTCACAGCAGTTTTTAATTGCTGAGGAAGTTTTTATAAACCAACTCAGGAGGTTTTATTATTTTATTTGCAATAAACTCTTTTGTAACTTTAATCAGTTTTCTAGTTCCTTCCCTCTACAGAACCTGCTGCGCTCTGGCTCTGCAATTACCTACAGAGAAATGTTCTGTTCTGGTGCTGTTGGACCTTTAAGAAGCCGTCAAAATAATCTAGTGATTAATAGAAGGAAGCTGAAAAAGCCATTAACCTGGAGAGCTTTTTTGTGGTTTCCCTTCATAGTTTTTAAAATTACCCTTCTTAGTGTCATAGGATCTCTTTGGTGAAAAGCAGAAGTTCTTGCCTGTTTGACCCTCAAAAGGATCTAATCAGACTTAATCTCATTTTATCTGACTCTGCTCTTCTACCATGACGTGGTTCTATGTAGCACCAGACTACTTTCAGGTCTAATTTTGCTTTTTATTTCATTTAAACTCAGTTAAACTATTATTTTTGTTTAATTATCTGGCCCTCAACACTACAAAACCATTGGTTACAGTCTACAGTCATCATTGAAATTTCAATCCTTTTTCCTGAAGCACATATTTCACAAATTAAAGTATTTTTGTCATCTTCTCTCTCTTTTTAGAGCCAATCTTAAGCATCCTGTCATTTTCCTTTGATCAGTCTATGCAGAGTTTATGTTCTATCTATTCTGATGCTATGCTTAATGCAGGGATGAATGGTGCTTGAGTCAGAAAGGGGTTTTAAAATGTTTTTTTTTCCTTTTTGCATTTTATTACAGACAATTTTACAAATAAATGTGTTTGCTACAAAATATTTTGCTGTTTCATTCTTGTATGTTTATTATTTTTACTTGAAGCCATTTATACTTAAAAAAATAAATAAATAAAGCCAACTTTTTTTATTTAATTGCATTAAATTTTGTGCCACAGCTTATTTAAAATAAAGGTAAAAAATGAACCATTAGTATTGGAGTTGTTGGCCTTAATGGGCTTTCTAAAATAATTTATTTCTTAATCATTTTTGTTACGTTTTTTTTTTTTTTTTTGTAAATATCAAATTTATTTTTTGAAAAGCTACATTTATTTGAGAATTTAATGCATTCCACTCATTGACTGTAAAAATACTCCCTTATACAATCAATGATTTCACTTGTAAAAACATGTTCTCTGGTTTTTGTCTCTTCAGTTTTCTTCTCTGAGGATTTACAACACATTACCAATACTTTTTTTTGTGGTTGCAATACAGCACTTAATCCTGCATTTTTTTTCTTTTAAAACAGATGCATTCTAACAATTTCCCTATTGATATTAAGATGCTCTGGTAGGTTAAAACAACAAAGTAACTGCCAAATAAAAACATTTAATAATCAAAGACTAGAATTTACTTCTTAAAACTAATTTAAAAACCGGTTGGGATTAAGTTTATGCTCAAAAACATCTGAAAACGAGAAACAAAATCGGTTCGCATCAACACCGCCACTTCTCTCCACTTCAGTAGGAAGTTTTCCAGTTTCCTACGACCGTGAACGCACCACCTCTATCCCGATTCTCCATCTTTTCCCTACCAAGCACAGGACCAACCTACGTCTCGGACTTCTTGGACTATTTTCCGGCTCAAGTAACCGCAGCCAGGTATTTAAAATGTAAAACTTTAAAGAATCGCGCAAATGTCTACGCGTTTATTTTGAATTTGTTTTGATATATGTGGTACAGTCCAGCTGCAGAGTAGCTCCTGTCTGTCGTCGGTGATGACACTGGGCCGCTGCTCGCTTTTACGTTTCAATTTGGAAGTTAAATATTCAGTAAAAAAAAAAAACGCGTCACATACAGATACTAAAAAACCGTTGAATTAAAAACCCACACATTTGTGTTAAAAAAAAATGTTTAATTTGACTGGCCGCCATCAATTGAAAGGACAGCGATGCGTTTAGCTTTTAAGCTAGCGCTAGCAAAGAGTAACGGCTGTGGCTCAACTCTAGCTAACGTTTGATTTCGGAGAGGACAAGCGATGTTAAATGTCGATGTTGATGTCCCAGCTTTAAAAATGATTTGTTTGACTTTTAAAAACACAGTAATGAGTTGAAAGCGGGGAACAAATATCGTTCGCGCAATGTGCAAAATTAGCGTCATGTCGCTCCGCTGCAAGAAGTAGGGCGTAAAGGAAAACAATCGGTTCATTCATTTATTGCTAAACGTTTTGCGTTTGTGGCGTTTTCCTGGATTAATTGTAAAGACGCGGATAGTTTACTCTCAACTAAAGGTCACTAACTACAATATTTATTATTTTTTGGTGTTTGCTAAAGACATAAACGCTAATGTTGAGTTAATGGGCCTGGCTCTTGCTGAGAAATGCGATGGTGCTGCGTTTTAGGACTCTCAAAAAACCCATATATGACAGTTTTTTGTTAACTACAAAACCATTAATAGCCTAATTTGCATCGTCAGTCAATATGTTGATGTTAGAGTTTTGTATTGGAAATATTTTCTGTTTTCCTGTTCTGGTTGGTTTGCTGTGACTGTTTAGTGAGAAAAAGAAAAGATTATATAATTAAGATATTCAATGTCAAACACAGGAGAATATATAATCGTGTCCATATTTATTCTTAAACATTTAATCTGCAGTAGTTCTTTGTTGAAGCATGAATATATATTTAGAACGTTTTCATTTAAACAGTTGGCATCTTTTGTTAATTTAATACATTTGTTCAGATTTTTTTTACATCTTACTTGTTTTTGAATGCACCAACTTTTCTTTTTTAGTGTTCTGCACTGTTTTTGCTTTATTCTTCACGTGTATTTTCACAATTTGTATTGCTTTTTATAAATGTATCTATTTAATTGAGCATAGTTTTTGTGTAGCGTGCATATTTTATATAAATTAAGTTAATATTTAATAAATGTAATTTATTTTACTCAAGTCAAAAGCAGGGGATGGTTTAGATATGCTTTGTTTTGAAACGCTTTGACCTTTCGTGAAGCAAAAGTTAAAATGAATAGATTGCTTTTTATTTATTTATTACATATTTATTATTTTATTTTTTGCAGACTTTAAGGACCACAATCATGACAGACTCCAAATATTTTACTACAAACAAAAAAGGTGAGTGGGAAAATCTTACACTTATTTATTTTTTTATTTTTTTTTATGTGTATTATTTTAATTTTTATTGCTATTTTACTGGAAAGTGTCCTTGGGTGTTTTGAAAGGCGCTTCAAATAAAATTTATTATTATTATTATTATTATTATTATTATTCTAACTTAGAGTCCCACTTTGATCATATTTTGATGTATTTTAGAAGCAATCCTAGTTTTCTTTCAAATATAATAATGACATTTTAAACTAAAATCCAAAAACTGGTCATTTTTCCAGGACATAGTTTCTACAGAGCGACAGAAGTTCCTTTGAAATTTGCCTTTGAGTTGTGGGTGGGACTGTTGACGTGGAGTAAACCCGCCCCTACTTCCTGGCATTCATGTTTATCTCTCTCCTGCTAGATTACAGTCCCTCACAGCCTAACATTACTGCTACAACATAAATGGTGTGCAATATTGGAGCAATCCAGCTGTACAGTTTTGAACCAGATGACAGTTCAGATAAGAAAACTAAAGATGTTCATGGATCTAGTCATCTATGTGGATGTATCAGAATGGAGTGGAGCAGTGAGCTTGTGGCTTGCCGTAGTAGCTTCTACTTCACACCTATAAGCTGTTTACAGCTGCATTTTTTTTTGCATCTTCTCACAATTCGAATAAAGTAATATGCAATTTTTTACTTAATTTTTTTTAAATATATATGTCCTCCATCATGGGAAAATGCCTCAAGAACATAATAAAAACAAAATCAAATTTTTGTCTTTAAGCTTGTGTAAAAATGTAGATAAATGTATATTGACCATTTTAGAATTTATATTGGCTTCCGTAAAATCCTTTTCACAGGGGAGATCTTTGAACTGAAGGCAGAGCTGAACAATGAGAAAAAGGAGAAAAGGAAAGAAGCTGTGAAGAAAGTCATTGCAGCCATGACTGTTGGCAAAGATGTCAGGTACATGAAATACTCTCATCTTTCTATCGGAGAGCTCTGATTCATTCACAGACAACACCTCTGACTATTCTATGCTGTTGTCTGATCACGTCCTTCTGTTTTTCTGTCAGTTCTTTGTTCCCAGATGTGGTCAACTGCATGCAGACGGATAACCTGGAGCTGAAGAAGTTGGTCTACCTCTATCTGATGAACTACGCCAAGAGCCAGCCTGATATGGCCATCATGGCGGTCAACAGTTTTGTCAAGGCAATTACTCTTTTTATTTAATGTAATTTAAATAATATTGAATGTAAGCCCAGCAGTAAATACTTAAACCAAGTGTTTTATAAACAAAAGACACAAGGATTGCTGTGTATTTCCAAAAACAAAATCAATAATTAAGAAAGGTGTTTTTTTATTTTTTTTATTTTATTTTTAATCAAATCTGGGTGCCATATAATTTAAATTTCAACAATTTCTTTTTTCTTTTCTATTGCTATACAGGACTGTGAGGACCCCAACCCTTTAATCCGAGCTCTGGCTGTCCGCACCATGGGCTGCATTCGAGTGGACAAAATCACTGAGTACCTGTGTGAGCCGCTGAGGAAGTGTCTGAAAGACGAGGATCCGTACGTGAGGAAGACGGCGGCTGTCTGTGTCGCTAAGCTCCACGACATCAATGCTCAGATGGTGGAGGACCAGGGTTTCTTGGACTCTCTGAGAGATCTGATCGCTGACTCAAACCCCATGGTGTGTCTTATGACTGACTTCTATGTTTTATGACTTTAAAAGTAATGGCTGTATGTAGTGCTGCCATAAACAACTATTTCAATAGTTGACTAATCACTGATTAGCCTAAAAAAAACCTAAATAAATGTCAATATAGTCCATAAAGCTGGCATAATGCTGTTATAACTTTAACTTTACTACACTCTGACTCCATAGAATATAAAGTAACGACTGATCGACTATTTAATTAGCCATCGAATCAAATCTTAAGCATACGTTTTTTGATTAAAATTTTCTTTAAAAAGTAGTTCTTTTGCCTTTCTCTCTTTTCCAGGAAACATTTATGATCAACTCTGCTACTTTACTTGTAACTCCTTTTTAATGCTGTTTGAATTGGCTTCAAATGTAACGTCATCAAAGCGAGTGCGGTTAATGTAAAAGTCTTAGTGAAACTGAAACCCACTTGTGTTCTTAAGGTTGTGGCCAATGCTGTTGCTGCCCTGTCAGAGATCAGCGAGTCTCACCCCAACAGCAACCTCCTGGACCTGAACCCGCAGAACATTAACAAGCTGCTGACAGCTCTGAACGAGTGCACCGAGTGGGGGCAGATCTTCATCCTGGATTGTCTCTCCAACTACAACCCAAAGGATGAACGCGAAGCTCAAAGGTAACTTCTTCTTTTGCATCCATTTTGTCATTTATTTATTTTTTGCTCACTTTTTCCTGCTTTTCTTTCAAAGCATCTGTGAGCGAGTCACGCCCCGACTGTCCCATGCCAACTCGGCAGTGGTCCTGTCTGCTGTCAAGGTCCTCATGAAGTTCTTAGAGCTGCTGCCCAAAGACTCCGACTACTACAACACGCTGCTGAAGAAGCTGTCCCCTCCACTGGTTACCTTGCTCTCCGGAGAACCCGAGGTCCAGTATGTGGCTCTGAGGAACATCAACCTCATTGTTCAGAAGAGGTTTGTGATCAGACCAACCAAGTTTCGATTAATCTGTCAAACTGCACTCAATCGGTGAATATCTTTGACGAAGAAATTGAGCTAAAAAGATAACCGAGAACACCAAAGTTAATGTTTTTATCTTGTATTTTTGCCATGAAAAATATGTAAAGTGACCGAAAGTGTTTTTGAAAAAAAAAGCGAATTAAAAACTGTCAGCAAAGTACTCCAAACACCAGATTGTACAACTGAATATTTACTGGCTAAAATGTTGTTCAGGCCCGAGATCCTCAAACAGGAGATCAAGGTGTTCTTCGTCAAGTACAACGACCCCATCTATGTGAAACTGGAGAAACTGGACATCATGATCCGCTTGGCCTCCCAGGCCAACATCGCCCAGGTATCGCTCATGAAAAACAACTCAGTATTGATCTTTGTGTAAACGGTGTGTTCTTATATAACGCTTTACTACCTTCTTGTCGTGCATTCCCAATAAATGTGATTTGCGTGGCAGAGGCGCCGAGTTTCAATGTTAAGTCAATGTACAAATGTGATCTGAGATCCTGCGCCAAGATTTGGGCGTCAGCCGTGTCAACCAATCAGAGAACTGGCTTTGGGCATGTGACTTTTTCAGTGACTTGGATTAGCGGATGTAGAAAAAAACAATATGACTGTTTGATGCTTTCGTCTTTAACTTTCCTCCATTTTGTGTACACCCTGGGCCGCGGGGCTGCTGGAGATTGTCCCAGTTAATTCAATTCAATTTTATTTATATAGCCCAAAATCACATTGGGCTTCATGCAGGTAATTTTACAGATGCAGAAAACAGTCATGAAACATGGAAAAAATAGCTAAAGACTAAACAGACTAAATAAACTGGATATCCCTCCCTCTCGGTAAGGGAAAACTCCTAAAAAACCTGAGTCAGTTACTGTTGGGCGAAGGCGGGATACCCTCTGGATAGATCACCAGCCTGTCACAGAGCCCGTAGTGCTGACGCAATCGTGCCGACTCGCTGCCGACCCAGCGGACAACCTAGTGAGCTTCGCCGTCCAGCTGGTTTGCGTTGGTTGGCTGCTTGGTAGCCGGACAGCTGTCGCAGGTTAATGTGGGACAGAAATTCTTCAAACTGGGCCACAGACAGACGGAAGTAACGTTTAAAACGATTGTCGGGCTCAGCTCCTGCTGAAAGAGTGGAAAAATGCCACACTGGAAAAGGCTGAATGATCTGGTGAACCCCGACACGGCGACCGTAGAGCTCTCCAAAACATATAAATTCTCACTGAACATCATCCATGTTTTCCATGATGTGGCAAACGAATGAAGTCCAGAAAAATGTTCGCCATTTGTAGGACATTTTAGGGCAGGCGTCGAGCAGTAAATTCGACGCGTGGCAGAAGAGGGCGGCAACGCAAATTGTGTCTGGTGGGAATCGAGCTTTTGAAGGCCCAAAGCGCTTTACCGTCACAGTCCCATTCAACCATGCTCACACATTCACGCACTGATGGTGCTCCACTGCTGAACACTGGTGCCAACATGGACGTGCAAAGCAGGAACTGAACCTGCGACCTTCCGATCAGAGGTTGACCACTCTACTTCTGCACCATCACAGCCCTTGCAGATTAATATTAAAAAAAGCAACAAAGACATTATTGAAGATTGAAATATAATCAATTCCAGAGTGACACAGCTTTGGCTTAATTTCTAATAACGTAGCATTCATTTTGATTTTAAATGTATTTGGTGTTCTTGCAGGTTTTGGCTGAATTGAAGGAGTATGCCACAGAGGTAGACGTTGACTTTGTGCGAAAGGCGGTGCGAGCGATCGGACGCTGTGCCATCAAAGTGGAGGTATGAGATGTCCCATCATGTTGGAGTCTTTTCAGTCTTTTTTTTTTTTAGTTTTTCATCATATGTGTTAAAATTTGACTATTTTGTAACAGTTTATTTAATCTCCAAGCAGATGTGTACAGGATGAGTTTAGAGTCATTTGTGAAGGAAGTGAATATTTTTGTTGTTGAAGTAGAATTAGTTTCTTTAGTTGTTGTCAACATGTTATAGACGGTATGTATTGAATGAATATTGTTATTTATTAGATGACTGTTGAAAGTGCAGCTAAAAACTTTCTATTTGTGAGTTTCTTTAAGACTTTTCCTTGTGAGGACATGCTTCATGTTTGCTGTTCCTCTCCAGCAATCCGCCGAGCGCTGCGTCAGCACCCTGCTGGACCTGATCCAGACTAAGGTCAACTACGTGGTTCAGGAGGCCATTGTGGTCATCAGAGACATTTTTCGCAAGTACCCTAACAAGTACGCGCCCCACGAGAGCTCAAATATTTATTTTCAGTTTTAATGTAATAAGCTGTTTGTTGCTGTACTTCCTGACTTATCGCTAACCAGTTGATGTTTTATCAGGTACGAAAGTATCATCGCCACCCTGTGTGAGAACCTGGACTCTCTGGATGAGCCGGACGCTCGGGCGGCCATGATCTGGATCGTTGGGGAATACGCAGAGAGGATTGACAACGCGGATGAGCTGCTGGAGAGCTTCCTTGAGGGTTTCCATGATGAGAGTACCCAGGTGGGGGCACAGACAAATCCACTCTTAAATCTCTCTACAGAATGTCAGAACACCGCAGATGTGAAACAGTCGTTCAGCTCTCACATCCTGTTTTGAATCCCTGGAGCTCTAACGTAACATCTGTAGGTAATCTCAATGGCCTCGATGATGATTTTAATATCTGTTTTTGTTGAAGGTCCAACTCACTTTGCTGACTGCTATTGTGAAGCTCTTCCTTAAGAAGCCGTCTGAGACTCAGGAGCTGGTGCAGCAGGTCCTCAGCCTGGCTACTCAGGTACACGCTGTCTGTATTTAGTCATGTATGAAACAATCTTGGATTATTTTCTCCTCACTTTGGTTTTTACTTGCTTCTATGCAAAGATGCTCAAGTTATAAAAATGTTCACAGATTTTCATTATTTAGATGTTTAGGTTGCAAAAACAGACTTCCAGAAAACCTTAGATCTGCTGAAACACTCAGTGTATTTAAATCCAGGTTAAAGACTCACCTGTTCTCAGTTGCATTTGATTAATATGTATTCAAAAGTTTACGTCCGCACTTTTTATCTATGCTTGTTTTAAATTAAAATCTTTTTACTTTCTTTTAATTTTATTTTAATGATTTGAATAATGAATGACATTTTTACTATTTCTTTTGATTGTTTCTTTTAATGTTTTATGTAAAGCACTTTGAATTGTCTCTGTACATGAAATGTGCTATACAAATAAACTTGCCTAAAACTTGCCAAAAAGTATCCAGATATTTGGATATTAGTTCACAAAAATTTAAGCATGAATATTTGTATAACATTTGAAATAGCTGATTTTTGATCTTTCTATATATTGTAGAATGCAGTAAAAAGACAATTCAGGTAACGTAATTATTGCTCTGAAATTGCAGAGTAATGTTAACGAACTAAATGTACTACCACCACCGAAAGTAAATCCATTTTCAAAGTAAAGTGTTGGTGAAGGTTCTCTTTTTCAAAGTAAAACTATCAAGTTTTTATCATAGATGGAAAAAAAGAAGTTCAGATTGTTGAAAGAAATTTAGAAAATAACTTGTTTTATATTAATTTAAGAATGTTATGAAAATATTTCCTCTTCCCATCTTTATGTGGTAAAATAGCTAAAAGAGTCAAAAGTATTCTAATATTGCATTAAATTAAAGCAGGGCCTTCAAAATCAATCACACAGGGTGCCAAAATCCAAAACACACAGTCGGTCGCGGGCCAAACAGGACGAACATTTATTGAATTCATAAAAAACTAAATTGATAAAACTTTTAAAATCTAACTTTTGGAAAATTATTCCAGAATAAATCAACCTAATCATAAAATAACTTTCAATATTTTTCTCTCCATTAAATATTTATTCTGTCAAAATTGGAATGTCACAAGATAACATCGAGTCTTTTAATAATAATAATATAAAATGATCTTGGGCCTTGAATTTGACACATTTGGATTAAAGCTTTTAATTTTTGACAGGAGTCTAAACTCTACTAGTTTAATCATCAAACTTCCATTTAGTTTAACTGTGTTTTTAATTCCTGTCATTTCTAGGACTCTGACAACCCTGACCTCCGGGACCGAGGCTACATTTATTGGCGTCTGCTGTCCACTGACCCTGTGACTGCCAAAGAGGTGGTGCTGTCAGAGAAGCCGCTGATCTCTGAGGAGACGGATTTGATCGAGCCCACGCTGCTGGATGAGCTCATCTGCCACATTGGCTCCCTGGCCTCCGTCTATCACAAGCCGCCCAGCGCCTTCGTGGAGGGAAGTCATGGAATCCACAGGAAACACCTCCCTGTTCAGCACAGCAGGTCAGACGATCACAAATGTATCGCCAACATTTTAGGAGGGTTCATGCTGCTTTGTTGAAGAATCAATCAACCAATAAAAACCTCTGTGTGAAAATAGATTTTAAAGAGGTAAAATTATGGTTTCCATATTTGTGTGTGAATTTAATTTGAAAAAAAAGAGGAATATTATTAAAAAAAGTTATTAAAGTGATTGAAAGAACAGTATTGTTTGACAACAAAAATGCAAAATACCTTTTATGTCATTTAAAGTTTTGACATCTCTAAAAAGTCAATCTGTGAACTGAAAATGTTTCAGTTTGTATTTCAAAGCACAATTTAAACCACAAACTTACAAGATAGGAAGTTGCTCAACCTAAAGATTTTGCTGCAGATCACTTCATTTTTTTAATAGTCTAACTTCATGTGAAAATAGACCAAATGGAGAGGAAGCTGTAAGTAAACGCTGCTTTCGTTTTCCTGTACTCTTATAGCAATAACTAGACTTTCACAATAAGTGATATATTGATGTGCAGCTATTAACATGACCTATTTAAGATTTAGAAATGATCAAATAAAATAAAAATAGTCATTTAAAATAATAAAAAAAAAATTAGCTATATAAATATTTAAATATTTTTACATATTTGATGTTTTGAAGAGTTTTGCCAACTAAAGCTTTTGATAGAATTTATTATTTTAGAATTTAAAGTCAATATTGAAAGGAAGTTTTATGGCTTAGAATAAAGTTTTGATCAATCATCGCAGTTCTTTCTTAAACTGTCAACATAAGTGAATTTCAACAGTTATTCCTATTTTCTGTTCTAAATTTGTGTTTATCATGATTGTGCGTCTCACCTGCTGGCTCTCTCATCCCTTTTCTCTCTGCAGCATTGATACCGGTGAAAGCCCGGTGAGTGGCGGTCCGGCTGCCGCCATGGATCAGCCGCACGTCATCCCCAGCCAGGGCGACCTGCTGGGAGACCTGCTGAACCTGGACCTGGGTCCTCCCGTCAATGTGCCCCAGGTTTCCTCCATGCAGATGGGTGCGGTGGACCTACTGGGAGGGGCCTGGACAGTTTGGTAAGCCTGTATTTATCAAATAAATCTAACTAGTCATTAAGTTTTCATTAAAACTGTCTTGTAAGCTCAGAAACTGTTTCTGAATTTGACGTGGGGGATAAAATACCTCTGTTCTGATTTTTTCAGAAAATATTTCTTTTTATTCTAATAAGATCTTATTTTTGAAAACATTGTTCGTTATTGTTGGTAAAAAAAAAAAAAAATCTCTTCTGATGCATATTTGATCATAAAGTTGCTTACTTAGCAATCAAGTCGAAAGCGGATTCTAAGTTTTGAAAAAATGCTGCAGGAAGAACTCAGTTTAATACACTTTAATCGATAACTTATAAAGTCAGTGATGGATTTATCAACTTTAATAATATCACTAAGAAAAATGACACTTCAATAATGTTTTTGGTTAAAAAATCTTTGAAGATTTGCAGTCTTTTTCAGCTGGGATATCCTGATTTTTCATGACGTTCTTCATGCAGTTGATGTTTTCGCAGACAGTCAGGCGCTCCTCTTGACGGGCTGCGGTTGCTAAGAACATCTCTCTGTCTGTGTTTGTGTGTTTGGTCTGTCTATGATGTTTGGATGCTTTCTTTGGGGGCATCTCGTCTTCTCTCATGTAGCTGGGGGGAGACCTGGGCGGAGGTGTTGGGGGAAGTCCAGCAGTAAGTCAAGTCATTCTGTTCAGCCTCCTGCTGTCCTGCACGCTGCATGCTCTGCTCACTTTTCTAATCAAACTCTTGGCACACTTATCTCTCTCTAAGCTTTCATTTTATGATTTCATGTGTCTTAGCCCGTTGTGTGGAATGATTCAGACAGTAAAAGCACTAACTTTGCAGTTTCTTTCACTTTATTTCTTTAAAAATAATTTAGTTGCTAATTCTAATTCATTTCAGCTGTTTTTCTCGCTTTAATCTGTTGGTCTTGGACGCTTTTTTGCGTGTTTGTTTAGGTTTTCAGCAAATATCAAGTATATTTGCAGAATGCTCTCTTATTAGTGATCTATTTTTATAATTTACAATTTGGTTTTTCATTCACTTTAAACTGATCCTGATTTGACCCCATCCTGGTCAACAAGTTGTATTTTGTAGGAATGTGTAGTCACATTTTAGGATTTGTAAAAGATCTTTAAAAACTTTCAGTATTTCCTCAAAAATTGTCTTTTATTTTGGAAAAAAAAAAACATTTTCGTCCTAAATGTGCTTTTAATTAACCAAATACTTCTGTATGTAGTTTAGACATCAAACTTCAATGATAAATACCACTTTTTTTAGGCATTCATTATGTTTTTTCTCTACATATTCATTTTATATAAAGAATCTTTTTGTTTGTGTGTTTAGATTTACCTCTATGTAATTTGAAGAAATCCCTGTTTAATGGGCTAAGACACACAAAACTGCACAAAAAGTTTTTCGTTTGGTTTTGGTTCCTTTATCTTTCAGTCGAGCACAGAACTGATATTTTTCTTGGTGTTTTTCTTTATAGAAACTCTGGTAACTTTTGTTGGTTCGTTTTGTTTTTTTCACTTTTAGGTTGGACAAAACTTCATTCCCTCATCTGTCCCAAGTACTTTTGCCCCCTCGCCGACACCTGCACCCCAGGCTGCCAGCAGCGGCCTGAACGACCTGTTTGAGCTTTCCACAGGGATGGCCATCACCACCGGAGGCTACGCCGCTCCAAAAGCTGTGAGTTCCCACGCCGTAGTCCCTGCAGCCGATGTCAATCGTTCACAATAAAAAAAAAAGTATTTGATGTTGATTAGCTGAGGTTCTGATCTACTTACGTTGTCTCATTAGCCGCTTTGAAATGACTCTTAGATATTTAACGCTCTTTTACATATCATAACTCTTCAACCGTTTTTGCAATCAAAGTGAATTCTGTGGCTTTTAAGCCACTTTTCTCCAAGACAGAATCAGCTGGTTAACATTAATTTTGTAACTTCACTACAGGTAAAGCTCTGGTTTTACAGGGTTAAACATTTTAAGGGCAGAGCTCACACATTGTGAGCTCCTCTCCAAGCTGTGTTGGAGAGGAGGTCCCTCAACAAGCTGCTATCCATCATGGATAACCCAGACCACCCTCTCCACCCAGTTCTGGACAAACAACGGAGCAGCTTTTCCAAAAGGCTGAGACAACTCCGCTGTTCCAGGGACCGCTACAGGAAATCATTCCTTCCACACGGAATAAGATTATACAACTCCTCATCCCGCTGTAGTAGATAAAACGTCTGATGTCCATCACTGCCACGATTTTGCACACCCCCTATTATTATTATAGTCTGATCATTACAGTTTGCACAATTTGCTTGTTTTTTCTTGTATATATATATTTTTTTTATTTTTCTTATCTTTTGTAAATATCGATATATTCTGTATACACCTAATGCTGCAACAGCCTAATTTCCCAGCCTGGGATGAATAAAGTATTTCTATTCTATTCTATTCTATTCTACATTACACCCAGCAGATCATAGTTCTAGTCATTTTTATTCATAATTTGTATTTTTCTTTTTTAATCAGGTCTGGCTCCCTGCGGTGAAAGCAAAAGGTCTGGAGATTTCAGGGACGTTCTCTCGCCGCCAAGGTCACATGTACATGGACATGTCCTTCACGAACAAAGCCCTTCAGCACATGACCGACTTTGCCATCCAGTTTAACAAGAACAGGTTTGAGATGACTGCAGTGAGAGTGGTTCACTGCTGCTCGTTTAACTTCATCCTCACAAGATGTTTTCCAATCTGATTGTTTGTGCAGTTTTGGGGTCATTCCCACCAGTCCTTTACCCATCCACACTCCACTGATGCCTAATCAGAGCATTGACATCTCTTTGCCCCTCAACACCATCGGACCCGTCATGAAGATGGACCCCTTGAATAATTTGCAGGTACAGGAGCCGTTTTACCACACATTACTGCTTAATAATGTTTTTCATTAAAATGACAAAATGGCACCGTGCAGCATTTTTTCTTTATTGTTTTTATTGAGCCTTTGAATACAGAGTTAACACAAAGTTTGAAATGGTCCACAATTCCAGACTCTATTTTTTACATTCATTGTATAAAGAAACAAAAATAAATAAATAATAAATTTAAAATAAATAAATATAATAAAAAATAATTATAAAAAATACCAATAAGGATAATTGCAAAACTACGAGTCTGTATTTGTGTATAAAGTTTTAACAAATAAGATAAAGACAGTAGAAACTAAACAAAAAATAAAAAAATTTAAAAAAAAAAAAAAAATGGATTGCTGCATTTTTTAACTCAATATCTCCTTAAACCTGTTTACAAACATTTTTAACCTAAATTACTGAAGAGCAAAACTGGCTGTTTAGGTTCCAGAATTAGCAATTACAGCCTAAATGAGATCGTTAAAATGCTGAAAGAATTGTAAATGGTCATATAATATAGTAAAATAAACAGCATTAAATAAATCAAACCATATAAGGACCCCAAAAGAGAACGACACATTTAATTATATGTTTATTTATATATATATATATATATATATATATATATATATATATATATATATATATATATATTATACATTATACATTAGGGGTGTGAAAGTTGCCGTGTTAACGCACGCGATTAATAAATCATAATTAATGCATTTATATTCATTAACATGCTCAGGCGTCCTGCTGTGCAGCTATGAGATTATCATCTAAAATAAACTTTAAGATTTTTTATATTTCACAATGGAGATTTTATTAAATTAAAGAGATAATATGGCATTTATTTTTAGTTTTTGGACAAAAGCGATCTTTCTGTTTTAATAAATGAGGCGGAGAATGAACAGCAGCAGTGCACCTGCTATGTGGGAGGCGGCGGCAAAACGGAGCTGACTGCTCTGAGAAACCCAAAGAGGAAACTGAGCTTTTTTTTGGGGGGGGTGGGGACCAACAGTAATTTTTCACAATAACATTGTCTAAAAATTGCGAGACTCAGCGGTTCTCAGAGAAAGTCCCGCCCACTGACGACGTGGAAGCCGAGCAGTTCAGAATGGACAGACACGCCCCCACCTGAGTAGATTCCAGTCGAGCCGACCTAAAATCCAAACTTCAACTTCTCCCAAAAAATTGGGATGTTATGATTCTGTAGGAGCTGTAGCTCCCAACTTTAGAGCCTAAACGTATTCTCTCTGCACTTTTTATACTTTACTTTGTAGTTTTGTGTATTTCACCTATTTAATTAGTTAATTATTGACACCTGGGTGAAAAGTTCATCAACTTCCACAACGTAAACGTATCATTTTCCTCCACTGAAAAAAAATAACTCAAAACTAGAGAGTGAACTATTTATAAGAGAGAAAGCCGTCAAAAACAAACTGAACCCACCTGCTCCTCAGAAGGCTACAAAAACATTTTCAATAAATATAGATTTTTTGAAAGCCAATCTGTATTTGAGTTTCAGTTGAAGGAACATCGTCGCCTTAAACTCTGCTTTGTCCGGCTTGTTTGTTTTTGTGCAGGTTGCTGTGAAGAATAGCATTGACGTGTTCTACTTCAGCGTTCTCATCCCTCTCAGCGTTTTCTTTGTTGAGGATGGAAAAATGGGTATGAATGTTGTGTATTTCTACAAATATTTGACGACAGAAAATCTATGGAAGATTTTCTCAGATTCTTTTTAGATTTTTTGTAAGTGTTGTTAAGTATCCATGTTTAACTAAATAAATAGGTTTCATTCTAATATATTCACATTGTTTAATCAAAGCATCCAGTCAGTGACTGTCTTTGACCCTC
The DNA here is from genome assembly GCA_003999625.1 of Oryzias javanicus. Lineage (NCBI taxonomy): Eukaryota > Metazoa > Chordata > Actinopteri > Beloniformes > Adrianichthyidae > Oryzias > Oryzias javanicus. The sequence continues at coordinate 32,578,941 of CM012450.1, read as the reverse complement.
TGCAGAGCGACAGGTGTTCCTGGCGACATGGAAAGACATCCCCAATGAAAATGAGCTGCAGTATCAGATAAAGGAATGTCACTTAAATGCAGGTAGGGCCTTAAGTTACATTTATTTTTGTTTTTCTTCTTATATTTAACAACTTTTCAGATCTTTTTTGGCTTGATCCTAGATATGATCACATTATCAGGTATTGTCTTAAATGACAGTTGATTCATCTCCATCTCACATTTTTCTTTGCTTTCTTTCTTTTTCGCCCACATGCCTTTCTTTGGATTTGTCTGTTCTTTTTAATGTGTTACAAAATCCCAAATCAACATCCACCTATAGTAGTTTGTTACTAAAGTAGTAGTATTACCTGAATCTCCAGGTGACTTTCATATATCACTAAGCTCTCATGCTACGTTCACACCGGGCTTGGAAACGTGTGTTCAAGCGAATACCTTCACTGAAATATTGATTTAAACATGCGCTATCGGGCGTTTCGGGGCTTTCATTCTCACTTTCCACTATGGAAGTTTTGAGTCTGTTTTTGGGCTCTACGTACAACACATTGCCATTAAATGTATGTAACCTGTTGAATTTTGACCAATCAGGGACTTGAATTTGCCAGTGACATTTTCCTAACATGCTGGTACCAACCGGCTATAAATTGATTATGTAGGAGAAATAATAATTGCGATTTGTGTCCAAAATTTGCACAGCTTTGCCTCTTCCAGCTGTAGGCACATACGCTATTACCAGGTAGCGACATGCTAAAAACAAGAATACCTGTTCTTGAATACCCGTCACATGACCGGTGTGTACGTAGCTTCATAGAATAAACTTGAATTGGGTTGTGCATAAGCTTGTGTTAGTAACTATAGTGATGAGAGCTGCTTTTGTTTGTGTTTCTGTGTTTTTTGTAATAAGACAGTTTCATAATGTAACGTGGACTTTTGTGTTGCAGACACCGTATCAGGAAAGCTGCAGAACAACAACATCTACACGATCGCCAAAAGAAACGTTGAAGGTCAGGACATGCTTTACCAGTCCCTCAAGTTGACCAACGGCATCTGGATCTTAGCCGAGCTCCGCATTCAGCCGGGAAACCCCAATTACACGGTACAGTGTTGGGTAGATTACGGGGCTCTAACGTCATGCTGCTTTTTGCAATTCAATATTTATTTGAACATTTATTTATTAAGGCAGAAACGTTGCACATCAATGTAAAAGATATTCATTAAAAACCAATCAAAATCCCTTGTTTATTGCTGGGAATATGTTCATAAATGATGAAATCCTCAAAGTAGGATTTCATGTTTTAAGGCTGTAAAACTCCTAGCTCCAGGGTCTGCACCTGCCCAGCTCTTTTAATTCTCTCTTTGGCTCTTTCGCTGGAGAAAAATAAAATAATAGTAATTTTCAAAAAAATTGGAGATTAGCTATTGTTTTAGCAACATACTAACGTTTTTGGCTAATGTGTTACCTACTGGAGTTTTTAAGATAATTTAGAGTTTTAGCTTCTATTTTAGCTACGTGCTAACGTTTCTAATAAATTAGTTTACTAAGGATTTTTATGTTAATCTGGAGTTTAGCTAATATTTTAGTAAAATGCTGATGTTTTCAGCTAATTTGTTATCTACTGAATTTTTTTGTGGACAATTCAGAATTTAGCTTCTATTTTAGCAACATGCGATGTGTCACGACGTGTGCATCTCACCAAAATCATGCATGATAGCGCAACATTTACGGAATAATTACGGATAAACTATGTAAAATACGCACAAACTACATATTTCTCAACCAGCTAAAAATTTTGAACAGTTTAAAACGGAATTCACATAATTCCGAGACCGTTGTAGTTTCACCTGCGCGAGGGGAAAACTTTCAATTTCAGGACAAAAGATCATCTTCTGAACGAACGACAAATCATCTGCCTGTTTTCAGGACGCGCGCGTAATGGCGCAGGCCGGGCAAAGCTTGTGTTTAGAACTGCTGGCCGATCTTTATGTGTTTCTGCAGTAACTTGAGACGTGGGAAACTTTACCACCATCCACATTGTTTCCCAAGAGCACCACTTGCCAGAATCTTTGATTGTGATCGGATCTTTTTGTTTTAATTAAATAATTCTGTATTTATTTTTTTCATGAAGGTTTGAACTTTGAGAGTTTAAACAAGAGAGAAAAGTGTGAAAATATTAATGTGTACCTGAGAAAAGTTTATAAAGTGTAGTGAAGAGTTTTACAGCCTTAAAAAAAAATCTAGAATAATTGAAAAAAGTGAAGAGGACGACTTCTCTGATTAATTTAGAACTTACAATAAGCGTATCTGAGACGTCGTTTAATATTTACAACAGAAGTTTGTAACGGTGTTGTCTCTTTGTCTCCACAGCTGTCTCTGAAGTGCAGGGCCCCCGAGGTTTCTCAGTACGTCTATCAGATGTACGACTCCGTGCTGAAGAACTGATCGGTCTCGCCAGGCGGCAACTCCTCTCTCCGCTAACAACTTTCTGATTTCATCTGTGTGCAGTCGACCGCCCGAGTGAGACAGCCCGAGCAGCGAACGATAGACGAGTAACAATAAATATCTTAGTTGTATTTTTCCTATAATAGATCTATGAGACAAAAGCGAGCCAGTACAAATGTATTATGAGTGATCACTGTCGCATTACCGAATCCTTTAATTCCATTTGAAATGTTTACCTCCCAGAAAGCTGGCGTACCATTCCATCCTCAACTGAGTGTCTTATTGTTGTGACTGAGGGAATGGGGGGGGGGTGTCATGATGCTTCTGCGTGTGTGGCTTCGTCTCATACCAGCTAATATATTCAGCTTTTCTCAAAAGTTTCATTATTATGAAAAAGAAAATCAAAAATCCTCCATTTGTTAGCCATGTTTAACATCATAAATCGAAGCAGCTCTTGTGTTCCTACAGTGCCACTCCATTTAACTCCTATTGCACAATAAATGTCCCAGTGACGCACATCTTTGTTTATTTTTTTCCCATCTACCTCTTTTTATGTTTTTGTTAGCTTTATTGATTCTTCGTTTTATTCTGCGCTTTAATCGTCTTTTGAATCTCAGTTTCACTTTATGACAAGTCGGCCAAAACCCACCAGACCAAGCATCCGTGCAGATTCAGCAGTTCATATAGTGACATTGTGAAGTTCCCATGGTGTAACTTGAATAGATATTTTATTGTGTCGTGGTCCAGCAGTTGTAGAAAAGACATTAAACTTTTGTCTGGTTGTAAATAAAATGACGCTTTTGCCTTTATTCCATCAGGTAATCTTCTTTTCCAGTGGATTCTTTGTGTTGTTTACACCGTTTACTCCAATTTCTGCTCCTTTTTTGTCTTCTCACGCGTTCCCATTCTTTTATTTTCATCCCCTCTTTCTCCTGCCTCATGTTTTTACTTTTCACCGAAGATGTACACTATATTCATAAGTTGTTGCCAGCAAGCAAAGTACTAAAAGTGATATGGAAAATGTTAAATGGAGCATTTCATGTATGATTGCTTAAAGTCTTTAAGTGTTTAAATAATGGGTTGTCACTGTAATAACACCATTCTTATGTCAATAAATCTTGTGCAACCAGAACCTTTCTAATGGATTATTATCAATAGAAAGTGACGACACATTGAACAATTAAAAATAAATTATGACAACATTAGCATCACAAAATTTGAATTTTTTTTTTTGAAGTGTTAAATGATAAATTTCTCTTATGTTTAAGCTACATAACAGTTGGATTCTAATTAATTTATTGTCATTTGAATTAAACTCCTCAATTTGGGGGAAATGTTTTTAGCATCACTTAAGGGAAGAACTGATGATCAGATCTACACCAAATTTGAAGCTTTATAGAATTCAAAATTCTGTATTAGGGGTTTTATTTTATCAGAAGCTTAATGTGCTAACAGACTTTGCTTCACTTTGTTTTATTTTATTTACAGGTGAAATATAGAAAAAAAAAACTTCACATTTTACCGATTACATTTCATAAACATGCTGACAGATTTTTTTTTCTTTCATTAATCTGCATGTTTTCCTGTGTCTTCAATTTAAACTTTAATGTTGGAAACTCGTGGTGACGCATAAATACGTTTATTGACTTCAACAAGAAGCTTTGAGTGGTCTCTCACAGGTATGTAAAAAGTTTTTCGATTCCTACAGATCAATCTGTCTGAGGCAGAATCAAACTGTCCTATACCATTAAAAAATATTTTAAAATGAGAAATTAATAATCATATCTATTGGAAGATACTATGGATCAAGACACAGTAGGTTTATTTTTACGTTAAGATCCAACCAGATTTCTGTGTGAGGTAAGTTGCTAATCAAATCGACCTATAACATAATTGTTTAAAATTAAATGAAATTTGGATCAAGATAAGGTATTTTACTGTAACGTAAAAACAGAAATCACGTGATGGCAGCAAGAAATGATTAACCATTATTAAAGTTCAATGTATAGAAACACTGAATTTGCACTGATGACCATACAGTGAGGTAGAATGTTCTAATAATTTGTATTTTACTGGGGAAAAACAACAGCTTTATGAAACTAAAATATAAATGGATTTTCCATTAATTCTTGTTTACTTGTTTGTTTATACACGTATTTAATTTACACTTGAAGGAATCTGGAAAACGTCACCTGGTATTTATCTCTGAGTCACACTGGTTGAAGTTTCGGCTAGAGATGTTTCAAATCAGATTATCTTCAAAATGAATTTAATACCGACTTAATCGCATCGTCAACCACAAACTATGATATGAATGGAATTGTAGTTAAAACGAATCGTTACTGTCCTCGCCTCTCAGTCTGCAGGTCAGCGCTTTCATGGGAAAACTGCTGACTTGACTCCCACTGTCCATCTCAACAGAGTTGTCAAAATGTCTTCCAGACTTTCCAGTAAGCCTGCTTTTTTTTTATTTTTTTTTTATTTTCCTGGATACATGTTTGTTTTTGCAGAAGGAGACGCAGACTTTAGCCTGATTCTGAGTAATTTTTTTTTTAAATAAAAGAGGAAACTGGAATCTTATAGTGTTGGTGTAGCACACTTGTAGACAAACATTTTTTTCTTTAAATTTTCTCTGCAATTTGCACACATTATATTTTTTAATGAGAATATTTAGAATTTTTTTTGCATGAATAAATGAAGAGGATTTTTACTTTTTGTATTATTTCAATAATTCTTTAATAAAATCTGCACAAATGTCTTTTTTTAATGAGAATATTTAGATTATTGTTACTTATTAATATAAATGATTAGTCTGTGGATGTTTTGAAACTTTATTACATCACTGACATTAATGATCCTCTTATGACCTGAATCTATTTTTGTAGAGTGTAAATATTTGATATTAAGTCCTGAACCGGACGACAAACAGACTTATTAATGTGACAAAGCTGAATGTAAATGTAACATTTGATTCAATGCTTGAAGGAACCACAAAATCCCCAATTTTTCTGTTATTGAAAAACATTTTCTTTTAAATTAAACCAGCTCTACTGAAATCCCCGACCGTGTTGGTGACCCTGCTTTAAAAACGTTTTCATTGTGAGATACAAAGAAAGATTACTTTAGTATATTTTAGTTTATCGACCAAAATCTATATATATATGCATATATTTGTAAAAAGAAGAAGTGCAAAAAAGAAACACTAACTTATAGAAAAAACAATTATGGTCGCTATAAGTCATCAAAAGAAAAAAGTAAAATGTAAAAATGTGACTAAATGGACAACTTTAATAAATCTTTTTTTTTTCAAAAAATGAATTAAAAACAAATTAAAAGCAAATGTGTGCGTCCTACCTGTTAAAATAAGAGTTAAGTGTTTAGTGTGTGACTTTAAATATTTTCTTGAAATACATTAAGTTGTTGGTTCTAGAAGCAAGAAATAAAATTTTATAGATTTTATCTAAGATTATGAGTTGAATAAACTCAGAAGTTGTGTTCATTTGACCCTTTAAGTGGATAATGAATATATATAATCAATAGGCAACCCAAAATTGTCAGTTAAAATAACCCAGAAAATAACCCAACAACTCAACTTGGGTTATTTTCAAGTTTGGAGTTCTAACCTAATGCAGGTAAAAATTAATTTGAACTTTTTGAAACAGATAATGTCGGTTTACTGCCATGTTCTGACAGGATAGTCCAATGTTGACATTTCAGGGTTGCTGGAGCCAACCCAGCAACTGTTGGGCAAAAACGGGGTCCACCGTGAACAGGTCGCCAAACTCGCCTCATTTTAAAGTCGCCGATCAACTTTTAAAGGTCTTTGGACTGCGGGAGGAAGCTGGAATGTCCGATGAGAACCCACGCATAAGGAAGAAGAACATGCAAACTCCACATGGACCGGGCCGGGATTTGAACCAGCAACACTTGTCTAGTCTGGGTAAATGAACAAAAAAATTAAGGAGCCAGATCCTATGAAGAGAGGAGAAGTCAGAATCCATGCTGTGTGGATTTTTAGCTTTTAAAACTGTATTTTTGAGAAAAAAACTTCATTATTCTGCAAATCTATGTCTTAATTATGCATAACAAATTGCCAGTTTATTAAAATTCATTCTTGAAATGTCCAAATACTTAGCAATGTTTTGAATCTATTGGCACTCACTAACTACTATAATTGTGTCATATTATTTTTCCACAACGAATAAACAGCTTTATTTCTCGGACACTTGCGTTCCTCCATACTCCCGACACATACACACGCTTTTGTCTTTCTCCAATAGTGGCTTCAGAGAACAGCGCGTCCTCAGTGCCAGCTCGGTCTGAATGAATGACTGTGTCCTTCGCCCTGCCCAGAGTCACAAATCATGCTGACTGTCTGCGAGAAAAACAAAGCTAGAGACCCAAGATGCAAGCAGAGAAGAACTTCTCTCCAAAACCTAAAGAGAATTACCTGATTTTATCATTCTATGTTTTGGTTTCCTACATTCAGGTATGTGACAAGTTTTTAAAAAAAATAATATAACTCCTGCTGTGCGGGTTTAAAAAACTTGCTTAGAAACAAAAAAATGCACTAATATATATATAGTTTTAATTTTTGCCACATGTCTATTTGTTCTATTTTTTACACAAAAATTTCAAGTGACATAAATATTTTAGAACCTCCTAGCTCAGTGTTAGTTTTGTTCAGCAGATTCCAAAAATTAAAATAGCTTTACTTTGAATATTTTTGGCCAAACTAAAGTAAAATACTAGCATACTGCATATTTACATCACTAAAAGTACAAAAAGAAGTGCAAAAATATACTAAGCAGGTCAATAATCTCATATTAATTACCAACAAGTATATAAATGTTGAAAAAGTGAACGTTCCAATTCTGACGATATTTAAAATATTTTTTTCTTTGTTTTTTTTATGATATTTTTGTTGTATTGATCACACGTTTGACCCTGTCATGCATCAGAACTCTTTTCCAAACTAAAAACAACAAACTCATTATCTCTGTATGATCTTTTGTAATTTTGTTATTGATGCATTAATTGTATTTGTTCACTTAAAGTAAATAACAATTTCTCAGACAGACTGAAAAACACAATTTTTATAGCTGATGCTGAATTAATTTTTTAACTTTTTGTTAAAAATTGTGGAATAAATGACATAAAAAAATACAAATGAGCTGAGTAAACAGCTCTTAGAATTACACTCAAGGTTTCTTAACCACAATTAATAATACATAATTGTGCAAGTTAAATGTTTTAATTATAATATCTGCCACATATTGTTGTATAATGTATTTTTGTGATGGTAAACAGACAGTAAAGCTATAAAAAGCCTCTCAAAGGAAGCTTTTGTGTGCTTCTGTAATGCATTCATGTTTGCATGTTTTGTGGTCTTGTACTCTGGTTGATGCCACTGTTTTTTTTACAGGGAGTTACAGAGTTGGAGTGTCTGTGTGCATTTCCGTTGTGATCACTACAACATGCTGCAGGATCACTGATCTGCTGTTCCTGCAGAGCTCACACGATGTCTGAGCTCTTTTCATGAACTGCCAAAGAGGAACATTTGAGCAAACAATTCTTACTTTTGTTTGGTAATACATACAGACTGCTGTTACCATGGTAATGAAAATCTGGCGTGCAAACTGTGAGGAGGATTGTATTGTAGTTTCAGTCTTGATTAAACTAAAAATAACAGAATCTGTTTGAAAAAAATCATTTATGTATTAATGTGCTGCAAACTTTAAATGTTAATAAAATTCACAGATGAGGAGCTTTCTTTAAGGGCATAAAAGCAGATTCTACAATATAAATATGTTTCACAACAGGTCAGTGACTCTACATTAATACTGAAAGTTCGCCACTAAATGTGACCAAAGCTTTTATTTTGGAAATTATTGCGCAACAATGGAACCAAGAACCCAAACTATCATCTAATAAACTGAGAAATATGTAAATTTTCATTCAATTAAATACAGGAAACATGCTTTAAAATTTTAAACATTTTAGTTTTTAGGTAATTACAGATGTGACAACACTGTAATATTAAACATAAGTGTGGGGATTCTGTTGTTTTTAAGTTGTTTTTGATCATGTTCATAATTATTCATAGCTGTCTTCATTTCAATGTATTTAAGTGTTTGGTTTTCAGTTTTTCTTCCTTTGCATTGCTCCATAGTTTTGTAACGTTAATTTATTAAATGGTTCAGTTTCTGCCACTATGTCGATCTACATCGTCCTGACAGTTATTAAGGTACAATATAGCAGAAAGTGGTGTCTATTTTGTATATTTTATGCACTTTAGCCATAATAGTTTAGTAAATCTCCATATTTTATTCATGCAAAATAATAAAAGACAATAGCAGTTTGAATTAATTTATTTTGAGCAATCAAAATGAAAAATAACTAAAGAAAATAAACTAGACAAATATATCTATACATAAATACAAACATAGTTGTCACTATTTCTGTTTATTTATGTTTTTGCAACTTTATAGACCCTCTCTGACGAAAGTTGTGTTTTAAACATGTTCCTGTGCCATTTTTCTCCTAACGGAGAGCATGTGTAAAAGAAAATGAATATTAAAATTGCATTTCTGAGTTTTTTTTATTAAAATCAACGTCAATCAAAAAGGTTGTTGGAAAAAGCTTGTGTGACACTGAAGCCAGAAGCTCCCTGCTCTGCTCCATTCTGATGCATTGACTTGCAGACAAATGTACGGCTGGAAAGCTTCAGTATTTCTCACGATTAATTTTATTATGTTAGGTTGGGGCTGTAAGGAACTTTAATCCAGAGGGAGAGTATAGATGATGGGAAGAGGGCAGGCGAAATTCTAATACACTTTTGCAGAAATAATATCCTAGAAAACGACATAGATTTGTCGATTTTTGGCTTAAAAGAAACGTATCATAATAAAAAGAATATTGAGAACGCTTAAAATACATCAAAAGAAGTTTAGAGTGAGACTTAAGCATAAATTGTTTTTTAATTCAGCTGTAATTTCAGAAGAAATCCACCGTTTCTCTGTCATTATTTGCAGGTGAGGTGCTGGCGGTGAACATGACCATCTCTGACTCTGTCATCAGAGGATCGGTTGGAGGGGAGGCTCTTCTGTCTGTCCGTTACAGCAGTTTCAGCCTCGACCCGCCGGTCATCAAGTGGCAGCTCCAGAGGGAGAAGTCCGTCACGGTGGTCCAGTCTATTGGAACGGACATCATCGGAACCCTGAGGCCGGAGTACCGCGACCGCATCCTGGTGTTTGAGAACGGCTCCCTGCTTCTCCACAACCTCAGACTGTCCGATGATGGAACTTATGATGTGGAGATCTCCATCACAGACGACACCTTCACAGGAGAGGGCACCATCACGCTCTCTGTGGATGGTAGGAATGACGCTTTACTGATCATCAGTTGACTTTTTTTATTTAGTGTGTGGCCCCCAACACAATTAAAGATTATTTGACTAATTCTTTCCTGTTCAAGCCAGAAAACACAAAGCTGCAAAACTCATAAGGTAAAATTAGCAACAACATAACTATATTAGGATTTTGAGACATTTGAGGCTTAAAATGAACTGAAAATAGTTACTGACTCTCTGTATTACAGACTATTAACATCTGTTCACCTTCATTTTCCTCAAATCCTGTTGCAAAGACCCACTCCAATGACAATAGCATTTTTTGACATAACTTTTTAAGGCATTGTTGTCATGATGGACGAAGAAAATTAAGCTCAAAATAGCATTTTTGAACATTTCTTCATTCAAATTGTTGCGAATCCGGAGCAGACAAAAATCAGTTTGTAGCTTTGATGCATTTTTTCCATTCGGATTCATCCATTTGTAGATAACTAGATCCATGTACGTCTTTGTTTACCTCATCCAAGCTGGTATCTGGATCAAAACTGTAGCTCCAATATTGCTCACTGCTTTTGTTGCACCGTTAATGCTAGCTTGGGTTTGTTAGCTAGCAGGTGGGACTGTCAACAAAAGGGATGACGGGAAATTTGGCAAGGGTTACACCTGGGCAACAGGCCCGCCCACAACACAGAGATGAATCTTCTGAATGGCCTTAAAAAAAACGGAAAAATCCTACATTAGCCAAAACAGCTAGCATATAGCTGAAATATAAGCTAAACTCAAAATGCCTAAATAAACTTAAAAAAAGCTTAAGTTAACCAAAATAGCTAGCATGCTGCTGAAATATTAGCTAAACTCCAAATTAGCCTAAAAAAATCCTACTAAAAGCCAAAATATTCCAAAAAGCTAGCAGAATGCTATTATAACTTTCAACTTTACTACAATCTGACTTCATACAATATGAAATAACGACTAATCGACTATTAAATTAGTCGTCGATTATTTTAATAGTCGATTAGTCGTCGATTAGTCGACTAATCGTGGCAGCCCTAATTACTAGATCCATTTACGTCTTGTTTACCTCATCCAAGCTGATATCTGGATCAAAACTGTAGCTCCAATATTGCTCACCGCTTTTGTTGCACCGTTAATGCTAGCTTGTGTTTGTGAGGGGTTGTTAGCTAGCAGGTGGGACTGTCAACAAAAGGGATGATGGGAAATTTGGCAAGGGTTACACCTGGGCAACAGGCCCGCCCACAACACAGAGATGAATTTCTAATGAATTACTTCTCCTCTGCAAAAAATATGTCCAAGAAAACAACACAAGTTTTAAAATTTTGGACTAAAAACAACATAATCTTAATTAAAAAGATGGCAGTCCAAAACCAATGAATGAAGTCATTTTTTTTTTTTTTATTCTGAAGTCTTACTCAATCCCAGAGTTATTTATTTGTGAGTCTGTTCCGATTGTAGGCGGGGGAAACAATGTTAGGAATCTTCTGAGTTAGTTGGACATCATTAATCACTTGGATGTGCTGGCATGTAGTGTAACCGTTTGGAGAAAGAATTTGAAACTCTCCGAGAGCGCACGGCTCACGGTGCCCACTTCCAATGCAGCAGTTAGAGTTACCACAGTGCTGTTCTGTTTTTCACCAGGCTGTGCTAATATGTCCACAACAGAAGGAGGAAGGAGTCCACTTTGGTGACATAATTCCAACATTTCTCTATGATTGTTTATATCTATTCTTAGTGCAGAGCAACTGATGGGTTTTGCTCTTAAATCCCTCAATTTAGAGAAAAATTTTGAATAAATAAAATTTCCATTAACATTATACTTTGCTAAGATTTGCATTGTTTAAGTCCTGCTGAAAAACAACCAGGATACAACTTTAGATTCCTAAATTTAAACAGAGTTTAGATATTACTGGACCTACCAGAGCCAAGTTATGATTTCTACCTTTGTTTGCTGAGTTTATTTTCATAATTTTACATAATAAGCAACTAAAGAATGTAAAATTACCTTAAAAAAATGGAGTAAATAAACTTCAGTAATAAACCTTTTTTCAGGATCACATATTAAAAACTAAAGAACTGTTTCAATTAAAACAAAAAAAAAACAGAAAATATATTCGAGTTGGCCTTTTTAAAGTAATTTTGTCTATATCTTTTTTGTTGTTAAATCAACACCTCCCACATTAATACAATTCTGGATTTTTAAAAATGTCTTCTCCTGTTAAACAGTTGCAGCTCTTTCTTTTCTTGCTGTTTTTGTATTTTTAATAGCAAAGTTTATTTGTAAATTTGAAAAATTACTTGTAAAATTTTACAATCAGTTATGTAATTAATACTTTAACCCATATTTTTTTTTAATTGATTAACTTTTTTATATAATAAAAATTGGATTGTTGTGGAGACGGATGATTATGACAATAACATCAATAATAATCATTAACTTAAAATTATTTCACCAGAAATACATTTTAAATCCTTAATAACATAAATATGAAAAAGCTAATATTTTAATTTAGCTTATGTATTAATTCCTTTTTTGGGAACCCTGAGCAAAAAGAAGTTTAATGTACTACAAGTATACTTAGGTTTAGACAAGTTTAGACATCCCATACTTGCTATACTTATACTCAAGAAAACTTAATAAAATATACTTTACTACTACTGCTGAGGGAAAAGTCGTTCTGTTTTGTACACACCCCAAAACAACATTTGTTTGTTTTCTTCTTAGAGCCCATATCAAAGCCCTCCATACACACAGAGTCTTTCTCCGTCCTGGAGCTCAGTGAAAACGTGGTCCTCAACTGTTCCCATGACAACGGCACTAGAACTGAATACAGGTGGTCCAAAGGTGGAAAGCCCCTGACAAACGAGAGCCGCTTCCTGCTGTCACCGGATCAGAAGCTGCTGACCATCAAGCGGGTGTTGATGGCGGATGATGACATCTACAGCTGCACCGTGGAGAATCCTGTGGGCAGCGTGACCAGCCTGCCAGTCAGACTGGCTGTGTACAGTAAGCCACTGTGGTCCACTGCAATTCCACAGTTTAAAAATACTATAAAGACACAAAAGTATAACTAGGTATAAAGCATTATCTGTGATAATGCAAGCGTGAATGCTGTAAGATGAAGATGATGTGACTTTATAGCTTAAAATGCTGAAGCTGAAAGCTTGCCATAATATTAGCTAAAAGCTAAAACACAAAAAAGGGGAAAAATGTCTATATTTCCCAAAACAGCTAGCATAATGCTAAAATATTAGCCAAAATTCAAATCTGCCTAAATAACTTAAAAAGAGTAACATTTTTTTGACAAAACAGCTGTCACAATGCTGAAATATTACCTAAACTCCAAATTTGTCTAAAGAACCCAAAAAAAGTCAAATTTTGACAGATAGCATAATGCTAAAATATTAGCCAAAATTCAAATCTGCCTAAATAACTTTAAAAGAGTAACATTTTTTTGACAAAACAGCTGTCACAATGCTGAAATATTACCTAAACTCCAAATTTGTCTAAAGAACCCAAAAAAGTCAAATTTTGACAGCTAGCATAATGCTAAAATATTAGCCAAAATTCAAATTTGCCCAAATAACTTAAAAAGAGTAACATTTTTTTCTACAAAACAGCTGTCGCAATGCTGAAATATTACCTAAACTCCAAATTTGTCTAAAGAACCAAAAAAAGTCAAATTTTGACAGCTAGCATAATGCTAAAATATTAGCCAAAATTCAAATTTGCCCAAATAACTTAAAAAGAGTAACATTTTTTCTACAAACAGCTGTCGCAATGCTGAAATATAAACTCCAAATTTGTCTAAAGAACCCAAAAAAGTCAAATTATGACAGCTAGCACAATGCTAAAATATTAGCTAGACTTCAAATTTTCCTAAAAAACTTAAAAATGTCTGATTTAGCCAAAACAGCTAGCATAATGCTACAATATAAGCTAAACTCCAAGTTAGCTGGAATAATGTCTAAATTAGTCAAAAAAGCTAAAGCTAAATTCCAAATAAATAAATAAAATAAAATTAAGATTAAATTTAGTTTAAAAGGTCTAGAACTGTAAAAATGTTTATTTATTAAAAAACATCAAAACAAAATGAACAAGTAAGCTTTTATTAGAAGTTAAACCTGGAGCTCCAGTGTTTATGTTCTTTGATTTGTAGTAACTTTTCAATATTTAACACGATACCGAAAGGGTGTTGAAGGGTTAAAAAGTTAAAAATTTATGAAATGTTGCTTCACTTATCAATTTTGCTATTTGTGTCCCATCAGAGAGAAGCTCCCTTTACGTCATCCTTTCCACTGGAGGGATCTTTGTCCTCATCACTCTGGTGACGGTGTGTGCCTGCTGGACTCCTCCTTCTAAAAAGTAAAACTCTCTAAAAAGTTAAATTCTCCTGAGGAAAAAACATCAGACACCAAACATTTTACCGTTTCAGGCCAAGACAACGACGCAAAAAGCCTCACTCAAGAATTTATGACCTCCCTTATCAGAAACCAGCCAGTCACCGTGGTAAAGTATAACTTTTTAGTTTGCTTGCATTCAATTAAAATAAAACCAATAAAAACATGATTTATTGTGGACAGATAAGGGGCATCCAAAAATACCTCAGCACAACGGGATAAATACAGTGACTTCCCTTTACATCCTCCAGGAAAAGGTATGACGTTTAAAATTCAGATTTTGTTTACTTTATGTCAGAGGTCGGCAACCTTTAACAGTAAAAGAGCCATTTGGGCTTGTTTTCTACTGATCAAAACCTAGAAGGAGCCGCATTGACTTTCGAATTTTACTAAAATATTAGCTAAAATCCAAATTAGCATAACATTTCTCAGAAAACTTAGCCAAAAACGTTAGCATTTGCTAAATTCTAAATTAGCCTAAAAACTCCAGTAGGTAACATATTAGCCAAAAACGTTAGTATGTTGCTAAAATAATAGCTAATCTCCAATTTTTTTTAAATGTACTATTTTTTTTTATTTTTTGAGCCAGAGAGCCACTATGGAGAGATAAAAGAGCCACATGTGGCTCTGGAGCCGCAGGTTGCAGGTCCCTGCTTTAAGGGAATAACCCAACAAAACAACCTCCTTTTCCTAACTTCCACACTTATATAAACTTTATGTCTTCAACTTTTACAGACTTAAATGTCTTAAAATGTAACAATATTTAATAATAAAAACAAATAATTTGTTTTAATTTAGAAGAATCACAGTTTTTATAGTTTCAAACAAAAATATCCATTATATTGTGTGCATTTTATCGATGGACTCCATTTAGATTGATCTTTCCGTGACAGGAACCCTCATTAGACGGCTCCATCAACAGCATTGAATCTCCGGAGTTTATCAATCCGCCAAGCTACACCACCACTCTGGAGTACTCCCTTCCCAAGTCAGCTGGGCCAGCTTCCTCTAAGTTTACCTGACACCCAAATATATATATACTTATGTTTGAGTACCACAAGTGAAGGGTCTTAACATCTCATCATACTGTCGTCTGTGAAAGCCCAGTCTTTGAACCATTTTGGGGCATTGATTTTTTTACTGCTTCAGTTTGATCAAGCTTTCTGTTTTTGTTTTTATTAAATAAAATGTACTTTTGAATGTGTTTGTATGGCTTGTCTTGTCTCTTTACATCATTTCATGATCTTTCAATGAAATTTAAAAAGTACTTTAAACAATATTTTCAAGCCCAGAAAACAAGATTGTGACTCTTTGAGCCAGAAAGTGTAAAGAGAACTGAGAGAACAAATGTCTTCAATTTAAATCTATAATTAAAAAGGATATTTGTTTTTAAATATTTAAACCTTTATGTGTGAATTTTCTCTCATTAAGCAGTTTTTCTTTTTTATTTAAGGTTAGTTAGTTATTTGTTATGTTTCTTGGATCGAGACTGTAACCTTTATTCATATTCAGTGTGTATTTCATCATATTTTACTTTTTTATTTTATAAGTTTGAACTGAATTGGATATTAAATAAAAAATACCATATAATGAAAGAATTTTATACAATACGCTTGATAGTAAAAACTGAAAAAATATAAACATTTACAACTTTAGTTATTGAAGATGGTAAAAAAATATATTTGACAAATGACAATGATCATGAACAACAGCAATGACTGACATGCTGCTCCTTTTGTTTTGCTTCTCTTCTCTTCTGAGAAACTTGGTTGTTTGCGATATTACCTTTAGATAGTTGTTAAATGACAGATTCATTTGATACTCAAGTATTTTCAAGAGAGTTAGCTGTTCAGAGCACAGCAATTATGGTTTTGACAGCGATGTGGATCCATGAGCCTCATGTTTTTAATCTCATAAAAGACTCTTGTAGATATTACACAGATGAACAAATCCATGATACTATTGAACTAGCAAAGACATTTTCATTGATTCGTTTCAACTCTAGAAGTTTATACAGGAACTTTGCTAAAATCATTGATTGTTTGGATGCATTTAAAAGTAAATTTAAGCTAATAAACAGGATAAATAGAAGTGGAGGAGGAGTGGATATCTATGTGGACAGTGACTTAAAATGTAGACTAGTGGAAGGCTTAACTTCAGTAATGGAAAGTGTTGCTATAGAAATAGAATTTCAAAAAGGTAAAAATATTACTGTTATGTGTGTCTATAGGAAACCTTCACAGATAGCTTAGAAAACCTTTTGAATGGATTAAATGAAAATAAAACATTAATTATCTGTGGGGATTTTAACATAGATCTACTAAAAATACATACTAATAAACAATCATCAGATTTTTTAGATGCATTGTACGGTAGAGGGTTGTACCCATTAATCACAAGACCAAGTAGAATTACTACAACCACTGCAACGTTAATTGATAATATTTTTACAAATATACTGGACAAAAATATAATTAGTGGTTTAGTAATAAACGATGCAAGTGATCACCTACCCGTTTTTGCAACATTTAATTATCAATTACCCCAAAAGGAACATTTTAACCCCCCTAGATATAGAAGAAGCCAGACAGAAGACGCAGTTAATGCATTCAGAGGTGACCTGTTAAAACAAGACTGGAGGGACGTTTATGTGAATGATGTAAATTGTGCTTATGGGTCTTTTCTTGGTTGTTATTTAGCCCTGTATGATAAACACTGTCCAAAAGTTTTATGTCAGAACAAACTAAAAAAAATAGAAAACCTTGGATAACGAGGGGCTTACAGAATGCATGTAAAAAGAAAAAAAAACTTTACAAAGATTTCTTAAAATTTACAACAGAGGCTTCTGAAAAACTATACAAGGTGTACGAAAACAAATTAACAAACATTTTGAGAAAAGCAAAAAAAGAATATTATAACAAAGTTTTAATTGAAAATAAGAACAATATTAAAACTACATGGAATATACTAAACAAAGTAATGGGAAATAAAAAAGGATCTGTAGACCTCCCAAAATATTTCATAAAGGGTCATAATATAATAAAACATATGGACACAGAGGTCAATGAATTTAACTCTTTTTTTGTAAATATAGGCCCCAACTTAGCAAATAAAATTACAAAAGCCCAAGGAAAGTCAGAAAAGGGAAAGTAAGATGATGCAGTCGATGTATCTATCAGAGGTGGATGAAACAGAGATACTCTCTGTGGTTCAAAAACTAAAAAATAAAACATCAATTGATAGTCATGGTATTGATACGAAAATTACAAAAAAGACCATTGACTGTATTGCGAGGCCACTATGTTAAATTTTTAATCTCTCTTTTAAAACAGGTGTTTTCCCTGAAGCTGAAAACTGCTAAAGTTATTCCAATTCATAAAACAGCTGACAGACATTCCTTCAACAACTATAAACCAGTATCACTACTTTCACAATTCTCTAAAATATTAGAAAAGCTGTTTACTCTCAGACTGAATTCTTTTATTGAAAAAAATAATCTATTAAATGACTATCAATATGGTTTTCGGACAAACCGTTCAACGGCCTTAGCCATGATGAAAGTAACAGAAGATATTTCAACTGCAATTGATGAAAAGAAACACACAATAGGATTGTTTATTGATTTAAAAAAGGCATTTGATATTGTTGATTTTAATTTCAAAGTTAAACCTGTTTGGGGTCAGAGGAGTGGTTCTTCACTGGTTAACCAGCTATTTGCATAAAAGGCAACAATATGTACATTTTACTGGTCATTCTTAAAAATGCATGAATATTGAGTGTGGTATCCCACAAGGATCAATACTGGGTCCTATTCTTTTTCTGTTGTATATAAATGATATTTCTGAAGTCTCAAATGTATTGAGACCTGTTCTGTTTGCTGATGATACAGCCATGTTTTGTTCAGGAAAAAATTTAAATCACTTAATAGAAAATATTGAAATTGAACTGGTCAAACTTAAATATTGGTTTAATAATAATAAGCTTTCATTGAATTTAGAAAAGACAAAGGAGGAGGTAAAACTATCAATTGATGGAGTAACAATTGAAAAAGTATCTGAGTATAGATTTCTTGGGTTAATTTTGGACAAAAAGTTGTCTTGGAAGCCACATATATCATATATCAAAAGTAAATTGGCCAAAATTATATTTGTTTTGAATAACATTAAGTACTACGTATCATGTCACATGTTAAGAATGTTATATTGTTTAATTGTACTTAGGTAATACGTATAAAACTCATTTAACACCATTACATCTACAGCAGAAAAAAGTTATTTGAATAATTCATAAAGCTGGATACACAGAACACACGAATGCTTTATTTGTGGAGTCAAGATTGTTGAAATTTGAGGACTTAGCAAAACAGCAAACTTTACTTGGGATGCTTAAAGTTAAAAACAGAGAGATGCCGGCCGGAGAGTCTGCAAAAATTATTTGTTTTCACCTCAGAAGATGAAAATCACAGGAGGAAATATGATTTTAAGTTTCCAGTCGCTCGCACTGCCTTAAAGCAGTCATGTTTTTCTTTTGAAAGGTTGTACTAACAAAATATTATTTAAAAAAATATTTGTAAAGACGAAACTTGAGGAATATGTAATGTGTAATTAGTGTGTGGGGACAGGCGCTAAAAGCCATCTAGGATTGTTTTTTTTCTTGCTTTATGTTTTTTTTTTAGGTGTAATATAGGGGAAGCAATTAAATAAGAATTTTATTCTTCTTACTGCTCCTTTCCTGTCATGAAGATATGTGGACCTTCAACGTGTACCGAATATGTTAATATAATGCTGTCTTCATGAATGGAATAAAATAAGGAATGAATGAAGAAAAAAATGAGTTTTTGTTTTTTTTTTTTTTAAAATAAGTAAAATAATTTCATGACAGTTTCATTCAGTAACTAAAGTAATCAATTACATTTTTTAAGTAACTTACCCAACACAAATTATAATTACAGGTATCAAGGTGATACATTACTAATCAGTATTACAAGTAGTTCTGAAAAGTTCAATCAAAAGGATCAGTCGAGGCCGCAAGCGTAACGACCAGCGGCAGGTGGTAAAACTAGACATACGACAGCAGGTAAAAGAACACGCCACAGTTTCTGTGCAACATGTACATTAACAATAGACATTGACAGAGATTTACACTGTAATATTTGACTTAATACGGAAGGAAAAATAGGAAAAGAAATGCAGTTCCTTTAAAAGAGGAAATGTTCTTATATTCTTTATTCAGACTTCACCTGTGTCCTATTCTTGGTAAAAGAATGTAAAATCCAGAGGAAAAAAAACAAGTTTTTAAATTGGACAGTAACTTTAGTCAAGGTGGACAAGTCAATGAGAAAAAATAGATTTTTGAACAATCCATGTACATCAAAAATATTTTGAATATAAACCTTCAATTTCAGGATTATAAATTCTTTTTGCAAAAAATCATGAAGAACCAGGATGAGAATTTTACACTGACGGAAAGGATAATGGGCTAAAATTATTTATATTTAGGAAAAAAAAAACAGAAATTAGAATTATTAAAATTTTTGGGATTGTTGAGAGGTTTATTTCCTGTTTTTATTTTTTGCTTTCTTTTTTCTTTTGACCGTCCGTCAGAGCCGACATTCCAGCTACCGGAATGTGGGAAAAAGAAGCTGCTGTTCCCGTTGTAATCCCTGATGATGCCTAAAAATCAAATCCCAACAAGCAAATCCTGTCAGAGTTACCATAAAGAATAATAGAAAGCTTGGGGGAAAAAAAAGCAAACAAAATCACATCTCTTCAATCTCTGCACTCACAGACTGCAGCTTTTTTTATATAACCTGCATTTTATCCAGTTTTCTTCTTTGAAATCAACATTATTCAGATAATATGTTTATGTGTTCCTTATTCTGTGTTTATATGTAAAGACAACAAACCTTAACTTTATTGGGAATGTCTGAATGTTTGATAATATATATTTTAATGGGATCTCAAGCACTTTTTCAAAACATAGAGCTTGAACTGGAAGGTTTCATACAGTTAGGATACCTGTTGGTTTTTTTTAATTGTGCACATGAACGAGGCTGCACAAACATCTGTCATTTTTCTTAAATGATTGTCCATTTCTTCAGCCACGTTCATCGTTTGATCATTGATTTAAAAATAAAGTTAAATGAAGGACAAGAGGATCTTGTTGATGCTTTCTTTGCCATGAGACTAATTACGAGGACTAATTACTCTTCTTTTTTTTTTTCCTTTTCACATATTGTAATGTAATTTAATGCATAGGTCACTTTTATGTTGTGATATTGAATAACAGCTGTTAATAAAAACACATTTGTATTATTTTTAAACAGTAAAGCAGTTTTTGCAATATAATTTAATATAATTTAAAGGTGAAATAATATTTTGAACAATGTATTGAAGAAATTATAATAAAAAACATTTTTTTCTAACTTCCTCTCATATTTTTACACTTTTATTTTGAAGGAGCTAACAGGAAGTTGTGTTTTTCTTAGTCATGCTAACTGTTGCGCGCGTGATTATTTCTCAATTCCAGCGGAAGAGGTTTCCAAATGTAACAGTAGAAGATGCTGTCGACTCCGTCGGGTTTTTCCGAGTGCTTTCGAGAATGGGCGGATTTAGAAAAAGACTTCCAACAAATTCAGGTAAAACTGTCGATGTTTGTAGCCGAATTTAACCATAAATGTGCCGCGCGGGTAAGCTAACTGTCGCGGTAAGGTGGTGGGGAGACAGGCAGGCGGCAGGGGTACCCGCCCTCTACAGCTCAAAATAAATGTTTTGTGCTTTTGTTAGGATAAAAAAAAAGGGTAAGCCCCATTAAAAATACTTACAATAAAATAAACAAAACATCTGAACGATGTAAAACTAGTTTGAACATATTGTGTACTTATTTCTAATCGAATTCACGACTTCTTCGATAACCGGTATTAGAACATAAATTTGAAACTATAAATAAAACTCGATTTCGTGATTACTACTTAATATGCGAAGTGTATTAACTAATACTAAACCTGCTGTTGGAAGATTACATTCGTTATTTTTATTCGAAATGTATGTAAATAGTAATTGCCTCGAATCCATGTATAGTAGATAGTTTGATTTTCAAAATAATGCAACAAGTTAGGATGACTCGGTAGTCTATCCGTGTTTGCATCAGAAGTTGAGAAATGTGCAGCTTCTCCTTCCAGAAAATTTCTTCAGAAAAATCGTTGGAGTGAAAAGGTCAAGAGATACCAGAGCTACTGCTGTGGCTTCACATAAAATATTGTCCTAACCATTTTATTTTGAAATTTCAAGTGTTTACACTATTTAGAAAGAAAAAACTCCCACAATCCTAATGTATACTTTAATCTTTTGAAAGCTTTCGAGAATATATTTTTTCATTAAATCATAATCTTTGATTGATTTTGGTGATTTTAGAGGGAAAAGTAAAGATCTAGGTTTACTACTTTCAGCTGTTTGTGAGGCCTGATAATCCACACACGGCTACTTTAGGGCTTACAGTTGTTTTTTTTTTCCCCTCTTATTTTTGCTTCTCTTAAAACTATTTTTAAGTTTCTTAACATTTTCTTTAATTTTAGTAGAATTGTAACTTTTTTTCTGGTTGCTTGTTTTAGTTTATTGGCAGCTTTTCAGAATAAATGTCAGCACTAATGTGACATTTCGGCATGTGTCCACATGCTTAGCACTTGTATTAATAATTCAAAGGCATTTCGCTTGTTCTTCTAATTATATCTTTGCATTTCTAAGTTACCTGGAAACTTATTGCCACACCAGAGTTGTACTGATTGTATTTGTTACTTACAGGACGCCCATCGTTTGTATAAACAGAAGCTCGAAGAAGTTACCAAATTACAGGATAGCTGCTCCGGTGCTATTGCGCGACAGAGGAAGAGACTCAAAGAGCTCACGTTATCTTTGGAAGAGTAAGTATGCCATATAGAGTCACGTGGGACGTACCCTTTAAATTTACAATTTTAAGCAACTTGTAAACCTCTTGGGTCAAAAGTTTACTTTCTAGTCTGAAGTAAATGTGCTCTTGTGTCGAATGTCAGGTAGTGAAATCTAAATAAAGTTTACTTTGTGTTCTTGAGTCAAATAAGTGCCAGATTTCTTGTTGGCTCTTTACAGTCTTAATAGGCCAAAGCTTTTATTTATTTAATTAGAGTAACCCTCCACTGCTCTTAATTTATGCCATTTATTGTTTTTCTTACCTTGATGATTATTTTTATCACAACATGGGAGTTTGTCAACTAACGTGTAATCTAAATATTTAGTAAACTCTGAAAGCCAAATGTTTTTTTTGTTTTTTGTTGGATTAGATTTCAGATTCCTAACTGGTCATAGTTAATAATGAGGAAACAGATGTTTATTTACTAGAACAGATCATTCATAGAATACAGAACTACCTAGAATAATCTTTTTATTCCCAGATTAACTCAATCTTAGAAATTTTAAGGTCAAACTTCATGATTTATTACATGAGAATGTTACTAATTTTCTAAAAACGGCACAATAGGTGTAAAAATATATAATGATAATAAATGTTTTAGTGGTTTTATTACCTTCCAAAATGGACAAGCGTTTCTGGAAGCATTTCCTATATGTTATGGTGTTTTTTTTAAAGCTATATCCTGTTATGAAAAGTTTCATTTTGTCAAGTTTAAGTGCTTTGTGAATAATCAAAACATGACATATGTTATTGATATTTTAGTTATTTTTAAAAAGTCATTTATAATTTACTGAAAATATATTTTTGTTTCCATATGAATTATTTTGCACTTCCATAGATAAAATGATTAAGTTTGTCTAAATAAAACTTGTAAAGAATTCACATATTTCTGAACCATTTAACATAATGAATCACCTGTAATGCTTTAAAAATGTATCTGCATTTTTCATTATGCTTTTGTTTTTTTTCTCCCTAAAACTAGATGTAAACAAAACAATTTGACGCCAGCGATAAGCTCAGAGACGGAGAACTCCATCGCTGAAATAGAGGACTCCATTAAAGACAGGGCGGATGCCTTCTTTGAGATGGAGGCTTTTCTGCCAAAGAAAAACGGGTACATTTCCTGTCACAATAAAAGCATGAAGTGAATGGATTTTTTTTAACATTATAATTAACTCTCGTTTCTCTCTTTCAGGCTGTATCTCACTCTTGTTTTAGGAAATGTCAATGTAACCCTTCTTAACAAACAAGCAAAGTAAGTTGTTTTGTTAGTAGCAAGTAAACCTTCTGCCAGTCTCTCTTTAATATTTATTTTCCTGTAACAGATTTGCCTACAAGGATGAGTATGAGAAGTTCAAACTGATCCTCACAGTCATCCTCTTCATGTTCTCCTTCACATGTCGCTTCTTGTTGAGTTATAGGTAAATTCCCCGAGCAATTTTGTTTACTGACAGTTTATTTTAACTCTGTTTATTTACAAAGTTGTTGTAAATATATACTTTTATTCTCATTTTTCTCTATTCTGCCTTTTTTTGCTGATAATTGGAAGGGTTAAATAAAGTTAAACTTGTGTTTTACCCATATTAAACATATTATTTATGTCATTTAATGTCATCTAAGATGTTTATTATTTTGTTAAGAGTCCTGGACGCCCTGTTCAACTTCCTGTTGGTGTGGTATTACTGCACTCTAACCATTCGAGAGAGCATCCTCATCAGTAACGGCTCACGGTTCGCACAACTTCAGCGGATTCTACTCTATTTTACTTTTTTGTGGGCTTGCTTCCTTATCTTAATTTTTTTTTTATTTCAGGATCAAAGGTTGGTGGGTTTTTCACCACTACGTGTCGACTTTCTTGTCAGGAGTCATGCTCACCTGGTGAGTTGATGACAGCATTTTGAAAAACACACGTAGAAATCAGAGTGAAAAACCTTCGTTATTAACTTTCTGTCATTTTTGTCTGCAGGCCTGAAGGAACTCTTTACCAAATGTTTAGAAACCAATTCCTCAGCTACAATTTATACCAAAGTAAGAGTCCTGGTTTCATCCCAGCCTCACATGTATGTAGATGGAAACATTTTTAATTGACTGAGACGTCCCAATCTGATTAGAAATCAGGCTTCATCACATAGTTTCAGACATGATTGGAAATAAATGTTGTATCCAGATTAGGGATTATTACGATCAGCACTATATAGTTATTATTTTATATAGTTATTATTACTATATAGTTATTACAAATTATTACAATCAGCGCTATATAATTCAACCTTTTCATTACAGAAATCTGCTTTTTGTTGCTGTAAAGTGCAGAAGAATTTTGAGCAGGAGGAGCAAAAAAAAACAGTTTGGTAAAGTTAGCAATATATATTAAAAGATTGACACTTCTGGGCTCAAAAACTCTTTCTATGAATATTTAAAACTGACAGTCATTGTCTCTATTGGTTTGTCTCTAATCTAGGGATAATCCATGATCCGTATGGATTTCTATGTTGATTTTTTTAAGTGTTTTCTTTTTAGAAATAGGCATGTGTGTGCATTTGAAGTACTTTATATATGTTGTATTAAAAATTTATGTTTTAAAACCTTTTATAGAATAAGTGTAACTAGTTAGCTAAAAACTTTTAGCTTTAATGTAGCTTTTTTTTCTTTTATTGATCCAAAAAATGATCGTGACCCTAGACCGTGACACGATCCAAACCTTAAGTTTTGTGATCCGTTACATCCCTACTCAAATCAAACGACAAAAAAAAAAAAATTAAGGAAAAAATATAGAGTTTTTGCTTCTTTTAAATGAGAAATGTGCTCTCCTGCTGCTGACAGGAAAATGAAAGCGAGACGGCTGCCAAGGGACCGTCTACAACAGGGGTGGGCAATTGTTTTGACTCGTGGGCCACATAGGGTTCTAAAATTTGGCATAAGGGCCGGACAAGGAGCAGATGGAAGGAGAGATTGGGTAATCAACCTCATAAACTAAAAAATTATATGGAATTTAGAGAAAAACATGCTTTAATTGGATTAAAATTCACATATATAATTTAAAAACAGAAAATTTGGAGTTTTAATTTCTAAATTTGATTTTGTTTTCTTTTGGTGATCCAATGGGTTGAATGTTCTTCAGAGAAAATATGAACTCAAAGAAATGCTGCATTTATGTGGTGTAGGAATAATCCGAAAGATCACCATCTGACTCAGAAAGGAACACACACGAACGTCAGAGAAACAACACCATTCATGGGAAGAAACCAGAAATACAATGAAAATAAAACAATAATTAGGATTTTTGATTCAATGTATTTTTATTTGGAGGGCCACATTAAGTAGCTTAAGGGGCCGCATGCGGCCCCCGGGCCGTAGTTTGCCCACCCCTGGTCTCTAATCTAGGGAGAATCCATGATCCGTATGGATTTCTATGTTGATTTTATAAGTGTTTTCATTTTAGAAATAGGCATGTGTGTGCATTTGAAGTACTTTATATATGTTGTATTAAAAATTTATGTTTTAAAACCTTTTATAGAATAAGTGTAACTAGTTAGCTAAAAACTTTTAGCTTTAATGTAGCTTTTTTTTTTTTTATTGATCCAAAAAATGATGGTGAGCCTAAACCGTGACACGATCCAAACCTTGAGTTTTGTGATCCGTTACATCCCTACTCGAATCAAACGACAAAAAAAACAAAATTTAAGGAAAAAATATAGAGTTTTTGCTTCTTTTAAATGAGAAATGTGCTCTCCTGCTGCTGACAGGAAAATGGAAGCGAGACGGCTGCCAAGGGACCGTCTACAAAGTGCAAAGTGATTATTAAAAAAAAAAAATCAATAATATCTCAACCTAAACTAATATATGGCTCCATTGATATGAGCTAGTCATGAATACTGATCATCATATTAATGCTACAACAACAAGCTTTAAAGAAAGTCATTTCTTTTAGTTTTTAAGAATTTTAATCGAGATATGATTTACATTTGAGGAAAAATGCTCAATAGTTCTAAATATACTAACAATACTATGACTATTCAGCTTTTACTTTTTGTTCAAACTACTTCGCAGAAGTGCCTTGTTAAGTGCTAAATGATAAAATAAGGCTAATAAAATAAAAATAGTTTACTTATTAAATTAGTAAATTTTTAAAATGTAGCTAAAGTATCGGATCGGGACTCAGTATCAACAGATACTCAAAATCAAATCAGATCAGGAACAAAAAATAAATTAAAACTAAATTATATATATATATATATTTTAATTCTCTCTGAAAGAATTGTATGATTTTTTCCTAATACAATCTATTGATTTAAAGCTGCAGATGAAAGCCTGTGTTGTGTTTTTGTTTGTTAGGCTTTGTCCAGTTTCTCCAGTACTACTACCAGAGTGGCTGTTTGTACAGACTCAGAGCTCTCGGAGAAAGACATAATATGGATCTCACTGTTGGTGAGTGGAGCATTTGTTTTATCACGTGAAGCTGACGCGGTTCTTTGAAGGTAAATTATCGGTTTGGTGACATTTTTATTGACAGTTCTCTGAAACCAGACACAAGCAAAGGATTCTTTGAAAAAAAAAAAAAAGTTGATTTTCTTTTCTTTAGTACAGTTGGAGTTGTGTCAGAGGTGATTAGGCTTCTTGATGATGTCACTCATGTGAAGTAAAACAAACTTTGACCCAGTTTACTTGAGTAATTCTTTGATTTTGGATCAAAGTTTGACTCAGAGTTGGACTTTCACATCCTTCTGCAAGAATAATTATATTAGGAAACAGTTCTGTGCAGTTTTAAAACATTGACAACAAAATTTTACACTTAAGAAACTAAAAAAAATACACTGTGTGAGAATATTTAGTTATTCTCTGTTTAAAAAGCACTTAAAAAACTGGTTTATATCACAACAAACGTGTCTACATTGTACTTGTATTAATTGCCTGCCCCTCCCTGTCCATTCTATGTAGGGGTGTAACGGATCACGGATAATCCGTGGTCCGTACAGATCAGAAGCCACGGTACCGCGGACCACTCCAACCCCCACCCCCTCGCGTGCACACACCTCGCGCTAGCATAATTTAATTTAAATCAGTGGTCAATCAATTAAATTAGCATCAAATTCATGTAAATCCTCTTTGTTTTGACAGGCGCTAAATTAGCTGCTTGTGGGAGGAGCTTCTGTCAAAAACTTTTCTCATATTCATAATGAAGGACGCGGATCGATAAATATCAGGTTTATTTAATTTGAAGAGCTTAATAAAAGCATCCGTACAGGTTTCCATTATTTGGTTCAAAGAATCTCCCAGTTAAGACCAGCAGCTGTCCCGCACAGGAGAGAACCGCTCCGTATCGGACTTGCCGGGGCCGTCAGGATAATTGTACGGCATGCCAAAGAGACCAAAAATGATCAGGAAAAGTACGGAATTCTCAGAAAACAATTATTATTTTAAATATTTAAATGTTCCCACCAGTAGTTTCAATAAAACAATTAATACCAAAAAATATTGTAACTGTTTTATTTATGATTTAACTTAAACATTGGGTGTGATGAGAACATTTGTATTTAAGGGGAATTCCAGATAGATCTGGTATTTTCACTTCTATTTTGAAGCATTCTTTTCTCTTAGTTTTTGTGGATTTGGTCTCAAGACATGAAAATGAAAACAGAAACTACAAGTTTTAGCATTTTGTTTGTGTTTAAATATGTTTTGTTTTAATAAATGTTTTGTATATGTTGCATATATAAATATTGTTTGTGTGAAATACTTAAATGAATATATGATTTGAAGCGTTTCCAAAAATTAATTAGCTTTTATATTGTTGTTTTTTTTACTGATCCATAAAATGATCCGAACCGTGAGTTTTGTGATCCGTTACACCCCTAAATCTATACCACCTTTGTGTCTTTTATATTAGTTTTAATATTTCTCACTGTGTACATTTTGTTACTGTTTTATGTATTTTAACTGATTTTCTAACAGGTATTTTTATGTATGTTTATATTTTTTTCTTGTGTATTTAATTGATATTTTGAGGTTTTTAGGTTGACAATTTTTATCATCTGTCCAGGGACTACAGATGAAAATTAGCTTTTTGTCTAATTCTGGCGCAGCGATGCTTTTGATGTGCACTAAACTAATAAATTAAATTAACTTATTGCTTTGCATGTTTTTTTTATGTTTCAGAGGGTTTCCAGTCATGGATGTGGAGAGGACTGACCTTCCTTCTTCCTTTCTTATTTTTTGGTCATGTAAGTGTCTCGGTTATTTCTACAAGTGAATTTGATGTGGATTAAATTTTCTCCTAATATTTGTTATCCTAAAAAATGACATTTTATAATAAGAAAATTCATGTTTTAAGGATGTTTCTGACTTTTTTTGTTGCAGTTCTGGCAGCTCTACAACAGCACGACGCTTTTCAAGATGTTTCAGCTTCCAGAGTGTAAAGAGTGGCAGGTTTGTCCAAAACCTCTATTTATCACCTTCATTTATTGAATAATTTTAGACAAAAATATGTGGGTCACATTTTTACATTTTTATTTTTGCTTTTTCAATTTTCGTTTTATTTGAAACTTAAAATTCACGTTGCATTATTTGTGACAATGACTATAAGAAAGAAAAGCTAGAAATATGAAATGTGTGTGCATGTCTGAAGTGTGTTTTCTGACCGTATGAACTGGAATGTTTTGGTCGTTGCGGTCTCCAGGTGGTGATGTGCGGCTGCTCCTACATGGTTCTCTTCATGGGAAACTTCTTCACGACACTAGGAGTGGTTTACCAGAAATACATGAACAACCAGGACAAGTCCAAGACCTTATGAGTAGAAACGACTCAAACACCAAATGCCTGCTTCACTGGGTGACAAATATTCAAGAGTACAAAGAAAATATATATTTTTCTTAAAGAGCTTTTACGTGTTCTTCGGTGAGGGTCCAGTTCTCTCGGTTTCAAGTTTATTTCGATACAGAGGAGAGCTTTTGGTCTTCTAGTGTGTTGATTGGTGTGCAAAAAGCTTTGCTTTGCTGCAATTCTTCGTCTGTTGGAACACTGTTTTAAAAGTGATGTTAAAATGTTATTTGGAGAAAAAAAACTTTTACAGTATCATAAAAAGTTGCAATAAAAAGTGGAAAACTTCGTGTTGAAACTCACTCTGCTTTGCTACCGCTTACAGGGAACGGTAGCAAAGTTATTTACCGGTCCATGACCATCAAATCTGAAGTTATAGTCAAATGTTTGTTCTTCCTGTCAAAGATTTTCTCATAGGGTCACCAGAGGGCGCCCTCTTGTGGTTTTATTGTATTTTTTATACATAGATAAAAGCATAAAATTCACATTATTATTATTATTTTATATAATAAATTTCTGAAATTAATTGCTTATCTATATGATTTTAAAATGTTTTTTGGGAGGGTAAACTGGAACACCCAAAGGAAAACTCTGACCAAAAGCTATAACGGTAGTTTTAATTCAGAATAATTCATCTGGACCATTTTTTAGTCCGGATCTCAGATTTTACACTCTGTTTCTTTACATTTGGGTTTTTTCTATGTAAAGCATCCCACGTCTTTGCTTGTTTTGTTTTTTTATATATGAGTCTTTTATTTCCACAAACAAAAGGTGTTTGAATTTATTATTCAAAGAACACATTAATAAAAAACGACTTGAAACGTCTAAATTTAGATGTTTGGACAGTTAAGAATAATTTTCACAGGAGTTTTCTTTTATGTCATAAAACTATTCTTCGTTTTAGGATGATAGTATGAGATGCCACACGAATTGGAGGTGGATAGGGTTTGGTATCGCCAATAATTTCCGAATTGATTTGATTCACCAGAGCCTGGATTGATTTGATTTGTTTTTTGATTATTTTGATCCTCCCAATTTCATTTAATTCAATTCTGAGTTTTCACGGTTTACATATTTAGACACATTTGTTTAGAAATAAATAATCTATTTATTTATTTTGAGGATTTTCTTATTAATCTGATACAGTTCACACACTGAAAAAATTATTAGTGAAATTATAATGAGATTGTCAATCCCATACAATGTTCCATGAATTCTCAAACGGAGAAGCTCCAGCAATTGTTCTGCCTCTCCTATAGAGCGTTTTGGCCACCAGGTGGCGATCGCCCTCTATCATTACACCTTATTCCAGAAGAAGAAGAAAGTATGGGCAAACAAATATTTTATAGACAACAAAAAGTGATTACTTTAAAAATATTTCCTCAAAAGAGTTTGGAAAATTCCTACCTGTGAGTTTATAAAGATTTTCATTTAGTCAGCAATCTATGTTTAGGTTGACCTAGCATTAGCATTAACTCTCCCATTATATGTTAGCATCAAGCTATCAGACTTTAGCATTAAGCATTAGATCAATCACTACTTTTATGGATCAATTATTGATCTATTATGCTTAGACTGATTTTTGTCAACCCAGCCCTAGAAACAAATGACGGATGAGGATTTGTGTTTTAGAGGTGGATTTGTACATGTTGGGCTTTATAAAAATCCACAATTCAATCATACTGACTGCATTTTTTTAATCAAATATAGCCAGAAAATTATGTAGGCCTATTATTGATTTTTTTTTTTTTTCTTTAGTTTGTAGAGTTAACAGTAAAAAACAAAATATTGGATCAAAGAAAATCAGGAGCCACGTGTAGTTACTAAACATGACCAGCAGGTGTCACCAAAACTTCATTTTATCCTGATGTTCCTCAATACAAATTCAAACACTCAATCTTTGGTGATGAGAATTTAATCAACAAGAAAAAACACTTTTCAGTTTAAATTTAGCAAGAATCAACATCCAGGATGTTTTTTAAGGAACAATTATAAACATGTTGAAACATTAACATCATATTAGTGCACAAGTTGGACTGTTTTGAGTTCGAATTCCTTTTGTTTTACTTGCAGAAAGTCTCATCTTAGCATTATATGTGAGCTCCTTAAAAGTACTTTTTTCCCCAACTTTCCATTTTATTAAATAAAAGTCAAATGTTTGATTTTTTTGCATGACTCAGAGCCGCATTGAGCTGAGTAGTGTTGAGCTGTAAAAGAGAAGTGGTGATCAAGCAGAGCTCTGAAGCGCTCCTGTTCTGCTGAACACCTTTATAGACATTTCCAACAGATTATTTGCCTCTTGGGCATTTCTCACTCCAAGAATAAATTACAACCTGGAGACATAAATACGCTTACAAGTAAATAAGTAGTATGGAAAGAATTTCGGTATAGCTTTTTAAGCAATCTTTTTCTCAGTCAAACAGGTCATGTCATCCCAGGATTCTGTTCTTAACTTTTAGGATGATCTAAGAGACATTTCACCCTCACGATATAAACTCAATCTATCAATGCGCTTCATAAATAACGTTAAAAAAACAATCTTCCAACT
Organism: Oryzias javanicus; assembly: GCA_003999625.1. Taxonomy (NCBI): domain Eukaryota; kingdom Metazoa; phylum Chordata; class Actinopteri; order Beloniformes; family Adrianichthyidae; genus Oryzias; species Oryzias javanicus. The sequence goes on along the minus strand of CM012450.1, from coordinate 32,547,418 downwards.
TTTTTATATTATACTTTTGCTGCTTTTCCTGTTTTCTGCATAATCTCCTGGAAAACTGAAGTTGGATTGTCAAAAATACTGAAAGGATTTTTATTACTATAGATTATTTCATAAATCTATATTTTTTTGTTGATGCTAATTCTCCTACCAGCTTCAGATTAGCATTAAAATGTAGCTTTAACTTAACATCTGAGGATCGCAGTGTAAAGGAGAAGTGGTGAACATATAGAGCTCTGAGGTACTCCTCCTGTGGAACAAGTAACTCCTATAAGATACTTCCTTGCACAATTTGCATTTTGTTAGCTAAATCTGATTTTTTTTTAAAGGAATTTTGGCTTTCTTAGCAAAACCCCAACCTGCAGGATGTTCTCGTTTTTGCGAGCTGGAGGTATCAGCTGGGTCATGCTCATAGTGCTCCAAAAACTTGAGCATGACTTTTGGTGCAAAGTTTCCTTTAGATTCCTGCAGAGCTGCATCTTTACGATTGAATCTTTCAAGAGCTGAAAAGGAGAACAGAAGTTGCAAAGCATGAAGAAAAACTGCCGATATGATCTGAGGGAATAATACAGGAAAAATGTAAAACAGGAACCAGTTGTGTGCCCAATTTATTACCGAGGAACTTCCCCTCAACAGTGAGTTTGTGCTGCGGGGCCAGGTGGACGAGGAGCAAAGGGAATGGAGGGGTTGAAGCGCAGGAGCAGGCGGAGGGACGGGGCTTCTCCCAGCCTGCGCCTCTTTCATCTTTCTCATTAAAGCTGGAGCAGTGGGGGCCGTCAAAAACCAGCCCTGGGACATGGGGTTTGGGGACCTCGCGTAAGAAAAGGAGGAGAAAGCAACCAGAGGAGCTGCCGTGTCAAACCTTCACCTTACACTTAACCCACCTCCCTCGGGGGGCCCAGATGAAGACCTGTTATCTGGGCTTCTTGGTACGATTCCAGCTGCTGCTGGGAGGCTAAAGGGGGGCTTCTATGGTTGAGTAGCTCCAAAGTACACAATATTTCTATCAGAGATGTATGGGAGAGGGGGGGGTTCATGATTAACAGTCGAAGAGGGGAAGCAGCTTTTGAGAAAGGAGGTGATTCTGAACAAAGAGGCGGATCCAGACGTGGTCACACGGAGGTCTTTGGAAAGCTGCCAGAGATGATGACGCATTCAGGAACGTTTATACATTGTTTTTTTTCATATTTTGTTTCAGTAGGATCATATTTAAAGCTTCAGCTTTCCTTGAAGATGTCCTCATCTGGATGCCAACAGATGCTGCTGAAACCCCTCTGCATTAATCGACTCCTCACAGAGGAGCGTTCTTCTCATGCCACGCGTTCTAATGAACCTCCATCCCTGATGTCAGCTTTTGATCTGTGAGCTGATGAGGCGCTGGATTGTTCCTCCACTTTTCATCCTGCTTTTTTCTGGTTGAACTGTAATTTTCCACTTCACCTCTGTCCAGTTTAAGCGAGCTCAGGCCTCATGTAAAGCACGCAGCATAATCATAAAGATGTTTTCATTCATGATTCTTAAAATTGGATCGTTTACACGATGAAAGCTGTAGAAATTTACATTTTTAGGACATCAATTTTCTAAATTCCACCCTTCTATGTGCTTTGGAAATTAAGTAGTTACCACGATTTGGAGGCAAATGCAAGGTTATTTATTTATTAGCAAAACTAGTAACTAATGCAGGAATTTAGAAAGAAATATGTCCAGAAGGTGATAAAACAAAAGAAACTGTGTAAAAGAAAAAGCCACAAACTAAGTGGAGATTAAGAACTATAAGGAAAACATAAAAAAAAAAAAAAAAATGAACAAAATGCTAAAAAAATCAATGCAAACGGGTTTGAATGGAACAAAAATAGAATGAAAAACACATTTGTAACAAATTCTAACAGAAAAAATTACAAAATATGAAAAACCATATCCAGTAAATCAAACTCAACTTGACTTTAGTTGATAATCACTTTATTTGGTTAATATAGTGTGACCACCTGCGTGTGTATAGAATGCATCACTGCAAAAATCTATATGATTATGGTTAATTACTTTCTTCTTCTTACATTTATGTTAATACTTCTTATTAAATCATTATTTCTGTAATAAGTTTAATATATTTGTGAAATTTAGTTTTATTGTCTACAATCAACATTTAAAATAAAACAATAATTTATGGTAAATTAGTAAGTTGCAATTACCTGCAATACTGCTAGTGTGAATGTTTTATGCGAAATGAAGATGATTTAAAAGTCCTAAAAGTCCAAGGATTTAATGTCCTGAGCGTGCTGAACGTTTTGATACCAAACTTGCATAGGTTTCTAAAGTCTACAAATAATTTGAAAAATTTCTTGAAAGACTGCAAAAATTGCGTACATTTTTAAAATGCGTAAAAGATATCAAACATATGCATGATTTTCCTTAATGTAATGTTTGTTTTACGCCAATATTGCATAGGTTTCAAAAGTGCTGAAAGAATTTAAAGAATTTCTTGAAAAAATTTGCATAAAATTTAAAAAATTGTAAAATTTTTGAAAACTAAAAGTACAAGTGTGAATGTCCTGAATGTTTTGACACCAATGTAGCATAGGTTTCAGTGCACAACAAATTTGAAAAAAATTCTTCTAAAGAAAATCGCATAAATTGTGAAAAATTAATAAAACTGAAAGAGTGAAAGTATTAATTTTTAAATGTGTAATCGTTTCGATACCAGTATTGCATAAGTGCATTTCTATAAGCAGAAAAACAGAATAAATTGCAAAAATGTTTTAAAAATTCGTAAAAGATAAAAGTACCAAACCTACAAGGATGGATATCATGAATGTGCTGAACATTTTGACACGATATTACGTTTCAAAAGCGCACAAAGAATTTGAAGAATTCTTGAAAAAAAAAACACAAGGTTTGTAAATAAAATAAAAGCTTGAATGTCGTGAACTTGCTGAAAATACTGAAAAAAAAAAAAACAATACTGCTTAATTTTCAAAGGTTTTTGAAAAGAATTTCCGAGTTTATTTTTCGATGGGGCTGAAAAATCACAAATTTCATGAAATCTTAAAAACCATAAAATATATCAATACCAAAAGCATGAATGTGCTGACCGTTTTGATACGAAAATTGAATGGATTTCAAAGCGTACAAAACCAAAAAAAAATAAAATAAATAATAAATAAAAAATAATCACGTAAATTGTGTAAATTTTCAAATAACGTAAAATTTATGAATACCAAAAATGCAAGCTTTGATGTCCTGACGTTGTAAATGTTTTGATAACAAAAAACCTATTCAATAAGTTTCAAAGTGCAATTATGAAATCTTTTTAATGCGTAAAAGATTTAAATACCAACAGAACAAGCAGGAATGTCTTGACCTTTCTGAACCTTCTGATAACAATCTGTTAAAATTTTAAAAGTTTTTGAAGGATTTAAAGAATTTTTATTTTCCTTTGCAATGAGGCTGAAAAATTGTGTAAAATCTTAAAAACCAGAAAATATTTGAAAAACCAAAATTTGGAGTATTTACGTGCTAAAAAAGCATAAAGAAAGGAGGAGGAGACTCACAATTATTGCAGATTAAGCAGAAAAAGTAACGAGTTCTGCAGAAATCTGTTCATATCAGTTTAAAGTTGAATTTTTCCCTACTGTATTTGACTCAAAAAAACTATTACAGTTTTGGTGATAAGGGACTGGAATAAACTTTTAGCGGATGCTATTCACACATACATTAATTTAATTTAAATGCATTAATATAGCCAATTTTATATAGTGCAGAAAGTGCTATTTTGAGGCTTTTTAAGCTATTTATGGGGTTTGAGTCACACTTTATTTTCTGCTAATGTTGGTTTCTGTTTTTTTTCAATCACTGTCACACCGGGTTTCTCTTATAATTAACCACAGCTGGATCTGTTTCTGCTTAGAGGGACTTGAAACCTGCATATCTTTACTCATTTGTCAAGTTTTTTTCTCATTTTGTTCTTTTTGTGTTTTTGATCAGTTTTTTTAAATTAAGTCTATCCCGCCTAGGGCTGTAACGAGTATCCGCATGCTCGGGTGTTCGTGATCTGCTCCCGATGTCCAAGATCGCTGATTCGCGATCTTTATAAATATAATAAATTGTAGTAAAACATTTTTTGGGGACGATGTATTTTTGCTCTACAGTGCAGATTAATGTTGTATTCTAAGCTTACGACCTAAAACAAAGTCGAAAGAGAAGCGGTCCCGCAGCTGGAAGTAAATATCTTCGTGACTGTGAACTTCCGGTTTTCAAAATAAAAGTAGCGAGAACATTTTTCCGTTCAGAATCTGAGACTGAAGTTCGGTTCTCTAAAAAAATGAATTAGCTTCAACACCGGAGCTTAAGCTCCAGTGTTTACGTTCTTCTGGTTATGGTAACTCTTCAACAGTTGACACAATTAATGCAACTCCATCTTATTCTGAAGAAACGCAACCTCAAGCTGCTGAAACGCGGATATAATCAACGTGAATCAGATGATTCTGTCGCGGAAAAAACAACTTTTTTCATAGGGGCTCTGCACCAACATGTAACGCTTAGAACGTAAAATGTTGAAAAACTGTGAGGATAGAAACCGTGGAGAGAATTTTCAGATTTTGCTTTTAAATGATCCAAAACAGCAGTGATTTTAGTGAGTTTAGTTGATTCTGATCTCCTGTTCTAAATAAAGGTAGGCTATAAATAATGATTAAAAACAAATAATTTCAATTTTCATCCATCCAGTTAATAGACATTCACATAGCAATAAAGATTATCTTAAAAAGCAAGAATTGAGGTTCGAATCTGATCGTCACCTAACGCCTCCCGCCTTCATTTGGATCCCCCCCCAAACCATCATCTTTAACTGTTTACTCAAGTGACTGACTTTAAAATCTAATTTAAAAGCTTTTTACTGTTGTAGAACACCCGTTTATGAGAGTAGATGATCTGGAAAAGCACTTAAATTGATGAAGTTACCAACTACATATTTTACATGTGAGCGTTCGTCCTCTGAGAGGGAAACACCTCGGCTGGATGGAGCTGTCGGTCTGCGGGCAGAAAGTGAAGTGCGTGCACATAAACTAAACGATTCGACAAAATAAATCCGATGGCAAACGCCGCCCTCCACTCTCGCAGCAACATCGTTCTCCCCCCTCATTAGTAAATTAAGTCCCCTGACAGCAACTCCTTCACCTCTTGAAATATGAACGCAGAAACAAATTAAACATGCATATTTAATGAGACAGGAACACGATTTCATCCACTTGCTAAATGGGAGCAGGAGATCTGAGGAGCAGAGGAAGACTTGCATGGCCTGCAGAGATTGAAAGAAAAAAGAGAATTTGGGAAGAACCCTGCCAGAACCCCCCACCCCCACCCCCTAGTCCGTATCAGTGGAGCTGATCACACGTGTTCTGCCTTTCTGAGGGGTTAGGGTTGCCCGTTTCCATGGCGATGTGTAAATGCAGGAGCAGAACAGTGGAGGGGCTTGCCATGAGCTTTTACCAACCACTTTAACCACCAAACGGCGTTTTGGGGGAAAGATGTTCGCTGCCAGGTTCTGGTTTTTACTAAAAGATATTGGAAACAGATCCTAAAATTTTGATTCAAGCTGAGATTTTGATTTATTTACAGCATTTCCTCATCCACCACGTGTGTGGATGAGGAAAGTCAAGTTTTCTCTCGACAGAGTCGGTTTAAGATAGCTGGGGTCTCATTTACCCTGGGGCCACACAAGGTAGAGTCTGGCTAAGACTGGGCTGTACGGAGTTTCATTTGTGTCAAAAATATGTTTTTGCATCCACTGTCTATATATTTGGTCAATTGTCTATATCTACTGAACAAATTTACTGAACATTTGTTCATGTCTATGAACAACTAACCAATATCTGCTGCGTGTCCTATGAAACGACAGGAGCTAATGACGCTAGCAACTGTTGCTAAAGACTTTTATGACCACACTGTGAAACGTCAGGAGCTAACAATGCTAGCAACTGTTGCTAAGGACTTTTATGATGACTGTGAAACGTCAGGAGCTAATGACGCTAGCAACTGTTGCTAAGACTTTTATGATGACACTGTGAAACGTCAGAAGCTAACAATGATAGCAACTGTTACTAAGGACTTTGATGATGACTGTGAAATGTCAGGAGCTAACGATGCTAGCAACTGTCGCTAAGGACTTTGATGATGACTGTGGAACGTCATGAGCTAACGATGCTAGCAACTGTTGCTAAGGACTTTTATGACCACACTGTGAAACGTCATGAGCTAACGACGCTAGCAACTGTTGCTAAGGACTTTTATGATGACACTGTGAAACGTCAGAAGCTAACAATGATAGCAACTGTTGCTAAGGACTTTTATGATGACTCTGTGAAACATCAGGAGCTAACGATGCTAGCAATTATTGGTAAGGTTTTCTCTGACCACACTTTGAAATATCAGGAGCTAATGATGCTAGCAACTGTCGCTAAGGACTTTGATGATGACTCTCTGGAACGTCAGGAGCTAACGATGCTAGCAACTGTAGCAACTGTTGCAAAGGACTTTTCTGACCACACTGTGAAACGTCAGGAGCTACCGATGCTAGCAACTGTTACTAAGGACTTTTATGATGACTGTGAAACGTCAGGAGCTAATGACGCTAGCAACTGTTGCTAAAGACTTTTATGATGACACTGTGAAACGTCAGAAGCTAACAATGATAGCAACTGTTACTAAGGACTTTGATGATGACTGTGAAATGTCAGGAGCTAACGATGCTAGCAACTGTCGCTAAGGACTTTGATGATGACTGTGGAACGTCATGAGCTAACGATGCTAGCAACTGTTGCTAAGGACTTTTATGACCACACTGTGAAACGTCATGAGCTAACGACGCTAGCAACTGTTGCTAAGGACTTTTATGATGACACTGTGAAACGTCAGAAGCTAACAATGATAGCAACTGTTGCTAAGGACTTTTATGATGACTCTGTGAAACATCAGGAGCTAACGATGCTAGAAATTATTGGTAAGGTTTTCTCTGACCACACTTTGAAATATCAGGAGCTAATGATGCTAGCAACTGTCGCTAAGGACTTTGATGATGACTCTCTGGAACGTCAGGAGCTAACGATGTTAGCAACTGTAGCAACTGTTGCAAAGGACTTTTCTGACCACACTGTGAAACGTCAGGAGCTACCGATGCTAGCAACTGTTACTAAGGACTTTGATGATGACTGTGAAATGTCAGGAGCTAACGATGCTAGTAACTGTCGCTAATGACTTTGATGATGACTGTGGAACGTCATGAGCTAACGATGCTAGTAACTGTAGCAACTGTTGCTAAGGACTTTTATGATGACTCTGTGAAACATCAGGAGCTAACGATGCTAGCAATTATTGGTAAGGTCTTCTCTGACCACACTTTGAAATATCAGGAGCTAATGATGCTAGCAACTGTCGCTAAGGACTTTGATGATGACTCTGTGGAACGCCAGGAGCTAACGATGCTAGCAACTGTAGCAACTGTTGCAAAGGACTTTCCTGACCACACTGTGAAACGTCAGGAGCTAATAATGCTAGCAACTGTTGGGACTTTTCTGACAACACCGTGAAATCTCAGGAGCTAACGACGCTAGCAACTGTTGCTAAAGACTTTTCTGACCACACTGAAACGTCAGGAGCTAAAGATGCTAGCAACTGTTGCAAAAGACTTTTCTGACCACACTGTGAAACGTCAGAAGCTAACGATGCTAGCAACTGATGCTAAAGACTTTTCTGACCACGCTGTGAAACGTCAGGAGCTAATAATGCTATCAACTGTTGGGACTTTTCTGACAACACTGTGAAATCTCAGAAGCTAACGATGCTAGCAACTGTTGCTAAGAACTTTTCTTACAACACTTTGAAATGACAGAGCAAGTGCAAAATTTTAAGCATAAAATAAACTGAAACATCACAAAGCAAATACTAAACTATCATCAAAGAAGCGTGGGAATACAGAAGTTATTGCTTAGTTGACATTGAACTTTCATATTAAGGCGGGGGACGCAAAATATTAACCTGGGGGCCACAAATGGCCCTCGGACCGCCAGTTTGAGACCCCTGGTTTAAGACAACTTACTTGAGGTTTGACATTGAAGTTCAGGAATATATGAACAAAAGTGACTTGTTCAAATAAAAGTTGATCAAACCTCACCCGATTTTGGAGATATGACCCACACTTCTTTTTGCAAAAGGTTGAAAAAAGAACCGCCACACACAGACATAACAACTTACAAAAGATCACCAGAGGTATTTGTTTTCATTTAAAAAGATGAAAATCAGGGTAGAAGATATGATTTTAGTGTCAAGTTTCTCACAGTACTTTAAGGAAAACATGTTTTTCTTTTATTGCTGCAAAAATTTGGAATTCCAAACAAAGTTTTCAAATAACCTTGATTTAAGGAAGTATTTGTAAGAAATAAACTTGAGGAATATGCTGTTATGTGCACTGAATATGTTAATATAATGTGGTATCTTCATAAACGTAACAAATAAACAGAGCACAACTTGTGTGTTTTTATCCCTTTCTGCAGCCTGTCTGGTCATGTTGTGCTGGGAGGATCTTGCAGAAAACATTTGGCACAATGCTCAAATTTTCTAGTAGTGAAGGCCTTTTTTTAAACTAAGCAAGAAGATTTGTTGCTGCACATCATGCAGGAAGAATAAAAAAACATCAATCCATCTGAGTGTCAGCATTCTACTGTGATTTATATAAACAAGTTTAAAGTCGGTCACCAATCTTCTTAAAAGGTCGCCTCAGCACATCTGCCCAAAGGTCAGAACGTGCAGCACTCAGAGAAACAAAAACAGTCTGCAGAACATGTCGGCACTTAAAGTCTATTAATTACGAGATTAAACAGGTATGTCGTTTGAAAAGAAACTCGGTTCTGTTTGAAGCAAATAATAGAAGCAAGGGCAGAGGTTCACAAAGCCAAATCACTGCTGCAACGATTGAGGAAAAGTGGAAAATTTCTGACCTACAGTCATGATTTGAGGTTCTTCTGCAGCACACACCTTCCTGTCAGTGAGTTAAAGTATTTCAGAGGCCATCTGTTTAATAACTAAAAATGTGTTCAAATAGGTCAGCAGCAGGACAACGCTGGGAGAAAACCTGCTTCAGAAAAGAACAGATGACATGGTAAAGTGCAAAAAGTTATGAGGTTTAAGCTAAACTTTACTAGGATTTGTTTTTTTCATATTTTTAAATACATTTCTAGGAAAGTAAAACAGATTGGTATTTCCTTAGTACAGGGGTTTGAAAAATAAAATAATATTAAATTAAAAAAAAAATGGAGATTAGCTAATTTTTTAGCAACATACTAACTTATTTTGGCTATTGTGTATTCTACTGGGTTTTTTAGGCTAATTTAGAAATTTAGCTTTTATTTTAGCAACATGCTAACGTTTTTGGCTAATTTAGTTTACTGAGGAATTCTATGCTAATTTGGAGTTTAGCAAATATTTTAGTAAAATACTGATGTTTTTAGCTAATTTGTTATCTACGGAAATTTTTCGTTTTGATAATTTTGAATTTAGCTTCTATTTTAGCAACATGCTAACATTTTTGACTAAGTTAGTTTACTGAGGAATTTTAGGCTAATTTGGAGTTCAGCTAGTAAATTAAGTAAGCTAGCTTTTTCTGGCCTCTAATTAGTTTTTTATGCTAGTTTGGAGTTTAGATAATATTTTAGTAAAATGCTGATGTTTTCAGCTAATTTGTTATCTACTGACATTTTTTTTTTGATAATTTAGAATTTAGCTTTTATTTTAGCAACATGCTAACGTTTTTGACTAAGTTAGTTTTCTGAGGAATTTTAGGCTATTTTGGAGTTCAGCTAGTAATCAAGCAACAAGCTAGCTTTTTTTTGGCAGATTTGGCCTCTAATTGGTTTTTTATGCTAATTTGGAGTTTAGCTAATATTTTATCAATATGTTAACATTTTTAGCTAATCTGTTATCTACTGACGGTTTTAGGCTAATTTAGCTTTTATTTCAGCAACATGCTAATATTTTTGGCTGATTTAATTTACAGAGAAATGTTATGCTAATTTCAAGTTCAGCTAGTAATTAAGCAACAAGCTAGCTTTTTTGCTACTAAAGTTAAAAACGAAAAAAAAAAAAATCACATTTTGAGAGATGCTAGTTTCTATTACATATTTTTTTTTGCTTTGTTTGTGCAAAAATACACATTATTCACATTTATTAAAACAAAAACAAAATAAGGTTATGAATGCAAATCCAAATTTCTTAAATGCTAACATAAGTCAATGCGGCTCCTTTTAGGTTTTGATCAGAAGAAAACGAGCCCAAATGGCTCTTATACTGTTAAAGGTTGCCGACCCCTGCCTTAGTATGACGGAGTATTAGGGCCACTTTATAGAGAAAAAATATTTTTAAATTACGACTTTAAATCTCATAAATTTACGAGAAGAAAACTCGTAATATTCCTTTTTTTTTTTTTTTGGTGGCACTAATACTCCGTCGTAACTTAGAACAAAAATGCTAACTTAAAAAAAAAGTTTTATAAACAAGATATGATTCAAACATTAAGTATTGTGTTACCCACTTCAGTGATGTCTTAGAACATATCTGTTTTTGAGGTACCGAGTGCTGATGAAACACTGTGAGATGTGCTAATAGAGGTGAATATGTCTGACTGTCTTTGCCCAAAGATAACAGACATAATCAATCTTTACTAACAAGACATGAGATGTCAAATGCAGTATTTACAGATAAAAAATGTACATTTTAAGTGTGTTTACTCCTGATGAGGGGTAAGATAGCTGTCAAAAAGAAACATATTCATAAATAACAAACTGTACTTTAAAGTTATATAAAAGTTTTTAGCATAAAATGTAAATATATTGTAAAAAAAAAGTCATATTTCTACAATAATTTGTCATTCCCTTCTATTGTTTTGGCTTTAAACATGATAGACCATTATAGATTTATTATAACAAATAAAGTTTTCATAAAAATGCAACTTTTAAATAGATTTTATGTTAATCCTAACCTTATACTCTGGGTAGAAATCACCAGATTTATGGTGAATTTTTTTAATATATTGTCATTCATTTGATTTTTTTTAAATATTAGTTCACATTAAAATAAATTTATTCCAGTTACGAGGGATTTTAACATTCTTAAAGCCAAATAAAAAATGCATTTTTGACCAAAAAGAAAAAGGTTGCACCAAAATCTTTATAAGTCATCGTGAGACGTTCAAAAGCCAATTTTATTTTCCCTTTGGGTGACTTATCACTCGCTGCTGCATCCCTACAGTCTTTGACCCAAATGTATACAATCTTCAACCCTGGGGGGACACAGAATGAACAATGAGGCGGGTCAAAGGGTTCGCTCTTCCACACACTGTGAGATCTTTGGAAGCCAGATGGCCAATTTGGTGTCAACCAGGGGAAAGTTAATCCCAACATATTTTTTCTTTCCTTTGGAGTGAATGCAGTCATCTGTGATTTGCTGAATGAACACCCCCTGCGGAGCACTCAGTGCTCACGAGCAGTGGGGTCACTGTACAATTAAATGGTTTCTGCTTATTTCTATTGATTTGACAGAGTTCTATTTCTTTTTTGTAAGTGTCATACTGATTTAAACCAAAAATAAAACCTTTCTAAAAAATATTTTGAAGAAAATTTGTTTTAATGGCAAAATAATCTTAGTTAAGTAAACAGTTTGTTTAATTAGAATTTTTGTTTAAAATTACGAAGCCCCTTAAGCAAAAAAAAAAAGTAATTGAAGAAAAAAATGTGTTTTTTAAGAATTGAATAAAAAAAAATCTGGTTACTAACTAGTGATATGTACTAGTTAGCAGGCAAAAGAAATATTTTCTTTTTTACTTCAATTTAAAAAAAAAAATCAGTTACTTTCTAGTGCGTACAATGGAGTATTAGGGCCAATTTACCAACACTTTTTTTCAATTATGTCTTTAAATCTTGTAAATTTACAAGAAAAAAAGCTGTAACTGTTTAATTACGAGAATAAAGTTGTATATTTATGACTTTAAAAGTTCTAGGCCAAATTTATTACCTTTTTCTTGTAAATTTACGTGTTTCAAAGTAATAAAATTTCAAGAAAAGAATTAGTACATTTACAGGATTTAAAGTTATAAATGTACGAGATTTAAAGTTGTGAATTTAAAAGATTTAAACTCGTAAATTCACAACAAAAAATCGTAAATTTATTAGATTTAAAGTCGTGAATTTAAAAGATTTAAACTCGTAAATTCACAAGAAAAAATTGTAAATTTATTAGACTTAAAGTCACAAATTTATGAGAAGAAAAATTTGTAAATTTAGTACTAAATTTACAAGATTTAAATGAGTAAATTAATGATAAAAACTTGTAAATTTATTAAATTACAAGTTGGAAATTTACTAGGTTTAATGTGTAAATGTCATAAATCTATGAGGAATAAAAAGTCGTACATTTTAAATATTTGAAGTTGTAGTTTTACGAAAGCTAAAATCCTAAATTTATGAGATTCAAAGTCGACTAAAAGTTATAAATTAATGAGAAAAATAATAATATTAGAAAATAATATTAGTTTTTAGGTGGCCCTAATACTCTCGTATTTTTTTTTTTTTTTCAAATTTTTATTTTTTCAACTCCGATGTCCATTTAGGGGCTCCTAATTTTTTTTTACTCAGGTTTGAAATTTTACAATATTTTTGACCCATTTCTAGGAAGTCTGTTTTTTCAGTGAACTTTTTTTTAAACACAATGAATCTAATGTTGGAGAAGTTATTATTTTTGGCTGATATTTGGACAACTGTCTGCAGATTCATGCTGGACTTTCTCCAGGCTACAAATGAACTGATTTATATCAATGTTTGTTTTGTTAAATTATGATTAAACAGGAGACAGCTAATCATGACTGCATTTGTTCAGAGGATAGTTTATTATTTTAATCCCAGAGTTTTGAGCGTGCAGTGCATTTCTGTGAACTGTTCTCTAAACTTTCAGCAAATTCTGTTGGTCTTAATCCTTGTTTAAAGCTATCTCCACTCTGCCAGGATTATAACTGTGTTTGGGACTTCATTTAAATCTAATTAAAGCTAATAGTCGTTGCCTAAAGACTGTGAAATTTGAAGATATTAAGTTGCTGTCAGCACATTCTTGGTGTGTAATGTAATGCTGTCCTGAGGTCATTAAAATCTTCCCTTTTACCCGTACGGCAGAGTCAGGCCTGTGGGTTTCAGTGGGGCCTGTCACATATTTAGAATACCAGATTTTGATGGATTTCTTGTTTTTATGCAGTTAAAGTGAGAAGCTGCTCTCCTGAAGAAGCCTATCAGAGCAGGTGAGGGCTTTAAAAAGCTCTGCCCAGTTTGGAGGACCAGCTTTGTCACATTGTTCACTTGACAAGTTTGAAATATAACATCACCGCTTTTGTTGCGTTTCGGAAAGGTTCCCTCTGAATTGTCCGGGTAATTGCCTTTGTTTGCATTCGTTTTGGTGTGAAAAGCTCCCTTCGCCTCAGCTGTTATTGTTACTTTCACCGCTGCCCAATGGTCACTGCTTTTTCCTGTTTCCCCTGGTTACCATTTCCCTTTTAAATCATGGCATGCACCCACGCTGAGCCAATTTTTACCAAACAAAAATTTAACAAAGCCCAGAGACTATACCTGCCATCAACAAAGACTTCAAATAAATCCAAATGATGCTTCATTTTTTTTTTTTTGTCCTGCCAGCATGTTCTCTCTGCAGGTTTCCATGGGGGATTATCACGTATAAAAAGATAATTAAACAAAGTAAATCATATAAAATGAATTTAAAACGTTTATAGTCTTTTCCTACAAATGTCTGTAAAATCATTATAAATCTTCTGGTTATTGAAGGTTCTATTTCACAAATGAAAATTTAAATATTTAGAAAGTTTCTCTTTAATTAGGACTTGAATGCTTTTTTTTCTACAAAGATCAATTTCCTGTTCTGTTAACCTTTTGTACACATCTATTACTCTAAAATCGGAGCCTAACCCGGCGACTGATGGCAGGGGGGACCCTGGACAGCTCGCCAGTCTGTCACGGGACATTGTTACATTTTTATTCAAATTGCAGACTATATTTAACTCTTAACACACCATCAATTCTTGATGGTGATTTGTACCAATATGCTTCATTTCTAAAGCTTTGGATCTCATTGCAAAGCGTGCGTGAAAAGCCGCTTTTCCCCGCCTCAAAATCAGCTGAAAATCCCTTCATTTCTGTGCAGCGCTGCATTTCAACACCAGGCTGCTTTTCTCCTCTCCAGAATCTGCTGGAATTACGTTAACCGTGTCAGCTGTTTAAGAGTCAAAGAAATAGAAACACTAAATCTACAATCTTAAAGATAAAAGCAAATCTGATTTTTTTTTTTCTTGAACTTTTGTCAATAAACAGAACTTTGGTCTCATATTTTTCAACTAGAAAAAACCATTTAATTGTTTAACTTATATTTGGGAAGCTTAAATGACACTTTATCTGAAGATTTGTTTATTCTGGTAGACAGTAGTGCTGCACAGTTATTTTTAGTTTATAAACTTAGAATCCAACATGATTCTACATTCTACAGCAATAAATACATTCTGTCTGAGTTATATTTGAATGAATGAATGAATGAATGAATGAATGAATGAATGAATGAATGAATGAATGAATGAATGAATGATGAATGAATGAATGAAATGGTTTTTTTCAAGCAATCAGGTTATAATACATGGAATAACTTCACACAATAAATCACAAGTAGATCGCTTGAAAGGGGGTGGAAGGAAGCGAACTTATATAATCCCACCCCGGCTCGACCATTTTCTCTACATGAATAATCAATATCCGGTTCAGGACTTCAAATATCAATATAGTTTCAGGTGATAAAAGATCAATAATATCAGTGATGTAATAGAATTTCAAAAACATCCATAGACAAATCATTTAGATTAATCATCAACAGTAATCTAAACATTCTCATAAAAAATTCTGCAAAAAATCTCAGAGTAGTAATCAGAGTTCGTTACTGCGGAAAATATAGTCAAAATATTCTTATTAAAAAAGACAATTTGAAGCAGATGCATTTATCAAAGAACGATTATTATAATGAAAAAGTGCTAAGTAAAAAAATCATGCTTTATTCATGGAAACTTCAAAATTCGATCATTAAAAGACAGTTTGAGCAGATTGCATTCAGACCAGAGCTACATCTTTGTTTAGGAACAGGTTTAAGGCCACGTAAACCATCCTCGTTGTTTTGACTGAGAGACTGTGAAGGTCTCATTTCAAGGGAGTTGTGCTCGAGTTCTTCAGAATCGGGTCAGAGTTCGTATTCAACGGTTCCGACGGTTTCATGAGTCCACAATTCACGTTTTGCTTGAATTAGAGTTTCAAACATGCGTAATCCCACAGTTCTCAAAGTCTTTTGGATTTTATTTCCAGAGGCTTCGTCAGGTCCGGTGGTCCGAGTGGTTTGATAAAGATTCTGGAGTTCTAGACCCAAGTGGACTGGATCTGTCGTGTAGATCGTAGGATCCTTGCGTGTTTAGCCAGATCAGTGTTATATTTGCATAAATGCTCATTAATTTTTAGCACACAAATTTATAAGGATAGCGAAGCAGCAATCTTGAACGTCACAAATATTCAGACCAGAGTCCTTCATGATTTCTAACCTGCCATTTACACTGAACACGATTCGCTCGTCACATTTTCTGCTCGACTTCTGTCCAAAAATGTGTTTATAAGCTCGACGCCCCAGACAGGTGTAGGAGGAGCTACTGCCAAATGTTTTTGGTACACGATGTATCTCATTTACAATGTATGGAAGACACATTGGATGTTTAGATTGGATCTTTATTTCAAAAAGTTGTTCAAAAGAATGGGTAGTCACGTCTCCGTGTCTGGGTTCATGAGATCATTCAGAGAGTCTCCCGGCACGGCGAGCTTCAATCCTGCATCAGAATGACGGCGTTTAAATGTCTGAATGTTTGAAAAAAGAACAAAAAAAAAAAAATCCCACTACTTATTTGGGCTGAAATTATACAAAGAACAGAGTTTTTTAACTTCATTTTAACATTTATTTATGCATTTACTTTATTTTACAAACAGGTTTTTTGCACTTGTTATCCAAATTAATTCAGTGACAAACCTCTAAACAGAAAACCAATTGCCTTCCACAAGGACGTCTTCGTCGCTCCAGGACCTGAAGGGTCACTATCTTTATTTTTGCAATCAACTAAAATAGTTTACAAAGTGAGTGTGTGTCTGAACATTTCTCCCAGGCATACAAAGTAAATATATTCCCTCTACACTTTAGAAAAAAACATGAGCTGCTTTAACTCTTGATCTTAACCTTTTGATCATTGCTATAAATTCACAGCAAATTAATAATTCTGCCTCACATCCTCGCTCTGTCTTCAAAAGTTGCATCAACCTCATTTAGTTTTTCCATCACTCAGGAAAAGTCCTTGAACCGCATAAAAACCTTCCTCTTCTTCTCCTAACACGGGGGTCTGCAACCTGCGACTCCAGAGCCACATGTGGCTCTTTTATGTCTCCATGGTGGCTCTCTGGTTGAAGAAAAATAAAATAGTACATTTCCAAAAAATTGGTGATTAGCTCTTATTTTAGCAACATACTAACATTTTTGGCTAATGTGTTACCTACTGAAGTTTTTAGGCTAATTTAGAATTTAGCTTCTATTTTAGCAACATGCTAACATTTTTGGCTAATTTTACTTTTAAGTTTAATTTTATGCTAATTTGGAGTTTAGCTAATATTTAAGTAAAATGCTAATGTTTTCAGCTAATTTCTTATCTTCTGAATTTTTTTTGATAATTTTGAATTTAGCTTCTATTTTAGCAACATGCTAACGTTTTTGACTATGTTAGTTTTCTGAGTAATTTTAGGCTATTTTGGAGTTCAGCTAGTAATTAAACAACAAGCTAGTTTTTTTTTTTTTTTTTTTTTTTTGGCAGATTTGGCCTCTGATTAGTTTTTTATGCTAATTTGGAGTTTAGCTAATATTTTAGCAATATGCTAACATTTTTAGCTAATTTGTTATCTACTGGGGGTTTTAGGCTAATTTTGAGTTTAGCTTTCAGCAACATGCTAACATTTTTTGGCTGATTTAATTCACAGAGAAATGTTATGCTAATTTGAAGTTCAGCTAGTAATTAAGCAACAAGCTAGCTTTTTTGCTACTAAAGTTAAAAACGTTTAAAAAAAATACCTTTTTGAGAGATGCTAGTTTCTGTTAAATATTTTTTTTGCTTTGTTTGTGCCAAAAATACACATTATTCACATTTATTAAAACAAAACAAAACAAAAAGAAGGTTATGAATGCAAATCCAAATTTCTTAAAGGCTAACATAAGTCAATGCGGCTCCTTCTAGGTTTTGATCAGTAGAAAATGAGCCCAAATGGCTCTTTTACTCCTAAATGTTGCCGACCTCTGTCCTAACAGGAGAAATGACGGCCTCAGAAGGGGCTTAATCCAGTTGGATTGAATAAACGTGTTTTCAAAAAATACGACATTCCAAAATTTCTAAATTAGTAAAAACGTTCACACCTATTCATCTTTGACTTAAAAATACAGATCAAATTGTTAATCAAAAAAATAATCTTTTAAAATGACATAAAACTCTAATAAAACAAGGTTAACTCAAGTGCTATCATGCTTTATGTGCCACTGAAATGTGAAATTGGGCTTATCCTCTGGGGATCTGATGCATTATATTGGTCCGTTTATTATCCTGTGGGCAGGTCAAGAGAGTTCACAGACTAAATCAGCATTTTTTTGGGTTCACTTCAGAAGTTTGACCACCACCACAGCAAATGTGATGACAGCTTAATTTTTTTGTTGTGGTTAAAACAGGGGTCTGACAAAAAATGGTCACCGGTCTGAGCTGTCAAGCGACCTCTTTCATTGAAAAATATATGCAAATGCACATTTTGGGTTTCCGCTTTTGTAAATTTCTACAACCGTTTTCAGGCTCAACACACGATGCAAGTTAAACCAGGTTGACCAATCAGGAACTCGGATTTGGATGGCGTCCCTTTTCATTCACGGAAGTAACAATTGAACATGGAAGATCAATTAAAAATCGCCCGACAGGAAGTACGTATCGGAATAGAGCTGTGAAAGAAAAAGCCTTAAACAAGATTTATGAGATTTGCACCACTTGAACATTTTACACCAAAATTCTTCCAATTATGAACTAGATATATAGCATTACCTGTGATAATGCTAGTTTGAATGCTGTTAGCTGAAGATGCTGACAATGATAGCTAAAAACACTGAAGCTGATGATGAAAACGCTGATGCTGATAGCCAGCTAAAATGTTAGCTAAATGCCAAATTAGCCTAAAAAAAACAAATAAATAAACTTAGGTTAGCCAAAACAGCTAGCATGTAGCTGAAAAGGTTAGCTAAACTCCAAAACAGCCCAAGAAAAGCAAAGTTAGATTAACAAAAAAACAGCCAGCATATAGCTGAAATATTAGCTAAACTCCAAATTAGCCTAAAAAAGTAAATGCCAAAATAGCCCAAATAACTATCAGAATGAGAATTTTTAAGTTTTTAACATCATTTTTAACTAGATATATAGAATTACCTGCGATAATGCTAGCGTAAATGCTGTAGTGCTGATAGCTGAGGATGCTACAATTGAAAAACACTGAAGCTGATAGCTTAAATCACTGAAAATAATAGCTGAAAATGCTGAAGCTGATAGCCAGATAAAATGTTAACTAACTGCCAAATTAAGCAAAAAAAAAAAAAGAAAAAAAAAAAACTTTGGTTAGCCAAAACAGAAGTTTTGAAGAAGCCCCTCCCTGCTTGTCCAGTGTGAACACCATGGAGGTTCAAGAATGCATGTCACAGGTCTAGTGTGAACTTAAATTTTTGATTTTTATTGTTGGTGTATGATTGTCAATAAAAAAAAAAAAGAAAAAACTGAATAATGAACTCAATGCTGTAAAAGGGATGGTTTAAAAAAACAATAAATGTCTCAAAAAAGAAACTTTAAAACGGAGTAACAATAAAAGATAAGAACGTTAAGCAGGAACTTTTGTTTTAACCATTTGGTTTATCGGTGTGTGTTAGTTTGCAGTACAATCCTTTAAGAATTGATTGTTAATGGAAAAACAAAATAACGACTCTGGAATTGGAAAAGGGAAAAATCCACCCACGTTCAAAAGCTGAACGCCTTTGGGAATAGTAACCACTTGGCTTTTTGGCTTTTTTTTATGTGACTGTTTAATTTATTGGTTTGAGGTTAATGGTGTTAGCGACTGCACTTGGGGTTGTCAGTCACCTCGCGGGGGGCCGGTTTCTCTTGTGGCAGTAGCACAGCTTTTGGTGCAAAAACATGAAACTCAATCTCAGCAAGTATGCGAGCTGTTAAAAGGTCTGTCACCAAGTCCGGGTCTTGAGATGTTTAAGTTTCATGTGTTTTGTTTCTGTTTCTAGTGTTTGGTGCAAACGTTAACGGCTTGTTTGTTGTGAAAGTGACTCCTCCACACGCAGGAGCTTTCATTTCTGCTGTTTTGTGTCATTAGGCAGAAACGCTGAATAGAGAATATGACAGCAACTGTCACTATTATAATTGTAAATCGGATTTAAATGTATGCAGAGGCATCAGCTCTACTGTCACAGTAGAAAACCACACATAGATATAGTGAAAAATGAATTTTATCTGATCATTATGGCCCCTTTGGAAGAGTGTGAAGCATCAAGTTATACATTCTTAAAGTTGAGGACTGTTTAACAAAAGGAAATGAATGTGAACATAACCAGTAAGTCTGAAGGGTTTCCTTGTGCACTGGTTAGCATCTATCAAAGGTGACCCAAGGGAAGTTTGACAATGATGGATTGATGCTGAAGCGGGGGCGGGGCTTTTTTTTTTTTTTGGTTGAAGTTGCACAAACGACGAATCAATGGAAAATATACAAAGAAATATAGAGGGATGAAGCCACAAATGATAGAAATGTACAAAGATGGAATCACTGTTTCATTGGCATTTTGCAAATATAAGGAAACTTAACACTACAGACCTTTCTTCTATCAAATTTGGGAAATTCCATTTTACGACAGAACTTATGTCCTGAACTGTTGCAACAAACATTTCTTGTCAGCAACTTCTTTAATTCTGTATGAACTCTTGCTACAAGTTCTTGCATAAACTCTCCATAGTTCCACAGTGATCCTTACAATGTTTTAACCTTTACTGTCAATAACTTGTACAAATGACTCAAAACATAAGAACCCAAAAAACTCCACCTGGATCAGATTTGATTGTGCCACATTTTCAAAGAACCACTTTCAGTTATTTTTTAGCTTCACATCAATGCCAAAGAAATCTTAAAGTCTGGAAATCAGTAGAAAGACGATGAATATTTCACATGTTCTAGTGGCATTTTTCTAATGATGGAGGCTACATCGGAAAAATTAAGCTCAAAATTACATTTCTGACTATGCCTTCATTCAAATGGTTGTGAATCAGGAGCGGACAAAATAAAAATGCTGTTTGAAAAAGATCTTTCCACTCTATTCTAGCCATCTTCAACCGAGATGGTATCTTGCACAAACCTGTACGGCTGGGCAGCTTCAATATTGCTTGCCAATTTTGTTGCACCAGTAATGTTAAGTTAAGGGTGTGAGGGGCTGTAAGCTAGTGGCAGAGCGTGTAAACAGAGAGCTCTCAGTAATGGAGAGGTACATTTCTTTTTTTGTCTTTTATTTCATTAGAAACACAGAGGTACGTTTCTAATGATCTACTGGTGCTCTGCAGAACTGTGTTCTAAATTTATTATTATTATTTTTTTTTTGCTAAAAACAGTATAATAATATAGGACCAACAGGAACGCTTCTAAAATGGATCAAAAGATGATTGGAGTGGGTCTTTACAGACGGATTTCAAATTTGCTTTTTTATCTAAAATTCTTAAAAAAGGATAGGCATCTCCAGGCCTCGAGGGCCACATTCCCGCATGTTTTCCACCACACCTTGCTCTGGCATGTTCTAATTGGCTGGACACACCTGAACCAGGTAATCCGTCATGAGTAAGGCTTGGATATCTGGAAATCATGCAGACACTGCGGCCCTCGAGGCCTGGAGTTGCCTGTTTCTGATATAGAATCTCCCCCATGAAGGTGTTAAAGGATGTAGTTAAAACCTTTGACAAAGTTGATCATGTTGTGTTACTAGACCGATTGGATATACAGAGCACACAGGTGAATGGTTCTCTATATAACAGTGATCAGGATTATTGATCAGAATTACTAATCATTCAAAAAGGGGTCCCACAGGGTTCCGTCTTAGGACCCCTTATAATTATTTTCTACATCAATTACATAGTACAAAATGAATCAGAAGCCAAGTTGTACCTTTATGCTGATGACATTGTTATTTATTGTTGTCTCTTTTGCCACTTAAATAAATATGGTGACATGAAAGCTAACAGTTGTTATTACTGTTTACCCAGTTTCTGACATAAAAAGATTTTGCAAATTTCAAATTAAGTTGTAGCGGTAGCAATCAGTCAAATTCTGCAACCTATATGTGCATTTATGTGAGGATCTGTACTTTTGTGCTTCTCAATTATTTCAGATTCTTGGTTTGCTCTAACGTTGTTTTTATTTATGTTTACTCAGCTGCTTTCTGTCCTTAAAAAAATGTTAAGTGAAAACATGTTTTCGTTTATCTTTTTTTATCTTTTTTTTTATATTTCTTGCCTGTTTCTGGTGAATAAATAAAATAATTACTGACACATCCTGATCATCTGCTATAGGACAGCACATCAAACACAGACTCCAGAAACTGCAAATCATCGCCACCTTATTTCTAATTTGCATCAATCTGTATTTAGTCTCGTTATCTGGACATCTTAGACTGGCCTTTTTTATAATTAAGCTTTCTTATCATCTTAAGTCCTTTAGTAGGCTACTAGGAGGATAACTGTATTTTAAGAAGCTAATCAGTCAGTGGAGAAGCTTGCTTCTTTTGGAGCTCAGCATGGGACCTTAATCTTTTCTGGTAACCAAATGCAGCTGCTTACGATTTTCCAAAAAAAAAAACAGCAGTTTGTGAATCCTTCTTGCATTATCATGAGTAACTTACAATTATTTCCTATTGAATCTATTCTCTTCACTTGAGCCAGTTTGTCTGGTTGATTTGAAACAACAAGCACCACTGGAGGTGACTGACACCACTTACAAAGCGTTGATAGGGTTTATTCTTGTTTCCAGGAACTGGTTAATGTCTTCTCTCCCCTTTTAGTAAATGAGAGAAAAATTTAGATGAATAGAGTGTGAATTACCAGATAAAAGTTGTCTAAAAGGGGTCGTGTGTAAAAAAAATGAAACGTCAAGAATAATATTCTGCCTCTGTTATGTTAGCAGAGAACTCCGTGATTAAATCAGAGGAGGATGAACGATAAGAGCGCTGTCTGCGGGTGATTAAGAGCCGCCCTGACAAAATTCTGATTCACTACATTTGAAAACAATCAACCACCTGGGTCCCCAAAACCGCTGTAACCGAATCCCGTTACTGTTTGTGTCTCGCCCCCCAACAAGACACTGACGTGTCTGAGCCGAGGTGTGCCGCCGTGATTCATGAGGTCATTAAGGCGTCTTGTGACCATGGCAACAATCGTTCCGAGGGGTCACCGGTAACGTGACAGCTTCCTTCGGGGCAAACCTCGTCGTGGGACGGGAGCAGTGGCAGGAGGCCCAATCAGTCGCTCCCTCCCCCTCCCTAAAACATCCAGCGGTAACCCGTTTAGGCCCTCCGGCTCGCAGAGGCAAAAGACACACACACATCAACACACTGCGCTTCAGCTGTAATCAAATCTGAAATTTTGCTTCCAACAAGGCAGTCAAGTTCAAATGGGGATGGAAGACATATTATTGTTGTTTTTCTAAGAATGGGGGCTTACTGTAAGTTCACCCTATTTACTGTCTGCTAAAATGGATCCATCTGTCTGAGAATTCAGACGAGATGATTACGTTAAATGAGAGGAGGCACTGATTAGTAAAACCATAAAACAAAATGGATTTTTGTTTTCATAAGAAAACCCTGTTTCCATCCAAGGAAAGCACTCTTGAATAACTTTATTAAATAAATTAGATTCACTGCAAAACGAGGGCTCCTAAAATTAGGAAGAAAACAATAAAATTACTAAAAATGTGTAAATAGGTAAATATGTAATAGGATTTTCGTTTGGTGAAAAATCTTATAATTATATATAAAAATCTAGAAACATTAAGTTCGAAGGGGAGAAATTAAGTTGTTTTTTTTGCTTGTTTGAAGCAAATTTTTGTATTTTTTTTTTTACTTTTTAGGTCCTTAATTGTAGTTTATTTTGATTACAGTGACACAAACTAAGTGTAATAAGTGGAATTATTGAAATTTTGAACAAAATATGAACAAAATGAGAATTTAGTTGGCCCATTTTCATATATTCTCTAAAAATCTTAAACTAGCACTCATTCTTGGAACATAAATTTACATTTTTGGTTAGAAAATCAGCAATAAATGCCAGTTTAACTTGTCTTCATATATTGAACTCTAAAGTATAGTATTCTTGAATTTGAATAAAAAATTCTACTGAAATGTGAAGTTTTTTTTAGTCTGTAATCAAGTTTTTCTATTGTCAAGAGTTTGGGTAAAAATTTAATTTATTTTGATCCTTATTTCTAGACCTTAACTCTTGACGAGATCAAAAATTCTTGACTTCTGATTTTAGAAAAAAGCTTGTAAAGCTGTAGAGCGAAGAGAAAATAAAACAACTTAAAACTTGATAAAATAGCTTAAAGGTTATAAATTAAATTTTATACTGCTGTGGGTTGTGTGAAAACATTTTAAATAAATACATTTTTTTAAACCAAGAGTTCAGTTTTTGCCTAATGTCTGAATTTTAAGCAGTAAAGTTTATGAGAAAAACACTTCAATTGATTTTTGTTTTTGTGGTAGCTTCATTTTTTTTAAGTGATTGATTTTTGGACGTCTGTCTAAGATAATTATAACTCTATATTCGTCCCAGAATTGGGAAGTTTTAATCTTGACGCACAACAAATGGAAAGAAATAAGCTTTAATTAAAAAAAATAAACAATATCTATTCCATATTAAAAAGGTGAATTGTCTCAAAGCAGATTAGTTAAAAATTGCACAAAATACGATATATTTAAAGTGACTCCAGCGTGGAGTAAAGAGAGTCGATGTCCGTTCTTTCTTCTGTCAGACCTCGTTCGACCCGCCGGTTCCTGACTCAGTCTGGCGCTCCTGCGGTGAAAACACTCGGCCTCCCGTCTGTTTGGGCCGAGCTGCCAGCGTGTGGGCTCACCTCAGGCTGCAGGCACACGATGGTAACGAGGAGCAGTGTCCTGACGGATTCTGGGAATTGTTTGCGCCACTGTAACCTCACTTCTACTCAGGTTTCTATCATTTTGGGAGCATTTCAGAGCTTTGTGCAGACTAAACAGACTTCAGATGACAGAAAAGGTATTTTTAAACTTAAATAAAACAGGTTTATGATCATTTGGGTGGTGCTTTCAGAGAAAATTCATGTAGGAGGCGGTGGGTTAGGGTCAGAAATGCTCCTTTTTGTTTCTGACTCAGTTTATCTCAATAAACAACTTTTCATTTAGAACTCTGAGAAATACAACGTTTAAATATCATAATCATTTCAATTTGACTTGAATTTGGTTGCCATATTTAATTATTTTAGCAGATTTTTAAAAATGAACAAATAAAATATTTTATATAAACCAAACAGCATTTTACCATCACCGTTTAACCCTTTAGCACCTGAGCTCCAGTGTTTATTCTTTTTGATTTATTGCAACTTTTCAACCTTGAATGACGTTGATTGCAGTTGAAAAGTTACAGTATGTTAAAGATTTTGTGTTGTGGATTCATTCTCTAGCTGTATATTTTAAGCCATTTTTCATTAAATTTAAATTGAACTTTTTTTTTTGGTTTATCAATAAAAATATAGATAAAAAGGTCATTATTTGCATGTTAGATACATTATTTCTCAATTTCCCCAGATTTATTGGGAATGATTAAACATGACAACTTCTTAGGATTTTTAAACTTACTATCCCCCCTTTAGTATTTCAGATGTGTTAGTATTTATGGAAAATGTAGATATATCCCTGTTAAATCTCATAAATATAATTAAAAAAATACCACATTCACTGCTGCAAATATGAAACAAAACCTCATTTTCTTGTTTTCTTAACAAATTTATAGTATATTTAAAATAAAAATCTCCTCATGTTTATATTGTAATTTCTTTATAATTGCTTTTAGCTGCGTTTTATTTATTTCCAATTATTATTTTAATACATGTCGGAAACATGTATTTATTTGTATTTGCCCCCTTGCGAAAAGATTGTTATCCTCTACTTGTGTTTATATGTCGTAAGTTGCGAAGTGTTCAATAAAAAATAATAAAATTAATTCTTCTTCTTTGGCATTTGGTCATCAACATGTTCCTGCAGACACTGCCTCCTACAGGTTCAGGTTGGAATCATTTTTAAGCATTAATTTCCTGTAAATGAAATAGATTTAAAAGTATTTAAGTGGTTCACATTTAAACTTATACTCAGTATAATGATTTTTTTTTGTATTTAATTGAATATATTAAATTACTTTTGTTTTATATTTTATGATTATATTTACTTATTGCTAAACAAACCAGGCAGCTATTTCTGCCTAGCAACAACACAATTTTAGCAATACACATAAAAAAACAGTTTGACATAAATAAATTATTTTGAGGGGTTTAAGCAACTCAACTTTACTCATAAAAAAAGCTGGACCAACACATAAATTACATCTCAACTAAGTTTTTTCTAAGAATCTCATGGGCGTACAACCAACGTTTCAATAGATCTGACTCATCTAAAAGCACCATATTTTATTAGCATCCTGACATGTTTTGTTCTAGTCTCTTTAATGGAGCTTTAAGGGTTGTTTGGAAGGTCTGGATGTTTGGTTTTAAATTAAAACGATGGGTTGTTTCAAAGTAATGTCAGATAATCATGAGTCATCCCATTATTCCATCATTTAATTTTACTTTTTTGTAGCCTTTACTTTTATTTTTCTCAAATTGCTCCAAGCGTTTGTCCTTCTAGATCAGTTTATGATATATGATTGTCGCGTTTTGATTTAGCAATTACAAAATCCTTTTTTATGTAGGTTATCCAAACTAAATTCATATTCATATTGCAGAAAGAGGCATAATTAAATAGACTAATACTTCCAGTAACTGGCCTGCTACAATAGTTTTAGCTTTGTAGTAAAGTAAGCTTGGTAGTTGTTTCCTTTTTCTTTTTCTTAAAAAAAAAAAAAAAAATTTGAGGGGGCTGGTGACCCATCCAGGGTGTGCCTCGCCTTCATCCAATGGGCTGTATGAATGACCTACTTCTGCATTCGGCATATGACCGTTCAGTCACTTCCAGGTTTGCGCAGTGGGCTGTTGTTTATGTGGAAATAGCGGAATATTTGGACTTTAAAAGATCTCTTTTGGAGCTATAAGAATCACTACAAACAATGTTAGGCGCATTCTAGCAAAATGCTCCAAAATAAAAATGCCAAAAATTATTTAAATCGTATTTGTCTACTTGTATAGCAAACTTTTAAGGTAACTTGCTAAGGGTGATGTCATTTGCATGTATTTATGTGTGACCAGCTCAAAAGCTGATGGTAATTCATGTTGGCGACACGTAAAAGATGTAGCCAAGATGCAGATTGCTGCATTGTTTCACGTATTTTATGTGCATCCAAAGCAAAAAGCTGTTCCTGGTCCCTGCTAGCTGTCACGCAGCTAGCGTAGATGCGGCCGCGAACAAGAACCATTTGGTGTATTAACACTAACTGTAATTGTTACCTTAAGTTTTCCTACTGGTCTGTGCAGCCAAGAAAAAAGTTCAAAACTTTTAGAAAATTAATATTTAGAAAATTACAGGTGAATATTGTGGTCACTTTTCATTTGAGCTAATGCTAATTAGCATGAAAAACACATCCTATTATCGCTGTCTTCATCTTTATGAAGTTGTGTTTCAATTACTCCACAGTAGAATGTTTCTATTTTTGTGTAAATGTAATTTTCAGTGTCAGATAGAAACAGACGTGTTTCCCTTTTCCAAAACGTCTCAACATTGGCGAAGGTGCCCATTAGCGCACGCTGCTATCGTTTCATCTCAAGAAGTCACATGATCATTGAGTACATGGAAGCGTTTTGTGAGCACTGGGTGGTTCGTGTTTCAGGAAGACAAATTTGCCTTTTTGGATGTCATTGTGTACACACATTTCAACAAACTAACATACAATGTAAGAAATAACAAAAATTAAAGCGGTCTTATTTGAAACCAGAAATGCATCGCACAGCTCTGTGAAAAGAATCCATAGTATGGGATAGGCTCCAGCAACCCCGAATCATTATAAAAGATTAAGAGGGTTTGGAAAATGGATAAATAAGAAATTTCCCAAATAGCTGCTGTCCTGCAACTGAGCAGCAATTCAATGTTTTTGGTTAATTGGAAAAGTCTGCTAGTCAGGTTAATTTTGTCCGGATTGAGTCCTGAACTTTTGTTCGTATTCAGAACGCCGTCTACTGGACGTTTCCGTTTTGAACTAATGCTTGCGTAACGTGATGAGATATTTCTTTCTGTGTTAATTACATAAAATATTGGATGTTCCTAAGCCCCCCCCCCCCCCCCCCCGTTTTGAGTGTTGGGTTGGTAGCCCCCCTTAACTTCTTTACTGGTTTAGTGCTTGCTTTCCCTCTCAAACTTTATATTTGACTGGCAAAATGTGAACGATCACCCAAAAAAGATAGGTCTGATAACAGATTCTGGTCCCAGAAATGAGGAAACTTTAAGTAAACCAAAAGTGTCCGGTCTGAATACTCCCTAAAACGACTTAAAAATAGCTTCATTTTTTAACGAGTGCGTATCTTATTTTGTATTCTATTTGATTTACTATGTGCTCTAAATCTTGAATAATACAAGAAATTGGATCATAAAACAGAATTTTATTGAAGTTGATGTCGTTTCTTCATAGTTTGTCATTCAAATGATTGTTCCAGTCTGATGGAAGAATGGAGATCATGTTTCCTGAGGTTTTGTTTGAACCCTACATTTTCATCCTGCCACCTCTGCATGTCACATACAGAAGAAGCATCAATTCTTTTTCCAGCTTCTCTTTCTACTTTTTTTCCGCTCTCGATCCATTCATCGGTACCAAAGATGAAGTGAGGGCAAAGAATATAAAACTACAAAGGCGCAGTTGATTCAAAGTGGAGCAGGAGAGAGATTTTTCAGTGGGGAATCGTGGCTCTTTCTGCCTCCACCCCCCCCCTCTTCTCAGCTGCATTACGAGGGAAAAAGAAGAATTTCAAATGAGGTTTGGGATTTCTGCCCACTTCAAAGACTTTTTAAGACAAGTTTCTGCCTTTGCTTTAGCTCTCATCTGTAGCAGACTCGTCTTCTAAAGGTCAGGGTAATTTGTGTCGGCCTGCCTTCATGTCCATGAACCGAGGGCTAAAAAGACAAATACTGAGTTTTACTGAAATCCCTCTCTGACTCGACCAATAAGTGATCAAAACCTCCACATCTGCTTTTGTCTGAAGAGGTGAGGTGAGAGAAAGATCCGATTGATTTAAAGTTGAGGAAACACGTTTTTATGACCCGCTGGTAAAATGCTCGTGGGCTGAGTTATGAGAGCACATGGTTTGTGGGGGCCCCCGCACAGGAGGGGGCCTGGGAGCGAGAACCTCCGGTTTTGTTTGGGGCTGGCCCTGTTGAAGCTCCTCATCGGTGGCAGGTGAGGGGACGGGGCGCGCCATCTGTCGGGGGGGGGACGCCTGTCCAAACTCTTCTCAGGATCCAGAAAACCGTCTGGTGGAACATTTCGGACAATCTGTTAATGTTGATATATCAGGAACTGGATTAATCTGTTTGAAGGAATCAGGCTCAGTTTGACTCGGGGGATCGTTGATCACTTCCTGTTGCTTAACAAAAGAATATTTTTCTGTTGCAGAATTTCCCAAGAATATTTTCTGAGACATCCTTTGCTCAAAATATGTCAGGAATTGAGTATAAAAGCCTTTTTTTAATCATTTAAAAACAAAATAGTTATTTTTTTGGTCAATCTTCTGCAGGATTTGCTTAATCTTAAAGTGTTTGCTTCAAACTAAAAGAAAAACCTGCAGATTTAGTTTTTCAGAACATAAAAATACTTTTGTGTGACATGTTTGAACTTTTAACTTGAAATTCTTGATCTCTTGTTCTACAAGGAAAAGCTTTGATTGTTTGATTGGTTTATTTCAAGCTCAGATTTTGAAAAATACAGGACAAAACACACAATTATTTCAAACTCATTACAGAAATAATGAAATGCTCTGATTAGAAGAGGGAAAATAAACAAAAACAGATCACACTTATGTCACATTTGGTTCATTAATTTTTGTGATTATCGACTAAAGTAAAGTTTGATTTATTGTTTTAAAATGAGTGAGAAGAAGCAAATTTATATAATCTGATCCCTACTGAGTTACTTTATTTTACAGTTTTGCATAATTATGTAATCCGGTTTTGATCAGATCAAATACAAGTTGATTTTTTTGTTTGTTTGTTTTTTTAAAAATTTAAAATTCATGCTTGTTGGTTATTGATTAATCTCATAAAACATTATTTCATGACTTCAGTAAGCAGTTGCATTCATCATGCAACAGATATATAAAACTCTGTGATTATCATCAAAATACAATTTCTTATTATGCAGAAAAAGAATCCTTACACATTAAATTCAAGTGTTGAAGTAACAATAGAACACTTATTGATCATTCTCTGAAATAATTTTTATATATTTTCATTAAACATTAATGATTTACACAATAGGTAATAAGTATTTTATTTTAAATGTTTTTATTTTGTTTTCATTTTGTTTGCAGAAATAGTCATGTTTTCTGTCTTAGGTTTCTTAAAAATAAAATTCTTACCAAGATTGCACTGGATTTGGTCGGTTTACGTATTCCACCACAAATAACCACACAATCAAAAAAAAAAAAAAAAAACAAAAAAACATATCAACCCTATTTAAGCCCTTAACCACTCCATTTTTGTTTTTATGTAGATGCTAAATTAAGGTAACAATCATGTTTTGATGCATATTTGCATCCTTAGGTGTAATACAATAATATATTAAGGAATAAATTGTTTGGAACATATATATATATATATATATATATATATATATATATCTTTTTTGCATTTTTATCACATTTCAGATCTTTCCCAGTAACTTGTAAGCCTTTCACCCTGACATTATTTACATTTTGAGGAAAGTAAAAGTACAATTTTTATTTTCCTTCTCCAGAAATTTTGAAATAAACATTCATAGAGATCAACGTTCTTACTTTCTTTCTCAATTTTTGAGAAGTAATATATATATATATAATATATATCTCATGCTGTTTTAAACTTAAGGCATTCACCAAGAAAAGGAAGTTTCTGCATGCAAATACAAACTGTTGTGAATTCTTTTAAAAGTGAGTTGTTTCTGGGGGATATTTAAACCGTTTGCTCCAACGCTTAGCATTCACTTCCCTGCAGGAATATATGCAAATAATACAAACCAATTTAATATATTTACTCTCTGGCTAAAGTGGATTTCTTTTTTAATTTTGTCCTTTCATTTTTAAACATTTTTTTCTTTTGTTGTAATAATGATTTTTTTTTTCCACCACCTGACTGAAGATATCCTCATAAGAAACAGAGGTAAAGTGGGTCACGGTTCACGCAGGGGGGAAAAAAAAGAGCCGCTGGATAAAGAGCTCCTGGTTTTAACAAAGAGAAAGTGTGTGGGCAGAGAGTTCTGAAAATGTTCTTTCAGGACCAACCTGGTTAAAACCTCCTGGAGAAAAAGAGGCAGATAGATTTCATGAAAGAGATGGTTTCCCTGCAGAGGAGTTGGCTCATTTCCAAACCAAATATTCTCAATATTCGGTTGAACGTACCTTTTCACAAACGCAGCTGCTCCTGACGTTTTTTCAGCATAGCCTGAGGCCTTTTTTTTTTTTAAGCTTTATTTTGTGTTGACAGAGGCTGATTGAGTAATGACTCATGTAGGTGTTTTGCCCACGTCTACAATCAAGAAATAGGAGGGGAGATGATCTATCAGCCATGCATGCTAAGGTTATAAAAGCCAATAATCGTCCATCTTAATGGAGTTGAACTGATTAAAGACTAAAATATAGCCTCTTTTATCTGCAATAAATTTAAATAAAATGCTCTTTTTTCATACTAAATGGTTTGTCTTATTAGAAAAAATCTATATATCTTGATTATTTTCTGTTAGATATATTTCTACAAATCAACAACACTGTGTTTCCACTTCTTCTTTCACTGCTTTACTTTAATTAATTTAAAAACAGATAACTCTAGATGATTTAGTGCTGTAATTTTTTAGCATGAATCAATTCATGTAATGAAAAAAAAAAACAACCACTTTTATCCTGTGAGGATTTATGACCAAAAAAAAAAAAAAAAAAAAAAAAAAACAGCTTTTACTCCCTTTCACAGACACTCCACAGAGTCGGAGCGCCGCGGATCCTCTGGTAAACCTACATCCATTAAGCTTTAAGCCTTCGGTAACCACAAGACTTCCGTCTCCGTGTCCGTTTGAATGTTGTGTCCACAGCTGTAGGTTCAACGTATGATGGGGGTGGGACAGCTGGGTGACAAACTCCAGGGCGCCTTTTTTCTGCTGCAGCTGTTATCCAAGGTGACCCCACAGGCTCAGATAAAAAGACCTCTCCAATTACTGGAGGGTTTACCAAGCATCCAAATTTAACTTATTTTTGCCTATATTAAACCAAAATTTAAAAAATTGTTTGTGTTCAAATGTGTGGCATTTTCACTTATTTGTGTTCTTTGATGAAAGAAAAAGTGAAATTTTACTTATTTTAGTGTTGTGAAAGTGGATTTTTACAGCGAGACCTACATTTATAATTCATAACAAATAATTTTCTTTCTGTGTTTTAAAAGAAAACAAAAATTCCGTTCAGTTTTACTTAAAGCACAATGCAGTTTTTTTCATTGGGCTTCACACCAGAAATTGTACAAAAACACAAAATCAGTCATAAAACATAAACTGTAGCTGGTTGCTAAAGCCCGTTTTCTACAAAGAAGGAGCCAATTTACGTTAGCCTTTAAGAAATTTGGATTTTCATTCATTACCTTCGTTTTTTTTTTTTTTTAATAATAAATATGAATTGTGTCTTTTTTTCCACGAACAAAAGCAAAAATATAAAAAGAAACTAGCATCACTCTTAATGTGATTTTCATTTTAACATTTTTACTTTAGTAGATAGCAAATTAGCCATTACTTAATTACTAGCTAAACTACAAAATAGCATTAAATTTCTCAGTAAACTAAATTAGTCCAAATGTTGCTAAAATAGAAGCTCTAAATTGGCCTAAAAATCCCAGTAGATAACACATTTGTTAGGAGGTTGCTAAAATATTATATAATATTTAAAGATTTGTTGCTAATCGACTTAAAATTTAGAAATTTGAAGACTTTCTCATTTATATCCTTTGGGGCGTATTTTGCTCAATATTTCAAAAAGTATAAATACCAAAAATACTGATGTCCTGAACAAGCTGAACATTTTAATACCAAGATTGCTGATGTGTGATTATAAATAATGCTAACTAAGTAATCCATTCTTTAAAAAAATACTATTTTGTTTTCCTTCAACCAAAGAGCCACTATGGAGAGATAAAAGAGCCACATGTGGCTCTGGAGCCATCCCTTTCAGTAAGAAAAATCTCCTAAAAAAAAAAACAGTTTTTTAGTAGAAAAAAATAAGAAGGAGGGATCCTCTCCCAGGACGGACAGGTGGAACTGGAGGGTGGGGGTGAGCCAGAGGCGAGGTCCACGGCCAAGAGCAGGAGCACAGACGAGCCATCTGGAATCGGAAACCTCCCCAGAGGAAAGGAGGAAAGAGGAACAACACGTGAATCGCACTGCATCAAACAGAGGCATGAAGAACTAAAGGAAAAAATAAATAAAAATGATGAAGAAGAGAGGGAATAAAAATAGAGGACAGTGCACCATACTTCCCCCAACCTACTAGCAACTACAGTAATTGTTACTGAAATTGAATTCAAACACGTCAATAATAATAATAATGATAAAAAACCATTGGAATGGGTCGCCCTGGTTCAGTTTATAAAATAATAAAAATCAAAAGTAATTCCTGTAAAAATAAAAAAG
Source organism: Oryzias javanicus (assembly GCA_003999625.1). Lineage (NCBI taxonomy): Eukaryota > Metazoa > Chordata > Actinopteri > Beloniformes > Adrianichthyidae > Oryzias > Oryzias javanicus. Next base: position 32,514,132 of record CM012450.1, on the reverse strand, counting down.
TCAGGGGAGAGAAAAAAGATGGTTTCCACAAACGCTTAATTTCTCAATCAATAAACGGCTTAAAGAGATAAAAAGAAGACAGATTGTGTGCTTGATATGGACGTAATAAAAAGCCTCTCCTGCTTTTGACAATAAAATGATAAAAGAAGAAAAACTAATAATGTTCTCGTTGTATCTGAAATATGTTGGTGAAACAGGAAATGTGTGCTCTGGGTGTGTTTCGCTCTGAGGAAATTACATTTTATTGCCCCTAAGAGGCAACAGCAAATTTGCTTGAATATTGAAAGTACGTCTTTATAATTTTCCAACAAAAAAAAAAGGGATACCTGGAAAACAACGACGGCAGCAGTGGACACAAAGACCCTTTTTTTTTGCCCCTACTACTACTCAGTACGTCCAACAAACAGAGGAAGAAAACAAAATATTTTCGGATACATTTGTGAGGAGTATTGTCTTTCTCTTAGTAAAGAAAAACACTTAATGTAAATATTAAATAAGATGAAAAGTTTCATTACGTTCATCCGTTTTAAAGGATTCACTGGTGTGTTTGTGAATCATAAACCCCCTTTAGAGAGGACATACTGGAGGTTACATCAGTTAAATATTTCATACATGACTTCAAATAAAACTTTTGGAAAAATCAAGAAAAAATTTAAAATCTTTGTAAATCATGGCAGACATCTTTTCATACAGATCGTAGAACCAGGAGCGTCCAAATCCAGGTCTCGAGGGGCCGGTGTCTATTTCAACCGACCTGCCATTGAAGCTCCTTACTGGCTAAACACACCTGATCCAGGTGATCAACAGCAGGATTTGGACACCCCTGCTATAGACTATAGACCAGTTCACAGATAAAGCAGTGCTATTTGATTTGTGGGAGGAGTCAACGGGTTCCAACTTCTGGTTGAATAGATCGTAGTGTCCATTTAGGTCGAGTTATTTGCCAACTTTTGCATTCGAATAACACCAAAATCACGATTAGGTTCTAGTAAAATCCAGACCAGGGATCTGCAACCTGCGGCTCCAGAGCCACATGTGGCTCTTTTATGTCTCCATGGTGGCTCTCTGGCTGATGAAAAAGAAAATTTCCAGAAAATTGGACATTAGCTATTATTTTAGCAACATACTAACATTTTTGGATAATGTGTTACCTACTGGAGTTTTTAGGCTAATTTAGAATTTTAACTTCTATTTTAGCAACATGCTAATGTTTTATGCTAAGTTTTCTGAAAAATTTTATGCTAATTTGGAGTTTAGCTAATATTTTAGTAAAATGCTAACGTTTTTAGCTAATTTCTTATCTACTGAATTTTTTTTGGATTATTTTGAATTTAGCTTCTATTTTAACGACATGCTAACATTTTTGACTACGTTAGTTTTCTGTGGAATTTTAGGCTATTTTGGGGTTCAGCTAGTAATTAAGCAACAAGCTAGTTTTTTTTTTTTTTTTGCAGATTTGGCCTCTAATTAGTTTTTTTTGCTAATTTGGAGTTTAGCTAATATTTTAGCAATATGTTAACATTTTTAGCTAATTTGTTATCTACTGGGGGTTTTAGGCTAATTTGGAGTTTAGCTTTTATTTCATGCTAAAATGTTTTGACTGATTTAATTTACAGAGAAATGTTATGCTAATTTGAAGTTCAGCTAGTAATTAAGCAACAAGCTAGCTTTTTTGCTACTAAAGTTAAAAACATAAAAGAATACCTTTTTGAGAGATGCTAGTTCATTTTATATATTTTTTTGCTTTTGTTTGTGCCAAAAATAGACATTATTCACATTTAATTAAAAAAACAAAACAAAAAAAAGGTTATGAATGCAAATCCAAATTTCTTAAAGGCTAACGTAAGTCAATGTGGCTCCTTTTAGGTTTGGATCAGTAGAAAACAAGCCCAAATGGCTGTTTTACTGTTAAAGGTTGCTGACCTCTGGTCCAGACTGTTCAGTGACATCATCAGCGAGTAACATTCACCATCAGTCAAGTTTCAATGACTAAAGCATTTTTTTTTGCATAACTATACAACTCCGTATCAGATCGATTTGTCCAAATTCATGGTTGGGATTCCTTAATCTTGAAGATTCTGCTGACTCCTCCCTGTTACGCGGCGGCAGTTGTATTTGCGACCGTGGCGTGAGTTGTGATTGGTCCATGTCGGCTGTGTTCTACATTTCTATGGCAACCACTCTCTCCAATCAGTAGAGAGCTTGTCAGAATGCCACACCCCTTTCACTGAAACGTTTGACGTGTCGCCACCTTCTTTTATTAAGGCATCTGATTGGTCAGATTACAACTTGAATGGACATATATTATGGATTAGCAAGAAAATGTTAAAAAATAAAGATATCATAGCAACAATGTCATAAATGTCATAAATCTAGATGTCAGGCTTTTACTATGGATGCAAAATGGCTCACTTTTTATTTACCCCCCACACTATGCGAGGTCGTGACGGCGCCATCTCCTCCGTGTAACCTCAAACTGTGCCAGAACGACTGACCAATGTTAACTTTTAGAGAAAAATGACCATGGTTTTATTTTAACTTTTTCCTAAAAAATCCGTGGCCGTCGCACAGCATCTAAAAATGTGACTCCTGATTTCAAATGCTATATTTACCAAATTAGCTAAAACATTAGCATTTAAGTCGCCGCTGGACTTTTGGGATACGTAACTTTAGTCTAGCAGCTGTTTATATCTTAAAGTCTTTGGGATTTTTTGAGTTTTGAAGCCAGTGGCTACTTCCTATTTGGAGCACGAGGGAGGGCGGGGTCACTCAGTCCAGTTCTTATATACAGTCTATGCACACAACCACACCTGTTCAACGCAGTTCTGCAGCTATAACAAGACCACCAACAACATTCAAGCTGGAAAGTACTTTTTTAAAGTTTTACACTCAAACTTTTAATGCTTCACTTTTTCCGCACCAAATCATAATTGCAAAAATACATTTAATCTGAAAGGAATATATCATGGCTGATGTTTTATGGCTGAAATAATCTGACGTTTATGTGTGTTGTATCATTTTAATGTATTACGCTCCTAAACAAATTAATTTTATCTTTGCAGAGGTAACTATGGATTCAAATAGAACAGGGGTCTGCAACCTTTAACAGTCAAAGAGCCATTTTGCTCGTTTTCTACTGATCAAAACCTAAAAGGAGCCGCATAGTCTTACTTTAGCCTTTAAGAATCTTGTATTTGCACTCATTGCCTGTTTTTTATATATATAATTATGAACCATGTCTATTTTCTATTACAAACAAAAGCAAAAATATAAAAACTAGCATTTCTCACATTTTTTTTTTACATTTTTACCTTTAGTACAGTCTAAATTAGCAAGAAAGCTAGCTTGTTGCCTAATTACTAGCTGGACTCCAAATTAGCATAAAATTCCTCAGTAAATTAATTCAGCCAAAAGTGTTAGCATGTTGCTAAAATATTAGCTTAACTCTAAATTAGCATGAACAAATTTAGGGGCCAAATTAGCCAAAAAAAAAAAAAAAAAGCTAGCTCGTTGCCTAATTACTAGCTGAACTCCAAATTAGCATAAAATTCCTCAGTAAATTAATTCAGCCAAAAGTGTTAACATGTTGCTAAAATATTAGCTTAACTCTAAATTAGCATGAAAAAATTTAGAGGCCAAATTAGCCAAAAGAAAAAAAGCTAGCTTGTTACCTAATTACTAGCTGAACTCCAAATTAGCATAAAATTCCTCAGTAAATTAATTCAGCCAAAAAATGATAGCATGTTGCTAAAATATTAGCTTAACTCTAAATTAGCATGAAAAAATTTAGAGGCAAAATTAGCCAAAAAAAAAAAAAGCTAGCTTGTTGCCCAATTACTAGCTGAACTCCAAATTAGCATAAAATTCTTCAGTAAATTAATTCAGCCAAAAATTTTAGCATGTTGCTAAAATATTAGCTTAACTCTAAATTAGCATGAAAAAATTTAGAGGCCAAATTAGCCAAAAAAAAAGCTAGCTTGTTGCCCAATTACTAGCTTAATTCCAAATTATCATAAAATTCCTCAGTAAATTAATTCAGCCAAAAGTGTTAGTATGTTGCTAAAATATTAGCTTAACTCTAAATTAGCATGAAAAAATTTAGAGGCCAAATTAGCCAAAAGAAAAAAAGCTAGCTTGTTGCCTAATTACTAGCTCAACTCCTAAATGGCCTAAAATTCCTCAGTAAACTAAGTTAGTCAAAAAAGTTTGTCTGTTTCTAAAATAGAAGCTAAACTCTAAATCATCTTAAAAAGCTTCAGTAAATAACAAATAAGTCGAAAACATTAGCACGTTGCTAAATTATTAGCTAAACCCTAAATTAGCATAAAATTCCTCAGTAAACTAAATTAGTCAAAAGTGTTGCTAAAATAGAAGCTGAACTCTAAATTACCCCCAAAACCCCATAGATTATAAATTATCCAAAAATGTTAGCATGTTGCTAAAGTAATAGCTAATCTCTAAATTTTTGAAAGTTACTATTTTATTTTTCTTCAGTCAGAGAGCCACCATGGAGAGATAAAAGAGCCACATGTGGCTCTGGAGCCGCAGGTTGCAGAAAATCTCTGACATAGAACAAGGAAAAGTTGAGAAATGTGTGTAAACAGTGTCTGAATTCCACTCCAACAGGCTGCACGACCAGTTCCCAGCAGCGGTAATAACCAACACATTGCATCTATGTTGTTACTTAGTTCTGAGCTCAGACTGTGAGTCTCCTCCTGTAAATATTTGAAACTTCAATCAAAAGCAGAAGAAGTTTCTGCCTTATTTTGTGTGTGTTTACTAAACAGGAATAAAGGTTAAAAGAAAATGATTCCTCAAAAATGTGGTGGGTAAATTAAATTTGGCTTTTTTTTTTTATTTTAAAGGAAGTCCTAACCTCCTGGTGGCGCAGGAGCTGAATCCTGACAGTTTTTGTTCAGGCTCAAAGGTGTGGAGGAGCGATAAGGCAGGAAAAGTATTCACTCGTGACCTTGAGGACTTTGGAGAAGTGTAGAGCTACACGTTTGTGGCAGAAAGCTGCGATTATAAAGAAGGAGGAGGAGGAGGACCCGCCAGACGGAGACTTAATTGTGCCCCTCCCTCCCTCCTCCTCTCCTCCTCCCGGCTCCTGCTGCTGACTAACCCTCCGCCGACGCTCCACTTGCCTTCAGTCGTTGGTCTGGATACAGCGAAGACATCATGGCTTTCCTTCCAAGAGCGTTTTTACTGCTTTTTCACATCCTGTTGGTCCGGAGCGGTGAGTGAAACTTCAAATAAAATTAAAAAAAAAAATCTGTTTATTTCAATTTTTAAAAAGTAAAATTCGCTGTGAAGTTTGATGATTTTTACGCGCAAACTCTCCATAAAAAAAGTGCGTCAAGTTTCACTTGTTTGCTCAACTTATTCGCTTTTTCATTTTTTGTTGGCTCGAGTTTAAACTCCCGCAGATCTCAACTGCTAAAAGCTGCAATTAATTACTGCGTAATTGATGCCGCTAATTAACTGCGCACAACAAGAGAAGGAGCGCGCGGGCGCAGTTCGCCTGCCTGCCTGCACGCGCTTTTTAAAAAAAAAAGGATTTTCAGACCTCGTGAAGCAAAGTCTGGAGAAGTTATTAAAGCTTTGAGGGGCATCCAGAACCCACAGCGGACCGGCATCATGTGGACCCGCAGGGTTTCCATCCGGAGCAGACTTGAGTCCACAGAAATGCCAGAAGCCATTGTGGTTTCAAAACAATAACATCAGTGTGAGGAAGGAAGGAGCGTGTTTTTACGCGCCTCACTCTGTGAGAATCAGTCAATACTCAGATTCAGATGAGGGGAAATCAAAAACTGGAAGATTGTTGCATCCATGAACTGTTAAGATGTTTTTTTTTTTTTTTTATCTATAGTCACAGTGAAAATCTTCCCAACAGTTTCCCACATCAGTCCAAGGTCAGGAGTAGAGGTGCTCTGTTTTGTCTGAAGTGACAGCACTCCATGAAGTGTTCCAATCTGATCAAAGAGAATGAATGACACATATTAAATATTTATTGTTGTTCATTTTGAAGCATCAAAATATTCGCCTCCGTTTAAAAATTACTTGCAAAATTGACCCATGTTTTAGGTTGAGTCTCCACATCAGAGGTGAGGTCCTTCATGGGTGCCTCCCTTCAGAAGTTAAGTGGGTTGGGTCAGCTGGGTGGTGGCTCTGGAGTTTGATCCGGGACTCCCAGAGGAGGGATTATATTTCCTCAGCTGGCCAAGCACCAGCTGGGACTTCTGCAGGAGGAGAGGATGTTTCTGGAGTTCTTTAGCGTTTTATTGTGTCAGATCTAATGCTGAAAAAACAAAGAACTTCTTATTTGACTGAAGCTGCAACCTGATACTTTAATTTCAGTGGATTTTAGGAGACTTTTTTGGTGGTTTTGGCTTAAACAGACATCTGAGTTAATAATTTTGGTTTTCTTGTGCCACATTTGGGAAGACGGAAGGTCAATTTGACCTTTAAAGATCTTCTAATCTCATGCTTTAAGTTTCGTAATCCATGAATCACTAAAAAATAAGAACATATTACATAAATTCAGAAATTATTTATGTTAAATACACTGAATAATTCCTTAATTGCATATTCTTGATCCACATTTTATTATATTTTGTGTTTATTGAAGTTTATTGAACCTACATTTCTGAGAAAATTGGTTCACTACAGTAGCTTACAAGAATGACAGGTTTGCTGTAGAAGACGTTGAGGGTTAGTATGATCAGAAGATATTTTAGAGATAAATGCAGCAATCAGATAGAGAAGAGACGGGGATGACGTTGGTATAAAGATGCTGAGGTCGGAGCCACCAGGAAACAGGAAGACCAAAGAGGAGGTTCATGCATGCAGGGGGAGAGGACATGAGGGTGGTTGGTGTGAGTGCTTGTGTTTTTTTAATGTTGAAATGTAATACTTAATTACTTCTATCGCTTTATGTTTGTAGTTTTTGGAAAAACTGTATTTGGGGAAAAAATGTAAGGTAAATGTGGTATTTTTAACAAGATCTCGTGGGATTTTTTTGATGATTCCCATGATCTGCAGAGATGAGAACATTTCAGCTCCTATCTCATGCGACTGCAGGAACACATCCTCCTAAGTTTCTATAAAACAAGGATTTCTGTCATTTTATCGTTGAGATAATTTTCAATTTGTTATATTTCATGTTTCTGTGTTTGTGCTTCTTGAGATTTTATCTCAAAGGACATAAAATGTAATTTATAAGCGTTTCTTTATTCAAATTGTTGTGAATCAGGATCAGATGAAAAATATTGTATCAAATTTAAATATTATTTTTTTATAATATATATATATATATCATATTTTAATAGTCGTCTAATCATTGACTATTTTTCCAATTTGTCGACTAATTGGGTCATATGTAAAACACTCATCTTAACCATCATTAGCTTTAAACTCGAAGTGTTTAAGCTAAATGCTAAATGGAAATAAAGACAATTACGATAATTTATTCAATGAATAATGCAATTTCTTTTCTTCACTTTTTAAAAATGTATTTAGTTTTTTGTGTTTCCCACTTTCAAGCTCTGTTGTTGTTATGAAGCGCAAGTTTTCCAATAACTTCCTGTGACATCGACAGTTGCAGATGCGCAGTAAGAGTATTTAAAGGAAAATAAAAAAACGTAGCAAAGAAAAATAAAAGATGCATCGACTATTACCGAATATTTTATCAGTCATGACTAATCGTGGCAGCCCTAGTGGGCCACAAGCTCCCTGCTCCACTCCATTCCGATGCATCCACTTGTAGACAAATAGATCCACGAACGTCTTCGTTTTCCTCAGCATTTTTGTTGCATCGCTAATATCAGGTTTAGGTGTGAGAGGCTGTAAGTTTTATCAATAGGGAGGGGAAGAGGAGGCAGAGACGAATTTGTAATGCTGCCGCTCTACAGAAACTAGGTCATAAAAACTACACAGTTGTTTTGTTTTGGCAAAAATTGGAAAAAGATGATCAGAGTTGGCTTTTAAAGATGAATCCATGATTCCAGTTTTTCCTTTTCCGTTTTTCTCAAACTTTTCTCAATTGACTAACCTGGTTGAGTGGGAGAGTAATGAAAGATAAGAGTTACCTTCTTTCCAGTCTGTTAAGCATCTCACAAAAGGGCAACACTCACTCCCTTTATCCCTCTTTTTCTATTAAACCCCGGTTTTTTAGCCTTTAGCCTGGTCTTAATTGGGTTACGACTGTTTAATCCTCATCTCCCTTTGCCTCCTCTGGAGACAGAGTAAGCTGTCTGTTTTTGGATTAGGTCTCGGTGGCGGGGGGCACACCCGAAGACCCTGTAAATCAGTCTAAACTGACCCACTCCCTAATGGACCTTGAAGGGCACTTACTAAAATACAATTTGTGACTAAAAGCGTTTCTCCTGCATGGAAATGAAGCCATCCTCTGGATGAAAAGAGCCCAAACATGGAGCTCGGTTGATGTATTTTATTTTTTTCCCCACGAACCTGTATTGATTTCAGAGTCCAGCGCTCATCAGCGTGATGCTCCCGTCGTGCTACGAGAATGGCTGAGTGGACCGTGCAGTAAATCTGAGGCCCGGCAAACCTTTTACTGCGACATTTACTGAACAGAAAGTAGACACAGTGGATGGCCCCTCCTGATTCCTGCCATGATGAAATATTCCTAACAAAACAAGCCTTCATCCCTCATTGCTGCGAGATCAGACAGTTACTGGCAGTCCTCGCTTACCCCACGCCAGCCCAAAGCCAGTTGCAACAGTTAAATATATTTATAAGCAAGACTAGTGAAATTTAGAGTGGGAACCACAGTTATAATTAGTTTAAATGGTTGTTTTAAAGGCTCAAGCACGGTCAGACTCTGTTGTGGCAACACAGTTAATGATGCAGGGAATGTTAACTATGAAAACTGGGTAACTGATCCTTTTGATCTATTTTTAAATAGTTTTTTATTATATATTTATGCTATTTTTATCTATAATATTAAAAAAAGTGTCATTTTTTTAGGACAGTTTCTGCAGAGTTCATTAGAAACTAGTCACTGAGTTGGGATATTGTCCGCTGATATCCCATCATCCCTTTGTTTAGACCAGGAGCCCCCAAATCCAGATGCTGATCACCTGGATCAGGTGTGTTTGATCAATAAGGAGCTTCATCGTCAGGTTGGTTGAAGATCACGAAGGACACCGGTCCTTGAGGCCTGGATTTGGATACCCCTGGTTGGGACTCTCTCCCACTAGCTTACGGCCCCTCACAACCCCAAGCTAGCATTAGCAGTGCAACAAAAATGGCGAGCGACATTGGAGCGTACAGTTTTGACCACGTCAAACTTTATTTATTTGTAAATGACCATTCCTTCTGCTGAAACACAAAGCGCTTTATGTCAAAGAAAATAAAATATTCATTAAAAATTCAAATAATATTCGCACAAAGAAAACAGTACATTTGCACAAAATTAGCCCCGGTTCCTCCATTATAATCCTTAATGACAATAGAGACTTGCGCCTGGTTCACACCGGACGCGGAGCGGTGCGGAACGGAGGCCGCTTCCATTCGGGGGTCTTATGGTGTAGTTTTGGCGAAGGGTCTATTTTTTGCACGATCCGCGTCAATTCTGACAGGAAGTTAACGCCAAGACACACAAGAAAATCTGGTTAATTTTCAAAATATAACAGATTTTCCACAGTAAAAACCGCGATTGACAATGTGTTCATATGTTTGTGTCTAAACAGAGTGTAGAAATGAAAATAAACACACAATAGACACACTCCGCCCACACCGCCTCCGCGTTTGGTGTGAAACGCGGAGGCGGTGTGGGCCAATTGATCAAACCAGAAGGAGCCGCATTGACTTACGTTAGCCTTTAAGAAATTTGGATTTTCATTCATAACCTTCTTTTTGTTTTATTAATAAATGTGAATAATGTCTATTTTTGGCATTAACAAAAGCATAAAAAGAAATAAATACACAAAAGAAACTAGCATCTCTCAAAAAGGTATTTTTTTACGTTTTTAACTTTAGTAGCAAAAAAGCTAGCTTGTTGCTTAATTACTTGCTGAACTTCGAATGAATATAACATTTCTCTGTAAATTAAATCAGCCAAAAATATTAGCATGTTGCTTAAATGAAAGCTAAACTCAAAATTAGCCTAAAACCCCCAGTAGATAACAAATTAGCTAAAAATGCTAGCATGTTGCTAAAATATTGGCTAAGCTGTTAATTAGCAAAAAAAACTATTTAGAGACCAAATCTGCCCAAAAAAAAAAAAAACTAGCTTGTTGCTTAATTACTAGCTGAACTCCAAAATAGCCTAAAATTCCACAGTAAACTGAATTGGTCGAAAACGTTAGCATGTTGCTAAAATAGAAGCTAAATTATCCTTAAGAACCCCACTAGAAAACAAATTAGCCAAAAATGTTAGCTAAAATAATAGCTAAGTTCCAATTTTGTTTTAAAAATTACTATTATTTTATCTTTCTTCAGCCAGAGAGCCGCTATGGAGAGATCCAATCGTCTTCAAGTAGATGCATCGGAATTGAGTGGAGCAGGGAGCTTGTGGGTCTTAAGGTTTTCAACGATTCGATTAAAGAACTTTCTAAGAAGTGCAATTTTAAGCTGAATTTTCTTTATATATGTCCTCCATCATAAGAAAAATGCAACAAGAACATTTTCGTTAGAGTGGGTCTTTAAACAAGGCTGATGACACAACCAAAACGCCCCAAAGCAACATTAAACTGAATCCGTGTTCCTCCCACTCCTATTGTGCTTCATCTGTGTCGAAAATGACAAAAATGAGTTGGAAAAAAACAAGCATTTGATGATTTTCTTTTAAAGGCACAAATGTGAAGTATTTTTATTTCACACTTTTTTAAATACACTGATACACTGTCTTGTTTTTGCTATTTTAAGTAGGTTTGTTTGTGTTGCATTAAACCCCTGACCCTCAGTGGAATTCAGACTGGTCCAGTGAGAACGGTAGCAGTGATCAGCGCGTGAAGGCCACCAGGGCTGTTGTCAGTCAGGCTTTACAGCACAATAGGGACACGTTACTCCACCAGTGCTTTTCTTCTTCTCTTTTTACATCCCTCATTTAAAATCTATAAAAGAATCATGACTTTTCTTCTTTTTTTTTTTTTCCTCTTTTGGGATAGCTGAATGCCAACATGGATTTGAGGTAGAATGTGGTTCCTTTCGTTAAGAAAAAAGCAAAAAAAAATAAAAAAAGTTTGCATTTATTCACTTAATGAAAACATTCTTTCCATTTTCAGATTGGCTAATCGAGATTTGTATTTTAGACACAAGCTTAAAATGTGATTCCAGGTTTTATAGTTTCATTACCTGAGATGTAGAGGGCAAACTCTGATGGATGAAAACTTTTCTGATTGTGACCAAAAGTACTTTAAACCCATCACACGATGTTTACGAGTCGATTGGAACACACTCTAGCTCAGGGGTCTGCAACCTGCGGCTCCATAGCCACATGTGGCTCTTTAATCTCTCCATAGTGGCTCTCTGGATGAAGAAAATAAAAAATAATAGTAAATTTAAAAAAAAATTGTAGATTAGTTATTGTTTTTGCAACATGTCAACGTTTTTGGCTAATGTGTTACCTGCTGGAGTTTTTAAGCTAATTTAGAATTTTAGCTTCTATTTTAGCAAAATGCTAACGTTTTTGGCTACGTTTTCAGATAAATTTTATGCTTATTTGTAGTTAACTACTGAATTTTTGGGGGGATAATTTAGAATTTAGCTTCTATTTTAGCAACATGCTAACGTTTTTGGCTAAGTTAGTTTTCTGAAGAATTTTAGGCTGTTTTGGAGTTCGGCTAGTAATTAAGCAACAAGCTAGTTTTTTTTTTTTTGGCAGATTTGGCCTTTAATTCGTTTTTTTATGCTAATTTGGAGTTTAGCTATTATTTTAGCAATATGCTAACATTTGTAGCTAACTTCTTATCTACTGGGGGTTTTAGGCTAATTTTGAGTTTAGCTTTTATTTCAGCAACATGCTAAAATCTTTTTCACTGATTTAATTTACGGAGAAATGTTATGCTAATTTGAAATTCAGCTAGTAATTAAGCAACAAGCTAGCTTTTTTGCTACTAAAGTTAAAAACGTAAAAGAATACCTTTTGGAAAGATGCTAGTTTCTTTATATATATTTTTTTGCTTTTGTTTGTTCCAAAAATAGACATTATTCACATTTATAAAAAAACAAAAAGAAGGTTATGAATGCAAATCCAAATTTCTTAAAGGCTAACGTAAGTCAATGCGGCTCCTTGTAGGTTTTGATCAGTAGAAAACGAGCCCAAATGGCTCTTTTATTCTCAAAGGTTGCTGACCTCTGCTCTAGCTTTTTCCTCCACCACCTAAATAACCTGAATCCATGCGCTCCACAACCTTAGGTGTGTAAAATTCTGCCTCTACAAATATTCAAGGTGGGAGCTCTCAGGATTTCAGTGATAAGATGCAACTTGTGCAACAAGTCCAGTCGTGAAATTTCTCCTTGTACTAAATATTTCCCCGTCAGCTGTTTTTGTAACAAAGTGGAAGGGATTGGGAGCGACGGCAGCTCAGCCACAAAGTGTTAGACCATCTGAACTGACAGATCCTGAGAAGCACAAAAGGGTTTTCTGCTGACTCAGCCAGTGCAGACATCCCCGCTTCCGATTGGATCATTAAATGCAAGTCCTGATCTTGTTTTTGAAAAACGATCATTGAAAAAATAGTTCTCTAAAGGTTTATAAGACATGGGTTGTGTGGAACCCGAGAATGTTTGGTCTGCGGTTTTGCTCCTTTTCCTGAAAAAGTCGGGCTTGTTGTTTTTGTGGTTGAGATAAGAAGACGTGTTTTTGGAAACTGCAGAGCGGTAGCTCAAATAAAGGGAGTCATACGGTATTCCTGTAAAAGACTTTGTTTGTGGCTGCGTGCCTGGGAATGCCGGCACCGCTGCTGGGCTCGTCTGCGTGCAGCAGAAAGTGTGCAGCTGTTGGCTGCAGTTGTTCGCGTGGGATTAGTGCTTTAGTCTGAGTGATAGCCACTCTTGAGAGCCATATAATCTGATGCATTGGCTCATTGTTTTCATTAAGGAGAGTGTGCTGTTTGATCCCTGTATTATTTTAATGGGCCCTTGCTGCAGCGTAAAGTGGATGTAAGCTAATTCAGCCGATGTTTAGATCAACATGAGAACTACTGAACACCATCCTATAGTTTGAATTAATTTCATGTCCTTAGCAGAGTAGTGAGCTTTTGTTTACATTTATCTAGCTGTTTGTTTGACCCACAGAAGATTAATGAAGAACAGCTGCAGAGGAGATGGTGCTTTTTCAGACACCTTCCTTTAAAGAATGAAAATGGGGCTTTTGGGGATCTTTTTAGATGATGGGGGACATACATTAAGAAAATTAAGCTTAAAATTGCATATTTTTTTGGTCCAATCTTGATTTAGGAGCAGACTAAAACATCCCAGTTGCTAAAGCTTGTGTTAGTGACAGAAAGCTTCGTCTTTCTTAACGTCCTAATCCACCAGTTGCGACAACTTGCGTTCAAGTATTCACTTTCAATGAAAAGTCTTTGCAAACGCCCGTAAATCCACATTTTTGGCTTCCTTACATTGCTGCACAAGTCAGTTCTTTGGCTAAACCAGAGGTCGGCAACCTTTAAGAGTAAAAGAGCCATTTGAGCTCGTTTTCTACTGATCCAAACCTAGAAGGAGCCGCATTGACTTACGTTAGCCTTTAAGAAATTTGGATTTGCATTCATAACCTTCTTTTTGTTTGTTTTTTTAAATAAATGTGAATAATGTCTATTTTTTGCACAAACAAAAGCAAAAAAATATATATAAAGAAACTAGCATCTTTTTAAAATTCTTTTACGTTTTTAACTTTAGTAGCAAAAAAGCTAGCTTGTTGCTTAATTACTAGCTGAACTTCAAATTAGCATAACATTTCTCTGTAAATTAAATCAGCCAAAGATTTTAGCATGTTGCTCTGAAATAACAGCTAAACTCAAAATTAGCCTAAAACCCCAGTAGATACAAATTAGCTAAAATTTAGCATATTGCTAAAATATTAGCTAAACTCCAATTAGCATAAAAAACAAATTAGAGGCCAAATCTGCCAAAAAAAAAGCTAGCTTGTTGCTTAATTACTGCCTGAACTCCAAAATAGCCTAAAATTCCTCAGAAAACTAACGTAGTCAAAAATGTTAGCATGTTGCAAAATTGAAGCTAAATTTGAAATTATCCAAAAAAAAATTCAAGTAGATAAGAAATTAGCTGAAAACATTTAGCATTTTTACTAAAATATTAGCTAAACTCCAAATTAGCATAACATTTTTCAGAAAACTTAGCATAAAACGTTAGCATGTTGCTAAAATAGTAGCTAAATTCTAAATTAGCCTAAAAACTCCAGTAGGTAACACATTAGCCAAAAATGTTAGTATGTTGCTAAAATAATAGCTAATCTCCAATTTTTTTGAAATTTACTATTTCATTTTTCTTCGGCCAGAGAGCCACCATGGAGACATAAAAGAGCCACATGTGGCTCTGGAGCCGCAGGTTTCAGACCCCTATGCTAACGCTAGGGCTCCCATAAACGATTATTTAAATAGTCGACTAATCGCCGATTATTTTTTAATTTTTAGTCGACTTTTTTTTAAACTGAATGCAAAAACACACATCTAATCTTAATTTTTTTTTTTTTTTTTTAAGTTTTTTTTTTTCAAAGTGTTTTTTTCATTTGTTTCTGGAGTTAAAACAAGATTCAATCAAATTTTTTATTTTAAAACAATTAAAATTCAATTAAAGAAAATATTTTTACGACTAGTTCACTGACTCAAATCATAGAAAAAGTGTGTTTTGTGCTGCCGAACGCTCATAACTATATTCAACTTCACTACACTATGACTCTATAAAATTTTAGTATTTCTACATGTCTGCAGAAAGACTTGGTCTCTTTTTAGAGCAGATGTTCCCTCCAGGAGAAACATTTAGATTCGGTAGGGTAGAGGTTGCAGGGATGCACAGAAAACATTTAGCTAATAGGTTTGCGCTGATGTTAGCTTAGCTTAACTTAGCTAGACGTTATCATACTCGGTCACAGCGTGCTTCTTCTTCAGGTGATCTTTGTGCTGCCATGGAACACAAGTTCTGCCATGTAGAAAATTGCATTGGATACTGCAATTGTTTTTATATTTGTCACTTTCAAGCTCCGTTAGCGTATTGTTATGGTACCCGAGTCTTCCTAGAACTTCCTGTGACATCACTACCGATCTGGATTAGCATTACTGAGCATTAGAAAGCGTGCTCTGTAGTTTTGAGATGGAAAAAAAACGACAAATCGACTATTAAATTAGTCTTCGACTATTTTAGTCATTACTAATTGAATAGTCGTGGCACTCCTACTAAAGTTAAACACCTGAACTTTGTCAAATCAGGGATTCTGTGGTAATGATGTATGGATGGGAGCCTTTTTTAAAAAATTGTAAACATGATCATGCTTTCATATAATAGAATAGAGCTGTAAATGAAAAAAGCCGTCTTCCAAATGTGGGTGGCAGACAAGCGCTAGGAAACAGTAGAAAAGCAAAAGAAGAAGAAGAAGCCCCTCCCTGCTTGTCCAGTGTGAACCCCACAGGCCGTTCATTAAACTGCGTATTTTTGAACGACGTAATCTCTTGTTAACCACTAAATCCGTCTTCTGAGCTGGAATCTGCCTCAACTAGCTCCAGTATTTCTTGTTGCTGCACCAGTAATGTTAGGTTGGGGGTGTGAGGGGCTTTCAGCTGGTGTGAGAGAGTGTAAAAAGCTCTGCGGAGTTGAACGGTCCCACCCCCGTCTAAGAGGCAAATTCTATTAGACACTATGTCCTAGAAAAAAAAACTATGTTTTTCGATTTGGGCCAAAAAACTGCGTATTTATAATTAAAATAACATTTTAAGTCTTGGAGTGATTCAATTTAAGTGAATGTTTTAAACAAAGTTATGCTCTGTTTTGTTATGGGTAAAAATATTCATGCTGCCACAAGGCATGCTGGGTTCCCAGGGTCATGAAAGAGGCTAAAACGATTGGTTGACGCTCAAAACTTATGTGTCAACTGACTCCAAAGAGCTTCTCTCTCCTTTTTTTTGTTTGTTGTTTTGGGATGTGCTTTTGAGCTGTTGCATGCCCTGAAGATCCAAGACCTGTTTCAGGAAATCAAAGTTGTATTTTTCTGGCTGGCGGGAGGAGAACTGACAGGCGCCCTTAAGCCTAAATTGAAAAGCTTTCACGGGCCTTGTCTTGCATGTTGACGTCTGAGTGGGATTTCATACCCAACAGCTGCCTCTGTAGTTTGATCTCCCGCCTTCTGGGAGGGAATTTCTCTTGTATTGACTACCTTTCTGCTGCAGAAGAGCTGCTCTAAACATCCCTGACTTGTGTGTTATTCAAAGCACGCCATTAAGTCTGTGAAAAAATTCCAAGCGGAACCGCCCAGGATCTGTGAGACAGTTGTTCTAGCAAACTCAATCAAGACGAGGAGTGAAGTCAATTACTCAGAAGAGTAGAGAAACAAAATGTTCCCTAAAAAGTTTAATATTTCAGACTTTATTTAAAAAATTAAAGCAGTGTTTTGAGGTGAATCCCTGCTTCTGTTTTTATCTGCACTGCTGGCATTTACTTTGGGTTTTTCAGAAGGTTTTGCTCCACATTATTATTGATTTAAATATTTTAACCTGAAGATGAAGAGTTTACAGTTTTATTAGTCATCAGTTTAAGTATCTTCACTTAAACCTTTGGAATTACTTAATGCATAAACTGGATTGTCTTCAATAAAAGCAAGAAAAAATATTTACATAAAAATCTGATCTCACCAACAAGTATTTTAAAAATCCAATCACTATAACTTATTTTTTAAATTAAGATTTTTTTTTTTTTGCTAATAAAAACTTTCTTAACATGATTAAATAAGACACTTATTTCCTTAAAATTCATTTCTTCCATAGTTTGCGATTTGATATCATCAGCACTTTATGGGTTTCTGCAGATGTTTGCATATAAATGTAATTATTGAAACAAAAAAAATGTTCCTGCAAATTGGTTGCTTCAATAAATTATTGACCAATAGAAAGTATTTACAAAACCTACATAAAAATCTCCTACATCTAAAGGCCAAACACAGCAAAAAATATATTATTATGACAAGATAAAATGTTATTTTTAAATTGTTTAACAGGAACCCCACAGATATGCCCTACGTGGCTTCAGGCAGGACAGAAGAAGTCCCCCTTAAATGGTCGTCCTCACTAAATCTACGTTGTGATTGTCCAGCATCAGTCCCCCTGCAAGATAATTTATAGCTTTGTTTTTTAGTGGAAAAGTGCTGATTAGGTCTTTGAAGCATCCTCTAACCGGCTTCAACTGGTCTGGATTCTTTAAGTTGATTATTTAAGCAAAATCTATTTATCAATGAGTTAAAATTTGTATTTAATTCAGTTAAGAACTCTTATTGCTGAGATTGGAGCAGAGAGACTGAATATGTTTGCAGTAATTAAGTGAATGGCCGCCATCTTTTACAAATGGTCGCCATTTTGGATTTTCTTTTTTTGTGGCTAACATGTTTTAATGAAAGAGGGGAACCTACGTAGGGCTGGGCGATATGGGATTTTTTATATCACGATATAGCTTTTTACATATTGCGCGATAACGATATTGATCACGATATAAACCAAATAACTATATTTGAACACTTTGTGGCTCAAAAATGAAATGTAAACTCATCAGCAGGTTGTTAAATTTAAATATTTATTTCCTATCACACTGAGCATAACAGATCCAATGGAAATTATGCAACTAGTTTTTTAATAACCAAGAATATATATATAAATGAACTAAGCTGAAAATTAAAGCAAAAGCTTTCAAGTTTCAAAAGTTTATGAAATAGATACTAAACTGTTTCTTCAGTTCCATTAAAAAACAAAGCATTAAATCTACAAATAAATTCTAATGTTTTCAGGGTTCACATAACAAAAATGTACTAATGTACTACAAATTATTTTTGTTGTATTTAGTAGGGGTGTAATGGATCACAAAAAACACAGCTTGGATCGTGTCACAGCTTTAAGGTCAAAGTTTGGATCATTTTTCGGATCAGTAACAAGTAAAAAAAACAACAAGAAAAAAGAGGAAAAAAGCCTAAAATTACTTTTTTAAAAAGTTAAGAATATATGTTTAAAGAAAAAGTACTTAAAAGCATTAACACACACATTTTGAACATAAACAAAACATGTATTTTCTGATTACATGTACATGTCTTGAGAGAGAAAAGAATGCTTCATATGCTATCCCACCAAATTAAACTGCAATTTTTAAATTAAACTTTTATTATTTTTGGTATTAATTCTTGGATTGAAACTAACTGTGGCAACATTTAAATATGTCAAATAAGTTTTATTAACCATAGCACATGTCCAGGTGACGCACTGCCATACCCGCGTTTTTTCTGGTTAATTTTGACCCTAACGGATTGCCTTAGCTTTACCTGTCAGCTCTTGCCAGCTGGTTGCAGGAGTGCGACAGCGGCCGCTCCTCACTGGAAGGTATCCTCAACTCCGACACGGAGATGTGTACCGATGTTTTTATTCAGCTCTTCAAAATAAATCAATCTCTTGGTATCCGCGTTCTTCACGAAGAGTTCCAGAAAAGTTTTGACGGAAGCTTCTGCCACACGCAGCGGGACTTCAGAGCGAAAGACTTTCTGATGACTGACAAGCATTAAATCTGACGCTTGTTAAAACTAATACAGTGTACAGTAAATTAATTTGACGCCAAATGCATTAGACGTGGACAGAGAATTGATTGTAATAAAACGAGCGGGGCGCGAGGCGCGCAGCAGCAGCGGGGGTTGCTGGCGGAAGTCGGCTCATGCGCGTTTGTTTACCTTTCATGCAGACGAAGGACGCGGAGTGGAGTCCAAAAAATGACTGAAATGAGAGCTAAGAAACACAATAATTAGATACTAACACTTAGTCGCCCTGTGGCGACTAACTCTCTAACTTTTACTCGTCAAATAGGAGAAATTGTTCGCTAGCAAGTGTTATTTGCGGACCCTTCAAAATAAAAGTTTATCGCGATAGACTCATTCTTCTATCGAAAAAATGTTCTATCGCGATATCAATAATTATCGTTTTATCGCCCAGCCCTAAACCTACGGTACAATTGTGCCAAAATTTGGTGGAGGTACCAAAAAAATGCTTGATTTCTTGTTAGTTAGATTGAGTTGGTATCATTTTGTAAATTAAAAAAAAAACATCAATAACTATAAGGAAAAATAATTTGATAGCTTACTTTAGGTCTTCCAATGATTTACTTAAGACCCAAATGACGTAATTTTTTTTTTCAAAATATGTCACTGATGGATTATTCCAGAGGTCTGCAACCTGCAGCTCCAGAGCCACATGTGGCTCTTTTATGTCTCCATAGTGGCTCTCTGGCTGAAGAAAAATAAAATAATTGTAAATTAAAAAAAAAAAAAAGGAGATTGACAATTTTTTTAGCAACATGCTAACATTTTTGACTACATTTTCTGAGGAATTTTATGCTAATTTGGAGTTTAGCTAATATTTTAGTTAAATGGTAATGTTTTCAGCTAATTTGTTATTTACTGAATTTTTTTTTTTTGGATAATTTAGAATTTAGCTCATAATTTAGCAACATGCTAACGTTTTTGACTAAGTTTTCTGAGGAATTTTAGGCTATTTTGGAGTTCAGCTAGTAATTAAGCAACAAGCTAGCTTTTTTTCTGGCAGATTTGGCCTCCAATTAGTTTTTTTATGTTAATTTGGAGTTTAGCTAATATTTTAGCATTATGCTAACATTTTTAGCTAATTTGTTATCTACTGGGGGTTTTAAGCTAATTTTGAGTTTAGCTTTTATTTCAGCAACATGCTAAAATCTTTGGCTAATTTAATTTACAGAGAAATGTTATTTGAAGTTCAGATCGTAATTAAGCAACTCTAGCAATCTAGATTTCTTAAAGGCTAACGTAAGTCAATGTTGCTCCTTTTAGGTTTTGATCAGTAGAAAATGAGCCCAAATGACTCTTTTAGTCTTAAAGGTCGCCGACCTCTAGATTATCCCAAAGTCTGGGTGAAAATGCATTTATTTTACTTCAACTTTATGAATTTTTTTGGTAAAACATTTTTCTTTATAAGAGAAGATAGAATGTTGAGTCCCACTTAAATGCAGAAAGTGAATTTTATTTGATGGATTTTGGGAAAAAGCCAAAAAAATTTGATGGTTTTTAAACTAATAAGATATTATTTGTAATTTCTACAATAATTCATGTTTACAGTGTTTTATAATACAATAAAATTTACATTTTTTTTACTATATTAATACTTGAAATGTCCCTCTTTTGGCCGCATCTCCAATATATTTGATAAATTATTACAAAGAATTCAACATTGATTGTTCTTAGTCGTTATATTTTCCAAATAACCAATCCTCAAGTAAAATATTTAATTTAATTAAAAAATTGACACGGTAATTGAATGGGGCTCCTTTTTAGTATTTTTTTAAAACAGACATTCATTAGTTGTGGTTCAGGCTTCAGCAGATTTGCCAATTTGTCTCCAAACTCTGCCCAAGCAAAACTGGCCATCTGCACATGATGTCCCTTCATTTTTAGAGGGCCCATCTGTGGGACACATGGCATTCTCCTGGGCCATAAGCCAAGCCTTGGAAGGAGTCCCATTAATGCCAGAGGGACAGACACAAAAACCTCCAGTGAGAAGCTGTTTCTTCCTCTTCTCTCCCTCTTTGGTTTGCAAACAGAGCTTAAAGCAGCAGCTGCACACACCTGACGCCCCAGAGATCGACACGGCACGTTCAGCGGCGGCTGGAACCCGCAGCGGCTCGCGTTACAGAGAAACCACAAAAGGCGGCGTTTCCCGCCTTTTTTTGAGCCCAGTCCTTCACAGAGCGTCTTCACACGCTCTTCTCTCATTCCTGTCCGACTATTATTTCGTGTCTTCAGGAGAGCGGCGGACGGAGCCTGGGAATATTTACTCTGCAGTTGTTGTCAATAGTTCTCTCTGTAACGGTGGGGCGCAGACATGAAAGGGTGGGATTAACTCCAATGTGTGTTTTCACACAAGCTCAGCATCCCAAATCGGGTTCGTTTTGAACTAAAGTTGATTGCTGAATGTTAAGTTTGAGTAAAAACATGCTTTGCTTAGCTAAATCTAACACTTAAGTTAGTTAGAAATCCAAGGCTTATGCACAGTTTTTTTTTTAATATATATTTCACATTTTAAAAGCTAAAGCTTTCTCTCTCCAAAAGTAATATTATTTCTAAACTATATAAATCAATAATGCAAAAACACTGGCTACATAAAGAGAAGATGAGAAGAATTAGTCCGTATCAAATGAAAGCTGGGAAAAATGCTGCAAAGTACAATGGAATACAACAAGATCTAAGTGAATTTTCCTGGAAACATTTGGTGCGTTTCTTTGTTAGACCCATCCAAAAATAAGCGGAGATTCGTGTGTGGGTCACCAGGGGCAAACCACTACCATATTTTTTGGGAATGCCCAGTTTTAAAGGTATTCTGGTTATATATGCCATCATGTACATAATGTTTTTGGTTCCAAAATTCCATGTTCATTCCAACACATCTGGGAGAGGTCGATATGGAGAACCAGGAAAAATGAGATAAGAAGCTTCTGGCAACTCTCTTGGTTGCTAGTAAAAAAGCAATCACAAGTACGGAGCAAAATCGGGGCCGATATTATTTGAAACCGAAATAAAATATTTTTAAAAAGACATTAATGTTTGGGTGAAAAAATAGGTTTCAAAACTCAAAATTTCAATTTCAAAACTATTTTTTTAGTTTCAAACCTTTTTATTCCAGAGAGAGATTTTATTCCAGCAAAAGGACATTTTTTTCGCCTGTATTTAACTGAATAAAATGGCGCTTTGAACAGGCTAGAACCTGTTTTGTTCATGCGGTTTATACGTGATAAAACTCTGCTTTTTACGCCCGTCTTGGGACAATTTCAGACTATGAGAATATAAACTGAACGGCCATTTTCTGATCGTAATGATTACAGTTCTCAGAGCCAGTGAAAGCATTGGAACTGAAGTTACCACCCTCATCGATGTTGATTGGTCCTTGTGTTAGCCCCGCCCCACGCACCACAACGGGGCCAAAAGTTTTGAAACAGAAAAAAAGATTTTAAACTGAAAAAATAGTTTTGAAATTGAAATTTTGACTTTTGAAACCTATTTTTTTGGCCAAACATTAATATTTTTTTTCAAAATATTTTATTTCGGTTTCAAATAATATTGGCCACGATTTAGCTCCATATCAAGGAAATTGTTAGAAGTGGAACCTCGTTCTGATGCATCCACTTGTAGACAAATAGATCCATAAACGTCTTTGTTTTCCTTGTCCGAGCTGGCATCTGTGCTGGTCCTCGAGTTAGCCCCGCCCCAACGCACCACAACGGGGCCAAAAGTTTTGAAACAGAAAAAAAGATTTTAAACTGAAAAAATAGTTTTGAAATTGAAATTTTGACTTTTGAAACCTATTCTTTCGGCCAAACATTAATATTTTTTTCAAAATATTTTATTTCGGTTTCAAATAATATTAGCCCCGATTTAGCTCCATACTCGAGGAAATTGTTAGAAGTGGAACTTCCTTCTGATGCATCCACTTGTAGACAAATAGATCCATAAACGTCTTTGTTTTCCTCGTCCGAGCTGGAATCTGTGCGGCTGGATAGCTCTGATATCGCTCGCCATTTTTGTAGTAATTCTAACGTTAGGTTGGGGCTGTAAGCTAGTGGGAGGGATTTTGGATGAAAAGAATTAGAGGGGGACTTTAACAGAAAGATTTCCCTTAAAAATACCAAGATTCACCAGATTTATACATTTTAGCCAGACTTTTTATTGTTTTATAGTTGTTTTTGGGCCTTTAAGGAAATTTTAAAATGCTCTCTCCTTGAGATCTTTTAAACAAAGGGTGAGTGGGAAGCTCTCAGGCACGTGAAATGTGAGCGTCGGTTTGTGTCATTGGTTAAAGGTTACACTCATCTTCTCTTTTTAAGAATACGAGATATATTTCCTGCCGGAACAATGCAGATGCCACGGACCCTCCTCGGTGTTTGCTCGGGGCCTCCCCCACAGGCTGTGTCATTGTCCCGAGGAATGCCAGCTTCTCTGATTTCTTTTGTTCGTGGGTCTCGTGTCAAACTGCCAAATGATGCAATGTGTCGGTGTCACCTCCAGAATGCCTGAAGAGGCTGCAAAAATACACTTGCCGCAGTTTTAATGCCCCCCCTACTAGACTAAAGGTGCAAAGTGATATCAGGAGCGTCACTTTTGATGGAAAGAACAAAATAGTTTAACGGGATTTAAAGGTAAAGTGTCTTATTTTAGCCTGATTGAACTAATTTTACTTTGTCAAATAAATGGATTTAAGAATTAGATATCTCTCTGTGTTTATGCAAATTTAGCTTATAGAAATTGTATTACAAGCTTAATTAAAGCTACTTTTTTACTCAGTAGCAATGGCTGCCTTTACATGGACGCAAGTAATCGGAGTAAACTCGCTATTTCTTCTTCTACTTCAGTTTCCTGTATTTTAGAAAGTTCTGCGCATGTCAAAGGGATTCATTCTGATCAAACATGTAAACGTTCGCTATATTCGGATAAAATTTTTTTTTTTATTTCTAACCCGATCTTTACTCAGATTAAGATATTTTGCACATGTACAACCAACTGCTGAAAACAGTAAAGGATAAACTCAGAGCAGATTTGAAAAAAAAAATAGAAATTGCGATAATATATATATATAGAAGAAGCATCAATCAGTTAAATTTGAATGTAAAGATGAACATTTTTAAATTGAAGTTCTTTAAAACTTAAATGGTGCTGAATGAAAATTTAAAAAAAATGTAATGTAATAAATGAAATACAAAATCAAGTTTCGTCGATTCTGCAGTAACGTCTAGAAAAGTGTAGTTCAATAAGAAATGATGAGTTTGTGTCCTCCGGTGTGGCGTGGTTCCAGCTGCCTGCCACACACACTTCCATCCATGTCTGTTCATTTAAAATCTCTTTGAATCCAGCCTGACTTTGATGGTGAGAAAACATCTCCGTGTTCAGCTTGTGCATGTGCACATGAATATTCATGAGAACCTCGGGGCTAACCACACCCTGTTTCATGGTGTTTGCCTCTTGCTAATGGGCTGCGCGGTGCCATGTGTGTGCCATGCGTCTGACACGGCTGTTGCATTTGTTTCAATAGACTTTGCCATGCAAAAGAGCTGCGTTCAATTCCAAATAGTTTGTGTTAGTTTTAGAGCTTTTTATGTGTATTTAGATTCTCATTCTTAAGTTAGTTTAACCCAGAGGTCTGCAACCTGCAGCACATGTGGCTCTTTTATCTCTCCATGGCGGCTCTCTGACTAAAGAAAAATAAAATAGTAACTTTCAAAAATTTAGAGATTAGCTATTACTTTAGCAACATGCTAAAATTTTTGGATAATTTATCATCTACTGGGATTTTGGGGGTAATTTAGAGTTTAGCTTCTATTTTAGCAACGGGCTAACACTTTTGACTAATTTAGTTTACTGAGGAATTTTATGCTAATTTGGGGTTTAGCTAATAATTTAGCAACATGCTGATGTTTTCTACTTATTTGTTATCGACTGAAGCTTTTTAGGATGATTTAGAGTTTAGCTTCTATTTTAGAAACAGACAAACTTTTTTGACTAACTTAGTTTACTGAGGAATTTTAGGCCAATTAGGAGTTAAGCTAGTAATTGGGCAACAAGCTAGCTTTCTTTTTTTGTGGCTAATTTGGCCTCTAAATTTTTTTATGCTAGTTTAGAGTTAAGCTAATATTTTGGCAACCTGCTACCATTTTTGGCTGAATTAATTTACTGAGGAATGTTATGCTAATTTGGAGTTAAGCAAGTAATTGGGCAACAAGCTAGCTTTTTTTTTTTTTTTTTTGGCTAATTTGGTCTCTAAATTTTTTCATGTTAATTTAGAGTTAAGGTAATATTTTAGCAACATGCTAACACGTTTGGCTGAATTAATTTACTCAGGAATTTTATGCTAATTTGGAGTTCAGCTAGTAATTGGGCAACAAGCTAGCTTTTTTTTTTGTCTAATTTGGCCTCTAAATTTTTTCATGCTAATTTAGAGTTAAGCTAATATTTTAGCAACATGCTACCATTTTTGGCTGAATTAATTTACTGAGGAATTTTATGCTAATTTGGAGTTCAGCTAGTAATTAGGCAACAAGCTAGCTTTCCTTTTTTTTTTTGGCTAATTTAGCCTCTAAATTTTTTCATGCTAATTTAGAGTTAAGCTAATATTTTAGCAACATGATACCATTTTTGGCTGAATTAATTTACTGAGGAATTTTATGCTAATTTGGAGTTCAGCTAGTTATTGGGCAACGGGCTAGCTTTCTTTTTTTGGCTAATTTTGCCTCTAAATTTTTTCATGCTAATTTAGAGTTAAGCTAATATTTTAGCAACATGCTACCATTTTTGGCTGAATTAATTTACTGAGGAATTTTATGCTAATTTGGAGTTCAGCTAGTAATTAGGCAACGAGCTAGCTTTTTTGCTAATTTAGACTGTACTAAAGGTAAAAACGTTAAAAGAAATGTGAGAAATGCTAGTTTTTATATTTTTGCTTTTGTTTGTGATAGAAAATAGACATGGTTCATAATTATATATATAAAAAACAGGCAATGAGTGCAAATCCAGGATTCTTAAAGGTTAAAGTAAGACTGTGCGGCTCCTTTTAGGTTTTGATCAGTACAAAAAGAGCACAAATGGCTCTTTTACTATTAAAGGTTGGTTTAACCTAAAAGAAAGTCCTGATTGTGTTTTCTCACTCAGACTGGGTTGCATTATCACAAACGCTGCAGGAGAAGCAATATTGTGTCATTACCGTCGATAAAAAGTTATCGCCACTCCAAAGGCTCAACAATTAGCCGTGTCAAATTACATGCATCAAGTAGCTCTTTTCTCCTTCCCCGAATTTATGGGCGATGATAATTATTTTTGTGCTGTCTGCTGTTCAGTTGGTAGTTTCAGGGCATTTGTAAGGCAGGTTCCCCGGGGAGCTGATCTCTTTGTTTAAGCGTCCCTCAGGAGCCACTAGAGAGGCGGAAAATGAGCCGGCTGAGGAAAACAAACAATAGCAACTGTTGGTTGGACGGCGGAATTTGCCTGGAATACGTTCAGCCTGTTGGTAATTCTGCATCATTTGTAGCACTCTGGAATAAATAAATGTGCTTAAAATAAAAAAAATTAAAAAATCTCACTCCAATCGTCCTGTTTTCAAAGCGTTCCCATCTGTATTTTAGTCATAATTTTGTCTTTTTTTAGTCTGAATCATAAAACCTGTGACTAGATTAGCGAATATAGACCATAATGCATTGTGGTCGAACAAAAAAACATGTTTAAATGTAATTTTTGAATAAACCATCCACATTTTAACCATCATAACACAGTGGAGGCATAAATAAATGTCGTGAAATGTTCCTATTTATTCGATTTTCTCTTAGTGAAATCAATGACATCATATCCGGTGTTCAGAAAAACAAAGAGAAGTAGTGATCATCGTGTCCGAATTACCTTTAAAATCCAAGGCACTATATAGTCCAAGTTTTTAAGTAAGGGAATTTGGACACAACTATAGTTTCTGCAGAAGTTAATTAGAAATTTGTCTCTAAATTGTGGATGGGACTATTGGTGCAGAGAAACCCCGCCCCCTCCCTCCATTACGGATTCCATTCTTGTATTCTCCTGCTAGCTTACAGCCTAACATTAGAATAAAGTGGAATAAACAGAATAAAAGCAGTGAATAAAGAAATACTCAGAAAGGGAATTTTAAGCGTAATTTTCTATATGAACTTCATCAGAAAAGTACCACTTTAAAAAAAAAGAAATGCAATTTTAGTCGGACTGAGTCTTTAAAAATGAAGAGTTTAAATAATATTGACGTTTTTTTGACGCCATAAACTAAACAGCTGAACTCTACAAATAGGAAAGCAGTTTTCATTTAACCTCAGAGAAACACAAGGGGTCAAATTTTAAATTTTCTCTTTCAATTTCATGTTTTTAAGCTTTAAAATGTGCAAGTTTCTTCTCAGAACTTGGATTTTTTTAAAAAAATAAATCTCTTATTATTGAGAGTAAAAGCTTATAATTATTTAATTCAGTGTAAACGACCATCGCTTTAAAACAACAATTATGGAGCTGTCTAACAGTTTACTGTCGGTTAGCACGTGCTCGTGAACTTGATGTGTTAACTCTTTGATGTAAAGCGTCCTTTGAAGACAAGAAGGTCAGAAAAAATTCCCTTTAGAAGCAGATATTGTTACAGGGCAGGTGCAGACAAGAAGCTGTGCTGAACCAATCAAAAATGTCCTAAAGAGAACAAAAAATTTGACTTAAAAAAACACAAACATTACACTACAGGGTTCTGCAATGTGAGACTGCAGAGCCACATGTGACTCTTTTGCCTTCCAATGATTTAGATTTAGAATTCAATAAAAAAAAATAAAAAAACAAACTGTAAAGTAACAAGTAAGCCAAAAAAGTAACTTTATTGAACTCATTTCCAAACAGTTGAAGGGCAGAACGTCTCTGCCAAGCTCCTGACTGGGGGGGGCGGCTCAAGGATGACGTCGTGAAATGGGCGGGACCAACAAGGAGTTAAAGGCGGAGCCTCCGAAATTGAGTCGTTCTACTTCCGGGTATTTAAACGGGCCACACAAATGACTGATATTTCTTAATAATTTGTTTTTTAGTGTCCCCGATGTAATGTATGATCATATATATGGATATAGTTTACTCTGAAAGGCTGAAGAAAATCGTGGTTGGGCCCCTTTAAGGAATTTTTTCTAATTTTTGAACAAATTCAAGGATTTTACGTGTGCCTTATGGTTAAATAATACAGTAAGGGTCACTTAATTAGCTCTGATTTAATTTCGGTTTGTAGATTTACAAATATCTAGCTGAATTGCAACTAGTGCTGCCACAAACGGTTATTTTAAAGTCGACTAATCACCGATTATTTTTTCCAATTAGTCGACTAATCGAGTCATGTCCAAAGTGGATGTAAAGCATTCAACATTAGCTCTAAACTAACTAAAAACTATATATATATATATTTCAACATATGATAAACATGATGCTAAAAGCTGAAATTGACCGCTAGGGCTAGCGATTATAGCTGAAGATGCTGAAATTGATAGCTAGAAACAGTGAAGCTGATAGCTGAAAACGCTAAAGCTGAAAGCCAGATAAAATATTAGTTAAATACCAAACAGCTAGCATGAAGCTGAAATATTAACCAAATTCCAAAACAGGCTATAAAACTGAAAGAAAAAGCTGAAGTTTGCCACATCAGCTAGCATGTAGATGAAATATTAGCTTAAAATGGCCTAAAAAACCTTAATAAATGCCAAAATAGACCAAAAAGCTAGCAGAATGTCATTATAACTTTCAACTTTACTACACTCTGACTCCATATAATATAAAGTAACGACTAATCAATTATTTTAATAGTCGATTAGTCGACTAATTGTGGCAGAGATTAAAATAAATTATTTTTTTTATTTTTTTATCAGCGTTGACATTGCACTTACACATTTTCTGCGATGACATAATCCTAT
This sequence comes from Oryzias javanicus, assembly GCA_003999625.1. Taxonomy (NCBI): domain Eukaryota; kingdom Metazoa; phylum Chordata; class Actinopteri; order Beloniformes; family Adrianichthyidae; genus Oryzias; species Oryzias javanicus. Next base: position 32,485,464 of record CM012450.1, on the reverse strand, counting down.
GTTAACCAGAGTGTCTTTTATTTTGAAAGGAAGTCATGTCAAACTATTTTATATTTTGAAAAAAAAAACCTATTTTCTCTCTAAGTAATTTTTTAATTCATGCCAAAAAACAACAGCTATTTTATATTTATTATCTCGATAACAAAAACATAAATAGACATCAGTGTCGTTTATCTAGAGCAGGGGTGGGCAAATTTTTGATTTGTGGGCCAGAAAGGGTTCTAAAATTTGGCATAAGGGCCAGACAAGGAGCAGATGGAAGGAGTGATTTGGTAATGAACTCTGCATAAACTAAAAAGAAATAATTCTGGAATTTAGAGAAAAACATGCTTTAATTTGGATTAAAATTCACATATATTCATTTAAAAACAGAAAATGTGGGAGTTTTAATTTCTAAATTTAGATTTTTGTTCTCTTTTTGGGTTGATGTTCTTCAGAGGAAAATGCAAACTCAAAGAAATCCAAAAAAATCACTTTCTGACTCAAAAAAAAAGACACACGAATGCCAGAGAAACAACACCATTCATGAGAAGAAACCACAATGAAAATAAGACAATAATTAGGATTTTTGATTCAATGTATTTTAATTTGGAGGGCCAGATTAAGTAGTTTAAGGGGCCGCATGTGGCCCCCGGGCCGTAGTTTGCCCACCCCTGATCTAGAGGGTGATAAAGCAAGAAAAGGTGTTGCAGACTCCTGGTTTATTGGATCGTTTTTTTGGTCTTTTCTTAAAATCTCATTTTTTTTAGATGGATTCTTGTAGAACAAATGTAGAAATTCTCCCAAAGTACAGAGTTAAACCTGTTAGGAATAAGAATGAGAACCTTGTTTTATCAGTCAAACTCGTTCACCTTAGAGGAGTCACACAGTGGATGTGTGGGAGGAATTTTTTCTCCAACTTAAGCGAGTTAGTTGAGCTGAATGTAAATAGGAAAAGATCAAACAAGCGAGTTGTGTTGAGCGAATACAAACTCTTCCTCAACACTTGCAGATAATCTTGTGCGGACGATCAGTCGCTGGTGATCCTCTGTTGTTGGTTGTCGCAAGTCCTGACATGGGCAGTGATAACAGGCTTTGTTCACCGATAACAATCAGTGATGTCCAGTTCACAGACAGGATTTACCCATGCGCTCTGGTTTACTTTCGGGGGGGTGCAGCAATTGAGTTCTGACTCGGGCAGCATCTTTTGAAGATCCGTCCGATGAAAAGCTGAAATGTGATCTACCTCTTGAGCTCAAGTTTAGGCTTTGGAATCCGCCCTGGAGGGGCTTCTTCTACATCTGCAACTTAAGAAGAATAACATGCCGGGGCTCAAAGTCGGCTCTAACCCCAAACATTGTGAAAAGTGAACTGAAGACTCAGATTTACCCCTCTGTGATTAGTGCGGGATAATAAAGATAAAACCTATGCCTCGCTGTTGGCAAGCACCTTACTGAAACAAATCCTCTGGCTCTGTTTCTTGATTATTTAGACCAGTTTTTCTCATTTTCACCTGCAGATTTTCATCAAGGTGAACAAACTGTTAACAAAGCAACACTTCTTTACCAAATGAACTAACCTGGTGCAAAAATAGTTTATTATCTCAGAAAAAAGGACATGTTTTTGACATCTGTTTTTCTTTGTCTGGAACATATAAGTTTATAACATACATGTAAGTTCATGTAAGCATCCAACTGTTGGAAAGAACTGTATGATTGATTATAGGGCTGCCACAAACGATTATTTTAATAGTCGACTAATCACCGATTATTTTTTCCGATTAGTCGACTAATCGGTTCATGGCCAAAGTGGATGTAAAGATGCTGAAGTTGATAACCAGCTAAAATATTAGTTAAGTGCCAAATTTACCAAAAAATAAAAAGAGCCAAAGTTAGCCTAAAAAGCTAGCATGCTGCTGAAATATTAGCTAAATTCCACATTAGCCTTAAAAAAACGGAAAAATCCTATATTAGCCAAAACAGCTAGCATATAGCTGAAATATAAGTTAAACTCAAAAGTTGCCTAAAAAACGTAAAAAAGCTTAAGTTAACCAAAATAGCTAGCATGCTGCTGAAATATTAGCTAAACTCCAAATAGCCCTTAAAAAAATGGAAAAATCCTATATTACTAAACAGCTAGCATATAAGCTGAAATATAAGTACTCAAAAGTTGCCTAAAAAACGTAAAAAAGCTAAAAAAACCTTAATAAATGCCAAAATATTCCAAAAAGCTAGCAGAATGCTATTATAACTTTCAAACTTTACTACAATCTGACTTCATACAATATAAAGTAACGACTAATCGACTATTAAATTAGTTGTTGATTATTTTAATAGTCGATTAGTCATCCATTAGTCGACTAATTGTGGCAGCCCTAATTGATTATAGTAGTAGAGTAGGAGATGTAGTCACAGTAACACAATGCGGAGATGTAGTGAAAAAAATTGACTTGCATTTTTAAGCTCTATTATTTTTTGCATTTTTTTAGCTAGACTGCTAAACACGTTTTTTTGCCGTAACAGAGACTATGTCCGAATTCCCTCCTTACTCCCTACTAAAAATTATATACAGTGATATTTGCGGGGTTTTTTTTGTTTTGTGGTTTCACGTGACTTTTCCAGTTTGTCACAAATACTCCGGCATCTCAAGATGCTTGTATGAAACGTTTGAAGGAGGTGCTACGGTTCTGAGCTGCATCTCTACTCCCCACGATCCGGATAGGTGGATTAGGGGTATTCGCGCCTGACCCCGGTCCATTTAGGAATCCACTGTGTTCTGATGATGAAAGCGTTGACGGTTTAAAAAAAATTAAGCACTTTTTTTTCCTGCAAAAATTGTTCAAACGAAATGCATTGTGGTCTATATTTGCTACTAAGAATCAATGCACACTGATTTTTTTGCAGAGAATTCTGGGAAATTTTTTGGGCACTCGATTTTTTTTTTTTTTGACATTGTTGATTGGACACGTCTACAAAATGTGTGGTACTGTGACGAAGAGGCAGAGGCAGTTGGATCCATACGCAAACATAGATTTTAATGGCGAGGAAAAAACAGGCATGGAAAAGGCGGAGCCAAACCGGGTTTAGGTCAAAAACTCGGAGCAATGCAGGATATTGATGAAAATCAGACAAAGGTCAAACACCAGTGAACGCAAACAAGAGAAACTGCTGAGATTGTCTGCAATGCATAAACAAGACTTCGCACCGAAGAAGTGGCTGAGGTGGGTTTAGGGCTGCCACGATTAGTCGACTAATCGACTATTAAAATAGTCGACAACTAATTTAATAGTCGATTAATCGTTACTTTATATTGTATGAAGTCAGAGTGTAGTAAAGTTAAAGTTTATAATAGCCTTCTGCAGCTTTTTGGACTATTTTGGCATTTAATAAGTTTCTTTGGCCTTTATGGAGTTTAGCTTAATATTAATCTATGCTAGCTGTTTTGGCTAACTTAAGGTTTCTTTTTTTAGTTTTTTAAGCCATTTTTAAGTTTAACTAATATTTCAGCGACATAGCTATTTTGGTTAATTTAGGATTTTTCTGTTTTTTAGGCTAATTTTGAGTTTAGCTAATATTTCAGCAGTATGCTAGCTATTTTGGTTAACTTTGGCTCTTTTTATTTTTTAGGCTAATTTGGCATTTAATTAATATTTCAGCTGGTTATGAACTTCAGCGTCTGTACATCCAGTTTGCACATGACTCGATTAGTCGACTAATCGGAAAAAATAATCTGTGATTAGTCGACTATTAAAATAATCGTTTGTGGCAGCCCTAGGTGGGTTTAAATGCAAGATGGTACTGATGATGATGATGGAAACCAGCTGTGCAGACAGGAAGCCGTGGCAGTGGCTGATGGGAGTTGCAGTAAGGTGACAGCAGGGTTAAAACTCTGGCGAGGGCGCGCTCTGGTGGTCAGGGGTAGCAAACCACAACAGGTCCGCTATGTAGTGAGTAGCAAAGGAATTCAGACATAGTTTGGGAGACTTTGAGCACCGGGAAGTGAAGACGTTAACCACTTCTGATTGGTCAGAATGATGACATGATTTGTAGGCCCGATCTGAATACTCCCCTTCTCACTTCCCCTTAGCCCTCCGCCTTCGTTTATCCCTCCATGCTTGCTCCAAACGGAGGATGGTAAAAAATATTTCCGACGTGAGTTTCGTTCAGTCACGTCAACAAAATCACCGGTAAGCTAGCGTTAGCGCGGAGCTTCCAGCGCTCGTATATGCATTACAACAGCAATTTTATAAATGTAAAGAGGTCACACTGCACATAACGTATTACTTACGTTAAATGTAACATCTGTGGTTCAGAGAGCACCAAAGTGAAGAAAAGCGCTTCGTAGCGCGGCGCGGTTTACTCTTGCGATAGCGGACTTTGGACCCCTCTGTTTGGAGTGTGTAGCGTAAAAAATAATATTCCGACAACTTTTCAACTGCCACTTCAAGTCAAGGGGAAGTGAGAAGGGGAGTATTCGGATCGGGCCTTAGAGACAGTTCGTGAGCTTTTGGCTAAATTTGCGGCTAAATTACTGCACATTTTATCAAAGTGTCGTGAATAGAAATCAAATAAACACAAAAAAATCTAAATATTTTATGATATCCTGAGATGTACAGTCAATGGTCCCATGGAGCAATGTGGCTACAAACTTTTAAAGGTAGCTCCTCCCCCATCCGTATGTAGCATCAAGGTTACAATCGCATTTTTGGACAAGCTTTGAGCAGCCAATCTGATGAAGTGACAGACATGAATTTGACACATGAATCACATTTTTTGATGTGAATACATAATTTTTGTACTCTTTTTTAGACATATATTAAATTATTTTAAATGTTGGCCCAGAGATAAACATGATTTGGATTAAATCAAAGATACATTCCCTCAATTACGTTTGTTTTAAAACCTTATGATCAGTGAACAGGTTGGTATTTTAGATTAAATTCCAAATTTTCCCTTTTGAAGAATGGTATAAGACCATAACACTATTTATTGTTGCTCCGTGTACCTTAACTTTTTCTAAAAAGTAGATCAAACTGTGTTTTAGAAGTTACCTCCTAAAGTAAAGTACCACTGTGACACTGAACTGAACAATAGCAGCGCGGCCTTTCTCCTCCGAGGCAAAAGTGAGAACACAAATCTCATTTTAACCCGGGGTCTCTGTGCAGTTTCACTAAAAGCAAGTGCGCCTGCTGTCAGACCGCAGTCCCCTCACCGAAAGGACTCGCTTTAGGTGGACCGGGCATCTGGTGGGGATCACCCCCCGGGGAGATGGAGAGGACTGGACAGAGTTGCCGGGGCAACAGACGTCTGAGCTTCACTGCTCGACCTCGTATGAAAGTGACCCAGACCTTGATAAGTGAGCGATAATGGATGGAATTGGCAATGGTTTTAACACTCCACGCAGAGGAGCAATCTTTATTATCCCCGAGTGAAGCTTTATTCCAATAAGTCATGCAAGACAGCACAGTTTTTCCTTTTTTTTTTTTACTAAAATGTCCCTGAATTTTAGAATTTCAATGAGACCAAAACACTTTAAAACCACATTTAAGTCATACAATCGTATTATTTTTGTTTGTTTCCTCTAATGTAGAATAGCTTTAACTTGTAGAGAAATACAATTTTATATATTTTTATAAATCAATTAATTAAAATTTTAGTTTTTTCTTGTTCTCAAATGATTGCTTAACTAATGTAATTGGGCCGAATATCACTGCAGAACAAAGTCTTTTGATTTCTTGTCACAATTCAGTCCAAGTTCTGATTTTAAAAAAGCTACAAACTTGTTTTTAATAATTTTAGGACTTTATTCTTGTAAAATTACAACTATATTTTCATAGTTTTAGGACCCATAACACTTCCTCACATTTTACAGCTTTATTCTTGTTATATTAGACCAACAACTTGTTTTTTTTAAATTATTTTAGGAATTTATTTTTGTGAAATTACAACTTTATTTTCATAAAATTGACTTTACGACTTTTTTCTTTTTGTATTTCTTTTTTAAATATTTTTATGACTTCAATCTTGCAACTATAATTATTCTATTATTTTTATGTTGGCTCTAATTTTTTTGTATGAAGAGTATGAAAAATTGAGTTGTGGATTTGATAAATCTTCAGAATTTTTAATGACCTAATTCCTAGACAGACTTTTTTTCATATTTAAATCTATAAAGTGATGTCTTTTAATCATTGGAATGCCTTTAAGGAGCTTCTGCTTAATTTCCTGATTGCTCTTATCTGATACCACCTGTATTGATTAAACAAACCTCTGATTAACAAATGATTTGTATAAGTGTTATCGAGTCATTGGCTTCCTCTGTCTCTCTAATTAGAAACATAAAGCTTTAAATGCTTAGCAAGAAGATTTTTTGAAACTACGTTTAAATATATCCATATATAAGGTGATCCGGCATCGTTCCCACTGCAGAAATCCAATTTTGCAAAAGCCCCCTGCACGGCTGGTGGAGTCGTGACGCCATGGGCTTCCTCCACCTCCAGCCAGGTTGGCATCTGCTGCCCAGCGGAGAGCAGGAACATTGATATCGACAGGCGAGACAACACACTGGCACTTGTTAAAGGCTACATAACAAATAGCAGCGTGTCGTGGAAGAAGAAGGACAGTTTACACAGGTGTGAGAAGGAGAACAAACAGGACAGTGGTCAGCAGTTCTATACATCTCATTAATCTGCTTCTTAACATGTCGGTCAGCATCATGTCAAATTGCAGATATTTTTATTCAGTAAACATAGATTCCCTTTGAAATGACTCATAATGTGTTTCCTGACTAAAAAAAATCATGACTTGTATTAGATTTTTTTTATGGACAACAGTTAGAAAACGTTGGGGAATAAATAAACTAAACTATCTTCTTAAAAATGTTCTTTAAAAAATAACTGTTTAAACATATTGTATTGTTTGACACTTTTATGATTCATGGGAGGTCAGAGAACGGAGACATCCACGAATACCGCGAATTTGCGAAAATATGTGTGTGTGTATATATATTGATTGATAAGTTGATTGGAAAAAAATAAAGAATAAATAAATGGGCATCTATGTATAGAAACAAACACGTGTACTAGGCAGACGCTATATCACTGGCGGAATGAAGTTTTAAATTGACTTTTTGGTCAGTGTGCAAAATTCATACATAAACAAATTTGTATTTGATAAAATTTACAACTAAATAAGCATAAAAATTTAATCATTCGGTCACTAAAAGCCAAAACTTATAATTAAGTTGTTGCTTGATAAAAAGTGCATCAGTCATTGAAAAAAATAGTGTTAAAATAGTTTAAAAACCATAAAAAAATAAATATAAGTTCCACAGTGAATTTCAAATAACAAAAATATATATCAATTTTTTTTAAATGCTTAGTTTTATGGAAGACAGAAGCTGCGTTTCCATCACACATTTGCTAAACTTTATTGAAATTCTAGAAATATTGGAAAAAAAAATTTTGTGACATTAATTATAATAAATACAAATACACACAAACCAGATTTACCGCGATGAGTCATTCAAAATACTTTGATTAAAATTTCTACCACCACCCTCTATCAAAGGAGACGCTGGCGTCTTATGCAGGGGGAGGGGCTACGGATTTTACAGAGGAGCTGTGAATCTTACAATTCCACATGATACGTTCAACTCTTGACGTGAAACTGTGGGACCTCTTGTGGTCCAGTCACTGTTGTCATGTGATTCATTCTTGCTCAGTTTTGCCATAAATACAGTGCAATTTAAAAATCCACCTCCTTCAAACCTCTTTTTTGATAAATGGGAGTTTTTTGAATTGTTGTGTTTCCATTAGGGATGTTTATCAAATCCAATGACAACGCAGCATTTTAAGATTTTCAATGGAAAAGGAAAATGAGTTATGTAGCAATATTTTCTATTTTGTAGACTCATGTGGGTCTTTTATCTCTCCATGGTGGCTCTCTGACTGAAGAAAAATAAAATAGTAACTTTCAAAAATTTAGAGATTAGCTATTACTTTAGCAACATGCTAACATTTTTGGATAACTTATCATCTACTGGGGTTTTGGGGGTAATTTAGAGTTTAGCTTCTATTTTAGCAACGGGCTAACACTTTTGACTAATTTAGTTTACTGAGGAATTTTATGCTAATTTGAGGTTTAGCTAATAATTTAGCAACATGCTGATGTTTTCTACTAATTTGTTATCTACTGAAGCTTTTTAGGATGATTTAGAGTTTAGCTTCTATTTTAGAACAGACAAACTTTTTTGACTAACTTAGTTTACTGAGGAATTTTAGGCCATTTAGGAGTTGAGCTAGTAATTAGGCAACAAGCTAGCTTTTTTTTTTTTTTTTTTGGCTAATTTGGCCTCTAAATTTTTTTATGTTAATTTAGAGTTGAGGTAATATTTTAGCAACATGCTACCATTTTTGGCTGAATTAATTTACTGAGGAATTTTATGCTAATTTGGACTTCAGCTAGTACTTGGGCAACAAGCTAGCTTTGTTTTTGGCTAATTTGGCCTCTGAATTTTTTCATGCTAATTTAGAGTTAAGCTAATATCTTAGCAACATGCTACCATTTTTGGCTGAATTAATTTACTGAGGAATTTTATGCTAATTTGGAGTTCAGCTAGTAATTGGGCAACAAGCTAGCTTTCTTTTTTTGTGGCTAATTTGGCCTCTAAATTTTTTTATGCTAACTTAGAGTTAAGCTAATATTTTAGCAACATGCTACCATTTTTGGCTGAATTAATTTACTGAGGAATTTTATGCTAATTTGGGGTTCAGCTAGTAATTGGGCAACAAGCTAGCTTTTTTTTGGCTAATTTGGCCTCTAATTTTTTCATGCTAATTTAGAGTTAAGCTAATATTTTAGCAACATGCTACCATTTTGGCTGAATTAATTTACTGAGGAATTTTATGCTAATTTGGAGTTAAGCTAGTAATTGGGCAACGAGCTAGCTTTTTTTTGGCTAATTTGGCCTCTAAATTTTTTCATGCTAACTTAGAGTTAAGCTAATATTTTAGCAACATGCTACCATTTTTGGCTGAATTAATTTACTGAGGAATTTTATGCTAATTTGGGGTTCAGCTAGTAATTGGGCAACAAGCTAGCTTTTTTTTGGCTAATTTGGCCTCTAAATTTTTTCATGCTAATTTAGAGTTAAGCTAATATTTTAGCAACATGCTACCATTTTTGGCTGAATTAATTTACTGAGGAATTTTATGCTAATTTGGAGTTAAGCTAGTAATTGGGCAACGAGCTAGCTTTTTTTGGCTAATTTGGCCTCTAAATTTTTTCATGCTAATTTAGAGTTAAGCTAATATTTTAGCAACATGCTACCATTTTTGGCTGAATTAATTTACTGAGGAATTTTATGCTAATTTGGAGTTAAGCTAGTAATTGGGCAACGAGCTAGCTTTTTTTTGGCTAATTTGGCCTCTAAATTTTTTCATGCTAATTTAGAGTTAAGCTAATATTTTAGCAACATGCTACCATTTTTGGCTGAATTAATTTACTGAGGAATTTTATGCTAATTTGGAGTTAAGCTAGTAATTGGGCAACGAGCTAGCTTTTTTTTGGCTAATTTGGCCTCTAAATTTTTTCATGCTAATTTAGAGTTAAGGCAATATTTTAGCAACATGCTATCATTTTTGGCTGAATTAATTTACTGAGGAATTTTATGCTAATTTGGAGTTAAGCTAGTAATTAGGCAACGAGCTAGCTTTTTTGCTAATTTAGACTGTAATAAAGGTAAAAACGTAAAAAAATGTGAGAAATGTTAGTTTTTATATTTTTGCTTTTGTTTGTGATAGAAAATAGGCATGGTTCATAATTATATATAAAAAAAAGGTAATGAGTGCAAATACAAGATTCTTAAAGGCTAAAGTAAGACTATGCAGCTCCTTTTAGGTTTTGATCAATAGAAAACGAGCGCAAATGGCTCTTTGACTGTTAGAGATTGCCGACCCCTGCTCTAAACTGACGAGTTTGCTTAAAAAAACTTTTTAAGAAAGCCAAAGATTACCTTAAACGGATCATTTCACTTTTATCCCGCTTCTTAAACTCAAACACAAAACTCTGCATCCCATGAGAAGAAGTGTCTGTAAAGTTTTACCTGCCTAAAAATGTCTTTTTAGCTCCCGGGTTCAAGTTGGGAAACTTTCTGGTGAGTTTATCTGAAAGTTCAGTCACAGCCTCCGTGGTGAGTCAACGGCGAGAACTTCTATAATGAGAGGCTGTCAAGCTTTCCAAAGTGCTACAGATGTTCCTTCAACCCTTCAAAAAGCTTTTATACAGCAAAACTTTTTAAATAACAGTTTTGCACTTTCTCTACAGCTATAGATTTATTCAGCTCTACTTACATCTACTTCACGTCTGCGTTTTTATGTACTTAGAGCAACAATTAAACAGTAAACTCAGTCTGCCATTAGACTTTATTGCCATTTGGTCATCTGAATCAGTTTTATAAGGTGATCTACTCTGTGCACGCTCAGCAGAATTTAGAGTTTTACTGGCTTTCCATAGAGGAATGGTTGATGTAGGAAGGTGCATCAACTATAGCATTTTTTTTTTTTTTTTTTGTTTTTAGACACAGTTAAAAATAAACATTAAAAATGTGATATACCTTTAGATCATTCTGCATCCCTTTAAGCTTTTTTAGGTCTAAATTACCTTGAAGAACTTAAATATTACCCTTTTTTTTAACCATATCCATCTTTGAAACATGACTAAAACTAATAATGCTAATTCTACTGTCCATTATAAAAGTGTGGGATTCAAGGTTTGCAGCCGACAGACATCCTGGGAAAGTGGCTAAATTGAAGAATTGAGTTAGACAAGAGTCAGACGAACAACAAGCATTTTATTTATAAATAAAACCCTTACTGGAACACAAGAGTTAATAGAGTTAAGTTAATAACACTCCACGTGGACTATGTCGTACCGAGCCACAAACCTCCAGTGAGGTGATGGGGAGAAGTTGCTGGGGAACTCTCCGGGTCGTCGTAGCTCACAGATCAAGGCCGCTGGTCTGAATCTTTGAACTTGACATTTCAAAAGAGGGAGGATAAAGAAATGCTTAAATATCAAAACCTCCCTCTTTCTCTCATCCCTGATATTGGCCGCTGTTAAAAGATCAACCTCCAAATCAAAGAGGAACGCTCCGAGCAAAAGGACCCCCCCCACCACCACCACCCGTGGTTGTCTGTGGAAGTTAATTTTACAGTTGCTCAACTGTCTCGTGGGTTCTCGTGTCTCAGCAGTCTTTCCTAAATCAGAGGTCGGCAACCTTTAAGAGTTAAACAGCCATTTGGGCTCGTTTTCTACTGATCCAAACCAAGAAGGAGCCACATTGACTTACGTTAGCCTTTAAGAAATTTGGATTTGCATTCATAACTTTCTTTTTGTTTTTTTTTAATAAATTTAAGTGGCGTCTATTTTTGGCACGAACAAAAGCAAAAAAATATATAAAAAGAAACTAGCATCTCTCTTTACGTTTTTAACTTTAGTAGCAAAAAAATCAAGCTCGTACTAGCTGAACTTCAAATTAGCATAACATTTCTCTGTAAATTAAATCAGCCAAACATTTTAGCTTATTGCTGAAATTAAAGCTAAACTCAAAATTAGCCTAAAACCCCCAGTACATAACAAATTAGCTAAAAATGTTAGCATAATGCTAAAATATTAGCTAAACTCCAGATTACCATAAAAAACTAATTAGAGGCCAAATCTGCCAGAAAAAAGCTAGCTTGTTGCTTAATGACTGCCTAATCTCCAAAATAACCTAAAATTCCTCAGAAAACTAACTTAGTCAAAAACGTTAGCATGTTGCTAAAATAGAAGCTAAATTCTAAATTAAAAAAAAAAATTAGTAGATAACAAATTAGCTGAAAACATTAGCATTGTACTAAAATATTAACTTAACTCCAAATTAGCATAAAATCTATCTGAAAACGTAGCCAAAAACGGTAGCATGTTGCTAAAATAGAAGCTAAATTCTAAATTATCAAAAAAAAAATCAATAGATAACAAATTAACTGAAAACATTAGCATTTTACTAAAATATTAGCTTAACTCCAAATTAGCACAAAATTTATCTGAAAACTTAGCCAAAAACGTTAGTATGTTGCTGCATTAGAAACTAAATTCTAAATGATCAAAAAAAAAAAAATCAGTAGATAATAAATTAGCTGAAAACATTAGCATTGTACTAAAAATTTAACTTAACTTCAAATTAGCATAAAATCTATCTGAAAACGTAGCCAAAAACGGTAGCATGTTGTTAAAATAGAAGCTAAATTCTAAATTATCAAAAAAAATCAGTAGATAACAAATTAGTCGAAAACATTAGCATTTTACTAAAATATTAACTTAACTCAAAATTAGCATAAAATTTATCTGAAAACTTAGCCAAAAACGTTAGCATGTTGCTAAAATAGAAGCTAAATTCTAAATTTAAAAAGAATCAGTAGATAACAAATTAGCGGAAAACATTAGCATTTTACTAAAATATTAGCTTTACTCCAAATTAGCATAAAATGTATGTGAAAACTTAGCCAAAAACGTTAGCATGTTGTTAAAATAGAAGCTAAATTCTAAATTATCAAAAAAAATCAGTAGATAACAAATTAGTCAAAAACATTAGCATTTTACTAAAATATTAACTTAACTCCAAATTAGCATAAAATTTATCTGAAAACGTAGCCAAAAACGTTAGCATGTTGCTACAATAGAAGCTAAATTCTAAATTTAAAAAAAATCAGTAGATAACAAATTAGCTGAAAACATTAGCATTTTACTAAAATATTAGCTTAACTCCAAATTAGCATAAAATTTATCTGAAAACTTGCCAAAAACGTTAGCATGTTGCTAAAATAGAAGCTAAATTCTAAAAAAAAAAAAAAAATCAGTAGATAACAAATTAGCTGAAAACATTAGCATTTTACTAAAATATTAGCTTAACTCCAAATTAGCATAAAATGTATCTGAAAACTTAGCCAAAAACGGTAGCATGTTGCTAAAATAGAAGCTAAATTCTAAATAAAAAAAAATCAGTAGATAACAAATTAGCTGAAAACATTAGCATTTTACTAAAATATTAGCTTAACTCCAAATTAGCATAAAATTTATCTGAAAACTTAGCCAAAAACGTTAGCATGTTGCTAAAATAGAAGCTAAATTCTAAATTAAAAAAAAAATCAGTAGATAACAAATTAGCTGAAAACATTAGCATTTTACTAAAATATTAGCTTAACTCCAAATTAGCATAAAATTTATCTGAAAACTTGCCAAAAACGTTAGCATGTTGCTAAAATAGAAGCTAAATTCTAAATAAAAAAAAAATCAGTAGATAACAAATTAGCTGAAAACATTAGCATTTTACTAAAATATTAGCTTAACTCCAAATTAGCATAAAATGTATCTGAAAACTTAGCCAAAAACGTTAGTATGTTGCTAAAATAAAAGCTAATCTCCAATTTTTTTTTAATTTACTATAATTTAGCCACTATAATAAGCCACCATGGAGAGATAAAAGATCCACATGTGGCTCTGGAGCCGCAGGTTGCAGACCTCTGGTTCTGAATGAACCTGTGCACCTCTCCTCGTCTGTTGACTGATTGATATTTACAGTCAATACTAAACGCCATGTGCTTCATGTTGTGGAAACATCTCCATTTGCACAAAAAAGATCAAACTGAAATTGGGAATGTCACCATCCATGACTTCAGTTGATGTAGTAAATGTTTTTTTCTTTCACATGGAAATTAATGATTATACTAACAATTATTTCCTCCTGGCACATATGCGTTCTGCCACTCGTGCTAATATTATCCAACTAAAAACGGGTTACAGTGAATGTAGTACATCAGTAGATTGAGCTGGTAGGAACTGAGTACTTTAATGGTTTTTAAAATAAGGCGTCAAGACAGACTCTTTCATGTTGTGAACTTTTTTACATTAGTGTGATACGCGAAAAGAGGATAAAGTCAGAATGAAAGAATTTCCAAAGCAGCAGTTTGACCTACTTTTTTAAACCCCATGAGACACTAGACTTGCATTAAAATGTACATATAGTGTAGAAAGAAAAAAACTGAAGCAAGTTCATGAAATAATACTTAAATATATATAAAATCCATGAATAATTGATCTTATTTATGCATGGCATAATATGTGATTTGATTTTTATGGAGGATGTTATGAGGTATAATGTAGTTTAAGAAGTTTTGGGCTTTTTTGGACAAAAATGTAATTAGTTCATCTACATCATTGCTTATTTTTTTTAGATTTTGTAGACAATCAGTTCAGCTCAAAAATGAAAAGTTGGTCACATCCTGCTGCTACTGTTGGGCCTTTTTTTCTGGTTTTTTTTATATCTGGTTCAAAAGGAAGTTTTATTTTGAAAATCTTTTGGATTCTCCATCACAATGACCCATTCTTCATCCATGTCAAGTCGCTCAGTCATGTGTCAAAATTACATTCGGTACATTTATACTAAATTGAAACCCCCAAGTTAATCAAATTAACGTAAAACAAACGTATTTGGAAAGTTTCTCTTTGCATAAAAGAACCAGTAATTTTCTCTTAAAAATTAAAGAAAGCTGCATTTAACAGACAAAAACCGGGACTCTGTATTCCAAATATGGATTTTTTATGACAGTTGTTGCCAAACACCTTAACAGTAATGCAAAATATTCAGTAAACGCCTAGCTAATGGTACGAGGACGCTGCTAATGAAGTTCATTAATCGTATTTAGAAAATACCACTTTTAGTCACCTTTTTTTTCATCATTGTACCTTAAAAGTTGGACGAGCCTGAATTAAATTGCCGTTTGATTAGTTGAGGGGATCTGGCAAGATGGAAGTGGAAATTCCAAAAGTGTTCCGAGTTACAGCACCTTTTTATTTACTTTTTAATGTGAATAAACAATTTAGTGAGAGATGATTAATGTGATAACATGAGCAGCTTTGCCCTGATGCTTTATATTAGTTGGTGTTGCATATTGGTTAAAATACAACTTTAAAGTGTTGTTTACTGGCACAAAGCCGCTTTTCTTGCTGTCGGCTGATTTGGGTTGATTGCGTAAAGAGCTACAATATGTAAAATGGCAAAGTAGGTTTTGATAGAGACATTCGATTCAATTTTATTTATATAGCCCCACTAAACGATTGTTTTATTGGGCTTCATAACGGTAATTGTACAGTTTTTGTACAGTATTAAGGGTTTAAAGCTTAAAACAGCAAAAAAAATAAAATAGCTACTGTTAGGATAACCAGTTAAATTAGTCCTTTTTTGATTTAAAAAAATGTATTTATTTTATCAATTTTTTTTTTTTTTTTAACCAAAATGAGGGGTTGAATGATGTCTGGGTGCCGTCTGGTTGTTTGGTCCTCTTTTTCTTTAGGTTCTGCTTCTAAAGTTAAGGATTAAAGGAAACATCTCACAGTTTAATAGTTTAATAGTTTACTAATAAAGAGTAAACCTGCTGCAGAGTATGAAGATAAAACTGGAGGCAAAAAAAATATAAATATATATAGTATCTCACAAAAGTGAGAACACCCCTTACACTTTTGCAGATATTTATTTATACCTTTTTCATGGGATAACACTGCCAAAATGATTTTTTGACAAAATGAAAAGTAGTAAAGTTTTTTCTGCAAAATAAATCATAATAAAGGCATTAAATAGCCAAAAGCCTGGTATAAAAGTGAGGGGTGTACACACTTCTGTGAGATACTGTATATATATATATATATATATACAGTATCTCACTGTATATATATATATATATATATATATCCACTGCTTAGTGGATGTCAATGGTTTCAGTTTCAGTTTCAACTGATAAATCTAATCTGTAGATCTCTGCAAGATTCAGAGGAAATGAAACTTAAGGGTGCGTTTTCACTGGCAAGTTTGATTCACACCAGGGTTCATTTACACCAGGGGTGGGCAAACTACGGCCCGGGGGCCACATGCGGCCCCTTAAGTTACTTAATGTGGCCCTCCAAATTAAAACACATTGAATCAAAAATCCTAATTATTGTTTTATTTTCATTGTATTTCTAGTTTCTTCCCATGAATGGTGTTGTTTCTCTGACGTTCATGTGTGTTCCTTTCTGAGTCAGATGGTGATCTTTCGGATTATTCCTACACCACATAAATGCAGCATTTCTGAGTTCACATTTCCTCTGAAGAACATCAACCCATTTGATCACCCAAAAGAGAAACAAAAATCAAAATTTGGAAATTAAAACTCCCAAATTTTCTGTTTTAAATTAATATATGTGAATTTGAATCCAAATTAAAGCAATGTTCTCTCTAAATTCCATATTATCTTTTAGTTTAGAGGTTGATTACCCAATCTCTCCTTCCATCTGCTCCTTGTCCGGCCCTTATGCCAAATTTAGAAACCCTTTGTGGCCCACGAGTCAAAACAATTGCCCACCCCTGATTTACACGAATGCTGCGCTTTTTTTTTTTTTTTGTTCAGCGATTGTGGAAGCTCACCTGAGCTCTGATTTGTCCATGCAAACTCTGATCCTCTTGAGATTGAGAGTCAAAAGTGAGAAAATTACAAAATGGGAGTGAGCCTCAATGTTACAAGGAGCAAAGAAACTGGGAACTGAAAAAGCGGCACTTGAAAACGTCGTAAAATGTCTCGCAAAGTGTAGGAATCTACACAAACATCAACAGTTCTCCGTTTTGGTCTATGTAAACTTTTCTGCAAATTGACTATAAATCGAGGAAAAAGAAGCATAAATTATTGTGTGAATATTCATTTTTATAACAGAAAAATAGAAAAGAATGTGTTTTTCTGTGACCTGCAGGATGCTGGACATAGTTTGAGTTTTTATTGTGGTCTTGCATTATCGAGCTTCAGTCAGGAAGTGCAACATTTTTGCAGGTGTCCAGGTGTGAGCGGGAACATCAACCCACATTTCATTGTGTGTGGTCCTTTTGATAATGCTCTACTCGGTCCCACCCCGAACACACAAAAGCACTCGTGTGGACCTATCTTTCCGCTCGCACACAGACACACGTGTGCCCCTGTTTGACCTCCCTTTTTCTTAACATTTCTTCCCACAAGTCCTTTGACAAATGGGTTGCCCACAGGTGTTTCGCCCCCCCATCTCCTGCAGCAGGGGGATGTGGGTATTTATCTGCAGCTGCTTGTGTCAGCGTGAACCTCGTGTCCCCCACCCTCTCCACGCCAGCAGGACGCGGTGCCCACCGACGACTGGGAATCCAGTCATAACCACGGTCCCGTCCAAGGTTTTGGCGCGCTGCGGCGCACTGACTCAAACAAGTGGAGGACATTGTCTGCTGGGCCCTGAGAACCGGAGTCTCCCAGTCTGGCAATGGAGATAAAGTCTAGTCTGAGCTGCTTAATACTCCTAAATCAAACAATGGAGCTGGTTATGAGTTCTCAACACAAAATAATGATTGTGTTTGACGTTGTGTTGGAAGGGCAGCAGGCGTGTAAGATGTGGTGGAGCTGAAGGACAAAGTCGGACTCCTTCCTGGAGGGAAAAGTATGGAGCTAGAACAGGGTCAATGATAAATTTTAGAATCCCATTTACAGAATGCCTTTGTGGAATCGAAATAAAATATTTTGAAAAAAATATTAATGTTTGGCTTAAAAAATAGGTTTCAAAACTCAAAATATTAATTTCAAAACTATTTTTTCAGTTTTAGATCTTTTTTTCAGTTTCAAAACTTTTTTTAAGTTTCAAAACTTTTTTTTCAGTTTCAAAACTTTTTTCAGTTTTAAATCTTTTTTTCAGTTTCAAAACTTTTTTTTTCAGTTTTAAATCTTTTTTTTTCAGTTTCAAATCTTTTTTTCAGTTTCAAATCTTTTTTTTCAGTTTCAAAACTTTTTTTCAGTTTCAAAACTTTTTTTCAGTTTGAAATCTTTTTTTTTCAGTTTCAAAACTTTTTTTCAGTTTCAAAAATTTTTTTTTTTCATTTTCGAACCTCCAAGTTTCAGTTTCAAAACTTTTGAAACTGAAACTTGGAGGTAAAACTTTGAACTTTTCCAGCAAAAGGTCGTTTGCCTGTATTTAACTGAATAAAATGGCGCTTTGAACGGGCTAGAACGGTTTTTGGTCATGTGGTTTATACGCGATAAAACTCTGCTTTTTACACTCGTCTTGGGAACTTCAGACTATGAGAATATAGACTGAACAGCCATTTTCTGATCGTAATTATTACAGTTCTCAGAGCCAGTGAACGCATGGAACTGAAGTTACCATCCTCATCGATGTTGATTGGTCCTCGTGTTAGCCCCGCCCCAACGCACCACAACGGGGCCAAAAGTTTTGAAACTGAAACTTGGAGGTTTGAAAACGAAAAAAAATAAGTTTTGAAACTGAAAAAAGGATTTGAAACTAAAAAAAATAGTTTTGAAATTGAAATTTTGAGTTTTTAAACCTATTTTTTCGCCAAACATTTTTTTTTTAATCAAAATATTTTATTTCGGTTTCAAATAATATTGGCCCCGATTTAGCTCCATAGAAAAGTGGCTTAAGGACTTTGTTTTTACATGAAATACAAGACAGGCTGTTGTGTTTATATTAGAGGTTGAGATCTTTCGAGCTCAGGAAAGTTGACACGTTTTACACGTTTGTGTATGAGAGGCTTTACATTGAAAACACTCGTGTATTCTACAGTTAGTTCTAATGGTTGAAATAATGGATGACGATGATTGATTAGAAAAAGAGAAACTTCTACATTTCTATCCAAACGATGTTGTTTCTAATGGTGAGGTGTTTTCTGGAGAGCAAGAAAGAATGTGTGTTTTTTTTTTTAAGACTCAGTAACCAAAAAAAATTTTTTTTACCTTTTCTTTTTTTTTTTTTTTGAGTAAAATCTAATTCTGGAATAAGTTTAATTTAAAAAAAACTACTAGATTTTCTCCACCATATTGGATTCATTCTTGATGCATTCTAGGTGGACTAAACTAAAAACTCCAAGGTAGCAAAGTTTAAAAAAAAAAAAGTATCTAGAAAATGTCTTTTAGCAGAAAAGAGCCAGTGAGGAAACATAAAAACTTTGGCCTTCAAAATAAAAGAATTCTGCATTCAACAGATAAAAACCAACAGTCTTCACTTCAAATTTTGATTTATTGGGACAGTTTTTCCCATGATTCATAATGTTCTGCAACCGGTTTTCTAATGTTAGGAGGATGCTGCTAATAAAGTTGTTCAAACAGTGGATTCACATTCATAATTACATATAGAGAATACTAGTGTTTGTGACTTTTTCTGTTTTCATCACATATATCTGAAAACTCAGATGAGGCTAAAGTTGGATTTTTTTAAAGTTCAACTTTGACAGTGATGGGTTAAGGTTAAATCTATAACACATTTTAAGGGTTCTGCACAAAATCTTGTGTAAAAATGAAGTTTAAATCATCCTTTTAATGAAATTTAATCCAAGATTAAACCTGCCGTTAGTTAGTTCTGTCTTTTATTTACTTTGTGTTGTTTCTCTTGAATGTTTTATGTTTATTCAGATGTTTTTGTTCACATTTTTTCTGTGACTTAAAAAATTAAAAAAAGTTTATTTGGTGTCTCACTACGCTGCAAAAACAGACCCCTTAAAGAACGTCTAACTTCTTACCCTGTTGGTAAATTTTCTTTTAATGACCAAAAAATTAATAAAAAAAATCAGCCAGTTGAGTAACAAAAGTGGTCTTGCCAACATTTCTTATTTTAAGACAAAAAATTCTAGTAACTAAAACATGTTTTCTCAAATTGAGATTATTTTGCTTTTGAGAAACTTTCTTAAAAAAGATTATTTTTTTCAAGACAGAATGTAAGACAGAAGACATGTTTGTTCATTTTATTGCATTATCTGATGTAGTGGGATTACTTTTTCTGAATATTCTCTATTTTCTTTTTTGTTTTTTTAATAAAACTGGTCAGCTAAAGTTCAATCTGAGAACCAGAAAGGAAAAGAAAAGGCGATTTGATTCAAGTGGAATGTGGTGGTAAAGCTGTCGGTGCCTGAAGAACTGGTCGGAGTGCTTCAGAAAACTGCTGAACTGTTGGGGTTTTCACCACAACCATTAATGAGATTTAAAGAAAAATATTTCCGAAGAGAAAAAAAAACTACCCAGTCAGCGAAAAATGCTTTGTTAAAGTCAGAGGTCAGAGGAGAGTGGTCAGACTGGTTGGAAATGGAAACTGTTACTCATTAAACTAATGGTGTGCAGAAGACCATCTCTGCGCTGCAGCACAAAAACATGAGTCACCACGCCAGAAATCTGAAGAAAAAATCCAGAAAACTAAAGCAAAAATTATTTTGCTTAAATTAAATAATAAAACAAGTTCTCTACTTATAAATTCAGGCTGTCACATTCTCTTACGTTTCTGTTTATTGTTTAAGTTAAACCTTAGTAACTTTATCTTATATGCACCATGAGATAAACTTTGTTGGTCAATTGTTGACAATTCTTACCTAGATATAATCAATGTTTTCTTAGATAAAAAAGAAAAGATGATAAACTTGTAAAACATTTATAAACAACTTGTGTTGTCAAGAGTGGTTAAAAACTACTTTATTTTATCATTATGAGATCATCTCATTAAAAAAAAAGCTAAATACATTAATAAAATGTAACCAACAAATCAATTATTGATGCTCAAAGCTTCAAGTGAAACATTTTGAGAGGAAGACATTTTTTTTTACAAAACAAAACTTAAACTTGTGATTTTAATCGCCCCTCTCCCAACTTTACTAATCTCCTCCACTCCCCATCCCCCTGCACTGCCCCTCTTTTTTTCATGTAAGTACTTGCAATAATCAATTGCATGTTCACAACTTCTCCAAAATGGGCATCTGAATGGATCAGCTTGATTTAGCCATTGTATGACCATTCAAAAGATTAGATTTCTTCATGAAAGTCACATCTCTATGCAAACAGACGCAGTGTGTGGAGAATCATCTGTTCCTTTGTTCCTGCACTTATCCCATCCATTTGCAAACAAAGCTTCCACATGCAACTTCTCTCGTGTTACACGCCGCCAGACTGCTTTTAGCGTTCAAGTTAATAGAGAGAATCCGGTCGATTTTCAAAATAAAAGATTTCCTCATTCATTTTCCTTTACCCTTTTGGGGTCGCGGGGGTGCCGGAGCCTATCGCGGCTGCTGATGGGCGAAGGCGGGGTTTACCCTGGACAGTTCGCCAGTCTGTTGCAAGGCTACAATCACACACAATCACTCTCACATTCATACCTAGGGGCAATTTAGAGTAAGCAATTAACCTATGAAGCATGTTTTTGGACGGTGGGAGGAAGCCGGAGTGCCTGGTGAGAACCCACGCATGCACTGGGAGAACATGCAAACTCCACACAGAATGGTCCTAGTCGATGTTTCTGATCCCCAAGTTGGGATTTGAACCAAGGCTTTCTTGCTGTGAGGCAAGAGCGCTAACCACTGCCCTGCACTGATTTCTGTTTACAAAAAAAGAGAAAAAAAAATCTTCCGCGCCCTGGTGACAAGGGGTCCACGGACCGGTACCAGTTTGGTTGAGGACCACTGCTTTAGAGCACACCCACGTATAGAAATGTGCTTCTCCTCCATGTCCCTTTGCCTACCAGTGGAGGGACACGTAGCCTCTAGTCCCCATCCTTTCCCTTAAATAACTGATTTCGGGCGACACTACTGCTCCATATGCCCCCATAATTGGAAGGGTAGGAAGAAGCCGTAGGGGTAGGGGAAGAATTCAGATTTGACCTAAGAGTTCATGTTGGTCGTATGAACAATTGAAGAGTTACGGTGTGTTTTTAGGTTTCACCTGAGACAGCTCAGCTGACACCTGCAGTGGATGCAGTTTATTTTTTATTGGTTGAAACATCTCCGTAGAGGTTTTTGTTTGTCTTTTATGTTGTTCACATATTCCTTCAGGGGTCACCACAGCGAATCAGCTTTGAAGAGAGTTTTTGTTTTGTTTTTTACACCTGATGCCCTTCCTGACACAACTCAGCACATGGAGTCCCAGCCACGGGACCCTTTAGTGTGAAGGTTCTTGCTTATAGCTCCTCTCTGGATCCAGATAAATATACCCCCCTGGGAGATGAACTTTGGTTTCCCATGCGGCAGTCCTACACATTAGTGCTGCCACAAACTATTATTTTGATAGTCAATTAATTACCAATTATTTTTTCCGATTAGTCAACTGATCAGATCTTGCAGAAAGTGGATGTAAAACACATATGTTAACCATCATTAGCTTTAAGCTAACTAAAAACTAGATATAGCATTATCTGCAATAATGCTAGTGTGTAAGCTAAATTTGGCAGGTGAAGATGTTAAAATTGATAACTAAAAACCCCGGAGATGATAGCTAAATTTGCTGAAGCTAAAAGCTGAAAACGCTGAAGCTAATTGCCAGCTAAAGTATTAGTTAAATGCCAAAATAGCCTAAAAAATGACAAAAATCCAAAGATAGTCAAAACAGCTAGCATGTTGCTAAACTATTAGCTCAACCCCAAAATAGTGATGAAGAGGCTGAGACGTTTGGATCCATATGCAAATGTTTTAATGAGCAACGGCAAGACATGAGCGTCGTCAGATTCCAGGCAAAGGTCAAAACACAAAAGCAAGGGTCAAAACGCAGCGAAACATGCAAAGGAGAAAACTGCTCAGAGTGTAAGAAATACAAGACTTCGCACTGGAGAGGAGGCGGGAGTGGGATTATATGCTGTGTGACCATGATTATGAACAGCTGAGCAGGAAGGAGTCCATGGTAGTGGCTGATGGGAGTTGTAGTGAGGAGCATGAGGAGTCAGAACTCTGGCGTGGGCTCCCTCTGGTGGCTGACGTCTGAACTGTGACTAAAATAGGCCAAAAAAACAAAAATTAGCCAAAATAGCTAGCATGTAGCTGAAATATAATCTAAACTAGTATAAAAATTAGTATAAAAAACCTTAATAAATGCCAAAATAGTCCAAAAAAGCTAACATAATGTCATTATGACTTTACTTTACTACACTCTGACTCCGTAACGACTGATCAACTACTAAATTAGTCGTCGACAATCTTGATAGTTGATTAGTCGTCGCCGAATAATGGCAGCCCTACTACACACGGCTAACTTAGCTATCCTTTTTGTCTTGTATGTTGACACGTCTTTTTTCAATATCTGCATTGTTGTAAACTAATTGAAAATAAAATTTATTTCTCAAATGTTTTATTGTGACTAAAATGAATTTGTAGTTTCATTTTTTTTGACCTTGTGCACAAATACCGATGCAGAGCGTTCAGTCAACATCAAGACATAAGTCAATAACTTTCACACATCTGCACAGATGCACCCACATGTGCAAAAAGGCTTTGATGTCATGACGTGATGCAGTCTCGCCTCACCGAGGAGCGTGAAGACCTTCACACATGGGTGGGGGTTATCCACCTGTGCCTTTGTCCCTACATGTTTTTGAACCGGATTGCCGTCGCCGCCCCCCCGTCCCAGGTGGGAAACCCTGTAGCTCAGCAGTGAAACTGGATACAGATTTCTGGCTTTGATAGGACCGTTGCCCATTTCCACACCTGTCCAGCCAGCGCTGGAAGCCAGCAGGAATTGAACGCCGTCCAGTCGACGGTGTTTTTGACTCTGTGCATGATGGGGGTTGTAAGGACGTCTGTTGTGGCCTCTTCTCATTAACGCAGCAGTGCACCTGTGATCACTCTGATATTCTCTTTGAGAGCATTAAGGCTCTCAGCAGGGGGCGTTCTGGGGGCTGGGGGTTCAGCGTTTTGATTCGGGTGAAGTGGGTGTGGCACGCTTGCCCGACAGCTCCCCTCTTGTCTGCTGGAAAGGATAAAAGCAGAACGAAATCACAAGTAGACCTTTGTTGGAGGGCGACCACCGCTTAAAAGATCAGCAGAAAAACTGACGTGAAAGGAGTGGATGTGTTTGAGGAGTTTGGGTTCTTATTGTAGTCATTAAAGTAAAATTATTGTCTGTCTTTTATGTAACACTTTCCAATAGAAGTCTATTTTTAATAATGAAGTGAGGATATTCTGTGTTTTTTTTTTTTTTTGCAAATATAGGCGATTAAACAAATCTGAGGCTCCCAAGCTTTTATCCCTTCTTTGGGATTCTTTAACTTTAAAGAAAGTGCTAATTCTTTAAATAAATAAACAACTTGTAAACAAAACCATATGACTAAAGACCTCTTTATTGGCTAGGAATTATGAAAGCGGACATTAAGAGAAAGAAAATGGGAAGTTCTACACTTTGTAATCCTTGTTAAAACAGTTCACTGATTCCCACTTTATATTTCGATGAATAGAGCTGCACAACGTGAGGAAAACTTGTGCAATATTAGTGATCATTATTGTGAAGATGATATGACCCCCTTATACGTGAAGAAATATGTTCATGCATGTGGATAAATGAACGAACAAATACCAAAACTATAGCAAAAACATTATTTCCAAACAGTTTTATTTATATATAAGTCGGCGTAAATTAAGGAGACAGGTTAGAAGTTGTCAGGGAATTACAAACAATGTAGGAAATGTGCACTTGGGCTTTTTAAAACCATAATAGTTATAAATTTGTATAAATTTATCGCGGTTTATCTAATCTTTTGCAAGAAACGTATCACAAAAGCAGACATCTCGATGCTGATAAATTTTAGATTTAATGTGAAGGCCCATGAACAATATGAACAACTGTATCAACATCAGGTACAGCATTTTTTACTTTTTGGGACGTTGGAAGAGTGCTAATGAGCCTGCATTCGTCTGACACAGCTTAGCGAGTTCCTGCGTCTCATCGTTACCCGGCTACAGAGACTGTTTTGGTTCAGTTGTTCCACTCCGAGCATAGAGCCTATTCAGACTGAGATAACTCAGAGTGAACAGTCAGATTGGAAACTAACCAAATCACTTCGAAGGATGAGTCAGAAAGTGGTTCCTGGTCCTGGATCAGGGTCCTCTTGGGTGTAATAAGACTGAAAACAAACTCGGGTTGACTTTAACGCCGGGGTCACACTGGACGCTGAAGCGCCGCGAAGCAGAGCGGAGCGGAGTCCGCGCCGCTTCCGCTCCGCTCTGTAGTTCACACCAGACGTGCATTTTTCCGCGGCGGTCCACAGGCGCTTCTGCTAGATCTTTTTTTGTCTTTACCACCATCATGGTTGATAATTTCATAACCTAAAGACATTAACCCATGTTTCTGCTAAGAAGAACTGCTCTCTGCCTCTCCGCAGTTGCTTTACACCCAAAACCCCGCCCACCCGCTCTGTCGGCCCACTGTATTGATCTGTGTGCGCGCGCGCGTCTCTGTTTTGTGTGTGTCTGTGCGCACGCGCTCGCAGTGTGTGTGTGTGTGTGGGTAAATTAATAAACTAAAATTATTAACCCATATTTCTGCTAAGAGCAGCTGCTCTCTGCATCTCTTTTTCTCTCCCAAAAACCAGCAGCCCCGCTCCAGAGTCTGCTCACTACGTTGATCAGTGTGCGCACGTGTCTGTCTGTGTTGTGTGTATTTTATAAATATTACCCCATGTTTCTGCTGAGATGAGCTGCTCTCTGCCTCTGTTGTAGCTTTTTTAACTCCCGAAACTCTTCACCCAGCACCAGAGTCTGCCCCGTTGATCTGTGTGTGCATGTCTGTCCAAAAGAAAACAAAAAAAAATTGTGCGTGTCTGTCGTGTGTTTTGTGTGTCTCTGTGTTCGCGCTTTCACGTGTTTGCGTGCTTGTTGTGATTCTATGATTATATCCATGTCTACCGTCTGTTTAGACACAAAAACATGATCACATTTGTCAATCGCGGCGTTTTATTGTGAAAAACTGGTTATACTTTGAAAAGAAACCGGATTTTCTCATGTATCTTGATGCAACTTCCTGCCAGAATTGACGCGGAACACTCGCGGCTCGCGCACAAAATAGGTCAGACGCGGAAACGATCTGCTGCACCGCGCGGGCCCTCCGCGCCGCTCCGCTCCGCGCCTTGTGTGAACGACGCCATAGGATAACAAGGGCGCCGAATGGAAGCGGACTCCGTTCCGCGCCACTTCGCGGCGCTTTCGCGTCCAGTGTAAATGGGGCGTAAGCAAACCAGAGTTAGTTTTCAGTTTGTTTTGTCATTTACATTTAGAAATTTAACGTTTCAGATAAATAAATTAAAAAAAAAGACTGTTTAATCTACATATTTTTATCTTCTGCAGCTCAACAGTGTCTAGTTGCTGTTTGGAGGCAAAGTTCTTAAAACATATAGTTGCAATTACATGCATACATTTTTTTTTCCAAAAAAGTGGAATCCAATTTAAGTAGAAAAGGATGAAGGTGAACCAAAGTCATAATGATAGAAAGAGCCACGCTTGACTGTTAATTTTTAATAAGATTCGCTGCTGCAGGACAATCTTATTTGACACAGGGTGTATTTTATTTTGAAGGGACTTGCATAGGCTGCTGTCAAAATTTTAAAAAGTTAAAATTATCAAACATAAAAAAAGCAACACTGTTACAAATATTTAATAGCAATATTTTATTAATGAAGGGTGTAATGATCACAAATAAGGAATAAAGTGTATTTTTCTAAAGTGAGACTTTATTTTAACCTTTATTTAAGTAGGTAAGCTATGAAGAACAAGTTCCTTATTTACAATAACGGACTCTCACTGGTCTGTAACGAAACTGGACCTAATGAGTGTGAAAGGCTGCAGACCTCTGAGTTAATCCCTTAAGTGTCTCTAAAAACATGTAGATGACAAAAAGGAAGGATAATTGTTTTGTCTTAAAACAGGTATTGAAATAAAAATGATGTGAAGATTGGTGAGTTTATTGCTTGGAGTTTCATCATTTAAGTTACATAATTTATGTGACAATTAGATATATTGTTCATGCTTTCTGCTTAATACTGCTCGATGTTTTCGGTTAGCTGCTTTGACGGAAATTTTTTCTTTACGGCTGAAATTCTTAGTAAAGTAGCTTTCAGTTTGTTTTCACCACAGTTGTGACTTGGTAGCTTCCTGTTTGATCGTTTGATAAAGATAAAGTTTAATACACGACATGTTCTCATCCTTTTTGGTTTCATCTTCTCTACTCAGGTTATGTGTCTATAAGCATAAATACATTCAGATCGTTTCCACAAAAAGAGACACTTTTTCCTTGATTTTTTTGATTATCCATGTATCTAAAGCAAGAGGTCGGCAACCTTTACCAGTGGATGAGCCATTTGAGCTTGTTTTCTACCGATCTAAACCTAGAAAGAGCCACATAGTTTTACTTTAAGCTTTAAAATATTTGGATTTGCATTCATTACCTTCTTTTTGTTTATATGTTTTGGTAAATATGAATTATGTCTATTTTTTGCACGAACAAAGCAAAAATATTAAAAGAAACTAGCATTTCTCGTAATGGGATTTTTTTTTTTTTACGTTTTTACTTTTTATCTTTAGTAAAGGCCAAATTAGCGAGTAAGCTTGTTGCTGAATGACTAGCTAAATTCCAAAATAGCATAAAATTAATCAGAAAATTAAAATAGCCAAAAATGTTAGTCTGTTGCTAAAATAAAAGCTAAACTCTAAATTTGCCTAAAACCCCCAGTAGATAAATTGGCCAAAAAATGTTAGCATATTGCTAGGCTAAACTCTAAATTAGCATTGCTCAATAAACTAAATTTGTCAAAATGTTAGCTTGTTGCTAAAATAGAAGCTAAACTCTAAATTTGCCTAAAACTCCCAGTAGATAACAAATTAGCCAAAAAATGTTCGCATATTGCTAGGTTAAACTCTAAATTAGCATTGCTCAATAAACTAAATTTGTCAAAATGTTAGCTTGTTGCTAAAATAGAAGCTAAACTCTAAATTTGCCTAAAACCTCCAGTAGATAACAAATTAGCCAAAAAAATCTTAGCATATTGCTAGGCTTAACTCTAAATTAGCATTGCTCAATAAACTAAATTTGTCAAAATGTTAGCTGTTGCTAAAATAGAAGCTAAACTCTAAATTTGCCTAAAACCCCCAGTACATAGCAAATTAGCCAAAAAATGTTAACGTGTTGCTAAAATAATATCTCCAAATTGTTTGAAAATTACTATTATTTTATTTTTCTTTAGCCAGAGAGCCACTATGGGGAGATAAAAGAGCCACATGTCGCACTGGAGCCGCAGGTTGCAGACCCCTGTCTAAAGTAAATGCTCATAGGGATCTGACTTTTTGGAAATCCTCTAAATTATTTTCAGGATCTTACTGATGTTGTAAGCCTGCCCCTACGAGTTAAACCATGCTCTGTTCACCAGTGAGTGAGTGTGGCCGTGTTCCTGATGCGTTCAGTTGGCTGGAAAAGGATCGGATTTCTGAGAGGATGGCTTTCGAGTTGTTGTCATAGTCAGACGAGCAGAAAATCCTCCCATTTCGGTCTCCGGCTGAGTGATGGGGGCATTTGTAGGCAGAGGACGTGGTATCTGGGAGGGGGAATGTACCAGTTGGAAGCCTTTTGTTCACTCAGTGATTGAGGGAAGGCTCTGTTGCTTTACAGTAGGTAAAGAAAAAAAAAAGCAAGAAAGTGATATTAAAACATAAAAGATATCAAATAAAACGAGTTTAAAGTGCAAAAAACCTAAATAAAATATAACCAAAACCTAAAAACTCATGTTTTTTATGTATTTTATTTGTTGAAATCTACATTTTTATTTACAAAATATTCAAAATCATTTCTTTAATTACTTCTGATCGTCTTTTGATCTATTCTTAAAGAGTTTCCAGTGATCTTTTAGTTGTGATTATGCTATTTTTAGTCAAAATAACATATTTTTTTAAACTCTCTTTTTAAAACAGCAGTAGTTCATTAGAAATTCACCTCTGACTTGTGGGCAGGAGCAGAGGCGCAGAGCAGTTTCACCCCCTATCCCTCCCCGGTGCTGAGAGCTCTCTGTTTACAGGCTCTCAACCCACCATAAGTGGTGTAACAAACAGCATTCACTATGTGACTTTGTCACAGTGGTGCAACAAAAATGGCGAGCAATATAAGAGCTATTTAGCTGAACAATTCATCAATCAAAACAAAAATTAAAACCAAAGAAGACAAAAACAGAAACTTAAATCTATATATGGATGTATAAGTAAATAAATTGATTGAAAAATAAATAAACATGTATCCATATAGACATGTAAATAATTCAATTATAAGTTAATTTGAATAATAAATAGACATATTAGCTCTTACAGAATTGGAAATATTGAAAACATAAAATATTAGATTTTTCAAAAGGAGTTTAATTCATTGCTGTTTAAATGTTCATTACATTAATGACCATTATCTGGTTTTTACGTCCCACTCCAACTATATTTTTTCTATCATAAAATCGTTCTCAATTATCTTTTAATTATGATTATGCAGTTTTTAGCCTAAATCTTGCATCATTTTTCATGCATAGCGGCAGTAGCTCATCAGAAATACAATTCTGGGTTGTGGGCGTGAAAAAAGGCCCACCCTTCCCCGTCGCTGAGAGCTCTGTTTGCTAACATTAGCGGCGCAAAAATAACGCTGGGCAATGTTAGATCAACCCAGTCGTACAGTTTAAATCCCGAATTAGTGTTGAACACCAGTGTGAGCGGGCAGGGTTCGTGCAGGGGGAGGGTAGACTTTGGCACGCCCGTTTTAGTAGATGCACCATGCGTTTGAGCATTTTCAAGCATCCGGTTTTCTGATCCAAAGAAATAAAAAAAAAAACCACTCAGAAACACAGTTTTGATCATAAATGATTTCCTCTAAAAACACAAGATTTTCTTTAGATTTTCTGCAGACTAAGATTTTGATCCAGATTCCAGCTCGGAAGACCAAAACAAATGAATCTATTTGTCTGTGAGTGGATGCATCAGAATGGAGCAGAGCAGTGTATTTTCTACATCATAAACTTTTTTTAAACATAATTTTTTCCACCTGATTTACAACAATTTGGATATGGAAATACTTAGAAATGAAATTTTTTATCTTAATTTACTTAAAATATATATAAAATACCACAATAACGTGCTAAAAACACAGATTTGATCAGACTGGGTTTTTCAGCTTTTTACTTTTCATATAACATTCAAAGCCGTTCAGCTTTTCTCCTGATAGCTGACGGATACATGATTAGCTGGCACCTAGACTGTGAAGGATATTCAGCAGTAAAAGGGCCTGGGATAAGTATGCCTTTGTTGGAGAGAAGTGCAGTCGTGTGCTGTCGTCAGAGGTGCATTTAGAAAAAAAAAAATCCTTTTTACGGCGTCAGAAT
This sequence comes from Oryzias javanicus, assembly GCA_003999625.1. NCBI lineage: Eukaryota > Metazoa > Chordata > Actinopteri > Beloniformes > Adrianichthyidae > Oryzias > Oryzias javanicus. The sequence goes on along the minus strand of CM012450.1, from coordinate 32,455,258 downwards.
CACAGCCAAAGCCTCATACCTCCTCCTCCCTCTAAAGGTGATGTCTTGTCTTTCACACGTTTTCATTACAAACGAGGAATGCATCGCTATCATTCACATATTCCCGCCTCTGAAGGCCAGTTTTGTTCACTTTAAAGATAACGGGTTTGCGTAAACTATTGAGTTTTATATTAATGAATTCTTTGATATTGCACAAACTGCACAGGTTTGCACGACAACTCACGTCGTACTTTGAACGACATTCCTGTGGATTTATGTGTAAAAACTCACCCTGCAGGGCACTGTTCACAACTATTACAGCAGGTCATCACTTGTTTTATAGACCAGGCAGCATCCTGGTGTTCCATAAAGATAGTTTTTAAGCTAAACTTATCAATAATGCTTGAAATGCCACATTTGTTTTAATAAAATGGTGGATCAGTTACAGTTTTTCTATCATATTACAAATATCAAACTATTAAAAAATAACTGGTGATCAGGCTGAATCCGAATTCTTCCCCTACGGCTTCTCCCTACCCTTGAATTTATCTACAGTTATGAATAAATTATGGCAGAATTCCTTCACTTCTCACTATATATGTACTTTATAGTACATTTTTGAAGTGATGTCCAAACCTACAAATCAAGTCCACTAGAATTTCTCATAAGTCTACAAAAAACTAGCTGGTGTGTTTTATCGTTCTACTGTTTTATCTTTGTTTTTATGCTTTTATGTAACTTATTTATTTGTTTTATTCTTAAAGTCTACTTTTAACTGTAAATGTTTTTAATATCTTAATTATTGTTTTTATTGTTCCTTGGACTTTTAAATGTACAGCGTCTTGTTTGGCCAAAGGTCATTTGAAGGCGCTATATAAATTAATAAAACTTAAACTTAAACTTAAACTAAAACATTAGCTAATTATGTATTAGACCACAATGCATTGCGTTTGAACAATTTTTAACTAAAAAAAAACTGTTTAAATGTAATTTTTTTTAACAAACTGTCAACTTTTTTTTATCATAAGAACATAGTTGAGTCAGAAATAGACATATTTTCATTTTGTGAAATCGATGATGTCATGTCCGTTGTTAATGAAAAAAAAAAGAAAAGTTAAAAATCTAGGGCAATAAATAGTTAGGAATATGAAAATAGCCTTCATTCTAATTCGGACGATGACGTCATCAATAGTCAAGCTGAAAGCCAGCTGAAACATTAGCTAAACTTTAAAATAACCTAAAAAACTAAAAAAAAAAGCCTAAATTAGCCAAAATGGCTAGCATGTAGCTGAAATATTAGCTAAAATCCAAATTAGCCTAAAAAAATCCTTAATTTAACCAAAATAACTTGCATGCAGCTGAAATATAAGCTAAACTCCAAATTAGCCTAAAAAAATACTAAATTTTCCAAAATAGCTAGCATGCAGCTGAAATACTATCTAAACTACCAAAAAGCCTAAAAAACAGAAACAATCCTAAATTAGCCAAAATAGCTAGCATGTAGCTGAAATATTATCTAAACTACCAAATAGCATCAGCTTTCTACAGCTTCTAATGCTCAGAAAGAAATAACAACGTTGGTTTGTAACTTTAAAAAAGTCATGTTAAAACAAAAAGTCGTTATCTACTTTTCAATGTACATTTCTGTGCTTCAGAGCAAAAAGCTCTTTTCCTCCGCGGCACAGTGCAATGCGGAACATCGTTGCGGGGTTGCCCTCAAAAAAAACATTTTGGACAACCCTGCCCCCTAAAATACCCCTACTATTAGAGGGTTAGGAGAAGCTGTAGGGGAAGAATTGGGTTTTTGCCACTGAATCAAATGCTTAGTGAAGGAAATTCTTTCCAAAACAGGTAGAGTTCTTTTTTTTTCTTTTTTAAGGAAACGTTTGGCTCACTTTTTGCTTTTGCTTTTAGTCAGTTTCCCTAAAAAAGCTCAGTAATGTCTGCGGTTCCTCTTTACTGGATGATGTTATTGGTTTCAAAATGTTTTACTTGTCAGAACAACATTTCTGGCGGTAATGTTGATTTGTCAGCGCATTACGTAACACACATCCGTGGTCTTGCAACAGCTCTTTAGAAAAAAAAAAAAAAAGCATCAAGATTTCCAGGTGTTGGACTTTCTGAAGTTTGTTCAGAAAAATGTTCCTTTTTGTGGTTTTTTTAAATATGCTGTTGTGGAGTTTTCTGATGATGAAAGACATAAGGAATTAATCTTAATTTTACATTTCTTTGTGTTTATTTATTGAAATTGTTGTGAATCGGTAGCAGACAAAAAATTGCAGTTTGAAAAAGATCTCAGAGCTCCCAGCAACAAGAGGGGGAAGGGGGCGGGATTGCTCCACAATAGTCCTGCCCACAACTTAGATTTAAATTACTGATGAACTTCTGCCGCTCTGTAAAAATTATGACCTAAAACTGATTTATAAATATATATATTTTGACTAAAAACTAGTGTTGCCTCAAATGATTCTTTTAATAGTCGGCTAATCACCGATTATTTTTTCCAATTAGTCGACTAATCGGTCATGCGCAAACTGGATGTAAAACACACATCTTAACCATCATTAGCTTTAAATAAACTAAAAACTAGATATGAAGCATTATCTGCAATAATCGTAGTGTGAATGCTGTAGGCTGAAATTGATAGCTGAAGATGCTAGTTATGATACCTGAAATTGATAACTAAAATTGCTGAAGCTGAAAACCAGCTGAGACATTAGCTAAACTTTAAAATAACCTAAAAAACTAAAAAGCCTAAATTAGCCAAAATAGCTAGCGTGTAGCTGAAATATTAGCTAAACTCCAAATTAGCCTAAAAAAATCCTTAATTTATCCAAAATAACTAGCATGCAGCAGAAATATAAGCTAAGCTCCAAATTTGCTTAAAAAAGCGGAAAAAATCCTAAATTAGCCAAAATAGCTAGCATACTGCTGAAATATTAGCTAAATTCTAAATTAGCCTAAAAAAATACTACATTTGCCAAAATAGCTAGCATGCAGCTGAAATATTATCAAAACTCTAAAATAGCCTTAAGAACTAAAAACTATCCTAAATTAGCCAAAATAGCTAGCATGTAGCTGAAATATTATCTAAACTACCAAATAGCCTAAAAAACCGAAACAATCCTAAATTAGCCAAAATAGCTAGCATGCAGCTGAAATACAAGCTAACATCCAAATTAGCCTAAAAAACAAAAACAATCTTAAATTAGTCAAAATAGCTAGCATGTAGCTGAAATATAAACTCCAAAATAGCCCAAAAAAATCCTTAATTTATCCAAAATAACTAGCATGCAGCGGAAATATAAGATAAACTCCAAATTAGCCTAAAAAAGCGGAAAAAATCCTAAATTTTCTAAAATAGCTAGCATCCTGCTGGGATACAAGCTAAGCTCCAAATTAGCCTAAAAAACAGAAACAATCCTAAATTAGCCAAAATAGCTAGCATGTAGCTGAAATATAAGATAAACTCCAAATTAGCCTAAAAAAGCGGAAAAAATCCTAAATTTTCCAAAATAGCTAGCATCCTGCTGGGATACAAGCTAAGCTCCAAATTAGCCTAAAAAACAGAAACAATCCTAAATTAGCCAAAATAGCTAGCATGTAGCTGAAATATAAGATAAACTCCAAATTAGCCTAAAAAACTAAAAACAATCCTAAATTAGCCAAAATAGCTAGCATGTTGCTGAAATATTATCTAAACTCCTAATTAGCCTAAAAAACTAAAAACAATCCTAAATTAGCCAAAATAGCTAGCATGTAGTTGAAATATTAACTAAACTACAAAATAGCCTAAAAAACCGAAACAATCCTAAATTATCCAAAATAGCTAGCATGCATCTGAAATACAAGCTATGCTCTAAATTAGCCCAAAAAACAGAAACAATCCTAAATTAGCCAAAATAGCTAGCATGTAGCTGAAATATTATCTAAACTCCAAAATAGCCTAAAAAACTAAAAACAATCCTAAATTAGCCAAAATAGCTAGCATGTAGCTGAAATATAAACTCCAAAATAGCCTAAAAAACCTTAATAAATGCCAAAATAGTCCAAAAAGCTACCAGAATGCCATTATAACTTTCAACTTTACTACACTCTGACTTCATATAATATAAAGTTATGACTTAAATTAGTCGTCGACTGTTTTAATCGATTAGTCATTGATCAGCCGACAAATCGAGGCAGCCCTACTAAAAACAGCATTATCATATTTAAAAGACTTCTGGAAACACTTCTGAATATAGATCAAAAGATGATCGGACTCTTTCAGCAAAGCCCACTTGATTTTTTATTATTTTAACACCACACTTTAACATTTAATGCCAGGATAGGTGCCAGAAGAAAGAAAACTGCAGCTTTTGAGTTGTGTGGAATTCATTGACTCTTCTGTGAGTGTTGCATCGTCTCCCCTTGAGGTAAACAGACACCCACAACCGAGAAAGAACATCAGAAACTGCGCTGAATAATCCATCCCATTACAAAATGATGGAGATTTTTTTTTCTTTTCCAAAAGCCCTCTGGATTATTTCCAAGGTTGATGTGAAATACTTCTGTAATAGTAACTGTTTGTCCTAACAGGAGAGGATATGAAACCTTATTTAAGGTTTTTTTTTTTTTAGCTCTTTGACTTGATTCAGTTTTTTTCAACCTGGCAGTAAATAAGGATAATTCCAGTTAGACGGATAAGAACGTCCACATTCCTATTTTCATTTTTTTTTTTCTTTCCTAGACTCACTCGTCTGTGCAGGTTTTGCTTTTAGGAAACGTTTCATCAAATCTGATTTTGGTTTTCTGATGACAAAAGGAACTTCCCTCCGTGATGGAGATAAGGTGTTTAGCCCGTTGACCTTTAATTATCCATCCTGTGGCTGGGGCGCAGCCCGCCAGAGCCCTGAAAACCCAGCGTGGGGGTTTATTGATGGCTGGTGGATGCCGAAGAACAAGCTGCACTTGCTGCTGAACATCAGATACAAGCATGAATAAAACATCCACGCTGCTTCTTTAATGAAGTCTCACCCACCGGTTGTGATGATAAAAAATTTATCTCACTGCCGAAGAAGTTGCGAACCAGCAAGAATGATTTGTAGTTCTCTGGAAGCCAAATATGTTGAAGTTTTGAAATGATGCAAAATAGTTGAAACAAGTTTAGAAATTCTTCCATTTTTGTTCAAAGTTAAAGTGTCTGAGCGGGGTAGAACTTCATGAAGTTCTTAGATTTTATTGCATCTTTTAGCTAAAGATATATGCAAATATGTGACTTCACTTCAGTCTTATGAAGCGTTTTAAATATTACCCCCCTGTGAATCTCTATTATTAATATTTTCGTTTCTTTAAATTAGGCTATTGATGATGTTAAACTCTTATTTATCTTTAACTGTGATCTAAATTTGACAAATTCAAAGATGGCTGATCTAAAACCTACATTGCAATTAGTAATTATATTTTAACAAATTATGCTAATTTCTGCTCATGACGTAGAAGTTCTGCTGACGTTACCTCTCCGCTTTCATCTGAAGAATTCCCACAATCCTTTGTTTTTATACTGCAGTGCAGGTACATTGTTCCACCACAAGGTGGTGCCAAATCCACATTTTACAGAATTTAACAATAATATTTACACGTGTTACACATATTTTACGCAGATTCTATTTTTGTCATAATTCATTTGTAAATTAATATTCTATGGACCGCAGTAGGTGCGTTTCCATTGGAAAACACCACAATTTAAAAAAAATATGGCATTTTTTGAAAAACGTTTTTGCGTTTCGAAATAAACATTTTTTACAAAACTGTAATGGAAACACTTTTTTTTCCAAATAATGCGCCTCTTTGTATGAAGTGTCTTTCCTGAGCGCAGCCCAGCGGGCGCCACGAGAGACTCCACAGCGTCACAGCTCATTATGAGTTGCGTGTCATTGGAAATCATGCAGATCCTCCATAATAAAATCCCCAAGATTTCCTCATCGCTTCATCTACAGCCGCACTTTTGCAGCTTGGAAGACGCTGAAGTCTCCTTTGAGGAAGAGTGCGAGTGCGGTTACAAACTTAAATGGATCTTATCGCGTTTTCAAACAGAAAAAAGGGTCCAGCTGCTTACTTGTTAGAATGTTTTGTTTTTTTTATACCACTGAACAGCGAGACAGTGCCGTGATTAGGGCTCTGGATCGTTGCTTAGGTGGCGATCCGATACGATTCACGAATCAAGCTCAACGATTCACGAGTTGAACCACGATTCTTACTTTTTAATATAATGTTTATTGCTATGTGAATATTTACTAGATGGAGGAAAATTGAAATTATTTGTATTAATCACCAACATTTATACATTTAATTAGAGCAATAATCAGAATCACAAAATGATTTAAAAAAAACCCAAAAGATTCAGATAGAAGGAAATTTTTCATTTTAAATGTTTTTTTTTTGTCATCCTTCTGGTTAAGTTCAGCAGTAACATAAAACAACATAAAAGGATAAACATTACTGCTTGTTTGGATCATTTAACAACAAAACTTAAAAATTCAAACATTTTTTTTTATCCTCAAAGCTCTTCAATATTTTGTTACAACCCATATGAAAAAAGTATTTTTCCGCAGCAAATCATCTGATTCACGTTGTTTCATCCTCCTTTCAGCAGCGTGAGGCTGCGTTTCTTCAGAATAAGATGGAGTTTCGTTAATTGCTTCAACTGTTGAAGAGTTATCATAACCAAACGAATGTAAACACTGAGATAAAGCTCAGATGTTAAAGCTAATTCATTTTTTCAGAAGTTATGTCAGTGAACAGAACTTCAGTCTCAGTTTTTGAACGGAAAAAACTCTCTCTAGTTTTACTTTGAAAACCGGAAGTTTCTCCGCAACTAAGATGTGTTTTCCTTTGGTTACTAACGCGGCTCTTTCGGCTTTGTTTTAGTTCGTAAACTTAAAATAATACATTAATCTGAATTCCAGAAGAAAAATACATCATTATCAGATAATATTCTGATCATATTTCACTACAATTTACTATATTTATAAAGATCGCAAACCAGCGATCTTGGACGTCACGAATATTCATACTCGGACTTTCGGGAGCAGATCGCGAATACCCGAGCACCTGGATACTCGTTACAGCCCTAGCCGTGATGTCCCTGAAATGCTCTTTTTTAGTAAATCAAATAAAAAAAAAAACTTGATCTCATCCATCGCCGTGTTTTTAATGACTTATCGCCTGAGTCGGTTTGTTCTTTATCGCAAAATTATGATTTCATAGAAACTGTCATTTCAAAATTGTATTTTTTTTTTTAATTCCTAGAATTTTAATAAAGTTTTGCGCAAATTTGTAATGGAAACCGTTTGCATTTGGATCCTGCAAAATAACATTTCTAGGAGATCTGACTGAAGCAGCTTTTGAACCTAAACCACAGCAGAGAAAAAGTGAAGATAAAAGTTATTAAGTAATAAAATCTCACAGAATTAATTTGCATTAAAACTCATAAAGGCGGGTTTTGTTAGTATGTCTTGGAAAAACACTCCTCCAAACTCTACTACTTTGGTAGATGCATTTACTGAACCATTAGAGACTTTCAGATGCTTCACCCTCGTCGTGCACCAAAGATTTTCTGTTCCACGTTGATCTTGGAGGAGCTCACAAGCGCTCTGCTGCATGAAAGGGAGGCTCGGAGAAGCAGAAAAAGCTGTCTTTGAGTCGACGAGCGGCACTTCCTTATCTGTCTGAGTCGAGTAATAAGGCCCGAGTCCTTCACCGTCACACAGAGAACAGGCTGATGGGAGATTTGTGCCAGATGCTGCCTCTGAAAGCAGGTGAACAAGGAGCTCTCATCTCCACTGTGTGTGCGCGGCGGCCTTTGATGTCGGTTAGTAGACGGTGTCCCGCAGGTGTTCAGCTCCACACCAGAACTGCATATTGAGAATCCCTCCTTCCCTTCATCCACACTTAAATTCAAGCTTTTCACACCTTCCACTCTCTAAGGGATCCTCATGCCGACTCACATCTTGTACAGAAAGTCAGCAGGAGATGGGAAAAATTCCCAAAAGCTGGGCTTTTTATATATTTTTCTTACAGGCAGCTGCAAGATTTTTTTTTCTTTTGCTTAAATTAAAATACATGACTTTGCAAACTTCATATATTCATGTAATTTACAAGCATTATAACCCCCCCAGCTTTAGTATTATCCACACAGCTCTAACAATCACCTTGAAAAATTGGGGTTTTACAGAACATTGATAAGACAGAATTTTTTTGTTCTTAGAGGCTTTCAACCTCATTTCATGCCTCGTTGGGCTTGTGCGGGATTAGGGTGAGTAAATGAGGCTGTTTGGTTGTGTCAGGGGTGATTTGGACTCTTATCAGTGGCAGAGCCGTAGATCTTCAGAAGGCCTAAGCTGACAGCTTTAATGGAAAGGGGAAGCCGGTAATGGTGACCACTTTAGTTAGCATCTTAGGGTATTGTGTGTCTGTCAGGAACACAATGATTGACTTTATGCAAAGGTTGCCCTGGAAGTATCCCCCTCATTATTGCTTTTATTGTCTGAATTGCATTGTGGGAGTCTGTCTCAGCTTGCCTAAAGTGGAAGGAATGAGATGTGTTTATGTGCTTGGAAAGATTCGTTTTTGACTTTACTTTTTGGCAAATTTACAAATTTTACAAACACTCTCTTATAGATTTTCAGCCAGTTCCAGCACAAAAGGTGTATTTCTAAGAGCTTGAGAAGCTCCCCCCCCTTCGTGTTTGGGGAGACCTGCTTTGTTACTTGAACTGTCACAACATCTTGTTTGAAGTTGCCTTTTAAAATCGGTTTTCAGGAAATCTTTTTATGCGTCAACCTTTGTGGATTCCAGAAGCATGAAACAGAATTCATTTAACCCACATGTGTCAAAGTCAAGGCCCGGGGGCCGGATCCGGCCCTCCGGGTAATTCTATCCGGCCCTCCAGATCATTTTATTTCATTGTTATTAATGGCCCGATGTTATCTTTCGCCTATTTTTTTCTTGTTTAATTTCAACAAAATGTATTTTCTGGAGAGTAAAATATTTTAAGTTATTTAAGGCTTAACTTAATTTATTCTGGAATAATATTGCTGCCTTTTATTATTCATAATTATGTTAAAAAGTTACAATTCTAAAAATTGGAATCCTAGTTTTATGGACTATTTTGGCATTTACTAAGAATTTTTAGGCTATTTTTGGAGTTTAGCTAATATTTCAGCTACATGCTAGCTGTTTTGATTGATTTAAGTTTTTTTTCTTTTAGTTTTTTCGGCTAATTTGTCAGCTAGCTAATATTTTATCTGTCTCTCAGCTTTAGCGTTTTCAGCTATTAGCTTGACTGTTTTTAAATATCAATTTCAGCAACTTCACTATCAGCACTAGCATCTTCAGTGGCCAAATTCAGTTTACAGCATTCACACTCGCATCACCACATGCTACATATCTAGTTCATAACTATGTTAAAAGTTACATTTTTTAAGTTTTAATAAATTAGTTTTAGAGTGTTCAATAAATATTTATCCTGTTCGGCCCGCGACCTAATGTGTGTTTTGGATTTTGGCCCCTTGTGTGATTGAGTTTGACACCCCTGATTTAACCCCTTGACGGACGCGTCAGAATCACGAAATCGATTTTTATCTATCAGAGTTCAATGCTGTAATTGTTTTATCCTATTTTTAACTGGAAATATGTTTATTTTATGTTGTTTTTATAAATTGGTGTATGTATTTTATATTGCACTAGTTTTAGTTTTCTAAAATATTTTAGATTTCATTGTTTTTTTCCTTGATAACTTGTTTTACATTTGCATTTTAAAATGTCTTAAAATGGTTAATATGTTCATAATGTTGAGATATTATGTATTTAGCTACTAAGCTATAATCTGGTGCAAGCATCTTTGCTTTCTAAGCTCAATGTATTTGTACACTGTCCTTATAAATTAATAAACAAACAATGTACAAGCCACTACGGCAAGCTGAAAGCTCCATTCTGATGTAAACTTGTAGACAAACAGATCCGTGTACGTCTTTGTTTTCCTCGTCTGAGCTGGAATCTGGATCAAAACTGTTCACAGCTCCAATATTGCTCGCCATTTTTGTTGCACCGCTTGGGGTCTTGAGGGCTGTAAGCTAGCGGTAGAGCACATAAACAAGAAAAACTTTGTTTAGTCTTTAAGAAAGTTGTTTATCAAATCAAACTTTATTTATAAAAAGTGCTTTATTTTCATGCTTTGAGCTTATCAAAGTACTTTACAGTTTAAAACAAAACATGGACGCAAAAAGTGAAATTTCAACAAACCCCTTTGCCTCCAATGAAACATTAACCCCATAGTTTTAGTTAAAAACAGCATAAGCATAATTAAAAGACTTCTAGCTTTGCTTTTTTAAAAAGATCAAAAAATAATTGGAGTGGAGCGTAAACTTACAATTTTGAATTTAACTTTTTTGTTTTGCTAATTTTCTACAAAAATTTCCCAACCGTCCCAAACAACGGATGGAAGCCCTCAAGAGGTACGGGTCAGAACAGTTTAACGGGACCATTTTACAATGGAAAAGCTCAGAATACCGAACTGGACGGTACCGGACCGGACCGCTCAGTGGAAACAGGAAATTCTGTGCAATTTTCATAAAGCAAAGTCAATGTTTGGACTTCTGTGTCCTTAGGCAATTTATTTTCTACTCAGTCACACAACTTTTTTATCTTTATCATCCCTCATTTCACTGCTTATTATATTATTTAGCGTATGTGATAAATAACATTTGAACTTGAATAAACTAAATTTATTCTCACTAAAAACTTAAAGTTGATCTGTTCACTCTGCCTGTTAAATTGTGAGCAATCTCTTTTCAAAAACTGAAATTTAATCAAAGAAGTACCGTAAAAGATATGAAACACGCAGATTAGGACAAAGTAAAATAATATAATGGAGTGATTTTAAAGCTTAAATGTTTGGTAAAAGTCTTGAAAACATTTGAACTATGTTAGTAAAAAAATAAAATTTTTTGGGGGAAATGCAAGGTAGAAATGCGTTTTATTACAGTTTTGTTCCCCTTTTTTCTTAGTTACATCCATCTGTCGTTGGTTTAGTCATTTACAAATGCAATGCAACCGGACACCAGTCATTGTGTTATTTTTTTCAGTTCTTCTGTCCACACATTCAAATATTAATGTTCAATTTTTCTAACAGATTAGCTCTGTATCGCGCAGAAGCAGACACCAGACGTGCACAGGCGGCAGTCTGGTTCTGCTCCACAGATCGTGGGTCATGTGTGTCTGCCGTCCGTGCAGCAGAGAGGCACAACAGGAACAGATAAAACCGGTCGCAGATTGGCTTTGGAAGTCAAATCCGCAACAACTCCCCCAGCGCTAATCGGATTAGCTGAAAAGTTAGCGGGACGGCCCCGAAGAGACGCAGTTTTACCCAGATTTCTCTGACATTTTATTCTCTTCTTCTTCTTCTTTTTCTTCCACGTTCATAATTTGTTTTTGTCTCGAAGCTTTTCAACAAAAACGACAAACTGCTATTGACTGCAGTGTGGGGGGGTCTTTCACCCAGGTGGGGGAACAATGGGGCGATCTTAAAGGAGTGGTTGACTGAGCACAGACCCAGGCCGGGGCGGAGGCAAAGAAAAGAAATGAGTTGAGAAAATGATTGTTATTGGTGGTGTGGGGGTACTGGGGGGGCAGGCGGCTGAATGGGGAAAGCAGGGTGGTAACTGCTCTCTTAAAGCTCTTTTCATGCTTGGTTTGTTCAAAACTTAACACTAAAAACACAAGAAAGCTCCAAGAAGACCAGAGTGGACTCTAGTCGTTACACCGACCCAAATCAATATCTACAGTTCAGAGGCCGGTGGGGGGGCGGATGGCGGGCCGGGGGGGGGTCGACGCCATTCACATACGTCTCCGTGGCGTTCACTTGTTATTCAAGAAGGCTTCTCCAGCCTGAATGAGAGACCAAACAGGGAACGATTTATGGATCAGAGGATGAACCACTTCTTAAAGTCTGTTCTGCTCAGAAATTCTCCTGGATCTGTTTTATTTTATCGACAAAAGATATTTGAAATATTTATTTATCTTTTTCAAGTCGATCATCACAAATTAAACTTCAAGAATGTATGTTATTGTTTAATTCATATAAACCAAAAAGTAATTTTTTTCACCTATCAAACACGAGTTGTGTTACTGATCAAAACTGAATGGCTTTTACAATCAAATTGGCTAAAATTGCTCTGATCTGTTTACTTTTTAGTAAATCATTAAGTAGAAAGTATTTGGTTTTTTTGGCGATTTCCAATTTGCCAAAAAGTAATTATTGAAAAATATGCCGTTTTCTACGGTGGCCCTGAAGTCCAAATCACACCAAAAAAAGTTTTTAAAGCTCACAACAACAATTAAAAAAGAAAAAAAATAATAAGAAAAAAAATAGCATTAAAGTTTATAATTTCAAAACAAAATTCTATTAACTAAAACACAATTCAAAACAATGCATCAAAAAAGTAAGAAAAAGTTTAAGTTATTTACAAAAATCAGAAGGAAATGGCAAAAAGCAAAACACAATAAGAAACCGGAAAAGGTTGGAACTATCATTGATTGAATTTTGATGTTTGATTTTTGAAGTTTATGTTTCTGAATGTGTCTTCAAATAGTTATCCTTCAGTTTAAATGATGGATAAATATCAGCATCCAATCGGTGATGTCCCACAGTACCTAACTCTTCCAATTTTTGTAAAAAAGAAAAAAAACATTTCAGAAAATAAAGGTAATTTACAAAAAAAAATCTGAAAAAATAAGAAACAAAAGAAACCAGAAAAAAATCAGCGATGTTGCATAGTACCTCCCTTTACTGTATTATTTTTGTGCTTCCTTTTTTTTAATGTAATTTTTATTTCTAGAAATCCTTTTTTTCAGCAGTGTTTTTAATTGTGTTTTACTTTATATTTTTTTTATTTTCTAAAATATAATGTCTTGTATTTTGTTATTTGTTTTGATTTTTAAATGTTTTTTTTCGTCAAGTTTCTTGGTGTGATTTGCACTTCAGGGCCACCGTAGTTATCTAGTTGGTGCTGCAGTTTTCTAAAAAGTCACTTTTTTAAATGCAGCTTAAACTTAGGCCCTGTCCACACGTAGCCGGGTATCTGCTAAAACGCATTTATTTTTATCCGTTTTGGCCTATCGTCCACACGAAAACGGCGTTTTAAGTCACCCAAAACGGTGCATTCGGAAAACTCCGGCCAAAGTGAAGATTTTTGAAAACTCAGTTTGGACAGGAATAAGCTGTGATTTGCGTTTTTAAACGTCACTTTTTGCGACAATTAATGCATACACGTCATATAGGTGCGTTTCCATTATGTGCAAATTGGAATTTTGATAAATTCTCCAAATGGAAACACCACAATATCGAAAAAACTCATTTTTTCTCAAGTTTTTACGCTTAGAGGAGGTGGTATGTGGGGAGTATCAAAACAGACTTTTTTTTTTCGCAAAACTGTAATGGAAACACTTTTTTGGATATAGATGCGCCTCTTTGTACAGCGGGCGCATCGAGAGATCCAGCACTTTCACAGATCTTTATAAATTGCGTGTCATACGGAATCATACAGATCCTCTATAATAAAATCACCAAGATTTCCTCATGGCTTCATCTGCACCTTTGCAGCTTGGAGTCTGAGTAAGACGCAGAAGTCTCTTTGAGGAAAAGCGCGAGTGCAGACAAACTTTTTTTTCCTTCTTTTTTATTTTTATTAAAAAAAAAATATTTTTATATGTGCTCTGATAAACTTAAATCGACCTTTTCCTGTTTTCAAACAGAAAACAAGGTCCAACAGCTTACTAATTAGAATGATTATTTATTTAAAAACCGCTGAACAGGTTTCTTACGCGCACCTGAGACTGTCAATAGACTGCGCGGCACGCGCTCGCTAGACAGTGCTGTGACGTCACCGCAATGCTACTTTATCAGTTAATCACATATCGGCTATTTTCACAAATATCCCTTCCTCCTCCTCCTCGAAGGCGTGTCACTCGAGAAAGACGCCGACCTGAACGTAAAATACGCGATAAATTTACACTTACTTTTAGGAAAACACTGCCAACTACTGTTCTGACAAGCTCATAACCGCGTCCAAGAGCGCAAGTATGCGGCGACGTGTGGATGGAATTATTTTTAAAACGATCACGTGTGGACGCAGCAGTTTTTATAAAACGGAGGTCAGCAGATATTAGGGCTGTGGATCGTTGCTTAGGTGGCGATCCGATACGATTCACGAATCAAGCTCAGCGATTCACGAGTTGAACCACGATTCTTACTTTTTAATATTATGTTTATTGCTATGAGAATATTTACTAGATGGAGGAGAATTGAAATTATTTGTATTAAATCACCAACATTTATACATTTATTTAGAACAGTAGATCAGAATCAACAAAAGTAATTAAAAAAACCCCAAAAAGATTCAGATAGAAAGAAATTTTGTCATTTTAAACGTTTTTTTTTGTCAGCCTTCTCTGGTTAAGTTCAGCAGTAACGTAAACAACATAAAGAGGATAAAAATTACTGCCGTTTTGGATCATTTAACAACAAAACTTAAAAATGTTTCGAACATTTTTTTTATCCTCAAAGCTCTTCAATATGTTTTGGTGCAAAGCCTGTGTGAAAAAAGTATTTTTTTCCGCAGCAGAATCATCTGATTCACGTTGATTTACATCCTCCTTTCAGCAACGCGAGGCTGAGTTTCTTCAGAATAAGATGGAGTTTTGTTAATTGCTTCAACTGTTGAAGAGTTATCATAACCTAAAGAATGTAAACACTGAGATAAAGCTCAGATGTTAAAACTAATTCATTTTTTCAGAAGTTATGTCAGTGAACAGAACTTCAGTCTCAGTTTTTGAACGTAAAAATATGTCTCGATAGTTTTACTTTGAAAACCGGAAGTTTCTCCGCAACTAAAAAGTGTTTACTTTCGGTTACTAACGCGGCTCTTTCGGCTTTGTTTTAGTTCGTAAACTTAAAATAATACATTAATCTGAATTCCAGAAGAAAAATACATCATTATCAGATAATATTCTGATCATATTTCACTACAATTTACTATATTTATAAAGATCGCAAATCAGCAATCTTGGATGTCGCGAATATTCGTACTCGGATTTTCGGGAGCAGATCGCGAATACCCGAGCACCCGGATACTAGCAGATATGCGTTTGTAGAAATACCCGCCTACGTGTGGACATGGCCTTAATTTTTTCAAGATTACGTTAAGAACACTAAAAACACAATTTTCATCTGAGCAGTGTTTGAAAGTGCTAATAATTATCAAGACTCTTAGTTCGAGATATAAAGTTAAGAACACTTGAGATTATAAGAGGCAGAAGTGGGGGGTGGGGGTGGCTGTCCATCATTTAGAGACCATATAAACCAGAAAAAAAAAGAAGCTTTTTTGGTGCCATCTTTGTTTTCACTTGTCACTGTCTGAGTGGGCCTCCCTACATCAGCAGCCAAGTTCAACATGGCAGAAAAAGAGCTTGGCGCTCTGAAGCAACAGCTCACTGTCAAACTGGCGAGCCTTCACATGTCTGCATTCCCCCAGTGGTGCCTGGGGAACTGATGCCAAGATGTGGTTTTATGGTTACAATCAGGCAGGCGGAGAGGAGATGAAAATGATGCCATGCGGACAAGAAGGCCTTTCTTCTTTGTTCTGCTAACATGGCAGCTTGTCTTTAGATTGGCTTCAGACGAGAATCCCTTTTCTGCCAAACATACAGAATGAAAGTTCAGATTTAAAACAGAAACACAAAATTTAGATGAATGTTTGATAAATGTATCTTTTTCCAGTTTTGGGCAAGGTGAAGCTGTCGATGGTGGACAACCTTGAGGTGTACCTGGGCGACTCGGCCACGATTCCCTGCCACTACAGCTTCACGGACGTGGAGAAGGAACCCAGTTTGCTCATGATCCAGTGGTTTGTGGTGAGTGAGCCGACGAAGAAAAACTTACATTGTCTGTCTGAAGCTAATCATTCGTGAAGGAAAAACCGCCCGTTCTAACAGTCACATGTTTTTTTGTTTTTAGCTCCTAGTGGTACCATCATTTTTTTTTTTCAGTTGGACTTGGAAATATTTAAAAGAAAGGGATAAACGTTGGTTTTAAAGGCTTAAAAAGCAAGACCGCTAGGATTAATTTTGATGGGGTCGGGTCATTGCTCATAATGCTGCTTTATTTATTATAACTTGTTGAGATGTTTCACTAATACATGCCTTGCTTCTTAATGAACCCACATTGCATAATATTTTCAATAAATCTGTAATAGTTTATATTTAACCCATACACCTTTAGCTCCAGTGTTTGCATTCCTCAACCGTTTACGCCATTAACGTCATTCTGAAGAGGAGAAAAGCAACACTTGACAGTAGAGAAGTGCATACACTAGGAGTCGGCAACCTTTAAGAGTAAAAGAGCCATTTGGGCTCATTTTCTACTGATCAAAACCTAGAAGGAGCTGCATTGACATACGAAATTTGGATTTGCATTCATAACCTTCTTTTTGTTTTTTTTTATTTTTATAAATGTGAATAATGTCTATTTTTGGCACGAACAAAAGCAAAAAAATATATAAAAAGAAATTAGCATCTCTCATATTAAAAAATATATTAACGTTTTTAAAAGTAGAAAAAATATAATCGTCTCGTCGCTTAATTACTAGCTGAATTCAAATTAGCAAAACATTTCTCTGTAAATTAAATCAGCAAAACATTTTAGCATGTTGCTGAAATAAAAGCTAAACTCAAAATTAACCTAAAACCCCCAGTAGATAACAAATTAGCTAAAAATGTTAGCATATTGCTAAAATATTAGCTAAACTCCAAATTAGCATAAAAAACTAATTAGAGGTCAAATTTGCCCAAAAAAGCTAGCTTGTTGAACTCCAAAATAGCTTAAAATTTCTCAGAAAACTAACTTAGTCAAAAACGTTAGCATGTTGCTAAAATAGAAGCTAAATTCTAAATTATCCAAAATGAATTTCATTCGATAAAAAATTAGCTGAAAACATTAGCATTTTGCTAAAATATTAACTAAACTGCAAATTAGCATAGAAAACTTAGCCAAAAACGTTAGCATGTTGCTAAATTAGAAGCTAAAGTTCTAAATGATCCAAAATAAATTTCAGTAGATAAAAAATTAGCTGAAAACATCAGCATTTTACTAAAATATTAACTAAACTGCAAATTAGCAAAGAAAACAGCCAAAAAACGTTAGCATGTTGCTAAAATAGAAGCTAAAGTTCTAAATTAGCTCTTAAACTTCACTAGGTAACACATTAGCCAAAAACATTAGCATGTTGATAAAATAAGAGCTATCTCCAATTTTTTTGAAATGTACTATTATTTTATTTTTCTTCAGCCATACAGAGAGCCACCATGGAGACATAAAAGAGCCACAGACCTCTGGCATACACAATCAATGTATATCAGCTAATTTTTTAGTCACAGACATCCATAGAGGTACCGTATATGAGTATTCCAGGTTGATGCGGTTGCATCTTAAAGGGTGTTCAGGTGTGTTTTGCAGTTCCTCTTGGGTTCACTTTAAAGGGTAACCAAACACTAAATCGACTTTTTTTGACTGTTGATCTTTATAAATGCTGTCTGTTGCCAAATGATTGACGATTTAAAATAAATTCTTCAATTTCTGTAGAATTCCCACACAAACTACACTCTGATTTCCTCATTTCTTAACCTCTAATAGTCAGGTTGCATGCACTGGAATGCATATGGTGTTCACACCGGACTGTGGCTATTACTGCAGCATTTCACAAGTCTAACTGTGAAATGCCATTTAAATATTGGAGAATTTTCTTCTCCAACACATGAAAGACTTAATTTGAAAGTTTAATTCCATGCGGGCACAAACTGCTATTGTCCACCAGTAAGTGCACTTGTGACTAATCGATTATGTTAGCAACCATCAAAGCTGCAAATGCCGTTTGTTTTGGGTGAGTGACGGCGCCGACTTTCCATCTGCAGAAAGCCGCAGGAAACGGCACGCGGTTGCGCATCTACTACGCCGACAGCTCCCAGCAGGTGATCGACAACAGGACCGATTACACCGGTCGCATCGACGTGACGACGGACAGGAAGGAATCCAGGCTGACCATTCGGAAGGTGCAGCTCTCTGACGAGAGGGAGTTCTTCTGCCAGGTCAACGGACTGGCCGCGGGGAGTAACGAGAGCAGGACCAACCTCCGAGTCTTTAGTAAGGATATCGTTTGAAATAACTTTAAAAAAAATCAGTTTAAAAGGTGAAATACGTGGGATTTTCTTGCTGTTTCAGGACCACCAGAATCTCCAGTCATTGAAGGTGTTCTTACTGGAATATCTGTCACAAAGAAGGGTCTCTCTAAGGTGGATCATTCTGTTTTTGTTTAAAAAAAAAAAGTGTTTGTGTTGGTTTGTGCTGTTGAACTTCTCTTTCATGGCACTTTTTGTGACCTCCTCCTCCAGGTGGCTTCCTGTGAAGTTCGAAATGGGTTTCCCAAACCCAACATCATTTGGTACAGGAATGAGGAGGCTTTAACACCTGTCCCAGACAGTAAGTACGCCCTATTCAATGGATGTGTTTTTATGCATGCAAAAATATATTACTCCAAACTCACACTGGTGTGGATGCCATAATTTTTTTAATAAACATGTTTTTATTCATGAGTGAAATTTCATATTCACAAAAGTAAATTTACCAATAAAAAAGCAGATTTTTTCTTTTCTTTTTGTTTGGATTCCATAATTAAAAAAGAGAGCGAGAGCCACTTACACTGCATCCACTCCAGCCTCTACGGCGTTCCGATCAAACTTTTGTCTAATGGTGGATTCAAGCCAGAGCTCTTTTTTTGTGAATTTGGGGCTATTAACCGAAAATCATGCGATTATTAAGTCCATCTGGTATGTTGTTCAAGATAAAACTTATTTTATGCTATCTTTGCTGTTTTTTCATCTGAGTTAGCTACCTTTTTTGCCACTAAAGTAAAAAACGTTAAAAAAAAACATTTTTGAGAGATGCTAGTTTTTTTAAATATATTTTTTTGCTTTTGTTCGTGCCAAAAATAGACATTATTAACATTTATTAAAATGTTTAAAAAGCAAAAAGAAGGTTATTAATGCAAATCCAAATTTCTTAAAGACTAAAGCCCCTGTCACACTAGGCTGCGATTCTACGGAGTTCACACAGCGTAATTAAATTTCTCAGAACGCCGTGGAAACGCAGGAAAATGAAGCGAAAATTGAGATGTCACAGCGATGCTACGGCGCTCATGGCGACCTTACTGCGTTCAGCTCAGCGTTCTGCATTTTTTGATGGACGCCGTGCGATCGCAGCGAGAACGCTGCCCTGGTGTGACAGGGGTTTTACCCTCTGGAGTTTTTAGGCTAATTTAGAATTTTAGCTTCTATTTTAGCAACATGCTAACGTTTTTGGCTAATGTGTTACCTTCTGGAGTATTCAGGCTAATTTAGAACTTTAGCTTCTATTTTAGCAACATGCTAGCGTTTTTGGCTAATGTGTTACCTTCTGGAGTATTCAGGCTAATTTAGAACTTTAGCTTCTATTTTAGCAACATGCTAACGTTTTTGGCTAATGTGTTACCTTCTGGAGTATTCAGGCTAATTTAGAACTTTAGCTTCTATTTTAGCAACATGCTAGCGTTTTTGGCTAAGTTTTTTGAGAAACTTCAGCTAATTTGGAGTTTAGCTAATATTTTTAGTAAAATGCTAATGTTTTAAGCTAATTTGTTATCTACTGAATTTTTTTTTATAATTTATAATTTAGCTTTTATTTTAGCAACATGCTCACATTTTTGACTAAGTTAGTTTTCTGAGGAATTTTAGTTTGGAGTTCAGATAATAATTAAGCAACAAGCTAGATTTTTTTTGGCAGATTTGGCCTCTCATTAGTTTTTTATGCTAATTTGGAGTTTTGCTAATATTTTAGCAATATGGTAACGTTTTTAGCTAATTTGTTATCTATTGGAGGTTTTAGGCTAATTTTGAGTTTAGCTTTTATTTTAGCAACATGCTAAAATTTTTGGCTGATTTAATTTACAGATAAATGTTATGCTAATTTAAGGTTCAGCTAGTAATTAAGCAACTATTTGCCACTAAAGCAAAAAACGTAAAAAAAAACCTTTTTGAGAGATGCTAATTTTTTTAAAATATATTTTTTTGCTTTTGTTTGTGCCAAAAATAGACATTATTCTTATTTATTAAATTAAAACAAACAAAAAGAAGGTTATTAATGCAAATCCAAATTTCTTAAAGACTAAAGCCCCTGTCACACTAGGCTGCGATTCTACGGAGTGCACACAGCGTAATTAAATTTCTCAGAACGCCGTGGAAACGCAGGAAAATGAAGCGAAAATTGAGATGTCACAGCGATGCTACGGCGCTCATGGCAACCTTACTGCGTTCAGCTCAGCGTTCTGCATTTTTTGATGGACGCCGCGCGATCGCAGCGAGAACGCTGCCCTGGTATGACAGAGGTTTTACCCTCTGGAGTTTTTAGGCTAATTTAGAATTTTAGCTTCTATTTTAGCAACATGCTAACGTTTTTGGCTAATGTGTTTACCTCTGGAGTATTCAGGCTAATTTAGAAGTTTTAGCTTCTATTTTAGCAAATGCTAATTTCAGTAATGCTAGAACGCGATTTTTGGCTAAGTTTTTTTGAGAAACTTCAGCTAATTTAGCTAAATATTTTAGTAAAATGCCTAATGTTTAAGCTATTTGGTATACTGAATTTTTTTTATAATTATAATTTTCTTTTATTTTAGAGCTAATGCTACATTTTTAAGAACTGTTAGTTTTCTGAGGATTTTAGTTTTGAGTTCAAATAATAATTAAGCAACAAGCTAGATTTTTTTGGCAGATTTGGCCTCTCATTAGTTTTTTATGCTAATTTGAGTTTTGCTAATATTTTAGCAATATGGTAACGTTTTTAGCTAATTTGTTATCTATTGGAGGTTTTAGGCTAATTTTGAGTTTAGCTTTTATTTTAGCAACATGCTAAAATTTTTGGCTGATTTAATTTACAGAGAAATGTTATGCTAATTTAAGGTTCAGCTAGTAATTAAGCAACTATTTGCCACTAAAGCAAAAAACGTAAAAAAAAATACCTTTTTGAGAGATGCTAATTTTTTTAAAATATATTTTTTTGCTTTTGTTTGTGCCAAAAAATAGACATTATTCTTATTTATTAAATTAAAACAAACAAAAAGAAGGTTATTAATGCAAATCCAAATTTCTTAAAGACTAAAGCAACCCTGTCACACTAGGCTGCGATTCTACGGAGTGCACACAGCGTAATTAAATTCTCAGAACGCCGTGGAAACGCAGGAAAATGAAGCGAAAATTGAGATGTCACAGCGATGCTACGGCGCTCATGGCGACCTTACTGCGTTCAGCTCAGCGTTCTGCATTTTTTGATGGACGCCGTGCGATCGCAGCGAGAACGCTGCCCTGGTGTGACAGGGGTTTTACCCTCTGGAGTTTTTAGGCTAATTTAGAATTTTAGCTTCTATTTTAGCAACATGCTAACGTTTTTGGCTAATGTGTTACCTTCTGGAGTATTCAGGCTAATTTAGAACTTTAGCTTCTATTTTAGCAACATGCTAGCGTTTTTGGCTAAGTTTTTTGAGAAACTTCAGCTAATTTGGAGTTTAGCTAATATTTTTAGTAAAATGCTAATGTTTTAAGCTAATTTGTTATCTACTGAATTTTTTTTTAATAATTTAGAATTTAGCTTCTATTTTAGCAACATGCTAACGTTTTTGACTAAGTTAGTTTTCTGAGGAATTTTATTTTGGAGTTCAGATAATAATTAAGCAACAAGCTAGCTTTTTTGGCAGATTTGACCTCTAAGTATTTTTTTATGCTAATTTGGAGTTTAGCTAATATTTTAGCAATATGGTAACGTTTTTAGCTAATTTGTTATCTATTGGAGGTTTTAGGCTAATTTTGAGTTTAGCTTTCATTTCAGCAACATGCTAAAATTTTTGGCTGATTTAATTTACAGAGAAATGTTATGCTAATTTGAAGTTCTGCTGGTAATTAAGCAATGAGCTAGCTTTTTTGCTACCAAAGTAAAAAATGTTAAAAAAAAAAACCTTTTTGAGCGATGCTAGTTTTTTAAATGTATTTTTTTGCTTTTGTTCGTGCCAAAAATAGACATTATTCTTATTTATTAAAATAAAATAAACAAAAAGAAGGTTATTAATGCAAATCCAAATTTCTCAAAGACTAACGTAAGTCAGTGTGGCTCCTTCTTGGTTTTGATCAGTAGGTTGCCGACCTCTGCTCTAGTTTAAAGATCATTATCTCACCCATATTCTTATTATAAGAGTTACATTTTGTGTGTTACATTACAAAATGTTTATTCTTTTATAAAATTTAGAGGAAATGAGAAAACATACATTTAAGATCTAATTAGCAGAATTGTTTTTCACTGTCTTCTCCATATTCCAGAGGCGAATATTCTGATTCTGGTGACGCGGGAGTCCAGTGGGTTCTACTCCGTCCAGAGCACGCTGGAGTACAAGGTAGAGAGGGAAGACGAGAATTCCTTGTTCGTCTGCGAGGTCAGCTTCGCCGTCCCAGGAGCCATCAGGACCACCAGCACTCATGCCGTCAACATCACCGTCCACTGTAAGTCATCTGTGACGTCTCAGCTTCTTCACACACTTTTTTATTTGACTTATTACTTTTAATTCTTTAAATTCTTACTGTATTGTGTATAATTACCTGGATTTTATGGGTTATTTCTAACCAATTAATTAATCATATTTTTATGCTCTGGTTTGCTTGCACCAAAATTTACGCACATTTTATTTATAATTTATGCTGAAAAATATTTATAAATGTGAAATACCTGGTAATATATACCGAAAAAAAAAGAAGTGTTCACCTTGTGAACATGACCTGCCAAATCCTCAAATATAAGCCAGTCAACAAACTGATGAAACAAATCCATTCAATCATAATGGAGATGGAGAGCTGCGCGCGCCGCCGCGGGGCTGTAAATCGGGTCATTAACGGCACCTTTAACCTAATAAGACCCGGGGTAAATTGCCCTCCAGACGGGGCCAACTCTTGTGCTGCAACAGGTCTTAATCAGTTAAGAAAAGCAATCCTCCTTCACCCTGAAATGACCGGGTTAGTTAGCTTCAAATGTGATTTAACTGGACTGGAGTTTTATTGCCTGCGTTTTACCCATCAGCCTCTGTGATAATGTATTTTTTTCTGAAAAAGAGCTGGTAATTAATTCAAAAATGATATATTTGTGTATTAGTTACATCATATTTTTTACAGCACCAAGTATGCTTATATATTGATATTTTTACTTTTAAATAGACTTGTAATGTGTCTCCCTGTTGATGAATATTTCATGTTGTTGCTTTTGCTGTTAAAGTTTTATTTATTTCATGGATACACTCATCATCTAAATCACTTTTTTTTTTTTTTTTAGCTTTTTCATTGTTTGTGTCCTTGCTGGAGGTTCTTCTCTCCCTCCAGCTGAGAATAACAGATGTTAAAGCAATCTTGCATTCAGAATATTCATTAAACACCCACGCTGGAAACACTGCAGCCACCACTTTCCAGGCAGGATTTAGTGGATTTTATTCAACAAATGTAAATTCTTGAGTTTTATAGAAGTGAATAAATCAATAAATATATTAAAATCAGTATTAAAACATTTGAATGATTTTCTGACTTCTAATGATCTTATTACCTACATTAGTAGTGGTAATATATTAAAACTAATCCAAACGTGTAAATTAAGTTGAGCCAGAACATTTTAAAGACCCACTCTGATCATCGTTTTAACTATTTTAAATGCAATTCAAGTAGTTTTTTAATTTTTATTTTTTTTTCTAGACAAAATAAAAAAAAACGGTTGTTTTATTAGACGTAGTTTTTGCAGAGCAGCAATAGAAATGTGTCTCTGAGTTGTGGGCGAGACCGCTGGCGCGAAGCAACCCCGCCCCCCTTCCCCTCCATCTGAGGAACTGTTCTGCTTAGTGTATGTAAATGTATGTGTACATAAATCAATCACTGAACAACCAGACTGTCCTCGTGAAATCAGGCCAAAGCTGTCACCGTGGCTTCCTGAGACAGCCGCCGCCATTTTGAAACCAGTCGACAGTGATTGGTCCAAGAATCAGCAGGTACTTCCTATTTAGAACACAAGGGAGGAGGGGTTGAGATGTCCAGACTGCATTTTTTCGTCTGCTCCTGATTCATAATTATCTGAATAAAGAAACACTAAAAAGCTATTGTGAGATAAATTTTCTTTACTTATGTTCTCCATCATGAGAAAATTCAATAAAACCATGTTTAAAAACATCAAAAACATAATTTTTATTGACTGCAAAAAAAGGTAAACTAAAAAAAGGAAAAGAACATTGATCTTAAGAAGAAAGTCACTAGAAAGTTGTCAAATATTTTATCCATGCAGTGATACATTTTTATTTACCAAGATATCAAAATCTTACGACAAAAAGTTCCACAAAAACATTCAAAAAGGAAAAAAATAAGCTTTATTAAAGCAATTCTTTGGTAGAATCACTTCAAATGAAATTTAAGTATTTTTGCTAGTTCTAATGTTTGTATTTTATTTAAGTTTTTTTGTCTTTATTTGTTGTTAAGTTTTATAAAAGTGATCAAAAACAAGTGTAATAACTAGAAATGGATCATTTTAATACAAAATACAAACAAAGTGAGTATAAAATGTTATTAAAAGTTGGTCTATTTTAGATTATGACGGCTAAAACAACTTAAATCTAAGTTGTTCTGGAAATTTGGGAGTCGAATTTTTACACGCAAAAAGTTCAAATTACACGGCAATCCGAGGATTTTTCTATAAAAGTTAACATCGGTCAGTGGCTACCAGTGGCAGTGCAGTGACAGGCAGAGATGACGCCATGACAGCAGTTAGACGGGTAAAGGGCGGTGGTACCAGAACTCCCAGAAGGCACCTGCTCTGACTGGACGATGTGTAAATGTCTCTGATGAAATCCTCATAAAATCTAAAAGTACGACTTATTCTTCAAGCATTTTTGTTTGTTTTTTTAGATTAGTGACAATTTATTGAACTTTAATATAATAACCTAAAAATTAAAATCAAGCAAGTTTTTTGAGTCTTGAACACATTTTTAATTTTATTAATAATTTCCTTATTTCTAGATCCTAACTTTAAAATTAGGACTGATTTTAAGAAAAGCTATGACAGATGAAGAGCAAAGATAAATTAAACCGGAAAGATTTTAAATTGAAAATAGTTTTGTGTCTTTAATCATCCTAATCCGTGTTCTGTGAAGCCGTCAAAGTGAGCGGTTATCACGATGAAAACTCTAAAGTGACGTTCCCGGCTCCCTGAAGAGGTTGGTCTACTTTGTTCATGTGTGTGCAGACCCCACCACCACCATGAAGCTGTGGAAGGAGTCGCCCCGGGGCCTGGTCAAAGAGGGGGATACTGTGGAGCTTCGTTGCCAGGGCGACGGCAACCCCCCGCCACACGTCATTTTCAACAGAGCACAAGTAAGAATGGAGCGGCCTTTCTCACCCTGTAGGTCCCGAGGAGAGAATGGGGCGACACACAAGAGCCGCGTAGAGAATGTGTTTAAAATGCAGCGCTCACAGGGAGGGCCTCGTGCAGACATGAGCGTGCACGTTCTATAAGGACCCCGTCAGCTCTGACCCCGCAGATCCCAGACTGGGGTCTGGGACCGGGGGCCTCGCCGACGGGGCTCATTGCTGTGTCAGACACACACTCTTTGTGAGTGGATCACAAAAACTCAGCTGACTGCAGTCTGAACCGCTCCTAATTAGGCAGTCGCAGACATTGATGTTGGTCGTTCTTACAACCATGAATGATTTTAGGAACAAGCTTCACCCTGAGACACTGTGGAGTTTAGTGAGGCGAGCCACAACAGTTTTTTTTTTTTTTTTTACTCATTTTAGGTCCCTGAAAAACCAAATAACGACTTTTAACACGAGGTGTAAAATCATTTGCAAAGTGGTAAAAAAAATGTAATTAAAAGATATTTCTTTAATGCTCACATTGTCTGGGATTATTAATTTTAAAGGTGTGATCCCCAACAACAATTAGATTATTTACATTTAGTTTATTTTCTTATACTGGGGGAAGTTTTATTTTGAAAAGCTGCCGGATTCTCTTCAGAACATGACTTAAATTCCCCCTCCAATGAAAAATTATATTTTTTAAGATTTTAACATGTATTTGTGGCATTTTTCTTACTAATATAATAAAAAAACTAATTTCACTTTTGTATTTCCGAGGTTTTCTCCATTTAAATTGCTGTCAATCAAACGCTTCGCTTGAATTAATGAACAGTTAATACGTGTCGACAGCATCTGCACACATTTAGGTTGTGAGATTTTGGTTAAAAACTTCATAATCATAATAAAAATACTACAGAGAAAATATTATAAGGGGACTTGAAAGCAGCATGGGATTTGCTAGCTAAAAAGCTAACAAAACACTGACGCGCATTTGGAAAGTTTCTTAAGGGAGAAAAGCGTTTGTGAGGATACCAAAGAAGAGCCTTCAACTCCAGACAACAAAAAAACGTCTGTTTATAGATAAAACCGGGACATACGGAATTATTGAGTCGGCGCTGAAGTTAGCTTCCGATTCACGAGGGCACTAAAGTAACAGAAGACTGTATTTTTTTCACACTTAGACGCCTAAGAACCCATCCTGTTCTAAAACTGCTGCACCCAGACAGATTAAATTATGCTTCAGATAGTAAAAAATAGATTTAGCACAGTTTTTGAAACCTTTATTTGATTAGAATGTTAGAATTTTAGCGCCTTTGCGAATCAGAAGCTAACTTCAGCTTCAATAGTATGGAGAGAAAATAGACTCACTCTGATTTGTGCGTGCATAATTCTTGATTTGTAACTAATATAATACATTTTTTTCAAAAGTAAAAAAATTACAAAAATTGAAAAAGTACAAAATGCAATTTACACATGCACAAATTAAAATTACAACAGCCTAAAACTAATTACACAAAAAAATCTTTTTAAAATACGCACAGATCACCTCTTACGCACGCAGCCTAAGTTACGCACATTTGCATTTTGTATTTTTTTAATTTTTGTAATTTTTTTACTTTTGAAAAAAATGTATTATATTAGTTACAAATCAAGAATTATGCAAGCACAAATCCAAATGTATGCACAAATCAAGAATCACTCATGCACAAATCCAAAGTTATGCACGAATTAAGAATTATACATGCACCAATCATATATACGCACGCACAGATCCTAATTTACGTACAAATCAAGAATTATGCACGGATAAATCAGAGTGAGTCTATTTTCTCTCCATACGATACACTCTCAACTGTTTCACACGCAAAAAATAAAGTTGGAAGCACGGTGGATTCACATTTAAATTATATTTAGAAAATACCAGTTTTACAACAGTTGTGTCATTTTATTTTATCACACCTTTAAAGTAAGTCGTAGCTGAAGCTAGCGTCCGGCTGTTTGTTATGAAACTCTTCATAACAAAGTTCAAACCATTTTATAGACGGCGAAGATTCAAATAAAGTTGCTGATTTGTGGAAGCTTTTAAAAGATGGAATTAGGTTAGAAAGTTTAGCACAGAAAATGTTCCTTTGTTTGAAAAAAAAAATACAGAATGAAAGACAAAATATTATCAATCTTTTCAGTTTTAAAGATAATCTGAAACGAATCAGTAACTTTGTTTTATTCAATCTTCATCATCTGCAAAAATATATATATATAAATTATTGATATTTTGAGACTTTTTTAAACTGAATTTCTTGTTGTAGCATTTTATTTTGATTGTTAGATACCAGAAACTTAATTTTTTTGCTATGTTCGGTGCGGTCCGTGAAAATATAGTCTAAGGTTAAGAAACGATGCTTTACACTACATTACTTTTATTTTAAGAAACACTCCCTATGTCTCTGATGACTGACTAAATATTTGAAATAAATGTGCTTCGTTTTTTGTTTATAAATCAGAAAATATATTAAATAAATAAACCAGTGGTCCTGCCCACAACTCAGAGACAAATTTCTAAAGAGTTACTGCTGCTCTGCAGAAAGTAAGTTCTAGAAAAGGACACAGATTTTTACATTTTGGCAAAAATCGGCATCAACTTTAATCAAATTGTTCTGCATATCATTTCTGAATTGTGTTAAGAGAATTCATCATTAAAGCACATATTCATATTTGTCAACAATTTCAGAATGTAATTAATCTTAATTCTGTATTTGTCGTAGGAGCCAGAAAAGGTTTTGAACAGCAGCGGAAACGTCTTAACCCTCTCATCGGTTTCGCGTAAGGACAGCGGCGCCTACCAGTGCCGACCTTCCGGGGCGGACGAGAGCAGCAAGGTCAAAGCGGAGATGAACCTCACGGTGCACTGTAAGGAAAAATCGATAAGCTATTGTTTGGATATTGTTCATTTATTTTTGATTTCACGCGAGGATGAATTATGCAGATTTGTCCAAAACAGCCAAAGTTTCTTTTGACTGAGGTGTCATAAAACGTCTGAGTATTTTATCTAACTCTAAATTGACTCGTTCAAACATGTTTTGTTGCTGCTGCAGACTTGGACCCAGCAGTCGTGGTGCCAAAAGACTCTGAGATGATGATCAGAGGGGATAAGCTGACTGCCACCTGCAACGCTCTGTCCTCCCTCCAAACAATCACTGTCTGGTACAAGGTGTGTTTCAAAATAAAAGCATGGAGGATTTTTAAATCCCTTTTAACAAATGAAATGTGTCAGCTTGAGCAAGTAAATATGTTTTATTAACACAATTTTTGCCACTAATTCCTCCTTAAAAAACTAATTTTTAGTGAGCAAATTTGTCAAATCTTTATAGATTTTTTAGATTTTTGTGTCTTACCCATTTAAAGACCCACTCCAATGAAAATCTTTTTTTTTAAATCTTCTTGTTTCATTTTAATGTGGAATATAAACAGAACAATTTAAGAATTAAACTATGTTTTTTAGTATTTCTTTATTTAAATCGTGTTGGATCAGAAGCAGATGAAAATCCGCAGTTTGAAAAAATTTGGGTTTGTGGTGCAACAAGTAGATCCATGAACTTTTCTATTTTCCTCGTCTGAGCGACCATCTGGCTCAAAACCGTGAGACTGAATATTGCTCACCGTTTTCTTAGCTACGCTATATTAGCTTTGGCTTGTGATGTGCTATAAGAGAGCGGGAGAGAGTGCAAACTTGCTGTTCTGTAGAAAATATGTCTTAAAAAACAATAAAAAAATTTTTTTTTGCTAAAAACTGTATAAATATAATAAAAAGACCACTGGGAACACTTTTACAATAGAAAAAATATAGTTTGAGTGGGACTTCAATTAAAGAATTTCTGAAATAAACTATTTTTTTCCATCAGATTTTCATTTTGTTTATTAAAAAATTTCAGAATCTTTTATTTTATATATTTTTTATTTAAAAACAATCTATAATAAAATAATAAAATAAAACTGGATTTATTTTTCTTTTAAAACGAAAAAATAAAAATTCCAAATTGTCGTAATTTGAATTTTTTAATATTTTTCATTTTAAAACTATTTAAATTTTAAAAAAAATCTGGAATTTTTATTTTAAATAAAATAATTTTGAAATTTGTATTTTTTTTATTTAAATGGAAAATGTTTTATTTTATTTAAATTTTTAAAAAATTCCAGAATATTTTATTAAGTAGTTTTTTTTTGTTGCATGACTTATTTTTTGTAATGAATGTTTTTTGATTTTTCATTTGGCTACAAAAAGCCAATATTTACTAAATAATTTGGCTTATGAAGATAATGTGTCTTTGATTTTGTTAAATTCCTTTCATGTTATTCTAGCTAATATTTAAGAACAAAACACTTAAAAACATTGCTGTGTTTTACTATGATAAAATGTAAGCAGTACTTACTGTAACATGAAAAATCTCTTTTTACATAAGAGGCAGAGCAAGCATCTGTTTAATTACACTTTGTGACAAATATTTTCTCTTCTTTTAAATCAGTTTTTGGTAACACTTTATATTAAGATTCATTGACAATCTTTATTCTTTGCTGTGCCCAGGGTCAGAATAAGGTTGGTCAGGGACACTCTCTGGAGCTCACTGATGCCTCCTATCAAACAAGTGGAGAGTACAAATGTGAGGTGACCGTCCCCTCCCTGCCCACGCTTCGTACCAGCGGCTCCGTTCACATCATCGTCCAAGGTCAGTTCACTTCTGCTGCACTTCAACCATCTGTCTTCACTTCCTTATTCAATAACATTTCCTGTGTGAGCCTGTGAGTTGACCAAACAGGAACCCTTTCTTCCTAGTTAAAATGCAATTTACTGAAATATCAACATTTTTTTTTTGTTTGGTTGTTTAAAGTTAAATTAAAAATGAGAAACTTTCACTAAAGAGGTGAAAGTAGATGAGGAGACGGTTAAACTGACAGAAACTTCACATTTACACTGAATTTAAGAACAAATACAGCTCAAAATACTTTATAAAACAGGCAAATCCTGAAAAAAGATAATATTTTTGTGATTTAAAGAAAGACAAAAATTAGAAAAAAAATGATATAAAATCAAAAATATTTATCAACTATGTATTCAGACTGGATACATTTGATTCTCTTAAAGTGAACCAAAGTTTTATTCAGTCGATAATCCAGAAGACGTTTTTAGCCTGATTACACCCAAGCGAACAGGAATCACTCTTGGATTCATCTTTTGAATTGGTTTTGGTTTATTTCCAATCAGATTGAACTCTGGTTCACTTAGCCCAGAGGTCAGCAACCTGCGGCTCCAGAGCCACATGTGGCTCTTTTATCTCCCCATGGTGGCTCTCTGACTGAAGAAAAATAAAATCATGGCAAATTTAAAAAAAAATGGAGATTAACTTGGAGATTTTATAGGCTAATTTACAGTTTTGGCTTCTATTTTAGCAACATGCTAATGTTTTTGGCTAAGTTTTCTGAGAAATTTTATTCTAATTTGTAGTTAAGTTAACATTTTAGTAAAATGATTATGTTTTCAGCTAATTTGTTATCTACTGAATTTTTTGGGGGATAATTTAGAATTTAGCTTCTATTTTAGCAACATGCTAACGTTTTTGACTAAGTAGTTCTCTAAGGAATTTTAGGCTATTTTGGAGTTCAGCTAGTAATTAAGAAACAAGCTAGTTTGTTTTTTTTTGGCGGATTTGGCCTCTAGTTAGTTTTTATGTTAATTTGGAGTTTAGCTAATATTTTAGCAATATGCTAACATTTTTAGCTAATTTGTTATCTACTGGAGGTTTTAGGCTAATTTTGAGTTTAGTTTTTATTTCAGCGACATGCTAACATTTTTGGCTGATTTAATTTACAGAGAAATGTTAGGCTAATTTAAAGTTCAGCTAGTAATTACAAAACAAGCTAGTTTTTTTTTTTTTTTTGGCAGATTTGGCCTCTAGTTAGTTTTTATGTTAATTTGGTGTTTAGCTAATATTTTAGCAATAGGCTAACATTTTTAGTTATTTTGTCATCTACTGGGGGTTTTAGGCTAATTTTGAGTTTAGCTTTTATTTCAGCGACATGCTAACATTTTTGGCTGATTTAATTTACAGAGAAATGTTATGCTAATTTAAGGTTCAGCTAGTAATTAAGCAACAAGCTAGCTTTTTTGCTACTAAAGTTAAAAACGTGAAAAAAAATACCTTTTTGAGAGATGCTAGTTTCTTTTTATATATATTTTTGCTTTTGTTTGTGCCAAAAATAGACATTTATTTGAAAAACAAAATAAACAAAAATAAGGTTATGAACGCAAATCCAAATTTCTTAAAGGCTAATGTAAGTCAGTCTTTTACTCTTAAAGGTTGCCGACCTCTGACTTAGAGTTTCCTCAGTCTGAACAGACTCCATGCTTGAAGCTGGACCATAGCCGGGCATTGCAAGATGTAAACATAGTAGGAATGAAACACAGCAATGTGGTGGGACGAATGCAGGTTCATGAAAACAACTTGATTTACCAACACTCTATATACATAGCTCATCAAAGCTGACGTCTCCATAGCAACCGCCGGACAGCATGCCTCTATCGTAAAGCAACAAGTGAAAAGTGTTGAACCTGACAATGATACAGAAGTTCAAAATTAATCAAAATATAAAGTTTGATTTAGTGAACTGTCCTGACAAAGATTGCAAAGTGCAGGACTTCCAGGAGTCTTTCTCTCGTTGCCCTTGTAATTCCTGGCCAATGACTGAAGAAATCTTTAGTCACATGGTTTTGTTGACAAGCTTTAGTCCGTAACACAAAAGTCCGGCAGTGTGAATGCAGACTTAATGTCAAATTAAACTGACTTTTTCAAGACCAACTGACTGAAAAGTAAAAAAAAAGAAACAAGATTGTTTAAAAATAAAATTTAAAATCAAGTTATAGTTGTAAAAATACTTCAATTGTGTCGTAAACCTAAACAAGCTGGTTCCTGCGGCTACATTTCCACCCCCCACACGCGGACACTTCACGCCAGCATAATTTAAACCAATTGTCCGCTCGCATCGAATGGAATTTGTGTCAAATTCCTGTAAATCCTCTTTGTTTTGACAAGCACTAAAGTAGCTGCTTCATGTTTATCTTAAAGTCTGTTCACCTGTCCTCAAGCTGCGAGTGGGAGGAGCTTCTGTCAAAAACTTTTCTCGACTTCACAATGAAGGAAGCAGATGGATAAATATCAGGTTTATCTAATTTTAGGAGCTGACTAAAAGCATTGGTACACGTTTCCATTACTGGGTTCAAAGAATCTCCCAGTTAAGACCAGAAACTGCCCCGCACAGGAGAAAGCTGCAGCTCCGTTACGAACATTGTACGGCAAGCCAGAGATGTCAAAATTCACCAGGAAAAGCTGGCGCAGAAGTGCCACGTTTTACAGAAAATTATTATTTAAAACATTTAAATTATGTTAGTTTCAATAAAGCAATTAATACCAAAAAAAAAATAATTGTAACCGTTTTATTTATGATTTAATTTTAAAGGATAATTCAGATAGATTTGGTATTTTCAACACTATTTTTAAGCATTCCTTTTTCTTAATTTTTGTAGATTTGGTCTAAAAAATGTAAAAAGGATCAGGAACTTTTGTTTTAGTAATTTCAAAAATGTTTTTAAAAGGCTTCAAAAAATGTTTGTTGTTGCAAAAAAAAATAAATTGTGTGTGTGATTGCTTTTAATGCTTTTAGACATATCTACAAAATTAAAAAATTAATTTAGCTTTGATATTGTTGGGGTTTTTTTTGGTTTTTTTTATTTTTTTTAAAATTAAATCAAAAATGAAACGGTTACACGATTTTTTTTTTTTGGTATTAATCCTTTTATTGAAACTAACATAATTTAATGGCTTTAGTGACCAATATATGATTTCTACATGTAATGAATGAATTGATTATGGAAAGTGACTCACCTGTGGTTATGCTGATGCTGTTTTAGGCAGCCCTCAGATGGAAGGAGGAGTGCAGGAGGTGCAGCTGGAGGAGGCTGTGGGCCGAACTGTGAACCTGAGCTGCAAGGCTCTGGGTCATCCTCCGCCCAGCATCTCCTGGAGCATTGCTGGCAGTCAGGTATTCCCAAATGGAAACTTTCTCAAGTTGCAGCGATACTTAAAGATTTTTAGCAGAAAATCGAATACGTTTTTTTAACTCCGCTCAAATAATTTAAGAATATGTTTTTTTTTGTATTTCTTTATTCAAATCGTGTTGGATCAGGAGCAGATGAAAATCCGCGGTTTGAAAAAATTTGAGTTTGTGGTGCAACAAATAGATCCATGAACGTTTTTCTATTTTCCTGATGATGACACTTCCTGCTTTGCTAGAGTGCGGACGCACATTGCTTTGCTCCCCCTTCTGCTTTTAATTTTCGCTGATTATTTTCCTTTCTTCTTTTTTTTTTAATCACTCCAGCAATAACTTTTGAATACTTTTAAAACCATCGGTCGGATTTATTTTTCTTTTTACTTTAAACAAAAGGATTTTTCCTGCATTCCTCTTAAAACATTTTATCTTGAGCACTACGTGTACTTGGCCCTCACGCAGCTGAAGCCTGATATACGGAGCAGCAGCTAACACAAGGCTAACTAGCAGCAAGATGCCTTCCCTTTCCACAAAGGATTACCAAGACCTTCTGGAGAAGATCACAGCGCTGGAAACTAAGGTTCGCCACATAGAAGTGAACGTGGAGGTAAATGGACTCTATGGAAACAACACAACTTTGCCACTACCTCATCTCAGCAGAGAAGAGAGAGCTAACACGCAGCTAAATGGCACAGATTCTACGGGGAGAAAGACAACATCTGTGGACAACAATAAACAATTGAAAGATAATCCTCCCTGGAACCATCTTGGAGCAAAGCCAAAGAATAAGTCCAACAGCTGGAGAATTGGAGGACATGGGAGGACCGACCCCCCACAGACAGCCGACGCCTCTGAGGCTGAATGGCCCTCTCTTTTGGCTACGAGACAGAGGACCTCATCTACTCCCGTACACCGGAGGAAAGAAGGAAAGAAGCCAAGCATGAACGGAGCGGTGACCCTGCAAAACAGATTTGCTCCACTATCAGATGACCCCGGATTACCCGACGACCATCCACTGGAAAGCAGCACGAGGAGGACCTGTAACCCATCAGAAGGTAAACGGCCAGAAAGAAAGCTGAAGGCTCGGCCTGAGACTCTGATTGTGGGTGATTCCACTGTGAAATGTTTCAGTGGTTCTGCAGCTGGAACACTAAAGTCCTGTGTTTTCCAAACGACATGGTCAGTGACATGAAGGAGAGAATTCTGCAAACTGTGGCAAAGTATCCATCAGTACAAAACATTGTACTACACACAGGGTCAAATGATGTGTCCAAGCAAATCTGAAGTTTTAAAGCAAGACTTCACTGGACTGATAAGAACTGTGAGCTCCATGAATGCAGCATGTCTTCATCAGCGGTCCCATTCCAACTATTCGAGGAGGAGAAGAGCGATTCAGCAGGCTGTTGGCACTGAACAGGTGGCTTTCTACGACATGTGGTGAAACAGGAATTAATTTCATCAACAACTTTCACATTTTCTGGGAACGCAAACATCTTTTTAAAGAAAATGGATTCAGCTTAAACAGATCAGGAGTTAAACTGTTCTCCTCCAATCTCTTCTACTCCCTGCGTCATGCCAAGACTAAGATAAATTTATCTCAGTGTCAAGGCCAGACACAGACTGGATCCACACAAGGAACGGAGCTGCCCCACCGGAGGAAAACATCAGAAACGGGAAACCTGCCTCCGAACACCGGAAGAGGAAAACGACGAGGAAGATGGACCCTCCAAAAACACCACCACCAACAAACTCCTGACGGTTCCCCCTCCCCTCTTCACCCTCTTCACCCTCTTCACCCCACCTGAAATTCACTGAGCAGATGATGGAGCGAGTCGGGATTGGGCTTCGATCTACCCCTCTGGCCAATCCATTTTTGTCCCCCATAACTCTGTCACCAGAACGTTCGAGGGGTCGACGTAAAGCCCCACCCTCTCCTGTACATCATCATATCCTGTCCATGCAATCAGATGTTTGATGTGTTGAGGGTCCAGGCTGTGGATATAACAACAGTCATGATGTTCTCCAGAAAAACCTGGGACCCTGTTCTCTAGAAACACACACCGTTTCTGTACTTGTCACCAACAGGAGGAATGTAATCTGCCCAAAACGCAAACAAAGGACTTTAAAAGAGGTAAACATTTCCTCTGCGCATTTCCAGAAACAGAAGGTAAATGAAAATATTATTACTCCTAGACCTCTCAAGTTAGCACTTTTAAATGTCAGGTCTTTGGCAGGAAAAACATTTTTAATTAATGATTTTATCACTGAGAACAAAGTTGATTTTATGTTTTTAGTTGAAACCTGGTTAGATGAGAATAGTAGGGGTGCAGTTCTCACAGAGTCGGCTCCTCCCAATTATGGTGTTATCAGTGAGGAAAGAACAAGCAGAAAGGGTGGGGGGGTTGCAGTTTTGTTTAATGAAATGTTTCAGTGTAAAAAGTTATCTTTTGGAAACTTTCCATGTTTTGAATATGTAGCCCTACAGCTGAAGGCCTCACTCAAAACCATATTTATCAATATCTATCGACCCCCCTGGATATAGTCCAGAATTTAACCTTGAGTTTAGTGAACTGCTGTCTATAATTTGTCTTGATTTTGACTGTATAATCATGGCTGGAGATTTTAACATCCATTATGGAAATCTTGAGAACAAAGGGACTAAGGACCTGAAAAACACTCTGGACAATTTTGGGTTGACTCAACATGTAACAGAGCCCACACACAACAGAGGGAATATTCTTGATTTATTGATTTCCAAAGGTCTGAACATCTCTAAGGTTACTGTATGTGATTTAGGTCTGTCTGATCACTGCTGTGTTTTCTGTGAGAGCACAATTCCAGTACACAAAAATGTTTTGAGGGGAGGAGATCACAAAACGGTTTATAACTGAAAAATACTAGTGAGATGTTCAATCAGATTTTCTCTCTGACTCCTCCCCTCTCAGGGGATTCAGTCAATGAACTTGTTAATAGCTTTAATTCCAACATGTCAAATATCATGGATAGCATTGCTCCCAGTAAGGTGAAGGTGATCTCTGGTAGGAAAAAATCTCCATGGAGAAATTCCATTCTGGTAAAGAACGGAAAAAGAGAATGTCGGAAATCTGAACGCAGATGGCGAAAATCTAAACAACAGTAGACTATGACATCTATAAAGAGAAACTTCACTTATATAATTTACAACTGAGCAATGCAAGGAAGTCCTATTTTTCTGAAATTATTTCCAAAAACTCCCATAATGCTCGGGCCTTATTTAATATAGTCGACAGGTTGACAAAACCCCCTGTGTCAGTGGCACCAGAACTTTACTCCACCAAAGCCTGTAATGACTTTGCCAAATTCTTCAGGGACAAAATAGAAAACATTAGACAAACAATTATTCCATCAACTACAAGTTCAGGATATGAACCCTATCCACTAGAAACCATAAACCCAATGGCTCAGTTTCAACCCATAAACAGTAAAGAACTGCAGGACATTCTATGTCAACTGAACTCCTCTCCTGCTGTCTGGATATTCTACCCACAAGCTTTTTCAAAAAAGTTTCAAAGATCCTGGAACCAGCCCTGCTCCAGATTGTCAACTTGTCGTTAACATCTGGTGTTTTCCCAGAACCACTGAAAACAGCTGTAATCAAACCTCTCCTAAAAAGGACAGTCTAGACAAAACTCAAATGAACAACTACAGACCGATATCAAACCTGCCATTTTTAAGTAAGATCATTGAAAAAGCTGTTTTCCATCAGTTAAATGAATTCCTAATAAATAACAAATGCTATGATGTCTTCCAGTCCGGCTTCAGACAGAACCACAGCACTGAAACGGCTCTGACCAAAGTGACCAATGACATACGTTTGAATACAGACAGTGGAAATATGTCAGTGCTAGTTTTACTGGATCTCAGTGCTGCGTTTGATACAGTCGACCACGCAATACTACTCAGACGACTGGAAAACTGGGTGGGTCTCACTGGGCCAGTACTAAACTGGTTCAAAACGTACTTAGAAAACAGGAAATATTTTGTGTCAATTGGTAACTTCACTTCTGAGCCAACAGAAATTACATGTGGAGTGCCCCAAGGCTCCATCCTGGGACCACTTCTATTTAACATCTACATGCTCCCACTGGCCCAGGTTATAAAGAACAACAACATTAGTTACCATAGCTATGCAGATGACACACAGATATATATTAGATTGACACCAGGAGACCGAGACCCTGTACAGGCTCTTGGTAAATGCATTGAGGACATTAATGACTGGATGTGTCACAACTTACTTCAATTAAACAAAAACAAAACTGAGGTTATTGTCTTTGGGGCTAAAGAAAAAAGTTAGACGTCAGTACAGAGCTTCAATCTATTCAACTAAAAACTACCAACCAGGCCAGAAACTTGGGTGTAGTGATAGACTCAGACTTAAATTTTGATAAACACATTAAGGCAGTCACTAAATCAGCCTATTATCATCTCAAAAATATCTCAAGGATTAAAGATTTGATGTCTAAGCAGGACCTGGAGAAACTAGTGCATGCTTTCATCTTTAGTCGACTTGATTACTGTAACAGTGTTTTTACAGGACTACCAAAAAAATCCATCAGGAAACTGCAGCTGATTCAGAACTCTGCTGCTCGGGTTCTCACAAGGACCAAGAAAGTAGACCACATCAGTCCAGTTCTGAGGTCTTTACACTGGTTACCTGTCTCTCAGAGGATAGACTTTAAAGTTCTGTTACTGGTTTATAAAGCTTTGAATGGTTTAGCACCAAAATACATGACTGACCTCCTGACCCAGTATGTACCAGCCAGACCTCTCCGATCATCAGGATCCGGTCTTTTATCAGTTCCTAGAGTCAGAACTAAACATGGAGAAGCTGCATTCAGCTTCTATGCACCACAGATCTGGAACAGACTTCCAGAAAACCTTAGATCTGCTGAAACACTCAGTGTATTTAAATCCAGGTTAAAGACTCACCTGTTCTCAGTTGCATTTGATTAATATGTATTCAAAAGTTTACGTCCGCACTTTTTATCTATGCTTGTTTTAAATTAAAATCTTTTACTTTCTTTTAATTTTATTTTAATGATTTGAATAATGAATGACATTTTTACTATTTCTTTTGATTGTTTCTTGTAATGTTTTATGTAAAGCACTTTGAATTGTCTCTGTACATGAAATGTGCTATACAAATAAACTTGCCTTGCCTTGCCTTGCCTGGCCTTCCTCGTCTGAGCGACCATCTGGCTCAAAACCGTGAGACTGAATATTGCTCACTGTTTTCTTAGCTTGGGCTTGTGATGTGCTATAAAAGAGCGGGAGAGAGCGTAAACTTGCTGTTCTGTAGAAAATATGTCTTGAAAACAATTTTTTTTGCTAAAAACTGTATAAATATAATTAAAATACCACTGGGAACACTTTTACAATAGAAAAAATATAGTTTGAGTGGGACTTCAATTAAGAAATTTCTGAAATAATCTATTTTTTTCCATCAGATTTTCTTTTTTTTTTTAAAATTTTTAAGAATTTTTTATTTTATATATTTCTCATTTAAAAACGATCTATAATAAAAAAAAAATTGGATTCATTTTTCGTTTAAAACAAAAAAATAACAATTCCAGATTATCATAATTTTACATTTTTTATATTTTTTTATTTTAAAGCTATTTAAAATAAAAAAATATCAGTATTTTTATTTATTTTAAATAAAACAATTTTTTTTAATTTATTTTTTTATTTAAAAAAATGGAAAATGTTTTATTTTATTTAAAAAAAATTTTTTTAATTCCAGAATATTTTATTAAGTAGTTTTTTTAGTGCATAACTTATTTTTTGTAATGATTGTTTGTGATTTTTCATTTGGGACAAAAAGCAAATATTTACTAAATAATTTGGCTTATAAAGATATTGTGTTTGTGATTATGTTAAATTCCTTTCATGTTATTCTAGCAACTATTAAAGAACAAAACACTTAAAAACATTGCTGTGTTTTATTGTGATAAAATGGAATATTTGTGAATGTTTCAGAATTTTTTATTTTGCATATTTCTCATTTAAAAACGATCTATAATTTAAAAAAAAATGGATTTATTTTTTCTTTTAAAACAAAAAAATAACAATTCCAGTTTAATTTTTCATTTTTAATATTTTTTTTATTTTAAAGCTATTTGACCCAGATATTCCCAAATGGAAACGTTCTCAAGTTGCAGCGATACTTAAAGATTTTTAGCTGAAAATCTAATACGTTTTTTTTAACTCCGCTCAAATAGAAATGGTTGCAATATAAAATAGTTGCTTTAAAGTACATTAAAAGTATTTTGATTGTAAAAACATTTAACTTTAATGATGATCTATAGAAAAAAACAACTTGCCAGATAATTTAATTTAATTCATGTGACAAAACCGAGTAATTGAAATGTTAAAATCTGCATTTTTTTTTGTTTGATTTATGGATAAGAATTTAAAAAACTCTTTTAATTGTTAATTTTATTAATATAAGAGAGGAAAATGTGCATGAAGCTTCAGTTTCAGTTTTTGACATTGAGCGCGTCTCCGCAGAGCTGGAAGGAGATTGTGAACCGAGCACACGAGGACTCCGTTTACAGCCTGGTGTCCATCGAGGTCACCTCGGACATCAGCGCCACGTGCAACGCTTCCAACGACATGGGCGCCGAAGCCAAGTTCTTCCACATCAAAGCCAGTAAGAGCAGCTTTTTTCCTTTACACGAAAAAGCTTAAATAATACACGTCTTTAAGTTCCTTTGATGTGTTGTAAGGGTCCGGCTGATTCTTTTAATCTTACGGTTCTTTTTTCTATTCCGGTCGACCTCTCCTTATGTGACACGGCTGTAACTGAAAGTGTCACAAATTTTTCACTCTCCTGGTTAATTAGGGAAAATGTGCTGAGTTAAAAGAATTTGAGTAATAGAGGAAGAGGAAGTTCTGTGAGCTTGAAACTTTGCCTTTGAAGCCCAAATTAATGATAGTAATTGGCTCCTTGAGCGACCTGCTCTTTAGTTTTAGACTGTTTATTGCTGTTCTTTACTGACTTCATATTTTTAATGCAAATATTATTTTTAGAGTAAGCATATGGATGTACACACACAAAAATTCTCTTTTTTTTTTTTATTTATTTTTTTATTAAGTTTTCAGAGAATATTTGCTTATGTTACATTTTACAAGATAACATTTTACAAAAGTAGCATGAAAAAAAAAAAATAAAATAAATCTTTTGTCCATACATAAAATACGTGATAACATTGACTTTGTGGTCTTCCATGGACCTTTGTTTATTTCTTCCCATTCATCTGTTGAGATTTTAATATTTGCTTCCTTTTCCCATTTCTTTGTTATATACTCTGTGGTGTCATCTTTCATATCTTCTAGAACTTTATAGATTTTTGAGATTACTTTTGGGGTTTTCTGTTTTTTTGTTTTAATTAAACCTGGCTGGGATGTATCTAAATCTGTTCCTTTAATTTCTTGTCCAATGTAGTGTCGCAGTTGTAGATATCTATGAAAATCCTGATTACTCAACCCAAACAACTCCTTTAATTCCTGAAAACTCAACACAACTTTGTTTTTGATAATCTCCCAATGCATTTTTGGCCCATTTTTCCACTGTTTAAATGTCTTATGAAATTTGTTTGGAATAAAGTCAACATCATATGCAATCCATCTCAAAATCCGACACTGTCCTGTTAAATTGTGTTTTTTTATTATATTGGTCCAGATTTTAAGTGATACTTCAATCCATGGATTTGCCCAGGAACTCTTTTTTTATTGGGTCTGGCATGAATTGAATTAAACGTGTCTGATAATGTTCTTGTTGGTTCAGCAGCTGAGGGCCTCATTAATCAATTTCATCTGTATTGGTGTTCATGAATTAACAACAGGTGCACTTCAGTGGCAACAATTAGAAAACCCTCCAAACAGGACTGGTGTTGCATGTGGAGGTCATTTCAAGTTTCTCCCTCTTGATCTTTTTTGGCTGGTTTTGTCTTGTGTAATTCTCTCTACTGGCAGTATGAGGAGATTCCTTAACCTTACAGAAGTTGTACAGGTTGTCCAACTTCTCCAGGATGGAACATCCACACGTGCTGCAGCAAGAAGGTTTAATATTTCTCCCAGCACAATCTCCAGAACATGGAGGAGATTTCAGGAGACTGCTGGTTATTCTGGGAGAGCTGGACAGGGCCGTAGAAGGTCCTCAACTCCTCAGCTGGACCCATACCTGCTCCTTTGTGCAAGAATGACCTCCAGGAACAGACTTCATGAAGGTGGTCTGAGGGCCCCACGTCCTGTAGTGGATCCTGTGCTCACTGCCCAGCACCGTGGAGCTCCACTGGCATTTGCTCAAGAACACCAGAATTGGCAAGTCCTCCACTGGCGCCCTGTACTTTTCACAGACCAGAGCAGGTTCACCCTGAGCACCTGTGATAGACGTGAAAGAGTCCGGAGAAGACCAGGAGAACGTTCTGCTGCCTGCAACGTGGTTCAACATGACAGGTTTGGTGGTGGGTCAGTGATGGTCTGGGGAGGCATATCCATGGAGGGACGCACAGACCTCTACTGTCTAGGAAATGGTGCTCTGACTGTATAAGGTATCCAGATGAAATCCTTCAACCCATTGTCAGACCCTACGCTGGTGCAGTAGGTCCTGGTTTCCTCCTAATGCACCACAATGCCCGGCCTCACGTGGCAAGAGTCTGCAGGCAGTACCTGGAGGATGAAGGAATTGAAACAACTGAATGACTTAAACCCAATAGAACATCTCTGGGACATTATGTTTGGGTCCATTAGGCGCCGCCAGGTTGCTCCTCAGACGGTACAACAGCTCAGGGATGCCCTCACACAGATCTGGGAGGAAATGCCACAAGACACCATCCGTTATCTCATTAGGAGCATGCATACAAGCTCGTGGGGGGCACACAAGACACTGAAAAGCATTTTGAGTTGCAGAAATGAAGTTTTGGAGAAAATGGACTAGCCTGCCACATCTTCATTTCACTCTGATTTGATGGTGTCTACACAATTGAGCCTCTGTAGACTGAAAACTTTTATTTCCATTAAAAGACTTGGCATCCTTTTGTTCCTAAGACACTGTCCTGTCATTATTTGTAGAGATATCCAACTTCATATTGAGATCTGATGGATCTAATGTGTTTTTTTAAAGTGCTCCTTTCATTTTTGTGAGCACTGTATATATATCATATATTATCATTTCAATTTGTGTGTTTTTAATGGATTCCTGCTAACATTTCTTTTTGTTCACAGATCCCACGATCATCAAATTTCCAGGTAAGATTTTTTTTTTTTTTTTTTTTTTGCCGTCTCAGACTCTGTCTCTTCCAGCTCAGTCTGTGTGTTCACACTCTTCACTAAATCCTATGTGTGACAATGAAGGCCTCCATACATTATTTACAGATATTCCACCCCAAGACTGTCTCTGGTTAGCTGGCAGATCTTCGGGATAGCCTGTGGGCTTATTGAATATTCTGTTTGAGTTAGAGTGAAAAAATCTTGGCAACAGCAAAATTCAAGCACAAAAATAGTCAAAATACTTTAGGCTTCTGTGGTAAAAAAAGAAGTATTTGCTTATTCTAGATTTTTAAAGAAAACTAAAATTTCTAGAAAAACAGGAAATCCCTCTGTCAACATCAAGGCGCATCATCATCATCATTGAATACTTGTATACAGAAAAGTACTTTTGTGCTGGTAAATCTTAGAAACCGCAGTGAGGAAAGCTTTAAGACGCAGAGCTAAGAGCTCACAACAAATAAATGCATTTTAATGCCTCC
The DNA here is from genome assembly GCA_003999625.1 of Oryzias javanicus. Taxonomy (NCBI): domain Eukaryota; kingdom Metazoa; phylum Chordata; class Actinopteri; order Beloniformes; family Adrianichthyidae; genus Oryzias; species Oryzias javanicus. The sequence continues at coordinate 32,411,843 of CM012450.1, read as the reverse complement.
CTAATTGTTTACTGAGGTTGTAAACAGCTTAAGTCAGAGTGAATCATCAGCACTTAGCTTGATAAAACTTTATCACAGTTTATACAGAGTAGACGTTATTACACTCCAAAGTGGAGATTTCTGTTGACAAAATAATTAGAGTAAAAGTTCTTTTTTTTTCTTTACTTTTTATTTTGAGTTTAGTGTTGCAAACAAAATAAAGTAATTAGGAGAAAAAGATTCTAATAAAAATGGTGGTATTTTTCTGATGATGCTGATAAAATGAAGCTTAAAACAGAGTATTTCTTTATTCAAATCATGAATCATGAACGGACAAAAAAATTTAATTTGAAAAATATTTTAGTTGTGACGTAAAAAATACACAAGCTCCCTCCATTCTGATGCTTCTGACAAATAGATCCATGTATGTAAAAAAACAGACAGATAATGTTTGATTTGGAGTTGTGAGGGGATGATGGGAAGAGGGACGGGGTTGCTCCACCCACCACTCAGAGGCAAATTTCTAATGAACTTATGAGAAAATGTGTCCTAAAAAATAAGATTTTTTTTTATTAGTTTTGGCTTAAAAAACCCTGTATAATCATAACTGAACAACCAGAGGGAATGCTTTTTAAGTAGATCAAAAGATGATTAGATCGGATCTTTTACAAGCAACATCCCATATTTATGAATGTATTTAACATAGACAGAAAAAAATAAAAAGAAGAAGAAAGACGTCAGATCTCAACTGCTTTCATTTTCTCTTCATTTGTTTATCTCTATAGTCATCTATATGACCACAACCGTAATTGTTCTTTTATCCGTTACATTATTTATGAAGCAAACTCGAATAAAATAAAACAAATATTCTTTTATTCCATCTCTTTTAAGACGTTTACCTTCAGATGAAGTGAGGTGGTTGGTTTTTCTATTATATACTTGAGTTTATTTTTTCATTCTTTTATTGTTGTTATTTTTTGAATATTTGTTTTTATATTTGTTGCAATAACTAATAAAATATTAAGTAAATATCTATGTTCCCCATTGAAAATATCTTTAGGTATCACACTGAACGCATTACTTCTTCTTTGACTTTATTTCAATAATTTTCAATAATTGTAAAGTCAGAATTAAGTGTTTGGCCTCATTTTTTTTTTTTTTTTAAACTTTGATTAGACCCGTTTCTAATTTTTCCTAACATAATGATTTTAGAAATGACCATAAGTGTATAGAAGTACCTAATTTTTAATTTCCAGTCAACTTTGCAGACTTTTATAATTTAAAACACTTCATCCCTCAAATTATCTTCAATTATAGTGATATTTTAATTGTTATTTGACTTTACGAATAGTTTTCTATAAATGGGAAAAAGTTTTTTGACAGTTAAACATAAAAAGTATAGATCGGTCTTAAGATGTAGTTGGAGTTCTGCTCCATCTGCCTTCATGAGTTCACCGAACATCCATCGTCTACTTCTCTGAAAAGCCTCCATATTTGCTTTGTTCTGACTTCTTGAGAGCTTTTTAACAACCTTAAAAAGTCGTATCCTCGGGGGTTACATTCAGAGACATTTCCTGTCCCGACCTGACGTGCGCCTCTGCCTGCAGCCGGGCGTGCATGCGCAGGTTCTGCATCGTAAGTCAGAATTACGGAGCTCCAACAAATACTGCTTTCATTTCTTTGAAACGGCTAAGATGAAGGTTAGGTAGATCAGGTCGATTCCGCCTGCAGTCGTAGATGTCGTAATATTTAATTAATCCATTTTGAAAAGTTTAATTGAGCTATGAATGCAGACAGCAAGTCACATAAGTGAAGGGAGACGTTTAGTTTCTTCTTCAAGAAGCATCGTTTTCTGTGTGAGATCACTTTAAAAGAAGAGAAACTTTTTTTTTTCTTTTTCATTTATGTTTTCACTCTTCATCTTTAAAATACCGGTCAGATATCCCAAAATGTCACCGGTCTCCTCTGGGTTTTGAATAGAAATGTCTCCATTTCCGAATAGATCGGAATCAGATGTTGTATTTCAATCAGGGATTGGATATTTATTTTATTCTCATTAATGTATTACATATTTCAAGCTTATCATTATAGATAATCACAACATTTTTTTTGCTAGAGTTACTGGTAAATTTATCAAAATTATCACAGATTCTGACCTTTAGGTTCAATTACTTTTTATTTTTTACCTTAATTTTACCAGGAGATTAGATTTATTTTTCCAGGTAGACCTGCCAACATGAAATTCCATCACTTTTTGTGCTGGTCACATGATTAACATCCGCCTTCTTTAAATAATATCATTTTCAGGTGATCTTGAAGGCCTATTGGTTGCATTTCTAAATAACAGTCATTGAATATTGAAGCTAAATTTATACTTATGTTTTGATAGTTTCTATTTGGAGAAAAAAAAGGGGGAAAAAACTGAAATTTCTTGGTGTTATTGTAGAAATATCGATATCTGTAAATATTAGTTATTGGTCACAGACAGTCAGTCAGAAAAAGGATAAAGAAGCTAAAATAGAGGTTATATTTAAATAAAAATGAGTAGGATAAACAGAATGGAACATAATTCTTAGGCTGTTTTTATTTCTATTTAAATTTAATGTAAATAGAAAAATCCATTCATTCTTTATTATGAAACCAAAATTCTAAAACTTTAAAAGTGGAGTTTCGACTGTGTCAGAGGAAGTCATCACAACCACCGATTGGTGTCTTATCAAGGTGACTCCAGGTTCAACTTTGAGTTTCTGTTCTCAGAAAGCCTCTTACTGGGATATGTCACCATGGCAGCACCGCTAGAAACCTAATCTGCTCGGTTTGAGATAAGAGGATGACTTAAAATAAAAGAGAAACAGTCTGTTCTGTTAAAAGTTTGAGATAAAAAACGTGGCTAAATGCTTCCCTTCACTTCAGATCAATTGCTTGTCTAAGACAATTATGATGAATATAAACCATAATATTTTTACTTGAATGTTCTTTCTCTCTTTTTTTTAGAAATCCATCTTTTGAAAGCATATTCAGGTCATTCTTATTTAAAATCTTGAAATGAACATTTGCAGAGACTCACTCATATTGTTATTGATTAGATTTAAATTGAATTTCGTGTTTATTTGGCTCCGTCTGGGTTTTTCTCCAGATTTCTTTCCTCGTCTGTCTGCAGCGGCAGACATAAACACGCCGTTTCCTGTTTCTGTTTTTGAACCGGCAGCGCTCACGTGAAAGCTTCAGTATCACAAGAACAGACCTCTTTTCTTCAGTTTTGGTGTGAGGAACAAATCAGATTAACTTTCTTATTTTTGGTTGCGTAGACTCGTAAACACAGAAGTCGACGTCTTCTGTGGATTTTTGGATGGATGATTTACAGCATTTAAATGAAGTCAGTTATTAGTGCCGCAGGTCACAGACGGCGAGCAAAATAAATGACATTTTTAATGCAAACGTCTTCTGCCTCTGCAAAGATAAAACAGTCTCATTGTTATTTCTAATGTAAAATGAAAAGGATTTAATGGGGTTATAATTGTAGATTCAAACTTTGAGCTCTTCTTGATATCTTTGCCACTCCCACTTTTATCCAGCCAATCAGAACCCACAAAATCAGTCCAGTGGTTTCAAACCGTAAAGTTAATAAAGCGCTTTTTACGTCATTTAGCTTGACTTAAAAAACTTGCTAGAATAGAATTGTTACCAAAATACAATCAATGAACATTGATGTTGCTTAAACTCCTCCTATGACAATTAAAAAAAAAAAACCACATTCCCAATAGTAATTTAATTATGATTATGAAGTTTTTAACCAGAATCCTGTGGAGCTAAATCGGGGCCAATATTATTTGAAACCAAAATAAAATATTTTGAAAAAAAATTAATGTTTGGCCGAAAAAATAGGTTTCCAAAACTCAAAATTTCCATTTCAGAACTATTTTTTCAGTTTCAAACCTTTTTTTTCCGCTTACGAACCTTTCCAAGTTTTAGCTTCAAAACGTTTGGCCCCGTTGTGGCGCGTTGGGGCGGGGCTAACACGAGGACCGATCAAAATCGACCTTCCCGATGCCTTCACTGACTCTGAGAACTGTAACAATTCCCAAAACGGGTGTTTAAAGCAGAGTTTTATCCCGTATGAACCGCATGAACAAAACACCGTTCCACCCCGTTCAAATCGCCATTTTATTGAGTTAAATACAGGCGAAGAAAACGTTCTTTTGCTGGAATAAAATCTCCGTGGTGGGTCGCACTTTCCCTGGATGCGGAGCTCCGCGGGACCTCGCGGAGCCGCACACGGAGAGATTTTATTCCAGCAAAAGAACGTTTTCTTCGCCTGTATTTAACTCAATAAAATGGCGCTTTGAACGGAGTAGAACGGTGTTTTGTTCATGCGGTTTATACGGGATAAAACTCTGCTTTAAACACCCGTCTTCGGACAACTTCAGACTATGAGAGTACAGAATGAACGGCCATTTCCTGATCGTAATTGTTACAGTTCTCAGAGTCAGTGAAGGCATCGGAACTGAGGATACCATCCTCATCGATTTTGATTGGTCCTCATGTTAGCCCCGCCCCAACGAGCCACAACGGGGCCAAAAGTTTTGAAACTGAAACTTGGAGGTTCGTAAACGAAAAAAACAGGTTTGAAACTGAAAAAATAGTTTTGAAATAATAATTAATTAAATAATATTTTATCAAAATATTTTATTTTGGTTTCAAATAATATTGGCACCGATTTAGCTCCATAGAATCCCACAACCTACATGTCTTAAAAAGCCATTTTTAATGTTTATCTGAAGCCTCTCTTTTCAAAATCTCCTCTGAGGGGGCGTGGCTTTCAGAGCTCCACCCCCCGACCTCCCCTGTCTGATTATGATAGCTCTGTGTCCCGCTAACGTAAATCTTCACCGCTGCTACATAAAAATGTCAAGAAATCTGGGTAAAATCCAGCCGTATGGTTCTGATCCGGATGTCAGCTCAGATCTTCACGGACAGAACTTCCTCCAAAATCCTGATTCTTTCTCCTTCCAGTTCACCAAAGACTCTTTGAGCTGTTTCTTGACATTAATATATAATAATGAAAGTTAACATCCAAATGCTCTTTCATTGATTTACAATAAATAAAATAAATGGCTAAAAGTTGTGTTCTGGTAATCTCAGAGGATCTGCATCATCCAGATGAAGATTACAGAGCTGTGAAAGAGAAATAAAGCTGCCAGATGACAATCAGACAAAAGCCTTTGTTGTGTTGATGTGTGTCTCTCTTTTGTGTTGCAGAGGGCAGCGGGATCATCATCGTGGTCATCATCCTGTGTCTGCTGCTGCTGGCCTTCCTCGGCAGCGTCCTCTACTTCCTCCACAAGAAGCGACAGCTCCCCTGCAAGCTGTGAGTCAGAATCTTCAGATGAAAAGTCATTTTTATGAGTTTGAGGAAAGCGCGAGGTCAAAGCCGCGGACCCTCACATCTGGAAAACCACAAAGCAGGTGTTGTGGGTTTGGAGCGACGCGGCCTTCCCTCTCTGTGCTTGTTCAGACACGTTTGACATGAAAACCTTCCAACAACCTGGAAGCTTTTTGTTGGCACAACAAAACACAAAACTTTACATGTTTTTATTTGATTCTTTGTGAAAACAGAAGAAACTGTTTCATCTGATTCAGCCACACAGGCTGCACCACACACATTGTTGTTGTTTTTTTCATCAAAATGACAAAATGAATTAATGCTCTTCTTAAAACTAATTAAAGAATACAAGATATTTTCCAATTTTTAGAGGAATTCTTCAAAAAAGTTCTGCCCGTTTAGAACTAAATTAAACCAAAAAATGACCTGTAAACGCTCATATTTAGGTATACTGCACTGCAGCCCGATCTCAGTGAAATCGTACATATTCCACGACTTTGAAAATACCGTGCATAATATACGAAAAACACGGTTTTTGCGTTATAAGATTTTTGTGTGATTTTCGGTCTCGTAATAAAAAAATACAAAAAATAACGTAGCCACATCTGTGAACTTTTACTTTAAAGGATGATACCAGGCAGAACAAAAATGTGTTTAAAAAAAAATGTTAAAATGACTACTAAAGTTTACTAAAGTAAACTCAAAAGTAGACATGAACTCCTATTGGTCCTTAATTTTCTACTTTAAATGTGTGTTACCAAACTTATCTCTTTGTCTATAAAAATAAGGATTATTTTAAGTATTTAATAAAGTAGATTTCTGTTTTAGTCTTTTTGGCAGCACACTTCTAGTGGTAGATGTAGGAACTACATCTCACATTAATTAAATATATTTTACCAAAAAAAAAAAAAAATACAAATGTTTTCCTAAAGAGTTTAAAAACAATAGTTAAATCAAAATAGGCAGTTTTTCTACTCTTATAAGCAGATATAAATATCCAAAATTCCCAAATTATTAGCAGTCGTCAAAGTCGATATAATAATTGCCTAAAAATAACTGCAGCCCGATCTCAGTGAAATATTTACATATTCCACGACTTTGGAAATACCGTGCATAGTATACGAAAAACACAGTTTTTGCGTTATAAGATTTTTGTGTGATTTTCGGTCTCGTAATAAAAAAATACAAAAAATAACGTAGCCACATCTGTGAACTTTTACTTTAAAGGATGATACCAGGCAGAACAAAAATGTGTTTAAAAAAAAGTAAAAATTACTACTAAAGTTTACTAAAGTAAACTCAAAAGTAAACTCCTATTGGTCCTTAATTTTCTACTTTAAATGTGTGTTACCAAACTTATCTCTTTGTCTATAAAAATAAGGATTATTTTAAAGTATTTAATAAAGTAGATTTCTGATTCTTAGATTTTGACAAGAGAAAGCTGCTAAACAGTTCTTCATCATCATTTAAAAATAATGTGTTGTAGTTTTGGTTGAAAACCCGACCTGAGAATCTTTTAAGATATTTTAAAATGGTTGCAAATGGTCTTTTATTTTATAATTATGTTGTTTTTTTTCAAGGCAAAATTAACAAAAAAAAAAAAAACTGTAATTTTCTAGGACAGTTTCTGGGACTGTTGGGGCAGAGCAACCCCGCCCCCCTTCCCCTTAACATAACTGATGACCAAAATTGGAGCTGTTTGATTTTAGCCAGATTCCAGCTCAGACAAACAAAGACGTGAATGGATCTATTTGTCTAAAAGTGGATCTATCAGAATAGAACGGAACAGGGAGCTTGTGACTTAACAAAGAAATAATATTTTAAGCTCAATTTTCTTAATGCAGATGATAAAATCCCTCAAAAACATGTTAAAAAAAATCCGAGTGGGTCTTTAAGATTAAGTGAGAAAGGTGCAAAAACAGAGTTTGTAAAGAAAAGTTGATTTTTCAGGTCGTAAACATGCTGAGAGTGAAGCCAGATGATCAAACAGTGACTGGATTCTGCTAGCTTGTTGTAAAAAACTTTAACAAGCTGTGATTTTTCCTTTGAAAAGGGGGGGAAATACCGTGCATATTATACGAGAAACACGGTTTTTGCGTGCATATAATACGCACGGTCCTGAATTTGTTTAAATCCCTTTTCCACATTTGACACATCCCCCGGTGGACACGTGAGCATCACAAACAGCCGCACAATTTGCTTTTAGAGCCGTAATCCTAACCTTAACCAGCATTTTCAAATGCGCCAGAGGTCGTCTGACCGCGTGGTCAAAACGAAACCTAAAAACCGTGCATATGATACGCTTTTGCAACCCAGTCAGAACAACAGCGTATCATATGCACGCTAAACCCGCGTTTGGCGTAGATTATGCACGGTATTTCCAAGGTGCAAAGTCGTGGAATATGTACGAGTTTTACTGCGACCGGGTTGTACACTGATAACTGGAAAAAATGTGTCACAGTAGGCATTTATTGCTCAAAAATATTTTTTTATCTTAAAAGTAGGTACATTTATTCACTTTTCCCCCCAAAATATATCCTATTTTAAGCGTTAAAGCAGTCCAACGATCCTTATTCCCAAATCCAAATCATCTTAAAGGATAGAATTTTACTTTTTATGATAAATTTGTCTTAAAAATAAATATTTACTAATTTCAGTCCTGCTGTTAAATAATGCATTGAAATTCAATCGTTTAGCAAGTTTTCTATAATCACCAAATTGAGCAAATCTGTCAAAAATAAACGACTTAAAAAATTATTTTGTAAAGTAAAACTTTGAACTTTTGCTTGAAATTAGGTTTTTTTGGAGATGAAACGATCAATTCAAGATCATCTGCAAAGAAGTTGATAAATCGTTACCAGGAAGAGAGATTAGCCTTAAATCGAGTGTTAAACCAGAAACTAGACAATTACACTCAGTGAGGTTCATTCTTGGTAGTGTATAAAAGCTTTTTAGTGACGTGTCATTTTCAATAATATTTTAATATTAAAGACCCATAAATGTAGTTTTATTGGTCATGAATGGAGAGATAACTTTAGAAAGTGAGTTGTCAGATGATATTTCTGCAATAAATGAAATAAATTTTAATTTATAAAACATCTTTTGTCCAAATACAAATTAAAAATAAAGCCGTTTACACAGAAAGCTTATAAATATAAAAATCACTAAGAAATATTAAAACCCTCAGTATAAGAAAGACTTTTTCCACCTTTATTCAAACACATGTATTCTGTTTTTGTTTCGATTGTATCGTCAGCACCAAAGAGAAGAGCGCCACTGACGACAATGAGAAGAAAGCCAACGCCAAGAACGAGGGAACGCCCCTCAACATTACCAACAGCGAGAAGAAAGGTCCCAACGAGCAGGTAACCGAGGTGATGAGCGGTTAGTTTGACCTCCTGAGACCCCAGCAGTCATCTGGACCACAACTGCTGACAGACGGCAGATGTTACACTTTTAAAGTTTTTTTTTTTTTTTTATCTACCATACATATGCAATGTTGGGTTTTGTTTTGGTTTTTTTGGAAAACTTTTAACATGTTCTAAAAATTAAATTTGTTTTATACACATTTTAACACAAAACGTGGAAAAAAATGGCTTATTTTGTTCAAATTTATTTTCCTGTTAAAGAATAAAAATAGTATAAAAGGAAGTTAAAAATAAATCAGTCATAATTAAAAAAAAACACAAAAACTGTCCATAAAGTCAAACTAAAAACGTAGATAAACTGTTATATAAAGATGAGCTTAAAGTTTTCTTTTGAAAATCTCATTTATTTTTTTAAGATCTTAATGAATTTAAACCTAAAAATCAAAGACAAAAACAAACATTTTCCCAGCTTTGACTTCTGTTTTTTTCCATTTCAGAGCTCAGATAATGAACCAACAAGATGAGCAAAACATGTGAAACTGCTGCACATTTTTCATAGATCGCCCCCAAGTGGAAATATCAATCATGACATGCAGCGGAAGGGAGGAAATGAGAACCTCATGAGGTTTTCCCTCCATTCTCCTTCATAAACGTCCATGGAAATCTAAACAGCTGATTTATTTGTTAAAACTTTTAAAATTAAATCCGCTTAAGAATTTGTACACAACCAATAAAAGCTCATATTTATTGAAAGAAATGTAATTTTAACTGCAAAAGTTCAAAAAGTCGAGTGGGAAAAACTTAAAAAAAAACTTGAATGACAACAAACTGTCAAAATTGCTGCTTTTTCTGGTCTAGCCATCAAGATAGATTTGAATAAATAATTAATAGAAATAATTCTAAATAAAAGGTAACAAAAAAGCAATAACAATGAGCTGTTTGTAAAACAAAGAATTAAAAATATATATATAATGATTTAAATTAACTGTATGAATGAATCAATCTAGATGAAAAAGTACTTAAAATTTTCAAAAAGCAGAATGTTTTTAAAAATGTTGAAGCGTTTTGAGAAATATAAAAAAAACTGAAAGGGAAAAACGCTTTTTAAAATATTCTGTCATTTAAACAACAGAAAAAACAAACTTTCTCCACTCAGATTTTTGTGTGATTTTTTTGGTCTAGTAATAAAAAAATACAAAAAATAACGTAGCCACATGTGTGAAGTTTTACTTTAAAGGATGATACCAAACAAAACAAAAATGTGTTAAAAAAAAGTAAAAATGACTAAATCTAAGGTAAAGTCAAAAGTAGACATGAACTCCTATTGGTCCTTAATTTTCTACTTTATATGTGTGATACGAAACTTATCTCTTTGTCTATAAAAATAAGGATTATTTTAAGTATTTAATAAAGTAGATTTCTGTTTTAGCCTTTTTGGCACCACAGATGGTGCCAGCTTCTAGTGGTTGACGTAGGAACTGCATCTCATATTAAATATATACATTTTACCAAAAAAAAAAAATTTTTATTATAGAGTTTAAGAACAATAGTTAAATCAAAAAAGGCAGTATTTTTTCTGCTCTTATAAGCAGATATAAATATCCAAAATTCTCAAATCCAAATTATCAGCTGTCATCAAAGTCGATATAATAATTGCTGAATAAATCGTTTTATCTGATTGATATCTCAACTCACAAAGAACTCGGCGTCTTTAAAGGTTTTGAAGGTTTTTTCAGCAACAAAAAGCTCATTTTCAAAAGGAGCTAAATGCAAAAAGATTCTTAATTTTGACAATAGAAATCTGCTAAACAGTTTGTCATCATTTTAAAATTAATTTGTTTCAGTTTTGGTTGAAAACCCGACCTGAGAATCTTTTAAGATATTTTAAAATAGTTACAAATGGTCTTTTATTTTATAATTATGTTGGGTTTTTCTTTTAAGGCAAAATTTTAAAAAAACTGTCATTTTCTAGTACAGTTTCTGGGACTGTTGGGGCAGAGCAACCCCGCCCCCCTTCCCCTTAACATAACTGACGAGCAATATTGGAGCTGTATGATTTTAGCCAGATTCCAGCTCAGACAAACAAAGACGTGAATGGATCTATTTGTCTAAAAGTGGATCTATCAGAATAGAACGGAACAGGGAGCTTGTGACTTAACAAAGAAATAACATTTTAAGCTCGATTTTCTTAATGCAGATGATAAAATCCCTCAAAAACATGTTAAAAAAAATCCGAGTGGGTCTTTAAGATTAAGTGAGAAAGGTGCAAAAACAGAGTTTGTAAAGAAAAGTTGATTTTTCTGGTCGTAAACAGGCTGAGAGTGAAGCCAGATGATCAAACAGTGACTGGATTCTGCTAGCTTGTTGTAAAAAACTTTAACAAGCTGTGATTTTTCCTGTGAAAAGGGGGGGGGTTTAACTAAACAGAGAATACGGGGTTCCCTGAAAGATGTGAGAAGGTAATGTTGCGTGAAATAACCAAAATTTCACCACTGTTGGAAATGGGGAAACGAGATTTTCCTGAAAAACTTTTGCATAAAATTCTGGATTTTTTCCTGCAGTGAAGCTTCGACCGTCGTGACGCGGTGGTCGGCAGACCCGAGACCTGCAGGGAGCCGCCGCCGCGCCGCCCCCACAGTCCGGACATTCCCACCCAGCTTTGTCCCTTGCAGTATTCGTAGATTCATTCATTTACACACACACGCAGGTACGCTTGTACAGATGAGTATTTTCTTCTGAATGTATGCTCCTCATCATCTAGTTTGATATTTTCAGTTTCTCTGTTCCGTGTGGCGTTTTATTCACACCATCCTTTTTTTTTTTTTTTTTTTTTATGAAAGTGTACATATTATATATATTTTGTTATTTAAGGTGTTTGCCTTTTGTTTCGTGGCGCTCACGGGTCCAGGTGAGGTTCCAGACACGGCATGTTTTAGAAAGTTCTGAGAGGTTTGACAGTTTGTTTGTTAGGATTCGGTTGCGGTAGTTTTAGAAAATTGATGTTAAAATGACAAAAAACAAAAAAAAAAAAAAGGAGTGTTTGGTTCATCCGCAGAACTTGATATCGAGGATCTTGAAACGAGACACACTGGCGGCCTTCTTTTGCAAACTGCTGTCAAGCCGTTGTACTGTATGTAAATACATGTAGCGTAGCGACGTGCTAGCGGGGACTGTTTCTGAGCTGGAGAGGTCAAACGTAGATCTGCTGTGCCGTTTTTTTTTTTGGACAACTATCATACACTGAATTATTGGTTTCATTTAAGTTGTTGTTCTGCTGGTTTTGCATGTTTGACTCATTGGTGGGGTTTGGATTTCTAGACCTCCAGGAAAAAAAGTACATTTTTTATGATTGTATCAGAGTCTCTGAGCTGAGTTTTTTTTTTTGCATCCCACTTTTTTGCAAACACATAACTGTGCCTCCATGAATAATGTCAGACAGTTAAATTGAGAATTTGATTTTGGAAAATGTGCTAAAAATCTAGTTTTTTTTTTCTTCGCTTTGAGTGAAATGTAATTAAAAGACACAGATGGGAGAGAATGTTAAACGCACCATGAGGAACATGCAGAAACACTGCCAGAAGACCACTTTTGTGAACTTTAGCGGGTGGCGATGCATTTCTTTTTCTTTTCTTTCATACATGGTGCAGCACATCCTCAGGCAAAGATCTGCTCCTCACAGGAAGCCACAAACAAACACTCCTGATTGGTTCTCCTATTAGGTTTAAACCACACTCTTAGGTTCTAGATTAACTTTTTTTTTTCTGAATGTGTGTAAAATATTTACTGTACATGTGATTCCTTTATGCTTGCTTTTTTATTTTATGTTTTGCAAAAAAAAAAGCCAAATAAAAGTTTCATGAAAAAGAAGGCGTGTTTGTTTTTATGTTGTTTTTTTTTCGATTAATGTTCAGGAGGGTGTGTGAGAGCGAGCCGCAGGGTAGAATAGCAGCGCCGAAGCAGGAAGCGGCTCAGCCTGCAAACCGCTGTCAGCACCAGCTGGAAACAACTCCAACAGTAGCTCAGGTTTCTCTGCAGAGACGCCGGACAGAGAAGACATCTGCAAAGAATTCAGCGCCGTGAAAACAACTCACTTTATCCCAGGAAACCTGCTGCCAAGTCTCCAAGTGATAACCACAAATAGTTTCATCAAATGATGGATTTTTATTGAAGATTAAGGTCTAACATTATACGATACAGTTCAATTCTCCAACATAAATGAATTAAATCTAGATAAATATTGTTTATTTAAAACTATAAATGAAAAGAAAAGCTTTTTTTTTAATTTTCACTTTTAATTTTAGACAACAAAAGCTAAAATGTCTAAAGGACAGAACATTTTCAAACATAAAAACCTGGAATTTTTGGCCTTTTAGACTATTTTGTTCTTTGCGGTTAAATAAAAGTGTTATTTTAAACTGTTCAGGAATTATTTTTGCCAGATATCGTATATTTAGTGATCACAACTCTGTGGTTCAGTCAGTTTTAATTGAGCCAATTTGACAAAAGGAAGCTTTTTTTATACATAAAAAGCAAAAGACAGAAAACTGATTATTTACATCCTGATCGATTTTAAACCTTTTCCACAACATAATCTTGTTTTTTTTTCATCTAATACTTCTGTAACACATTTGGATTCATTCCTGTTTTAGGGCCGCTTTATTAGGCACACCTGTCCAACTGCTCATTTACGCAAATTACCCAATCAGCCAATCATACGACAGCAACTCTACACATTGAGGCATGTTGACGTGGTTGTTGATGTACTGGGATTTCCACCCACAACCATCTCTAGAGTTTACAGAGAATGGTCAGAGAAAGAGAAAATGTCCGGTGTTGATGTCAAAGGTCAGAGGAGGATGGTCAGACAGGAACTCAAATAAGCACTGGTTTTATCGAAGTCTGCAGAGGAACATCTCTAAACACATCCAACCTGAGGACAGGAAACCGAAGCTACAAGTGACACAGACGAACCAAAACTGGAGAAAAGAAGATTGGAAAAACAGCGTCTGAGATGATGAGTCTAGATTTCGGATTCAGATGGAGGGTAGAGTCAGAATTTGGCGTCAAGATTCTGTCATGTCAAAATGGACCAAACTCAAGGATTAAGGCGGTTCTGAAGGCAAAAGTGGTCCAACCTGGAGCTAGTGAGGCGTACCTAATGATGTGGCTGGTGAGTGTTATTTACTGTTTTTATCTAGATACGAGTAAAAGATGAATATTAACAGGAAGCCAATAAAACTATTATCAGATGTGATTTAAACACCACAAAATGTTTTATAAGTTCTTCTGATTATGTGAAAACACAAGTTTTTTTAAGGTTATTTCTCCACAAACTTTTTGGTCAATCCTTTATTTTCAATTATTTTCCTTTTTCTTATCACCTATGTATTTGTCTCATATTAGTAAAACTCAAAGTAAATTGAGCTCATACTGAAAAGAGGTATGAATAATATGTTGCTGAGTATACAAATTATTTATACTAGTTTTAAAAGGAAGAAAGGTGTAATTTAATGGGAAAACTAGTCTAAACCAATCAAATTAGCTTAATTTGCTGCACCTTGTTAGAACCAAAAGCTTAGACTTTGTCAAAGTAAAGGACTTTTATAAAGAGAAGATCACCAGGATATTGTCCAAGGGCTTCTTCTTTCAGAGTTGTTTTTGACACAAAGAGAAACATAAACTAAAATGCATTCTTGTTTCTGGATTCCATTTTAGCTGAAAAGGTTGAGATAAAAAAGCAGGAGCTTTTCTTAGAGAACTTCAGTCATGTTTAGGAGAAAATCATCCAAAATGAGCCAGCAAGGCCAAGTGAACCCCATATGGTTTAAAAGTGGACAGGAAATGTGTCCTCAGTTTGTGTTGACCCCACCTGTGTTTGGTGAGGCTAGCAAGCTCCTCTGTTGCAAGCTAGCGAGCTCCACTGTATTGAGCTAGCGAGCTTTACAGTTTCGAGCTAGTAAGATCTGCTAAATTGAGCTAGATAGCTCACAGTAGCTAGCTTCGCTGTATTGAGCTAGCGAGCTCCACAGTAGTTAGCTTTGCTGTTTTGTCCTAGCGAGCTCCACAGTAGCGAGCTTCGCTGTATTGAGCTAGCAAGTTCTGCTGTTGCAAGCTCTAAAGTAGCGTGCTAGCGAGCTCCGGTGTATCAAGCTAACAATAGGGCTGTGGATCATTGCTTAGGTGGCGATCCGATACGATTCACAAATCAAGCTCAACGATTCACGAGTTGAACCACTACTCTTACTTTTTAATATTATGTTTATCGCTATGAAAATATTAACTAGGTGGAGGAAAATTGAAATTATTTGTATTAATCACCAACATTTATACATTTAATTAGAGCAATAGATCAGAATCAACAAAATTGATTTAAAAAAAACCCAAAAAAATTCAGATAGAAAGAAATGTTGTGATTTTAAACTATTTTTTTTTTGTCAGTCTTCTGGTTAAGTTCAGCAGTAACATAAACAACATAAAGAGGATAAAAATTACTGCCGTTTTGGATCATTTAACAACAAAACTTAAAAATGTTCTCCACATTTTTTTTTATCCTATAAGTTCTTCAATATTTTTCGGTGTACAACTCGTTTGAAAAAAGTATTTTTTTCCCTCCGCAGCAGAATCATCTGATTCACATTGATAATATCCGCCTTCCAGCAGCTCGATGCTGAGTTTCTTCAGAATAAGATGGAGTTTCGTTAATTGCTTAAACTGTTGAAGAGTTATCATAACCTAAAGAATGTAAACACTGAGATAAAGCTCAGATGTTAAAGCTAATTCATTTTTTCAGAAGTTATGTCACTGAACAGAACTTCAGTCTCAGTTTTTGAACGGAAAAAAACTCTCGCAAGTTTTACTTTGAAAACCGGAAGTTTCGCCGCAACTGAGCTGTGTTTACTTTCGGTTACTACCGCGGCTCTTTCGGCTTTGTTTTAGTTCGTAAACTTAAAATAATACATTAATCTGAATTCCAGAAGAAAAATACATCATTACCAGATAATATTCTGATCATATTTTACTACAATTAACTATATTTATAAAGATCGCAAAGATCTTGGACGTCACGAATATTCGTACTCGGACTTTCGGGAGCAGATCGCGAATACCCGAGCACCCGGATACTCGTTACAGCCCTAGCTAACAAGCTCTGCTGTGGCGATCTAGCGAGCTCTGCTCTCCGCTGGGCGGCTGACTATAGCGTAGCGAGCCAACCCTCCCACTGACCCCAATGAGGGCAAACACAGGTGGGGCCTCCACGGAAACTGTTGACAAACCCTCTGGATTTTCTCCCCACTTTAAACCATTTGGAGCCTTTCTGGTTTTGCTGGCTGGGGTGTGAAGTAAATATTTGTTTCCTAAAGATCTGATCATTATCTCAATAATCTGGATTAGAGACATCCTTTTCCTTCTTATGGTAAAGAATCCCCATGAGGATTGTTTTCTATCCAAACCAAACCACAGAACAGTGAAACTAAAATTCCTGAGGTGTTAATGAGGAGAAACTTTTCTGTAAGACAAACTGTCTTCTGGTCGCTTTATTTTGAAATCCTCCCGTCTGGAAAAGAGGATTTATTCTAAAAATCCTTTTTTTGCATGAGTAATGTCTATTCTCTTCAGCATAAAACGATTTTTCTTTAACATTTAACATCAAAATCCCCTTTGATGATCTGTGCGTTAACAAATGACAGAACAAAACAAATAAAGAAAATACAGTTTAATTAAAATTCTTAATGGCTTAGGCATGAAACATGGCAGCATAATGAATACATAGGATATTAAAAAGACAATAAATAAAATATCTACAATAATGATAAAGCAACAACTTTTTAGTAGGCAAAAATCCTGTCAAAAAAAGGCCAGTTATTACATGATTAACCATCACATTTGATTAGTCAGTGGATCTGAAGCGGGAGCTGAGATTACCGGCGGGTCAGAGGAAAAGCGGCAGTAATTCAGCATGAACGAGCGTTCAGGATTCAGTTCCTGCAAATGTAGAAATCAATCTGTGGGAAATGGCCAGACAATCTTCATCTGTGTTCCTGTGATGGGAGTTTAAAGTGGTGAGGGCAGTAACTTCAATTCCAACGTTTGACCAGCAGAGGGCACCAAAGCTAACTCTTAATTTCTGCTTTCCCTAATACAATTTAAAGGATTTTTAAAGGCAAAATTTTACTAAGAAAAATTCCCATCAAATTTTTTATCATTTTTTTTTGTACTAACCAGAGTTTTGGTTCAACTCCACGTGCATTTTGAAAATTACAGGAGGCACATTTACAGGAAACATCACTGCAACATTAACAAGTCAGCGGCTGAAATTTTATTTTGAAAAGGTGGGGAAAACCCAATCAGTCTTAATTAAGGAACAAAATAAAAACATCTGTCATGCATGTGGTTTCCAGACATCCAGTTCTGTCAAAACAACTGTGCAAAAATGACCTATATATGGAGATCCTGTAAAGGCATTGTTTCATGTGCAACTTAAGACAAATAAATGTTTTTTGTTTTCTTATTTTTGGCTGAGAAATTAACCCGATCCAGAATAATAATTTTAACTGAACTTCGTTTACTTGAAGAATGCATGATTCTCCCTAAAAACCATATTTATATATGGTAAAGAATGAAGAGCTGATGGAACTGAGGTGAGGTTTCCACAGGGAAATAGCTTCAAACTGCATTCTCACTGATTACCAGAAGGGGGCAGTCATCGAAGATGCACTTCAGAATAGTGTGGGATTTTATTTATTTATTTTTTTGTGCCAACATATTTAAAAAAAAAATGTCAGTTTTAAGATCTAAATTTCCTAATTTGCAAAGAAATACAAAGTTTTACAACTTAAAATTTAATTTGGAAGTGAAAATATAAAATATTTGCTTTTTAAAACGTTTTTTGCTTTTGCAACACAAACATTTTTCCTCTTATGTGGCTTTCGCCTGATCTTTAATTTTGTGTTCATGAGTTTCTGTTTTGTGTGATCTTTGTGCCAGTCTGCTGATTGGTCTAGATTCTATTCAATCAAATCGCCATATTTATCCAACATGGTGTCTGCTCCTGAGGCTGAAAGGCTGAACTGGTTCTTTTACCCACAATCTGACATCTATTGCTGAAGAAAATAAATAATTTTTAATCATTTTAAAAGTAATTCATCAAAAACTGTATTAGCAGTGATTACATTTTATTTAGTCAAATTTGTGAATTTATAGTTGAGAATCTCCTGAAACTGTAGAATAAACTGTAAAGTTTATCTACCGAGATTACTGAACAAAAGTTTGATTTTTTTTTTTTTTTAAAGATCTGTTTAATTTAAAAAAAGAAAAACCAAACTCTAAAGCACAGATTTCCTTGTGCAGTGTACATTTTTTTTATTAGCTTCACAGCAGTAGTAACGAAAAGAAAAATGGTTTACCAAAGTAAACTTATTTTATCAGCAGGAGAAATGTCATTTTTAACTTTTATTGTTAATTTTCAGTGTCTTACTTTTAAGAACTTATGTTTATGTCCAAAGTAAAAAATAAAATTATTAATTTAAAAAACGCTATTTTCTCTTCATATTTCAGTATTCATGGGAGAGACACGTGATTGGATAGAATCTAGACCAATCAGAATGATCAGCGGCACATATTTTGCTTAAATCAGAGTTTTAAACGCAAAATCAAAGATAGGACAAGAACGAGATGAGGCACAACTGAAAACATTTGTGCTGCAAATGCAAAAATATTTTTCGTAAACAAAAAAAAGAGGTTTTGAAAGCAAAAATTAAATATTTATATTTGCGAATTGTGAAACTTCACATTTTGTTTGCAATTTAGAAAATGTGGATCTAAAAACTAATATGTTGGCACAAACATCACTCCATACAGAAACCCCAGATGTGGCGTGCAGCAGGATCCTTCCAGATTCTCCAGTTTCCCTTAAATTCACTTAAAAATAAACCAGATGCTGGATTGAACCAGAGAATCTTCTCTTCGCTTTCGAGTCTCAACTAAAAAAAAAAAACATTCTTAGGAAGTGACTGGGATCACTTTGTAAATCAGTCGTTTCTCCTTCAGCTTCCTAACGTGTTTTTAAACGGTTGATTCAGTCTAATCTGAAGTGAGGATGGTCAGAACTGTTTTAGGTCTGAGCTGAGGCGAGTAAATGCGAACGAGGGGGGGGGCTGTCAGGAGATTTAAGGCAGACAGCTTCATTCTGAAGACGGGGGTGCTGTTTACAAAACCTGTTTGTTTCTGGAGCTCCTGAGTCTCGTCATCTTCCCTGTGCGTGATGCGTGGAGACTTTCGAGCGCTCAGGCGGTGGCGCTCTCTTCCCTGAGTTCAGCCAAAAGCAAACTGAGCTCCTTCATCAGTAGAAAACTCTCTGACCGCGCCGGTCTGGGCGACGAGGATATACGATTTTATTCCTAAGATGCTTCTGACTAAAACTTCAGCTCCGAGTTCAGCACTGAGATCGAATTTCAGGAGTGGAATGTGCAACAGGAAGTTGAAATAAAGGGACGCGTGCGTGCTCATTTAGGGGGAACTACTTTGTTGAAAACCCAAACTCTTCCTGATGATGATGATGATGATGATGCAAATACAGCAGAAGATGTTTTCTCCAGCCTGTACTGTGAGACGGGGTTCATAAAAACGTCTAAAAGTCCTGAGGACTTAACAAGCTGTGGTTTAAAAAAAAAAAATCCAGAAGAGGCGCTAAAAACCGAGCTGTCATTCTCCCTCTGAAGCAGCCATTTTCTCACCCATTTGAAGACTTTTATCCCAAAAACATGAAGTTTTACGGCTCTCGTCTCCAGTAGAATGCCCCCAATAACTAGTATAAGTGAGGAAGGTTACCCTGACAACCAGATGTTTGAAATAAATAGAACACTAAAAAAAAAAAGCTTCTAAAAATGTGCAAGAGACGTTGGCATAAAGTTCATAGAACGAGCGCCTTAAAGACCCACTCTGATGAAAACTGTGTTTTCTGATGATGGAAGCGTATTTGTAGATGAATAGATCCATGAACGTCTTTGTTTTCCTCGTCTGAGCTGGAATCTGGTTAGAAACCGTGCTCGCCATTTATGTTGCACCAGTTGGGAGTGTGAGCATGTAAACGGAGAGCTCTCAATTATGGGTACCAGGAAGAGGGGGCGTGGCTCCGGGACAAACTATGTCCTAGAAAATGGTTTTATTTTGGATCAAAGAGGGTCTTTAAAGTCTCACTTTCAGGGAAGTTTTTGCATTTATTTTCTCTTTAAAAAGTTTAGTGAGTAGCAAGCTTCAATGGATTGAACTCTTAAAATCAAACCAAAATCCTGACTGTAAGTGATGGCGTCACATGAAAACTCTAGTTCAGTTATTATTTCTATTTTTTTTTTAACTACACACAACACGACATGTTAGGACTCCATGATAGTGAAGCTGTTCTGGTTGGAGCAGACATCAGAGCGAGTCGCAGGAACTACCGACGACGAACCGCAACTCCACATTCAACAAGCGAGAGCGCGAAACACCACACTTTTTCACTAACTTCTGACGAAAACTTCCGACGGCACTAATTTGTACGCCACGATTTGCGAATTAGCTCATAAAAGCGCCTAGACTGACTGGAAAGCGGCGAGCGACGGCTCCCCCTGCTGAGCGGTCGGCGTAACTTCAACACGTAAGACGAGAGCAGCTCGGCGCTGCGGGGAGCTCGTTTCAGAGGCTTCCGCTCTCAGTAATCGGGTCACGACGAGCTTAATGAGACGAAGCGACAGAAACCAAAATCCCTTTGCTCCTGCGGGCCGGGCCCAAACATCTCCAAGTGTCAGCTGTCACTTGGCACTGGCTTAAAAAAAAAAAAACAAAACCTCTGAGAACACAAACGGATTACGCTGAACTTTGGAGGCTTGTCGTGACAAACGTTACCTCAGAGTAAACCTTCTGGCACGCGGCCCTGCAGGAAAGTGCTTGGTAAATGCCGTCCATGAACATGGAGCAGAGTGGAGACGGACGAGAGAACCGGCAGGTCCGGAGGACGACTATGTGGCGAACTGAGCCGTGGGGACGGACACGAACTCTCGCAGGATGTTCTTGGCCGTCTCCAGGTTGTTGTGGGCGATCATCAGCGCTTTCTGGATGTCCTGGATCGAGTAGCCCTGAGACATCAGGCACTCGATCTCCCCGTTCAGGGCCGGGCCCGCGGGGGGCGGGGGCAGAGGGGGAGGGAGGGGCGAGGCGGACGCAGAAGAAGAGGAGGCAGCGGGGAGGTCGGGGAGCGGAGAGGGAAACGGTCGGGGCCGTCGGTCGGAGTTGGCTCGACGTGGGAGGGGCTTAGGGGGGCGTTCGGGTTCCCCGCCTGCTGCGAAGAAATCTGGAAAACACAAGTCGGAGAAGTGTTCAGTCGGAGTCAACGTGAAGAGTCTGTAAAGGTTCTCATTCAGGTGACAGGTGACAAATTGTGCAAATTGGATTTGGAGTAATAAATTTGCCTAATGCAGCTCCAGAACCACTTACCTCTCCATGATGGATCTTTAAAAAAAAAATATTATTATTTTTATTTAGATCAGTTAAGTTTATATATTTCTGATTAAGCTGCACCTCAAAGATAAAGACTTGAAGAGTTCTTGTTTGCTATATGCTTCCTCATAATAAATTTATAATACTGAGCAAAACTGACTTATAAACTATAAACAAGATGAACGGACCATTGACCCCCACATTGTTTTTTTTTTTTTTTTTTGTGTTTTCTTTTCTTTTATTTTTTATTTTATTTTTTTCCCTAATAATGCATCCACTGTTCCTTTTCTTGATGTTTAGTTAAATTGTTAGAAAAAAAGAAATGTTGAGAATGGAGATATAAATCAAGGGCCTAAAACTTGAATGTAATGTTTCATAATTTTCTCAATGTTTTTAAATAAAGATTTAAAGATTGGAGAAAAAAAAAAAACTGAGCAAAACTCTGGTAAAAAGTCTGATCCTTCATTAGTTTAAAGCATCTATTATCGTATGCTGTCCAAAGCTGCAATGTCATGATCCGGTTTGGCACAAGGCGTCTTTTATTTTGAAAGGAAATCATACGACATTTCTGTTAAATGTAAAAATAATTTTACATTTTGAGAAAATTCTAGTATCTTTTTATATTTGTCCTCATGGCAGAAAAGAAGCATAATTCATATTTATCATTAAAAAATACAATGTTACCAATGGATAGCAGTATTAAAATTAGACTTTGTAACTTCTACTAGGTTTTGATCATCAGAGTAAAAAAAGCCCAAATGGCTTTTTTGACTGTTACTAGTGTTTACTGTGGCCTAATGGAATCATAATTTAAATAAAACTCGCATTTAGCAAAAAAAATGTAATGTAGCCACTTGGGGGCCCAAGTCAGGGTCTCATTGTGCCTGTCCCAAGCCCGGATAAATACAGAGGGTTGTGTCCAAATCAAATATGTGAATCAGACCTTTAAACTGATTCGCTGTGGAGCCCCTGAAGGGAAAAGCCGAAAGGAAAAGAAGAAGAAGATTTAGCAAAAAGTAAAGTTTCTTTGTTTGGAGGAAGTAGTTTTTGAGACATATTGAAATATTTCACAATACTGTAAAGACCACTCTTTAAAAAAATTAAATGAGTCGTGTGACCAACAACCATGCAGCATCACACGGCTCATCAGAAGTTGAGCGTGTCATCATCAGGAATTATTACATCCTCAGCTCCTCTGTAAAACCACGATTTTCCATCCGTAGCCACTCCCACTTAGCTCGCCACTCCATGGCTGGACAAGACGCTGACGTCTCCTTTGATGGATGATGATGAGTCTAGTTTAATAGTCGATTAGTCTTTTTTTTTTTTTTTTTTTTATCTTAAAACTACAGTGCGAGCTTTCTAATGCTGGTTTGGCATCGTCTTTAACACACAGGCACAGTATAATGTATAATCGATTATTAAAACAGTCTGACAAATTTAATAGTCGATTAGTTGTTTCTTTAATTTTTTTTTTCTTATCTCAAAACTACAGTGTGCTCTTTCAGATGCCGACCTCATTTGATTTAATTAATTAATTAATTTTGCTTTAATACCAGAAAAGAAGCAGCACGATTCATTAAAGGTTTAGTAAACTATCGTCCTAATTGTCTTTATTTATATTTAGCTTAGACACCTCAAGTTTAAAGCTAATGATGCGTGTTTTGCATCCAGTTTACGTTTAAATCCGATTAGTCGACTAATCGGAAAAATAATAATTAAAAGACTATTTAAATGATTGTTTGTGGCAGCCCTAATCTTCTGTTTTTTTACATCCGTCGCTGTATTTCTGAATTTATTCACATAATTATGATTTATTGGTAACAGTGTAATTTTTTTTAAACATTTCTAGAATTTAAATAAAGTTTTGCATAAATTTAAAGAAAAAAAGATTTTAAATCCAGACTTCACAGAACACAGCGAACACCTAAACAAATAAAACATCTTTTTCTAATAATTCTCTGAAATGATACTTACTGGCTTCTACAGTACAGTCTAAGCTGAGGACACTGAAGGCTGCGGAGGTTTTGTTGATTTCTGATAACGCTCTGCGGGTGGGGGCGGGAGGGACGAGCGGTCGGGGACAGTCGTACTCGTAAACATCCTCCACAGCGGTGTCCTCCTTTTTGTCCTGGAAGGCCACTGCGGAGAGCTGAGGGTGGTCTGGAAAACCGACGTCACAGTTGATTCAGGCGACACGGTGGAGGAGAAAACAAAAAACACGTCTGACATCTTTTCACTTGAAATGTTGGTTATGCTTAAAGACCCACTCTAAAAAAATCCTGTTTTTTATTTTTTAACATGATATAAAGGAAATTAGGCTTTAAATCTTTATTCAAGATTTTTTTATTTTAGCTAATCAGAATTGAAAAACCTTGACTGCTTCTCGATTGTTCGGATGAATCAATTCTCAAAATTCTTCCAAAAGAGAGCTGAGGGAAGTTACCCGGATCGGAGGCTTGACTCGTCTCAGCGGCCTGACTGTGGATGATGCACATGGATTCGTACACTTGAGGGTCTTCAGAGTCGCTGTCGCCCAGTTCACTGCCAGAAGAAAGACGATACGGTTTCACTGCAGTAACACGTCACAAACAGACTGATGGTTTTATGTCTTAAAGGTCCTGAAAACTTCCTGTAAGATCAACGAATCTCAATTAGGAGGCGAGTTTGACCCACTGACTGTATATGAGAACTGGAGCGAGTGAATGTGATGTCACCCATAGAAAATAGCTTACTTCCGACAAAATGAAGACATTTTTTTTCTGACATGGATGCTGCCATGTTGAAACTGGATGTCATCGGTCAGCAGTGAGCTGTGTATTGGACAGATTATGGCGATACGATACGTATCTGCCGATACGATGCGTATCGCGATATATATACAAGACTGTACAAGAACAATGTTTTACTTTTTTTTTAAGGATTATGACTCCAAAAATAAAACTTGACCTTAATATTAATGTTGTTCATTGTAATAAAATGGTAATTATTTAATGATCACAATATTAAGCACTACAACCGTCTCTCATATGCTCGTTACTTTTACTCTTTGCACCTTTAATTTAATTTCATGACATTCTGCACTGCAGCTTCGTTTTCTCCCACGTCGGAAGGGAACACTTATTTCACCGCTCATCGCCACGACGTCAGCTTTTTTCAGAGCGTCGTACACTCTGATCCATCAGGTCGTTGAACTACAATCATCTACTGTGTAGTTCAGCCTGTTTTGGCGACTTGTTTTTGTCATTTTGTTGTTGTTTTGGTTCAGCTGATCAAAGAGGCTCAGCGAGCTGCCAACAAGCAGTCGGAGGTTTAGGTGGAAAACAAATGTAAGGATGCTCATAAATAGTTAAATATCGTCATATCAACATTTTAAATCCATACAATTATCGCCAAACAAAGCATCGCAAATCGATATATCGCTAAATCAATGTATTGCCACACCCCTGTAGTGATTGGTTTGATTTGAAAGCAGGCCACACAAAATCTGTCAAACGGTGGATGTGGGGGCCACCAGGCTCCACCTACTTTTAATCAAGGAATCTGATTGGTCACTTTACAATTTGAATTACTTGGACTACACCGATTTTTTAAAATCAGGATTAGCAAAAACATGTTTAAAACAGGTAAGAACAAAAAAGGTTATTCTGACAAACAGAATGACAGTAATAGCTGTTTATTTCTCTATTGAAGTCTCTGGGATTTTGGCTTCTTGGAACAACCCTTTTTTTAAATTGATGCATTTTCTATGTCTGATGGCAGCGTTTATAATCTCACAAAAATGTGGCAGGTGTATTTTAATGCGGGACTTTCATTTCAGCAAAAAAGCTCAAATTCTGCATCTTTAATATATCTGTTAAATTATTAAACAATGTGGAAATCTGCAGGATGCTTCAGTATTAAAGAGTGTGGCTGCAGAGCCCCCTGCTGGACAAAAACTGCAATACATTTTGAATTTGAATTTTAATGAAAACCTCCAAACGTTTTATAACTAAAAGGCTGTAAGGATGTATTTATTCAGATGAGCCTAAAATTGGAGCATAAAAAGTTATAAAGCTATAATGACAAGTTTGCTAAACGACAAGGAGTGAGAAGGAAGTGGTTACACAAAAGAAAACAGGAAGCCACAGAGCAGAAAACAACCTGCATCTGAAAATAAAAAAAAAATTCTAGGAATGAGTCTAACATTTCAAAAACAATTGATTTTGTTTTTAAAAAAGTAAAAAGTTTCTGTTTTCTTAAATGGTACATTTTTATGGTGTTTTTAATTCCCTTTTTGATTGTAAAGCTTAAGTATTCTTTTTAAAAAAATAAAAAAATGCTCAGTTTATACATGATTTAAGTGTCGGTATTGATGACCTTCAGGGTTCAGACAGAAATGATTCAGATTTAGTTTCCTACAGTCATGACTTCAGTGAAACGTTGCGTCACCATTTCTCGGAGCCCACCCTCCATCTTGTGTTTACCTGGCGTCGTTGTGGTTGTTTGCTTGGCTTGGCGGCGGAGGCACCAGCGAACCCGTCAAGACCCAGGAAGTGCCCGAGACGGGAAGGGAGGTGGGACTCATGTACTCGTTCTCGTCCGAGTCGGATGACGGCTTCTCCCCGCTGGACGCCCCCGACGCTGGCAGGGACCTGCAGGCGAAACAAGAACGCCGTTGAAATGCGGGTTACACTGAAGATCTGTGAAGAAAAGCTGCAGCACGCCCACGGTGACCACATCCAAACAAAGCTCTGGAAGAGGTCACTGTGAGGTTTCCCATCAAAGACGCCATTTACTGACCAAATTCTTTCCAGCACAAATGGATCTCATTATGGACGGACGGGAGAAATGAAGTGTCATCCGAGTGTTCGCTGGTACCTGGCAGACAGGCAGTAGACGGCGTTGGTCGCCGCGTGCGGTTTGACGGCCTCTCCGTTGCTCTGTGGGGTGGGGGGCAGGGCCGGCGTGGCTTTCGTCGCGGGACGTGGAACCATGTAGTTGGCGGCCCAGGCTGGCTGGTCCGGGGTGGAGGGCAGGGGTCTCCTCTGGAGTCTGGAGTCCTGAGTGGCCAAAGAGGGCCGCTCAGGAGGAGGAGGAGGCGGCAGCTCCCTCAGGGCTGGGGGAGGAGGTAGAGGCTTGTCTCTGTGTGTGGCCGCAGTCTGGGATGGAGGAGGGAGGGGGGGCAGAGACAGAAAAAGCAGAGTGGACTTATTTTTTTTGCTTTTTTCTTTTTAATAGTTTGATTTATTTGTCTAAAAATGGAAGTCATGTCTGGTTCACACCAAAGCTGCGCGGAACGGAGGTCGTTAACCCTGTAACAGCGGAGCGCCCGTGTTTATTCTGTGGTTCAATGCAACGTTTCAACCGTAAACACGGTCAACATAATCCCAGCAGATTCTGAAGGAGGAAAGCGGCGTACAGAATGTTAAAGATATGTGTTCAAATGTCACCGGCGACACCTCGGGTGTTAAAGGATTACCCTTAACCGTTAACCAGCTTAACCCTGACTAGCTCAGCAGCCTTGTGGCCTTGTGGAGGAGTGTCTGCCCCGAGTTTGGAAGGTTGAGGGTTCAATTCCCGGCCGAGTCATACTAAAGACTCTAAAAAACAGGACCCAGTCCCCCCCTGCTTGACACTCAGTAAGGAGTTGGACTAGGGCAGGGATCACCAACCTTTTTGAACTTGAGGGCTACTTCATGGGTACTTCGTTATACGAAAGGCTACCATTTTTAAATAACAAATTTTGTTTAGTTATAGTTAGTTTAACATTATTAATAATGAATAATGATACTCCTCTATGTAAAGACACTGATTTCTCACTATAATGATCCAAAATGACAACAAGCTAGGAAAGAAATATCAATATTCAGGACTTTATTAATCTCAGTAATTGTTACATTTTCAGATGTTCGCTTAGATTTCATGGGGAAAATGTTCCATTTTCCCTGTGTTGTACCATGTTAATCAATTATAAAATGTTAAAGAAAAATCAACTTCCACATTTTTAAACAAATCTTTTCCACATTTTGAACTAAAGACCAAATCTGCAGAATTTTTAATAAAATTAATGATCTTTGAACTGAAATAGGTCAGAGGTCACCTAAACTTATCTGAAGTCCATGTGTCATCAACATATTTGTAAGACATTTTCATCTTTAAATCTGGGTAAATGCAAGTGTAATTAAAAAAAATATCAACAGAATTTTATTTTAGATGTCGCTCACAAGTGTGTTAATTTTAGAAGAGACCTGAGGGCACCTTGTGGGGGCCTCGAGGGCTATCTGGTGCCCGCGGGCACCACGTTGGTGACCCCTGGACTAGGGGGTTTAAACCCCCAAATGGTTCCCGGGCGCGGCTGTGTCTGCAGCTCACCGCTCCCTCAGGGGATGGGTCAAATGCGTAGTACAAATTTCACACACCCAGGTGCGTGACAAAATAGTGGAACTTCAACTTTAATACTAAAAGAGCCATTTGTGGGAGTGTCACCAAATACAAAGTTTTTTGGAAGAAGTTAGAATCACTATAGAAAAAATAATCTCAAAATTCATCTTATTGAGTTCATATTGATCATATTAAATCACATTGAGTCCTGCCTTATTCCTATTGGCTATGTATCCAGCGAAACACAATTTTAGAAAAACAGAGACTACGTTTATAGATATCAGTTTATTAACTGCTAAAAGATGCATCGCGCAGGCTTGGAAAAATATCAACCGACCCAGCATCAACCAGTGGTTTAAGCAAATGTTGTATTGCCTTCCCTTAGAAAGAATAATGTATATTCACAAAACAAAACAACACCTTTTTGAGGAAATTTGGGGACCCTTTATCAATTATATCAAAAATCTAGACCTAAAAGATGATCCAACAGATTTCTGATTTCAACTGCTTAAAATTTTAAGATGTCAGATTATAGTTTTTTGTTAAAGACTGCTGTAAAAGTATCATATTAGTTAAGAGAAGCTGTGTTTATTGTTAAGTTATTATGTTGTTTGTTTTAGTTTGTGTATGTTGTGCTTTTGTAGGAGTGGTTTACAGCGAAAAGTTATATGATTCAGTCTCTTATATTCACAAGAAAAATGTAACTAACATTGCCGAAGTTGCTGTACAATGACTGATTCTTTAATAAAATTTTGTGGTTAAAAAAAAAAAAAAAAAAAAAAAGCCATTTGCTTTAATTTCTTACAGACTAAAATTCAACGAGAGCCACAAAGTCTCACTTTATTGTTAAAAAAAATCCACAATATTTATGATTTTTTGTTAATTAACCCCTGGCATATGTGTAGTTCACATCAGACGCGACGCGCTGCGGCTCCTCCGTGGTCACCTCACGCCGTGCAGCGATTACTGCACCTGGTCTAGTTTCTACATGAACGATCTGCGTCAATTTTCAAAATACAACCGATTTTCCCAATAAAATACAGCGATTGACAAATGCGATCATATTTATATAAACATATAAACACACCAGAGCTGGGGTGTGTGGTTCTGGGTGTCTGATGGCAAAAAAAGCTCTAAATAACCACGGCTGAGCAACAGCGTCTGTCGACTGTTGAGGAAAAAAATATGTGGAACTGGAGGTTAGGCGAATACCGCCCGCACGCCGCCCGCACGCCGCTTCACAGCGCTTCCACGTCCGGTCTGAACCAGGCGTTAGAATGATATTTTTTGTACATGTGAAGAATTTCACGTTTACATAAAGGCTCTCGGCTATTAACAAGTGAGAATATTGTGTCGACAACTCCACAACTTCTTTAAAGTTTGGAAGACTTTTCTGGATTATATCGCTGTTGATGTGTCTGTTATTCTTAAATAGTCACGTTTTGGCATTATAATGACTTACTGCCTTTCATTGTTTATTATATTTACTTAATGAGAAGTTTTTTTGTTTTTTTTTGTATTTTATCTGTTTGTTTGTGTTTATCATCTTTACTTACTGCTGTTCTATTTACTACATTACAGTCTTGTCTTTTTTCAGAAAAAAAAAATAAGTAACAATAATAAATACAATTTTGCATAAAATGGAACATTAAAATAATGCTCAAAATCACTAAATAAGGTGGCACCACATAATTTCTTGCCAACTTGAAGGGGGTCTAAGTAGCACTAAGAAATCTTAACAGCAGTACAGTGTTTCTTTGTTTATTGCAGGAGTTATGTTCAGAAAATAAGATGAAATCAGTGAAGAATTCATCTTTATTTTTCCACAATAATTATATTTTAAGGTGGTAAAACTCCTCACTACTAAAGTCCCTCTTCAACTTTTTAGCTAAAATTTTTTTTTTTTTTTTTTATGAAAACATATTTTCTGCAGAGCAGCAGGAGCTCATTAGACATTCGCCTCTTGGGTTGTGGGTGGGACTGTTTTCCCGTCACACTTATGGCACCTCACAAGTTCAAGCTAACATTAGCATAGAAAACCAAAAAAACTGAGGTATTCAGCTGTAAAGTTTTCAGTCAGGTGCCAGCTCAAACAAAGACGTTAATGGATCTATTTGACTACAAGTGGAAGCTTCCAAATGGGGGTGAAAAATGAAGACTTTGGTCCAGTGGTGGTACGACAGGGGGGGAAGCTGTCCTCCAATGAAAAGCTTTGTCTCCTCAAATTTTTAAATCAATATTATTATTATTATTACTAACAAAGATTAAGAAATCATAAGCTACTTTAAACAATTAAAAAAATACAAAAGCAATATTTTGTTTTAATTTGAGTCTCCCAAATTACGCAATTATATACTTTTAACGTATAAATATTTTTGATTCCTTCATCAAACCTGATTTTTATTAAAAATATAGTTTTCTTCTGCTCATGATCCAAGACGATTTGAATAAAGAAATACTCAAACGCAGTTTTAATCTTAAATTATTTTACATACTTCATGAGAAAAGATCAAGTTAAAAACACCAAAAATGAGATTTTCATTTGAATGGAACTTTAAAGTCTCAAAGTTTGTAGAAAAATCTGTCCAATATTTTAGAATTAGAATAAAAAAAAAATTGAAGAGTTATAAAACTGTCAAACTGAATGCGGTCTGTACAGGAGACGTGGCACGCAGAAGACTGATTGACAAAAAATAAAAACGCAAAATTGCACCCAAAAAATCTGCCAAGACCACAAAGATAAAAACTGTAATACACACGTATAAAGACTTTGCTGTTAAAGATGCATGCTTTCAACCCGACAAACAAACTGAAAAACTTTGCATTTTATCTTTGGAAATATCAATCCATTTCTTTTTCCCCCTAACAGCCTCAGTCAGTGACAGTATGGATGTAAACAGCTGAGTTACATGCAAACACAGTGACTGACCTCTGCCTCCATCTGGCAGTCCTTTAGACACAGTCCCATTTAAAAAAAAAAGGTATTTTTTCACAGCTCTGTTTAGTCACATATGCTTTTAGATTGCTGAAAAAAGTTCTTTAAGAAGCAAAGCATCTGAATGTGTTAAGAACACATAAGTTCACCTGATAAAATGTTAATATTTAAACAAAAATTAAAAGAAAGACCGGTTACCAGGTTTAATCATTTAGAAAAGCCTAATATATAATCGCAGAAACCAGATGAAAACCCTGTAATGATTTATTTTTCTGCCATTTATTTCTCGGCAGAACGTAAACCTTCTTTACTTACTGTCAATGAAAAGCATGAAGCCATAAACCCCCTCTCTCTCTATTTACTCTGCTTTCATGAGTTTAGTTTAAGTAGATAAAATGACACGACCTCAAATAGTCAAATTATGTGAACAGAAATCTTCCTTTGCTAGTTTGCATTTCCTCATTGAGCCTGAATATGAACAAAGGTAAAGTGAGGGGTTACGACTGATGTCACTGAACTTCCTGTCCGCTGTGATGGCGGGCGAGCGAACACAGCGAGCGACACAACTAACCTTAGCTGCGGCTCCCTGACCCAAAGCGGTGTGAGAGCAGGAGGACCGCTGCTGCAGGAGGTCGAGGCGCGGAGGCACCGGAGGCAGCTGAGACACTGGAGATGCTGGGCGTTCAACCTGAACATCCACATCAAGAAGCTCTGAAACGTTTATTCATCCATTTACAGGAATCTCTTTTAGAAGCATTACCTTGGCGCAGGCCAGCCTCCCGATGACTAGATGCTGATCCTCCAGTCGATCGTCCTCTTCCTCCTCGTTGGCGGCAGCCTCTGCTCTGCTGGAAGCCTGAAAACCAGCAAAGGAGGCCCCGCTGGCTTTGGGGTGGAAGGGGTCCACCACGATGGGCTCCGTGCCTTTGATCTCACAGCGGCAGAACGGGCAGCCCTGACCCTCCGACTCCTGGAACAAACGCAGGAAAGAAGCGTTTCACAGCAAGCCAGTGCAACATTTAATACAAAACCAGTTTCTGCATTCATAATAATTAACATTCATGCATTAAAAAATAATAATTAGAAAATTAGGATTAATTAATTGATTGATAACGATTTCTGCAAAATAAACAGACATTTCTTTGTATAAATGATAAAAATCATGAGCACAATAATTAAAATCTAAATATTTTTCACATCAAAGTATAAATTGTTTAAGTAGAATAGAATAACTTTATTGTCATTGTACAAAATACAACGAAATTGAGTGCAATCCTCTTTGGTGTAAAAAAAAAAAAAAGAAATATAAAAAATACCAAAAAAATAAATTAAATTCAAACACACATCCAACCAACCATACGAGAAGTTAAAACATTAAGTATAATTCTATTATTCAAAAAGACTGAACATTTTTGGCTTCACACTTTTAAAAAACTGTCGGAAAATCAGATGAGATAAACTGGGCTTTTATTTTGAAAATATGAGAAGAATTAAAAAATTAAAATGCAAGTGTTTAAAATAAAAAAAGTAAATACAAATGTTTTAGTATTTATAATAGAATGGGATTTGTGTTTGAATTGAGAATAAAAATTGATAACAAACGGTCCAAACCCTGACCTGCCAGGCCGTCAGACAGGAAGTGCACATCAGGTGCCTGCAGGGCTCGATCTTCACATCCTTGTCGTTCTCTGCGCAGATCTTGCACAGCTGGAAGGTGGAGCCCATCTCACAGTACAGCTCGTACTGCTCCTGCAGGGCCGACACAGAGGGAGATTCAGAAACATGAAACTTTAATCATTCTAAATGTCAGCAGAAATGTCATCATGCAGAATGCATTTGTGTTTCGTTCTCAGGTCTTAATTTCCTTGATGAGTTTTTCTGAATGGAGACCCAAACAAACCTGAGTAACTTTGATGTGGTCCTGAGGAGACGGTTCACACAAGCCGGTGAGGTCGGGGTTTTGTGCTCGGCCATCAGGGAACAGATAGCTGGAGAGGCAGCAAAAGAAAAAAAAAACATACAAACCGTGAGGACTTCTGTGGATTTACAGAGAGGTCTTCAGGAAAAAGCAGTGCTTCCTCGTTTAGGTGAAATCTGCAAACTATTCATTTTTTTCTTCATACATTTTTATCACCTTTTTCTCTCTCAAAGTTTAAACTTTTGCTAAAAATGTGTGCAGGGTTATAGAAAAGAAAAAAGTCTGCTCACGATCAAAGATTTATGTCTATCGTGAGAATTTCATGTTTTTTAAGTTAAGACAAGAAGATGAGTTAACAGCCAATTAGGACGGAATAAACTGTTATAAAAACGTGTTAAACTGCAAAAGTTCATGAACCCGTGAGGCCGTTAAAGGTGAAGAAGGTGGGAATGTTGATTCAAACTATGATTTAAGAGGCAACGATTCGATTTATGAAGAAACATCAATACATCCCAGATCTGTTTTTTTTTGTTTTTTTAGAAATGTTTCTCTTTACTATAAGACACTACACCGACATTTTTAAGTAAAGACAAGATCAGTAAACTTCTATTGAGAACATACATTTCTAACATTAAAAGTATTTGGTTTGATAATCAAAAATCTTTCACAGGATCAAAAGGGAGAAATGTTTCCTGAACTCAATAACCTTAAATAAGATCACGTTATCATTAGACCAGCTTTAATGAAACGCTCTTGAACTCACATCAAACTACATGAAAAGTGTCTAGAAGCTGCACATTGTGATTTCTCTAAATTGTTCTTGTTCTCTGCATATTTAATAACGTACGCACCGCGTAACTTTTATCCAATTGACCCTCGACGCTATTAAAGCTAAAATGTTTCCAGACGGTCGCTTTTTCTCGGATGACGAGATCTGGCAGGTCAGCCATGTTTGTACGCTCTTAAAAATGTCAGAGTAAAAACAGCTTCATGTTTAGTTCTGTTTGTTACATTTACTTTGAATGACTGTATTTTCTGGACTATAGAGCGCACCTGTGTATAAGCCGCATCCGCTCAATTAGAAAAAAAAAAAAGTAAAAAAAGAAATGCAAGCCGCACAAGCTATAAGCCGCAGATATCTGTTGAAAAATTAGATTAAAATTTGTCTTGCGTGTTTTATCTGCTAAATAAAAAGTAGGGTAGGCTATTCTTATTTGCATTGATATTTCGTCTATCTTATTTTTTATTCTAATTCCGGTTAGAGCGCCCCTAGTGGTGAAAGAAAAATTCACTCAATAGCCGCACCTTTGTATAAGCCGCACAATTCAAAACCTAGGAAAAAAGTAGCAGCTTCTAGTCTAGAAAATACGGGGTTTAAATTTTTAGACTAAAGAAGTGTATAAAAAAATTTAAGATCAAAACTACGTTTCTGAGTATTTCGGATCATGTTAGATCAGGAGCAGATAATAAATGTGGATTGAACACTCAAGTTTTTGATGCAGGTCAAAGTCCTCCTGCTCTACAGACAAAAAGATCCATTAGCATCTTCATTTTCTTCATCTGAGCTGACGCCTGGCTCTAAACCAGGGGTGGGTAAACTATGGCCCGGGGGCCACATGCGGCCCCTTAAGCTACTTAATCTGGCCCTCCAAATTAAAATACATTGAATCAAAAATCCCAATTATTGTCTTATTTTCATTGTATTTCTGGTTTCTTCTCATGAATGGTGTTGTTTCTCTGGCGTCTGTGTTTGTTTTTTTCTGAGTCAGATGGTGATTTTTCTAATTTCTTTGAGTTCACATTTTCCTCTGAAGAACATCAACCCATTGGATCACCCAAAAGAGAACAAAAATCTAAATTTAGAAATTAAAATTCCCAAATTTTCTGTTTTTAAATGAATATATGTGAATTTTAATCCAAATTAAAGCATGTTTTTATCTAAATTCCATATTATCTTTTTAGTTTATGAGGTTCATTACCAAATCACTCCTTCCATCTGCTCCTTTTTTTAAAATTTGCCCTTATGCCAAATTTTAGAACCATTTCTGGCCCACAAATCAAAAAGTTTGCCCACCCCTGATCTAAACTGTACGGCTGCATTGCTGGGATATAGTAGAGTTGTTTTTTTGCAACGCTAATGTTAGCTTGGGCTTGTAAGGTGCTTGTAAACAAAAGTGTAAACAAAGGGCTGATGGGAAAATTAGCTGAGCTAACTTCTGCGTCAACCCAGATGAGCATTTCTGATGAACTCCTGCTGAAAAAATGCCTTAAAAAACAACACCGTTCTTTTTCATTTCTGTCTAAAACAACACAATTATAATAACAAATACCTCTGGAATGATTTTAAAATCACAAAAGACTAAAGTTGAGTGGGACTTTCATAAGTGAATGCAAAACTGAGCATGCGGACGTGACAGTCACGACGGCATCAAACAGAAAAAGTAAAGACGGGGAGAAACTCCATTTAACCTTTGTAAATCTTACAGTTTGATCTACATTTTTTCCTTTGAAAGATTAAAAAGCAGCTGGTTTGGTCGTTTCTTTAAATGAAAACATAACCCTGTTTTGTTCACTTTCTCTTGAATGTGTGAAAAAAGAAGCTGAGAGACAAGTTTCAAGAACACAGCAGAATGCAATTCACCCACAGACGAAATTAAATCTCAACTACAACTTTTATTTTTTTGCTTTCAAACATTTGGGGGAATTCTAATATGCTGAAGCATAATTATAAAAGACGTAACCAAACTGAAATGATGAAAAGATTCAGAGATTACATATTAACTTTCTGCACAGTTCAGTGGAATGAAGGAGCAGTAATACGGGGGGCCACAGTGGAAGTTCCACTAGACTTTTACAATTCTGCTTCCAACTCTCAGAACAGTGAAAGCCCACACTGTAATCACTCATTTCTTGTTTTTTCATAAAGAGCTTTAATAAGCTCTAAAGTTTGAAGACACAGGAGCAAAACTAGAAAGGCGTGACATGCAAACATCAGGGTGTGCTCCTAATGAATGCTTTGGTGTGCAGGACGGCTACTCTTCAGCGCTCCCCCTATAATTACGATAAATGGAACCTAGCACAGATAAATTGGCACGAAGAGAGTTGACTTACAATCCCTCCCTGTAGCCGTCAATGAGGGCCTGGAAGAGGGGTTTGTTGTGGGGGATCGTCTGCAGGATGTTTCCGTCTGCCGTCACGTAGCCGATCGCCCACTGGCCCAGCCGAGTGCAGCTCAGCCTGAAAATGTAGCTGACGGAGGAACGGACAGGTTTACCGTGCTGCAGCATCCTCACCGAATCCTCGACCGCGTCGATGGTCTCACCTGCCGGGTTTGTGGATGAACCTCTGCAGTCGAGCCTTGACCTCATCGTAGGTCAGAAACGCCATGTAACCGGGGTGAGTGACTGCCAGACTGTTCCAGTTCCTCAAGAGTGACGACCACGGCTGCACCACAGACCAGCAAATAAGCCGTTTGAGAGGAAGAAATTATGAGTTTCTCAGAATTTACCACAAAAACCAGGCCTGACACAGCACAAAGCAGCAAAAAGGAAAGTTTTAAGTTTTTATAATTCAAAAGATTAAATGATTTTAGAGCTGCATTCACTAAAAAACTTAACTTGCACAGCAATTTCAATGTAAAGTTAAACCCATGGACTGTATATGGGAAATGGACTGGTTCCAAACAGGAAGAACCATATCTTTTTAAACATGTTCTTGCTCGTTTTCTTTCCATAGTGCAAGTTATAAACTAACCAATCAGAGGCCTCAATAAAAGTAGGTGGAGCCTGCTGGCCCCACACATCCAATGCTAAAAATGTTGCAGCTCAGTTTCAAGTTGTAGGGATGTGGACTTCCAACAAGATCATTCCTGATTGACGAGAGTGGTTGCCATAGGGACGGCGATGCAGGGGGTTCAATTTTTTTTTTTTTTTATTGTTCTTTGTTTAAAACAAAAACACAAAATGAAAATAAAATAAGAATTTGAAAAATACAAATATAAGAATTTAAAAGTACAAAAATAAAAAATAAGCATAAGAATTGAAAAAATACAAATATACAAGTAAAGCAAACAATGTGCTTGAAAAGGAGTGGGTAGAAGAAAATTATTTTGTGGTCCCACCCCTTTCTACAACACTTTTTTGTTACCTTGTCCATTTACAGTTTTTTTTTTTTTTTTTTTTTTAAACTTCAAATTTCTTTTGGTTAAAATGTATGTACAATGACATTTGTGCATGTTTATAATGATCATGTCAGTCCTTGTAAAGATTCAGCAGTGACAGCTTGTATGTTTTTTTAAATATACGTAAACTTTTGCTTTGTTTTAAACCTTCGTTCAACCCATTCCATAAATCCACACCACAAAATGATAGACACATTTTCTTTTTTGTCGTACGAGTACATTGTTTTTTGAAATTCAGCTGTTTTCTTAAATCATAACCTCCATCTCTGTCCTTGAACATCTGTTGTATGTTTAATGGAAGTAAGTTGAGAAATGAAGTAAGTATTTTCAAATGTTAAGTCAACATAGACCTCGTTTCCTGTGAGCAGTTTGTGCATGCGTGGTGTAAGTGCTAGCGTTGTGTCGACTGTTAGCGGTTCATTGTAGCGCGACAACTAGAACAGCAACAACAATGAGGTCATTGTCAGCGGCTTGTCTTTTTCTTGCTTTACTTTTTGTCCATCGTGTATAACGGGAATTTCATGATGTTTGTAAGAAGATTGAAGCGGCTAAGAAGAATACCGCCGTAAAGAGGAAAGCAGATACGCGAGCTTAGCGCTATAGTGGCGCTTTCTAATGTCGTCTTCACTGAGAGATGGAAGTACCGCTGAAAGCAGCCGTCATTTAGACGCAGCTTCTGCTGCAGACGTGAAGGTCACCACACCGAGAGAATCTCTGAATGACCTCATGAACATGGAGACGTGATCACCAATAAAATAAATAAACCTCATTTCTCAACATCATCCGGGTCTTCCATGCATTGTAATGAGATGAACACAGACATCGCTACACGTAGCGATCAGGCTAAAAGCAGAAGCTCCTCCCACACGCGTCTGAGGCGTCACACTTATGAACAATGAATTTACAGCGTGTTCAAACAGAACAGGGGTCAGCAACCTTTAACAGTAAAAGAGCCATTTGGGCTCGTTTTCTACTGATCAGAACCAAGAAGGAGTCGCATAGTCTTACTTCAGCTTTTAGGAAATTTGGATTTGCATTCGGGACCTTCTGCTTTTACTAATAATTATGAATGATGTCTTTTTTGGCACAAACAAAAGCAAAATTATAAAAACAATCAAGCTTTCTCAAAATCTAATTTTTCTTTTTTTATGTCTGACAGAAGCTCAAATAACTTATTTTCAAAATAAAAGATGCTCTTTATCAAACAGGATCATCTCAGCTAGAAACCAATGATGTGGAGCATAAGATAATATGTACCAAATATTTGCATATGACATCTGTGCATTCTGGAGGTAGCGTTGAGCAAAGCTGTGTTAAGTGTTCATTTCTTTAGTGGCCGTGTGTTACGTGTGGTGCAGACAAAATTCTGAAAGTTCATAAATCTCAACTTTGACAAAGAATTGACGTCAGCCGATCAAGAAC
The DNA here is from genome assembly GCA_003999625.1 of Oryzias javanicus. Lineage (NCBI taxonomy): Eukaryota > Metazoa > Chordata > Actinopteri > Beloniformes > Adrianichthyidae > Oryzias > Oryzias javanicus. The sequence continues at coordinate 32,373,821 of CM012450.1, read as the reverse complement.
TCAGATGTGACGCGTTGATGATGTGATTTGACTAGTGGAGAGTCCGACATGAATACGGAGGAAAGGCTGATTGTTGCATTTTGTGCTCCTCCTGAACGCAGTACTAGAAATCAACTTTCTTTGTATTATACTTCTAAACAGAGGATACAAAAAACAAAAAAGACTGAAACCAGAACAGCACGGCGGAGGGAGTTTTGTTTCTCTAAACTGCAACCTGAAAACATCTATGTTTATCTAAATCTTAGGCATGCGTGCTATTTAGAGATGAGACCTTTGATACAAACATTCATTTCCTGAACCACAAAAATACTCTAGAGTTATTACCTGAAAGAGCCGGGTGAAGATGTCAAACTCGAACACGGAGATGTAGTCGTTGCAGGTGAGGTCGATGGTGGATTTGAGGGCCATGGCTTCCAGCCCTGAACTGATGGGGTGGAACTCGTGGAGCGCCTGGCGAAATGTTCGCCATGGCACGATAGTCCTGAGTATAGAAACGGAGTGTAGTCTTTGAAACGATCATCTTTACTAACATAAATTTAAAAGAAATAAAAAGTTTAACCTGTCACTTCAGAATCATTATATCTAGACGTCTGAAATATATCAGCCCTTGTGTAAACTCACTTGTCTCCAAATGACCTTCTCCAAAATTCAGCTGCATCAGCTTTGGTAATCCTGAAGTTGTCACCCTGAAATAGCCCATTGGGGAAGATGGCTTTTAGCTCTGCGAGCATGTGACTGAAGATCAGAGACAGCTTTGTGAGGTTCCGCCTGGGAAGAAAATCCGACCAGAGAAGTGCACGAGAGAGAGGGAAACCGTCACGCACAGAAAATCTGAACTAAAAAAACACAAACACATATATTTATAAGGACTAAACATGGGATGACGACCTTTAAACCCATTGCTGTAATAATTCACCATGTGCCCTGGACCTTTATAAGGAAAAAAAAAAAAGTATTAAATAACTCATCCAGTTTTTCTTGATAAATTTCAGGCTAAAACTTGTAATCTTGACAGAAAAGCAGCTACAGTTATTTATTCAGTTGTATTTGAACAGATTTAAAACAATAAAACAATAAAATATTACAAAGTTAGACCAAAAAGCAGATCTAATCTGAATTTAGAGCAGATCATGCTTAGTGGACATTTACTCTATGAAAAAGTAAAACTCTGCTGCTTCTGGTTTGTTTCCTTTAACAAATCTTGAGGAACTCAGGAGGATCTTTTTTCCATTTTGACGTCATTTCTGTAACAGCAAAGTTTCCGTGAAGTTCTTGAGATTTCGTCAGAGTCCACAGACTCGTCTTTGATCAGAGAGAACAGATTTCAGCTTCAATATAAACATATATATCTAAATAAATAACTATAAGTGCTTAAAAAAAAGCTGATCAAATAATATAATTGATGAAAGATAATTAAAGAAGTAAAGATGTCTTTTTTTTTAACTATTTCTTCAAACTCTGTTAGATTTTCTAAATAAAAACCGCTTTCTTTTAACAATAAAGGTTAAATTAAATTCAGTTTAATGCAGGAAACCTTCCAGGTTGTCCAAAAGTAGCCATCTGTTTTGCGATCTTAAAGCTGAAACTCAACATCTGTTCTTTAAACGCAACTTTATAAAAGTTTTCAGGAAATCTTTAAAAAAAAAAAAAAACAACTCCGTCGGCCGCTGTAGAATATGACACCGTCTCATTTTGGTTTAAAGTCAATGAGTTTAGCAGCTTCAGAAGAGGCTGTGGGGTGCAGAAGCTGCAGACGTTCGGGTTTGCAGATACTTGAAGGCAAATCACAAATCATGAGGGTCAGATTTTTATCTTCGGTTACTTTAAGTTCCTGTCTGCTGTTGCTCTTCTGAATAATTTCTGTGAGATCGGCTTCTGTTTTAAGTTTCTTTGTCAGTAAACTACATTATTTTGGTGATATTTATTCTACTTTTCATCTCTGTCGGTCGGAGATACAAGCGATCAAAGACGCACGGTTGAGTATTTGAATAGTTACTTACTGGGCCACATATGAAAAAAAAAAGTTTGTCACTTTCCGTAAACATGAAAAGGAAATGCAGCCCGATGGGCCACGATTTTATCAGAGTCATAGTAAAACCAAATTTGAGGGTTCTCTTAAGGAGACCGCTCTTCAAAAAATTCTGACGACAATTATGGGTGAAAGGCTTGATAAAAAAAAAAAAGTTTCAATTCTTGCTTAGTACTGACTTCTCAAAAAAAAAAACAGGAAGACAACACGGTTATGACACTTCAATTAAACCTCTGTTATTAATTTCAGTCGGTTCACGTGACTCATCCGCATTTTCCGAAAGGCACGTTTCCTGTCGTCTTGATGGAAAATGTGTGTAAAGCAAAAAAAAAAAAAACTGACTGAACACATAATCTCTCATAAAAATCTAAGACCAGACTTCAGCCTTGTTGGAGTTAAATCTAATAAATATATTTATTACTTATTGCAGTTTTTTTTCGAGAACGTTGAACTCTTTGTCGTGGAATTGAGAGAAAATCTCTACACTCTTTTAGTAACATTCTACAGGAAAAAAAACTTTTTTTTGTTCTATTTTATATCAACTTTTTTAACTGTTGGATGTCTACAGATATATAGAGGTTAAATTTAAGACTTTTTAAGGCCATTTAAAACCAAATTAAAGACGATATGTTTAAAAAAAAATGAAAAAGCCAAATTTATCCAACATACATAAAACACTAAATAATGTAAGATAGAACAACTTAATTAATACATTTATAGTGAAGTAAACTCTATTATTATTACAGTATTAGCTTTGGCTTTGAAGAAAATTTCAGACTTAACTAATTAATAATTTATATTTAGATTTTTGACATGTCAGATAGGCCTAACTGATTAAAATGATGATAAAAGGTTTAATCTGCTGTCAAAGTGGTTTATAATCAGAGTGACATTTTCTTATTGCATTTACATGTATATATTTAAAAATAATTTTGGATTTTACACTAATGTCGTGTTTTTATTGACTATTGAAAGAAGAAAAAGGATGAAGGAACACAGAAGTCAATCATAGAAAAACTTGTGTTCCTTGCATTTTAATTAAAGTAAATTTGCTGCAGCTGGAGGATCTGATTAAACACAGGATGTGTTTTATTTTGAAAGGAACTTGAATGAGCTGTTGTCAAAAGTGCTAGAAGTTATATTCGTTAGATAAAGAAAAACTCAATTGCAGAGAACATTTCAAAGCTGTATTTTATAAATGAATATGGCCACAAAAAAAAACTTTATAACTTTAAAACTTTAAAAAACATCTCTTTCTAACTTTCAAGTAAAACTTTGTGTCTCTCTCTAAGTTTTGGTCCATAAGAACCTGGGCCAAATGGTTCCTTTAGTGTTAAAGGTTGCAGACGCCTGGACTAGATCCTAGTACAGCCGGGTATCGATTATAATGTCCAGAAACAATTCGGTTCACAAGAGCCGGGATTGATACAGTTCAGATTTTTTTGATTCATCAATTCAATTATGAGTTTACATACTTATTTGTTTAGAAATACTTTCATAATTTACTAAATGATATGAATATATTTATGAGATTGTTAATATCATCCAGTGTTACATGGTTTCTCTAAAGGAGAAGCTCCAACAAAAATGTTCAGATCATTAACATTGTAAACATTGTTCTGCTTCTCCTGCAGGGAGTTTTCAGTTTGTCAGTAGTGATTTTAAGACAACAAATAGTTACTTTAAAAAATATTTCCTTTAGAGTTTGGAAAATTCATGTCTGTGAGTTTATAAAGATATTTATTTAGTCCGCAATGTATGTTTAGGTCCTATGGGAAATTCCACAACACGTTAGCATCAAGCTAGCGGACTTTAGCTTTTTTCACAAAATCAATTTATATCTTTTATGAATAGATTATTAATCGATTAAATTGATTCAAATCGATTAATCAACCCCAATTAAAATACGCTCTCCTCCTAGCTTACTTCCTCACACACCCAACCTAACATTACTGGTCCAGTAAAAAGGGCGAGCAATAGCGCTGGCGATATGACCAAAAAATAAAATCTCTGAATTTTTTTCATTCCAAATTTGACTTTAATCGATATTTTTTCTAGCCGGATTGCTAAAAGAAAGAAACGCAAAATAAAAGCAACTTTTTTTATTTCCTGAACACTTTTTTGCTAAGGAACTCCTCTTTGCTAGCTGCCGCTTTCACATCTCCGCTTCTGCGAGAGACGGGCGGGCTAACTTTAACCCAAACAACGGAAGCCCAAATGTCGGCTCGGGTGAGGAAAACATGGATCCAGTTGAAGCGGAGCGGACAGTTGAGGCCCCGCCCAGCGTACGTTCTACACCTCAAATAAGCTTCTTTTCTAACAGCCTTTTTCCATCTGCTCCTAACTCAAAATCATTTGAATAAATACCCAGAAATGCAATTTTAAGATGATTTTCTTTATATATATATAAAGAAATCATCAGCAAAAAGCAACAAGAACATTCCTGCTTGTTTTAAATGAAGAGTGAAACTCAGAGTTTCGATTATACAACTTAAAGCACAGCAGACTGATAGTTTAGCTTCTGTTCCGTGCAGCAGCAGCAGCAGCAGCAGATTAGGTGTCATCGTGCAATCACGATCTTAAGGGATTATTCTATAGATTGGAAGCTAAGACAAACAATGATTAGCTCCGACCATCTGTCGCTGACCCAAACATTTCCCTGCTTAACAGCACAACTCATCTGCCTCCTCCACCTCCACACGAGATCCCGCTCTCACCTGGGCTGCGAGTTCTCCTCGTACATGCGCTCCTTCGCCTCTTTGAACAGACTCATGGTCTGCTTGGTTTTGTTCGTCAGGTTGTCGATGAACACGCGGAAGTACTCGTTTTCTCCCAGGATCTCGATCTTGCCCTCGTATCTGGACAGGATGGTGCGCAGGTGCTGGTACGTGTCCGGCAGCAGGTCCAAGATGTAGGGCGGGCTGTTCTTCAGCGCCACCTTGGGATTCTGGCACAAACGCACCACCTGGATGGGAAGCGCAAACGCACAAGGACTCGAGTAAAATGCAAACACGGCGATTATACAGGACAAACATGTGATAGCTCAACAGTGAAATTAAAACCCCCGACTCTGGGGGAGATAAACGCAGCCGCGATCCCTGGGGAGCTTAAACATCCTTCACAGATTTACAGTTTTCCAGTTGGATTAGGAGCGAGCTGGTGTGAAGTTCTGGATTTAGGTTTATTGGAGCAACAAAAGGGCAAGAGGAGAGTGAACCAAAAATACTCGATTCAACTCTTTTATTTTTGAAACTGTTTTCCTCTTCAGGGATACAAAATATCACATTTTTTGTCATGAAGACAAAATCCTAAGAAATTAAAGTTCAAAGAAAGGAAACGACTTTTTATTTTTGTGCATTATTAAAATAAACCGTAAAAATGCTTCTTAAAAACTAGTTGAAACTTACTTATCGGTAGAATTTTTCTAGTTTACCAACAAACTCATTTAAGGTGCCAGAAGACAGAAATCTCATGCCAACTTCAAAAGAACAAGCAAACATCAAGAGGTGGAAAAACAGGTTTGAAATCATTTGAATATTTGTTTAAATTTACCAATTGGTGCGGTTAAAAACAATTACGGTTCATTTATATTTCCGCGTGAGCCGATTCAAACTCTGAAAGTCACATCCATGTCGCTGTCGAGTCTTTAATCACACTTATCCAGAAGTTTCCAACCAAGTCACAACATTATAATAAGTGACATGTAATCAAATCAACATAATAAAGCTCTTAAAGACCAAATGATGATAGGACTGTTTAAGTTTTTGCTGTTTAAGGGTTTTTGTTACATTAATTTATACAAAATTCAGGGATTTTGAACTTAATCTGGACTTGGAAAAGTGTAACTTTTCAAAAATACATTAAAACAAATTAAAATTAAAAAAGATACAAATTAATAAATAAATGAGGGTTTTTAAGTGTTCCTGGCACATATATTCAAAATCTAAAAGCATGATCACATGATACAAAACAGGAAGTAAACAAGTTGGATAAAAGCTGACAACATAGTAAAGACAAAAGAAAAAATACTGTATCCTCTTCGACACATGTACCATACGGTTCAGGAAAATGCAATATCCATCTATAAATCCATTTTATCACAATTGACTCAATTTTGCAGTTAAAGAATATTTATTTTTAGGATAATCTGGATTTATTTTTGTTTTCGCACCACGTTGTTTGGAATAAAGTTTGCCCAATCATCTCTTGTAACCCACAGACGCTAAAATGGCAAAGAGGAACTTCTTTCCAAAAATAGGAACAATTTCTTCTGTTATATGGAGCTGGTTCGGCAGTCTTGGAGCAACAAAACACGGGTTGCAAAAATCTGAAAAATCTGAAGGCTGTTGCTGCAGAAAGTGGATGATTTTGTTTCAACAGCTAAAACACAATGGGAGAAATGCTGTATGTGATGCTCAAGCTAGTGAGAGCTCACAAAACACATTAGTATTTAGTTGCACTTTAAATTCAGATATCCAGAGTTTTTGCTAAATATATGCTGTTATTTATATTTTTTTTGTTTAAAAAAGTAAAGTAAGAGAGAAAAAAAATGATCAAAATCAGAAATCAAATTTCAATTTTTTTTTTTTACCATATGGCTTCACCCAACATTTATTTAATTCAGTTACACGTGTGCATGATGGTTTTATGGTTACATAAGTGCAATTATAGGTTATATATTATTCACAAGTGCAATCCCACATCACTATGGTCACCAGCACAGTCTATTATTATCCTTCAGCTACACTGGATGCAGATATTTCTGAGTCTATGATATTATATTACATTTTATATTTAAAATTTATGGGAGAGCATCATACTACAATGACAAAAAAGCAGATTCTGATGTATCTGGAGTACAGATGTTTCTGCAAGAGAATTTTTCTGCAAAGACAATTATTTCTTCTGTTATTGTTTTTCTCTCCGATCATCTTTTGATCCTTTTACCTATGATTGTGCCGTTTTTAGAAACCCCGCCCCCAAAAAACTGTGTTGCTTCCTAGAACATATTTTTGGCAGGAATTCATCAGAAATTTGCCTCTGACTTGTGGAGTAAGCCTGCCCTCATTTCCCATGATCCCTTTGTTTACACTGTCTTCTGCTAGCTTAAAGCTTCTCACAACCCCAACCAAACATTACTGGTCTAACAAAAACTGGTGAGCAATATTCAAGCTACGAGTTTAGAGTCAGATTCAGAGTCAAACTCAATCGCACAACGGCCAAAATCCAAAGCACACATTAGGTCGCGGGACAAACAGGATAAACATTTATTGAACACTAAAACTACATTTTTAAAACATTAAAACCATAACTTTTGAACATAATTATGGACTAGATATATAGTATTACCTGTGATAATGCTAGTGTGAATGCTGCAAGCTGAATTTGACTGCTATTGACCAGCTCAGTGGCCTTGTGGAAGAGTGTCTGCCCTGAGTTTGGAAGGTTGAGGGTTCAATTCCCGGCCGAGTCGTACCAAAGACTCTAAAAATGGGACCCAGTGCCTCCCTGCTTGACACTCAGCACTAAGGAGTTGGACTAGGGGATTAAACCACCAAATGGTTCCCGGGCGCGGCTGTGTCTGCAGCTCACCGCTCCCCAAGGGGATGGGTCAAATGCAGAGTACAAATTTCACACACCCAGGTGTGTGACAAATAATGGAACTTTAATTCTAGTGCTAATAGCTGAAGATGCTAAAACTGCTGAGGCTGGTAGCTGAAAACGCTAAACGCTGAAGCTGAGAGTGAGGTAAATGGCTAAATTAGCTAAAAAAAAATAGGTTAGCCAAAACAGCATGTAGCTGAAAAAAATAGCTGAACTTCAAAATATCCTAAAAACCTGGAAAAATAAAGCCTAAATTAGCCTAAATCAAAAAAAGCCTAAAAAACAAACAAATAAAAAAATGCAGAATTAGCCAAAAATAGCTAGCATACAGCTGAAATATTAGCTAAACTCAAAAACAGCCTAAAAAATCGTAGTAAATACCAAAATAGTCTAATTTTTAAAACTCTAAAACTGTAACTTTTAACATAAATATGAATAAAAACAGGCAGGAACATTATTTTAGAATAAATCAACTTAAACCTTAAAAAACTATCAATTATTTTACTCTTCATAGAAATATATTTTGTCAAAATTATACAAGTTAGAAATAAGTACAAGATAACACTGGGCAATTAATAATAATAAAGTAAATGATCTTGACTTTGACACATGACGTATATGGATCTATTTGTCTGCAAGTGGATGAATACGGATCTGTTGTGGCTTTTTCTAACTAAATTGGAAACAGAAATAGCAGTTGCAATTCTCTATATTCTCCACCTTGACAGAAATGTTATAAATCATTTTAAAAACATATTTTTCACTGGAGTAGGTAGAGTTTTAAATCTTAGCCTTTTCTGCTCTAATTACCCGGCACAATTCCTTCAAATACCCCAGATAGCCCGACGTATGACCGAGGCGTAAAATCTTTTAAACCCCAAAACATGAGGAGGATTAAGCAGAGGCTATAAAGTGAGTTTTGTAGGTGTAAGTGAGGCAGCACAGCACCCGCATACCAAAGTCTTGTCTTATCTGGAGCTCTCTCATCTTACTTCAGCCCAGCTGAATTAATATCTTGTGAAGTCTTGTCTCCCCATCTCTCTCTCTCTCTCTTCCTGTCTTCTCTCAGTTAAAGCAGGCTGCAGAGATAAACTGGAGTGGCAGGAATGAATAAATTGAACCTTTTCTAATGAGTCCAGCACCTCTTTTGGTATAGAAATGCGTTGGAAAAAAAAAAAGAAGGATCCACATATCACAGCAGAGTCAGGGCCAAGAGTCAAAACAACATTTGTTAGGCAAAACGGCTGCATTTACCTTATCCATGAGTTTCCAGCATTTCTCCACCATTTTCTTATCGACCACCGCGGGTTGGTGAGGCTGGAGATGCTGCTGGTGAGGCTGAAAGGCGTCCTTCATCAGCCCGATGAGACCGGCGCCCCTCCTCGGATTTCCGGCCATTAATTTGCTCGATGACCGGGCGGGGGGGGGGGTTAGCCCCGGGGGCCGGAGTGGACAACTGGGAGCTCTTCTCGACACGTTATCCAACAAAACCCCCGCTGTCCTAACGCCCTGGCTGTACGGAACACTGGCGAGGATTCGTCATGCAGAGGCTGTCCGAGGGAGAACAAAAACGGCTGTGTGTAAAACTGTACGCGGTGTTGCTAGCTAACAAGCTACTCCACAAGATACTTATTTTAATTCCCGGGCGAAAATCGAGCGCGCGACATACTCGTTATGTCGCCGTATTTGCTGTCAGAAACGCCATATGTAACCTGTCTCCTCCTGGCGACGGCGAGGAAACCCTCTCTGAGATACGAGTCGGGTGTGAATAAGCCACACAGAGCGATGAACAAACAGGTTGAGTTGCAGCTTCGACCAACAGCGAGCCAGGAGCTAAAGTAAACACGGATGTCCGGCTGGACCTTCAAAATAAAGCTCGGCTCAACGATCACGCAAACTGGCATGAGTTACAGAGCTAAACACGAATTATTAGATGTGTGTTGTAGTAATGTTTTCTTAATTACATATTTATAAAAGCTTTGTTTTTTTTTGTTTTGTTTTTTTTTAGCATGACACCACAACACTTTTATTTTGTTAAAACATTATTTTAAAGTTTTTATGAATACAAAACAGTAAATATGTGGTTAATCTCCAAAATCGAATTCCCTATTTATAAACATAAAATAGTTAAGTTTTTTAAATAGCCAATTTAAATAATAAATCTATTTAAATTGCTAATTTTTATGTTTATTTTGATGTGGTTTTACAATTTATTTTCTGCATTGAATCCATTAAAGTTTTACTTATTTTTTTTGCTTGTAGGATTTATGAATTGTTAAAAAAAAAAAAAGTGAATAGCAATTTCATATTATTATATAATAGACTCAGTGATACACTATGTGAGAGTAAATGTGTCAATTTATGATTAATAATAATTATGATGGTCTTCTTTAAATGTGTTTGCTGATGTATATAAGTGGGCATGCATGTATATGCATAAATATTTGTGTGCATTTCTACATATTCTTATACTTCTCTTATACTTTGCAATTTTTTTTATTTTGCACTCGATTCATGACTAAATATCAGACGCTTGATATATTTTTTGCATAGCTGTATATGACTTTTTTCCTTCTTTTTTTGATTGTTTAAAATAAATCAATTCCAATCATTGAATTTTTTAAGAGAAAAAGTATTTTATTTGTATGAAATTATTTTTTTATCATTATTATTTGCAGAATAGAGTTCTACTTCCAGGAATCAGGCCAGAAAACATTTTTCTTTTTAAAACCAACCATGCTAATAATAACGTTTTTTAAAATGTAAAAATACTATATATAAACACGCATATAATTAATTTTAAATGGTTTTAATTCTGTAGGATTTGCTTCTATCATAAGGATTGGTCAGCTAGGTTAAGCAGCAAATGTTTGCCATAAAATAATTTAATTAAACCAACAAGTTTATGAATATTCCATAAAATTATGTTTTTTTTTTTTAAATTTCATTCACTTTGCTAAATTTCTTTTAAAAAAGACCCAAGTAAAAAATTAGCAGTTTTCTTCTACAACTGATTATTTCAGTGTTTTTGGTAATTTCAATTACACATCCTGATAAAACATTCACATTTCTGAAAAACAGCAGGATTGAAACTTATATATAATATAAAAATCACAAATATAAAATTAATTTGAAAATTCATAAAATCCTTTTTATGCCAAATTTAAACCACCATAAACATGTAATTTTGGCTCCCTCTGTTGGACATATGAGGTATGACACCACATAAAACACAAAGCACTGGTAAGTCATTCATAGATCCTTCACCTCTATTGACTTAATTACCTTTAGTACAAAACAGTTTTTTTTTAAACAACTATGACAATAACTGTCAAATTTCAGCTTCATTTGTAAATAAAGATTATTTATTTTGAACATTTTAATACTATCATAAAGGTTGATTGCACAATATTTAATGTACAGATGACTGAAAACTTTTAAGGCTTCACATATTAGTTTAAAACTAAAAATAAGTTAAAGATATATCTTAAATTTTGTAGTTCAATCTATCTCTGCATTCATTCAATAAGTTATATTGGAATTCCTTTGAAGTCCAGTGCAGTTTTGAGCAGCTGAGCTCCAAGCTCTGCCTGCTGCCCTCCCGGCAGAAACTCTGCAGACAGTTCTCTGTACGTGCTGCACACCCGCCGATCGTGAATATCCTCCCTGTGAATGGCGTGCTTCCACCGACGCCTCGCTTCGCCGTAAACCACGACTAAACATCTGCGAGGAAGGCGCACAGCCACGTGTATTTCCTCTGACAGTCCCAGCTCTGGCAGGCCCTGCTCAAGCGACATGGTGAGCGTAGTCTCCGATAGCATGTTGATGGTGACGAGTCGCTCCCCCCAGCCAGGAGTCATCAAAGTGTGGGTCTATGGCTGAGCCCCGCTGAGGACTGTAGTCCAGGTTGCACTGCTCCACCGGCTGAAAGTCCGACAGGCATGGCTCTTGCTGCATCCGCTGTACGAGATCTTTGCTCAAATTAGGGAGTCCGCTGAAGCCCCCAACACGCACTTTTCTTTTTTTAAAGTTCACCTTAGGGCCAAAGTCCTGCAACCAAATGAGAAAATTATGATTAAAAATCAACACACATAATTTAAATGTACATCTCTCATCTTGTGTTTTTAATCAGACTGGGTCGGCATAACCTGTTTCCTTCGACCAGACTGGGATGGGTTCCAGGCATCCTGGTCCATTGAGTTAATCAGAACCTTCTCTTCCTCTTCTGATATAAAGTTGTCCCACAGGAAGATGCCAGGAAACGAGAAGGATGTAGTCCCTGCATCTTTGCAGACAGCAAGCTTTGTCTCTGGATTGTAGATAAAATGATGCGCTGTCTGAAAACAAAACAAAACAAATTACTAAAAAAACTGTAATCAACAGCAGTCTCTTTTATGAATGATTTTCCTTTTTTGTGGAAAACTGAGATGGTTTCATTCACATAATTCAGATAAGATGGTCCTTTATTAGCAAGTGCATTAGAAAAGTACATGTTGTTTATTTTTTTAAAAAAGGAAAAAAATAATAAGTATATATAATCCCCAAAAGTGATGAGATTTTTAGTTTTTTTTTTTTTTTTTTAGGTTTGGAGAAGTATACAAACAAGTAAACCAACAATTCATGTCACAAAAAACTCATTTGGGGTTTATAATAGGAACACTCAAAAGAAAATAAAAAAAACAAGATATTTATTAAATAATAATAGATGAAACTCAAAGATTTAATTGAAAAAAGTGTACAGACTCGAACAGGGGTTCTTAAGAAGAAAAACCTTCCTGGTCTTCAGTAAATGGTAATTACAAACATTTTTTTAAAACAAATGTTTGGTGAAATATGTCATTTTATATTAATGTTTTTGTTTTTAAAACTTTATTTGGAAGTAGCTTTTTTATGCAACTGTTAAAAACGCAGGTTATTCTAGGTCATTCATCTCCCTGTTTATATATTGAACTAGTAGTTAGATTGAAAACAACAATTTTAACTTTTTGTTCTTTAATCACACAAACAGAAAAAATATATTCCTGTGCATCGGAACGACTATTGACAAAACCTTACCAATGTTAGCTCTACAAATCACGGTAAAAATGTGTTTAAAAAAGCATAATAATGCTTTGACATTCAGTATTTTGTCCTACGAAGACTTCCGTATATTTGGAAATAGTGTAAACATGTACATTCCGTTGGTTAAAATGAAACTAATTGTTTGTTTTAGATAAACATAGATACCTTTGAATTGTTTGTTTCCTCCTTTTCCTTGAGATCTTCGCACAAAAGACACCGCCGAATGCCTTTACAACCGCATGGAGCAACACCGTCCCTGTCGTCCGGAGCCATCATTCTGAACCAACCGGAACTCTCTTCTTCGTGGGTTGAATTGTTGGAAGGGAAATACAAAACTGCCAGCCAAGATGAAGAGAAGGATAGAATTATGGCCAAGTTGAACTATGAATCCTAAATTTAAAATTAAAATATTCAAATAGCACATATAATAAATACATTTTTATTGTAGCAACTTTTATTGCCCACAATCAGGTTAACTTAAAAAGCCTTTTTTTAGCCTGCGAGTCAATACCGAGGGAAAATGATCCTCCACCGGATGTAAACATTTATCCCGGAAGTAAACGCTTTCCCCGGGAAAATTTTATTGTGGCGTTTGTGTTCGAGTTCCATCGGTGGTGAGTCTTTTTTAAATGCCCAAATGAATGAAAAACGGTTAAACTAATGGAGTTTATCCATAGACTCAACAATGTTTTATGGATTTTATCCTATGTTAAAGTTTAAGCTGAACAAGTTTCCAAACACGTGGCTTAGTTAGAGCGAACTGCAAATGTACGTACACTATCACAAATGTTTGGCTAAGATATGCTGAAATGTTATTTTTTAACAGTCAAATTAATAGTAAAACTTTTCGATTACTTCCAAATATTCTCACTCCAAACGTATTAGTTTACATGATATTATGATGCATTTGTAAATTATGTTTTTAAATAAACTGCAGCTAATCCCCTCTGACCCGTTTTGTTCTTGTTTTGCCCTAACCTTTTCCTCATTTGGATGTTTGACAATTTATGAAGTAAGATGGAAAAAACTCTTAAACTGAAATAGTTAAAAAACAAACAAACAAACTTTTTTCAATCTCTTTTAGCTAGTGCTGTTCATATAGGAGCTCTTATCTTTAATTTACTTTATTAGAATGTTGTTTATCCTAAAATTTGTCAATTAAGTAATAAAAAAGAAAAAGTATAAGAGACCCATTGTTTGGCAAAATTGTAAATAATAGAATGTATTTATCTAGACTTATAAAATGTGCATCGTTATGTAAACAAAGCAAAACAAAGACAAACAAGCTTCTCCAGATATTGTTTAGGAAGATATTGGAAAAGCAGAATGGGCATGTAAACAAAAAATACATTAAAAAACTTTAAAAACAGTATTTTCTTTTTCTGAAACTTATTTAGTCGGCATGACGCATCATAAAAGATTCAAATTCAACATAATTTAACCTTTAAATTGGATTTCATAAGCTTTGCTAATTTGTTAGTTTATCAGTCATTGCAGTCATGGATGTTTTTTACATGTTGTGTTGATCAAACCGGAGTGTTATATGATTTATTCAAAAATCTAATTGTGATCTCTCTGCAGTTGGATGATGGAGAAAATAACAGAGAAACTTTTGCTGGAGAAAGGAACCCCAAAAACCAACAAACTTGAGCAAATCAAGACACTAAAGTAAGAACGTTTGCTGATCTTCCACTACTGTTATATAATTTGTTTGTATCCTTGTACCAACCAGCTAATGGTTAGTTGAATATATAGTGTTGATGGGTTTGAAATGTTTTACACACATCTTAGCAAAACTATGACCTGGATTTAAAAAAAAAAAGCTTTAAGGCATTATTTTATTCAATATTGTATCGTTTAGGAACTGATTTTTCTTTGTTCATTAGTCTTTCTAAGCTGGACCTCCAGCTTCAGGACCTGCCTGTTCAGCTCCTGTCCCGTCTGCAGTCCCTGGAGAGGCTGGATCTGTCTGGAAACAGACTGCAGAAGTTCCCGAAGAACCTGAAGCTTCCTGTGCTAAGTTCCCTGGACCTCAGCGACAACCAGATGGAAGACGTCACCAGCCTGGAGTCTTTGAGCGCCTTGAAAGAGCTGAAGATGGAGGACAACCTTTATATCACGGTGAGTTTGTTCTCCCTCCGCTGTTTATTTATTTACTGTTTTACTAAAGACCTGGGGCCCATTTCAAGAAGCAGGTTCAACAAATTTAGAGTTGAAACCTGAACTTAGAGTCACTGGACTCAAAATTTGCGAACTTAGAGTTTTCGGTTTCAGAACAGCTGAAAATGTTTGATTCAATCAACTTGAAGTTGTTTGAACCAGAATCAGGTGCGAGCGTCGCGACCATTAAAAGCCCTGATCAATGGAGCAAAGACAGCACGATTCACCATGGCAACGGGAACAAACACCAGAGTTTTGTAGGCTACATCCGGCGACGGAAATTGATAAGTTCCTCCAAGCTAGTGAGACTACAAGAACATTTTCAGCAAGATAATAAACACAGTTGCAGCGATAAAACGGAGAGAAAATATTTGCAGAGTTAATGCATACGTCTACATTTGAATCATTTCCAATAACGAATAAATAATAATATCAGGAAGGTTATTTTGTCTCTTGTAAAGTAAGGAATGGTTCTTGATCTGTTAATAATTTAACCAGTCATCTCCGTAATCGCATGAATGACCGTTTTCCTTACCCCCCACCCCCCACCCCCCACCACCACATACACACACGGATATCACCGCACGCTAAAAAGAAACACTGTAGCTGCCTGAGATATGTTAAAAATAAGCATTTATTTAAATTTAATTCTCAAGACTTAAAAAATATTCGCTGAAAAGGGTTTTTTTAATTACAAAAAAATGCAACTTGCTGGGGCCGGGATTTGAATTTGAGACGCCAGAAGTGGAGGCGGCGTCGCTGACAACCAAGCTAAATCTTGTTAGTGAGTAATGAAGTATACGAGTTGAAACCCCCTCCCAGTTTTTGATATTTATTGATTTTGGTTTTTAAGGGTTTCAAATGATAAAAATATAACTCCTTATTATTAATAGCAAATCCCTGGAATAACTCACTATTTATAATGTCGCTCAAATAAAACTGAATTTGGGAAACTGCATCAATCGACTCGTGTCCTCAAATCCTCTCCCCACATAATTAACATTTCCTCTGGATTAATCCAGCCTCCTCTCTACATGATCCTCTATAAATGGACATGTCATTTTGGTTTCTGCTGGTGGAAACGTGACGTCTCTAATGTGAATGTTCTCTAAGTATGAATGAAGAACTCAGATTTGAACATCTTTCACTTTAAAAAGGGGCGGAGACCGCAGAGAACTCTAAGTTTCCTGAAGAAAACCTTCTCCAGACCAGGTTTCGTTCACAGACTCAGTTACAGTGATTGATTCTGAGTTCAGCTTAACCCGCTTCTTGAAACTGGCTTGGTTTCGCCCACTTTCACGGGTTTGAGTTATCTCTCTTTCTGAAACCGAAAACTCTGAGTTCTGCTGAATTTGGAGTTCACGAACTCAGAGTTCCAACAAAACCTGCTTCTTGAAACGGGCCCCAACTGATATGCACACAAATTATATTTTTACAAAACTGATTTAAAACAATTTTCAAAGTAAATTTGTAGATCATTTTCTTTGCAGAAATAAAGTTTATCGTCTGTGTTGCAGGTGAGTGATAATTACAAACTGATGGTGCTGTTGCCCAACCTGAGGATTTACAACGGAAAAGACGTCAGCACTAACGCCAATCATTTACGATTCGTCTACAGCGACAACCTGAGGAGCAGGGTAAGAGAACTGCCCATGTGAACGACTCACATAGAAGAAAATTCAGTGTTTAACATGTTTTTGTGGGATTTTTGTCATGACAAAATAATAATAATAAATTTTATTTATATGGTGCCTTTCTTGGCACTCTAGGTCGCCTCACAGTACATGAATAAAAGCATAAAAACACAGCAATAGAATAAAACAAAATCATTAGATAACAGTAAATCAACAGCTAAAATCAAAGGTTGAATGCACTGTGAAAGAGATGAGTTTTCAGGTGTTTGGAGAATTGATAAAGTGAGTCCATATTTTGAAGATCAGAAGGGAGGGAGTTCCAGAGTTATGGGGCAGAGGTGCTGAATGCTCTACCCCCCATGGTGACGAGACGTGATCGTGGAGGAACCAATCGGAGGGAGGAAGAGGGTCTGAGGCAGGGGTGCGCAATTGTTTTGACTCGTGGGCCACATAGGGTTCTAAAATTTGGCATAAGGGCCGGACAAGGAGCAGATGGAAGGAGAGATTTGGTAATCAACCTCATAAACTAAAAAAATAATATGGAATTTAGAGAAAAACATGCTTTAATTTGGATTCAAATTCACATATATTAATTTAAAAACAGAAAATTTGGGAGTTTTAATTTCTAAATTTTGATTTTTGCTCTCTTTTGGGTGATCCATGTGTTGATGTTCTTCAGAGGAAATGTGCGAACTCAAGAAATCCGAAAAATCACCTTCTGACTCAGAAAGGAACACACACGAACGTCAGAGAAACAACATCATTCATGGGAAGAAACCAGACATGCAATGAAAATAAAACAATAATTAGGATTTTTGATTCAATGTATTTTAATATGGAGGGCCACATTAAGTAGCTTAAGGGGCCACATGTGGCCCCCGGGCCGTAGTTTGCCCACCCCTGGTCTGAGGGAACGGGTGGGAGCAGCGACAGAACTCTGAAATATACAGAGGGGCGAGGGTGTGGAGGGCTTTGAAAGTTAAGATTAGGATTTTGTAGGTGATCCGGTGAGGCACTGGTAGCCAATGAAGCTGCTGTAGGACGGGTGTAATATGCTGAATGGAGGGGTTATTATTCGAGCAGCTGAGTTCTGAACCAGTTGAAGCTTACGGAGGGTTTTTTGTGGAAGTCCAGAAAGAAGAGAGTTACAGTAATCGATCCGGGAGGTGATGAGACTGTGGACCAGGACAGCTGTGGAGTGAGAGAGGGACGGAGACGACGGATGTTGGAAGTAAGCGGTCCGGGTGATGTAGTTGATGTGGGCAGAGAAGGAGAGAGTGCTGTCGAGGATGACACCCGGACTCTTAACCTGAGAGGAAGGGAATATGGAGGAGTTGTCGAGGGAGACAGAGAAATGACAGTTTTTACTGAGGGTGGATTTTGTGCCAACGATGAGTAGTTCAGTTTAATTTAAGGAAGTTTGCTGTCAACCAGGACTTGACTTCAAGTAGACATTCGGAAAGGGAGGAAGGTGGAAAAGTGAGCGGGTTTGGAGGAGATGTAGAGCTGGGTGTCATCCGCGTAGCAATGGAACTGGACGTTGTGTTTCCGAAAAATGTAACCGAGGGGGAGAAGGTAGATGATGAAGAGCAGGGGCCCCAGGACAGAGCCCTGGGGCACGCCAGTGGGGATGGGAGCCGATGAAAGAAATATTTTAAAAAAATTAAGCTAAAAGTTGCATTTCGGAGTATTTCTTTATTTAAATCAACACAATTTTTTTTAAAATTTTAGCTAAAAACAGGATAATTGTAATTAAAAGACGACTGGGAACTCTTTAAATTTTTATTGGATTAAAGGAGGATTGGAGTGGGTCTTAAATCTTTATAAAAACTTTGGCTTTCGTTTCAGCTAATTGATCAGTTTGAACAATTAAAGCTGTGAATATCCTGCTGTGCAGCTGTGAGATCAGCGTAATAAAACTATGTCTAAAATAAACTTGAACTTTTTTTTTTTACATTCTGTGATTGAGATTTTATTAGATTTAACAGATAATATGGGATTTATTTGTAGTTTTTGGACAAAAAAGATCATTTATGTTAATAAATAAAAATTTTGTTTTATTATTTTTCACAAACACTAAAGAATATTGATGAGAAAAATCTGAATTCCAGGAAAAAATAAAAAAAAAAAACAGCAGTGAGAAATTCTTAGTTTTTGGGCTGCCTGGTGTGACTTTAGCCTGGATTTTTTTGCATTTTCATTAAAAAACATGTCGATTTAGTTTGTTGAGAAATTTTATTCTTGTTATTTTGTTTATGATTACATTGCATTTGCAGATAATGAAGTGACAAATATTAATTAAATTATTTCAGATTTGTTAGTTAAACTTACATCTGCTTTTTTTCATGGGGTTTTGTTCCGACATCAGATTCTGACCCTGGGAGAAGAACTTAGAATTTCCGCCCCGTCTCTGACACAGACGCTTCTTGTGCTCATTTGTCAGTCATTTTAGTAAAATTCCATTCCAATGAAATTTAGATCGAAGCTGATCAGAATTTTTCTGTTTCTTGGGTGATTTTTGAGAGTAGTTTGTGAGATTGATTTTTAACAATAATTTTTTTGTGTGTTTTCTTTTGTTTAAAACATTCTTGATTTCTATGATTAGGTGGGAATATTGGCTCAAGAGTTTCTGCAGTCACTAACAGAACCAAAGGAGGATTCAGAAAGTAAAGAGTCAGACCCTGAAGAAAAAGAAGTATAGAGATCATCATGATTTAGTTGCTGATTGGTGTTTGATTTGTTGTTGATTGCATGGCAATAATAGCAATTTCATATTATTAGGTAATAGACTCAGTGATGCACTGTAAATGTGTCAATTTATGATTAATAATAATTATAATGGTCTTCTTTAAATGTGTTTGCTGATGTATATAAGTGGACATGCATGTATGTGCATATGTGTATATATGCATATATAAATATTTATGGGCATCTCTACATATTCTGATACTTTTCTTTGCATTTTTTTTTTTGCACTCATTTCATGACTAAATATCAGAAGCTTGATATATCTTTGCATAGCAGTATATTTCTTTTTTTCCTTGTTTTTTTGATTGTTCCAATCGTTGCATTTTTTTTAAGTGAAAAAGTATTTTTTTGTATGAAATTATTATTTTTTTATTATTATTGTTATTTGCAGAAAATGGTTCTACTTCCAGGAATCAGTCAGGCCAGAAAGCATTTTTCTTTTTATAACAACCATAATAATAATAAAGTTTTTAAAATATAAAAATACTATATATATATATACATGCATATAATTAATTTCAAATGGTTTAAATTCTGCAGGATTTGCTTCTATCATAACGGATTGGTCAGCTTGGTTAAGCAGCAAATGTTTGCCATAAAATAATTTTATTAAACCAACAAGTTTATGAATATTCCATAAAATTATGGGTTTTTTTTAAATTTCATTCACTTTGCTAAATTTCTTTTAAAAAAAGACCCAAGTAAAAAAATTAGCAACTGATTATTTCAGTGTTTTTGGTAATTTGAATAAATATAATCATGTTGAACAATTATAGGGAGCTAACACGTCACAGGAAATGTCTCATTTTTACATTTTTGTTTATTTCAGGTTGTTAAAACGCCGTCTAAGAGGAAACAGCCAGACGTGACCATCGGCCCGAGACTGACGCCTCGTAAGAGGCTCCGCACCGACCCTCCGGACTCTCCCGCAGGAGAGAGTCCTCGCAAATCCAGTCTGCGCCTCAAACCTCAGACTCAATCCCAGACCGGAAGCAGCCCGGCAAAAACGAACGGATCCTCCTCGACTCCCACCAGAGCTTCCAGGACGAATCCTAAGACGCCTCAAAACAAAGAAAACGATGTTAAACCGAAGGAACGCTCTGGAAACAAAGACGGCAGAGCTTCACTGGAAAAAGATAGTTACACAATGCCTTTGTTCAAGACGTCCAGCAGAATGCAGGTAAATATAAAACAGTATATCAACATTAAGATCCTAAGGATTTCCTGATCTAATCACATTATCGTGACTCTATCAAAATCTCCTGATTGGATATTTGTTTTATTATTATTTTGATCAGCAGTAAATATTTCAAGCCATAATTTCATATAATAACTCCAGTAGAAGTCTGAATATCATCATGTTTGAGCCAGAGGTGCACAAAAACAGGAAAGTTATCAAGATATTCAATTACTCTTTTAATAAAAGTTTTTCTATTGTTTTGTATAAATGCAAACTTGTAAATGCATTTAAATAAAAAGATTTTTTCTTTATTCCTTATTATGAAAAAACAATGATTCCAAAACTACTAAATGTTTACATTAATATAAGCTAGTCATGAAAACTCGTCATCATATTCATTCAAACATTTTTTAAAGGAATTAATTGCTTTTAATTTTTAAGAATTTTTACTGGAAAAGTGACTCAAAAATGTTCAATAGTTCAATAGTTGCCAAACTTTCTTGTACGACTGATTATCTCCCGTTTTTACGAGTTAATAGTTAACTAGTTTTTTATTTGAGTCCTCATCATTGTCTGATTTTAAGTCTTAAAACTCACTTTTTTAATTTGGCTTTTAATATTCAGTGAAGAGATCACCTCTCTTTTATGCCTCTTCACTGCATTTTCTTTTTTTTTTTTAATGTGTTTTTATGTATTTTTTGGTGATTTATTTTTTTTTTTTTGAGAATGTAACTTTATAAGAATTTCAATGTACACTCTAAATCTAACTTTTATTTGATTCTTCGTATGTTTTTATCCTCTTTCTGTACAGCACTTTGGGTAAAGCTTAATATTATTATTATTATTATTAAAGTGTTAAATGTTAAAAAAAGTGGGAAGATTTGATCGGTTTAATTTTTTAATGTGTTACAAAAGTATTGGATTGGCAAATTCTCAAAGTCAAATGACTTGGAGCCAAAAAAAAGCCAAATTTGTAGATCCATTCATATAATTAAATTACTATAGTTATGAACGTGTAACCAACAGATGAACAGAGTAAATCAACATGTCTCACCAGCAGTTAAACGCCGTCCTTTAGTTGTCATTTGTGCGTTTGTCAATAAAGTTTTTTCCTGCTTTCCACCCGACAGCGTCCCGTGTCTCTAAAGCCGCTCCATGTGCTCCAGTGTCACAGCAAACAGGACAGCTCGGAGGACTTCACCACCCAGCTGTGGGCCTGCGCCTTCCAGCCGCAGCCGGACTCCTCCGGTACAGAAATCCCGTCTCCTGTCGCTGTAACCTGCTGCTTCACCCAATAAAACTGGGCGTCTTGCGTCGACAGACGGCGGTGGAGGAAGCCGCTCGGTCGCGACCTGTGGAGGAGACTCGGTCTGCGTGATCGACTGTGAGACGGGAATGGTGATGAAAAAATACAAAGTTCCTGGAGAGGTTGGTTCCGGTTCATTCTGACATGTACAAAAGCATTGGAGCAATAGGATATATGATTTTAAACAGTTTAATTTCGTATAAAATCTTAAGACAGAAACATTTTCTAAAGTCAGAAACAGATATAAGCATATACTTATAAGGTTAATATTAACCCAAAGGTGTCTAAAAGTTATTACCTCTTTTTGCAATAATTATTTTAATTATTATAAATTATTATTATTATTAAATTATAATTATTTAAATTATTATAAAATATCAGTTTAATATCTGATATTGAATAAATCTTTTTCTTTTTTCCTGACAAGATTAGTGAGAATTAAATTATTTTGCACACATTAAAGAAAAAAGACCTCAAACTTATTTTAAAAAATACATCAGCCTCTTTTGTGAATTTTTTTAATGTTTTTTTCCATTAAATATTAATATTTTTGACTTTCGATTTTCGCTGCACACGGATTCTATCATTTGTAATGCCTAATTTCTGACACTAGGGGGCAGTGTGAACAAAACAGTTATCAAGGGAGCCTTCTAATAACTTGTTGATTCTAAAAATACTTTTTTCATATTTTTTTTTTGCATCTAAACTCCTATCCCTAAAGATTTGTCTGTTAAATTATTGTAAAAATATAAATATATCAAAACATTTCTATAAAAATTCATTTTAGTCATTTTAGTTTTTCATTTTCTACTCACTTTTTTATTTTCTTGCTACTTTTTATTCAGTTTTATCAGTTTGAATACAAAAAATATAATTTAAATATAAAACATAATAATAAAAAAAATATAAATATAATTTTTTTTAAATCATCCTCTTTTATTTTGAAGCAAAAATCCTTTGATTTGAGGTTTTTAGGAAATTATTTTCCATTTAAAAAAAAAAATCTGTCACTTTATTCAGTTGAAATTGTTACTTTTGTAAACATTTTAGAAGACAAAACTGTTTCTGATTTAAAAAAAATAGAAAATGAATACATTTTAATTGAAATAAAATCTTTTTAAAATAAAAAAAAAAACATACTTTCAGAAATGTATAAATTTATCTTCTTTCTATAGTATCTATTCTAAAGAGAGAAGTGATTTTTGTGTTGTTGGATACTACGGTAAATATTAAATGGATATTTCAGGAATTTTGTTGTTTTTTTTTTCTCTCATCAGGAGTTTTTCTCGCTGGCCTGGTCCACCGTGCTGATGTCCAGAGGCTCCAAGGCGTCGGCTCAGTCCTGCTCCGTTCTGGCTGCCGGCGGGAAGCGAGGAATCGTAAAGCTCATCCATCCCAGAAACAACGTGGCCTACGGCGAGTTCAGAGCCAGCCGAAAAGCTCTTTCTGTTCTCCGGTTCAACCGGCAAAAGGAAAACTTTCTTTTCAGTGAGTTTTACTCTTTAAAGCATAAAAATGGTGCAAAAATGACTTTTAATTATCTCAAATGTTGATGATTTCTTGCAGCGGGATCGTACGACAACAAGATTCTGATGTGGGACATCGGAGGAATTGACAGTCAGTACAACTTCAAAGTGGTGTAAGTTCATTCTGGATCCACTTAGTTTGCCTTTTAAATTACTTAAATGTGCGGATGAGGGATAAGAGGGGAGGAAAATATAATTTTGTAAAGAAAACTTTCATAGTAGATTCAGTGATGAATTTGATTGAATTTGGCCTCCGTTTTCAACCTGATTCTCACGCAGCTCTTTTGGTTTAGTTTAAGAAATCTCTTTTAACTCTACTTTTTAAAACTGTTTTAAATCTTTAATTTTACTGCATACTTTGTATTTTATTTATTTATTTACTATTATTATTATTATTATTTTATTTATTTATTTTATTCTTCTTACTACTGTTTTTAATGTAATTAGTTTTGTAAGCGTCTTTGAGTGTCTTTTAAAAGCGCTATAAATAAAATGTATTATTATTATTAATAGTTTATTGTTTTTTAGCAAGAAAATCATTCGAAGATAATTAAAAGCAGTTAAGAAAGTGGCAAAAAAAGGCTTCACCTCATTCAACTCATAAACATAAAATACGCATAGGATAACATTTTTTTTTTAAAATTAAATAATTTATCCCTCCATCGTTGGCTTTAAAGTGAATTCAATTCAATAACTTTATTGTCATTGTACATTTCACAACAAAATTGAGTGCAGTGCTGCCCTCTTCTGGTGCATTTTTAAATAAATTAGTGAATAAATGGGTAAAAACAGATAAATGAAAACAGACACACCTATCCATAAATTCAGCCAAAATAAATGGTTAAAAGACAAATTGCATTAAAAGGTGATACATTTTCTAGCAGCATTTAAAACTGTGATTATAAAAACAATTTTATAATATATTTTTCCTCGATTTAATTGTTCTGGTTTTTTTGCCGGAAGGCAGCAGTGTAAACAAACAATGTCTGTAAAATGTGTGAAATGTTTACTTATTTAATTTTTTATTTTTGTATGATTTTTTTTAACACCTTAGTTGTTATTTTGAGTGTTTTGAGCTTTTAATGTTTGCCTGCGATCATTTTGAAGCGTCAACTTTTAAGTAAATAAAGAAATAAATCAGTTTTTAGTTAATTAGACTTAATCCTTTGTATTTAGATTTTTAAATTTAGAAAAACAATGGTCAAAAGTTGCATTTATATATCGGAATTGAAAGAAAAAAATGGATTCTACACCAATGTTGTGATGTTTGCATTCAATAGTAAAGAAGGAAAAAAGGATGACAGCGCGCTAAAGTCATACTCATAAAAATCTCTTCTTTGAATCGACTTTTTTTGGATTTTATTTTAAGAAGAAACTTGTATGCGCTGCTGTAAAAATAAAATAAGTTGAAATTGTTTCACACATCAAAATATAACACTTTTATGGTTCAATTAATGTACATATGGAAATTTTGAATATTAATTGTTATAAATGAATGGTTTAATGCCCACAAATACAAAATCAAAAATAGTCAAACCATACATAAATTAAAAGAATTTAAGGGTGATATAAATAAAAACATACATAAATGTATAGAATAGTTATTTTGCTGTTATTTTTTTAACAAGTTAATTTTGTTTTATGTTCGTATCACTCAGTACAAATAGAGATAATTAAATATTTAAAATGGGCTGAATAAGAAAAAACTTAATAAAGTTTCTTTTTCAAACTCTGAACATCTTTTGTTTCATCTGGGATTGTTTGTGGGATAATTAATAATTGTTTTTTATTTTAATTTTTTTGTTCTTGTTTGAAAATTGCAGAAGCTCAGAGCTGCCACCAAGTGAAAATTAAAAAAAAAAACGGCATATCACGTTATAACGTGAAAAGTTTATTGTTCTTACAATATAACTATTGTTTGTATTTAACGTGTATATGCCGTTTTTTTTTATTTCCACTTGGTGGCAGCTCTGAGCTTCCGTAGAAAATAAAGAAATAATTAAAATAAAAATATTTTCTGAAGGGTGTAGTGGGACATGGTGGTGTTTTTCACCCATAATTCAACGTAATATTCAATTCTCAATTAAAATGAATCAATTTGCAATTTGAAAAAGCATTTTGCAATTTACATTTCAGTCTAAAAAATATTACAATTCAATCTTACTTTTAAACAAAACAACAATTTAAAATATAAAACAAAATAAATTGTATTTTTAATCGTATAAAGCAAGAGAGAATGCATTTTGCAATTTTACAATGGGGGAAAAACGTGCAGACGAGCGTCTTTTGGCGTTCAACGCTGCAGATCGCTGGTCTAGTGGTTACAATTTTAAAGGTTACTCTTCCACACGAAATGGTTTGCAAAATAGAACGGACGATTCACTAACCCGCGTGATAGTTATGGAACAAAAACAAAAGAAAAAAAAAAGCTTTAGCTTGAACTAAAAGTGAAAAAACACAAACCGACTTAATGAAGGAAAAGGAAAACGAATAGGAAAAACCAATAATATCCTCCCCTTATTGTTCGTATAAATGTTTTCCTTCCAGTCAGCTGCTGGCCTTGGAGAGCAGCACCACCCCTCTGCACATCTGCCTCCCTCCAACCTCAAACCATCGTCTGCTGGCCGCCTGTGAAGACGGTCTGTTCTGCTACGACACACAGCTCGGCACCGGCAGCAGCACCAAAAGGTTCTCCCTTCTCCATCACTGCGGCTCAGTCGTCATGTTTGCTCTTAAAAAACCTAAAAAACACTGTTGTTGTTGTTGTTTCTCAGCAGGTCTATGGACATGGAGATTACCTTCCCCATTTATGATGAGGAGGATGAAGATCACGAATACCACACAGTGGACGGCATCAACTTTTTAAATGATGATCTAGTGGGTAAGTTCATTTATGTCAGAAAAAGAGTGAAAAGTTTTCCTAAATTAAGTTCTGTTTCTAACTTTTAGTAAAAGAAAATATAATAATTTTTATCATTTTAAACTGTAAACTCTCTAAACATTACTGGTTTCCTCCTTAAGCGTTACAAGAGACAGTAGTAATATTTAAAAGCCCTTAAAATCTTTTAATCCACCTGAGGTGTCGTCGATGATGTTTAAACACTTTTAAATGTACCTCTGTAGTTTCTATTTGAAAGAATGCACACATTTGGTATCATTTTAATCAGTACAACCTGTCCTATGTGACACGACCTTTTTTCCGTGTTACATTCACACACAGGACATAAAATCATGTGAAAACAGAAAATTCCGTCTAGAAAAAAGGGATTTATTTTGCTGTAGCAACTCCAAAAATGTTTAATATAAAATGAAGCTTTAAAGTGTAATTTAATTTTTAAAAGAAAAACAAGAATAAATTTAGTCAACAAACCAATCAACACATTTTTTTGATGAAAATACAAAAAAAATTCCAGTCGAAATTCACAGATTCCTTTTATTATTTCTAATTTTTAAATTTTTTTTTTTCTTATACATTTTCCTTGTTGTGTTTATGAGGCATAATAAAAAGGTTTTTATGGAGAAGTTTGATCCAGCTGGATTTCCGGTCGGCTTGGCTGGTGGGGGCGTGTCCGTCTGCTCTGTTGCTCGCCTCTCGTAGCAGCGGTGGGCGGGACTTTCGAAGAGAAACGCCGGTTATTCTTGTAATTTATGTGTAAATATTAGCATTTTCGATCAATAGCTTCAAGGTCACGTGATCAATTGACTCAATATTGATGTTGGATCATAATACTCATTTCTCTACATACTCTTGATTTTAAATTTTAAAACTATTAGTACCACTTCAGTATTACTTCACCGCAGTCTTTCCAAAGACGTTTTATTGTTTTATTAGCTTTTGGCTACTAGCTTAGTAATCCAGGTAACCATGCTGGTAGCTTCTTTAAGTCACGTGACCAAGTCCGATGGGACCAGAATCCGACTGCTTTTCAAAATAAAACTTCACAACAGAAAATAAACTAAACAGAAATAATCAAAGATCTGCATGTATTTCTTTTTTTTTTCTGTCTGCGACCCGGTGTACCGGAGAAGTGCTTTCAGCCAAAACGCCTTCTCAATAACAGCAGCGCAAGAATGGAACACTGTCCCTCAAAATAATAGAGAGGCTTCTACTTTCAGTCAAACTGGCTTTTATCACAGCAAACATGTACACATTGAATTTTAATATGCTTCCCCTTTATGTGTTCTGTAATCTTGTTCTTTATATTTGTTTCAAAGCTTTGTAATGTATACATATACTGTATATACATTTTTGCTTTTTTTTATTTATCAAAATGAATTTTAGGTTATTGTTTTATACTTGTATTTTTATTCTTTTTTCTTTTTATGGGCTTTGACATTTTAAGTGTTTTTATTGATCGTTTTTAGGTTGACAATTTTAACATCTGTCCAGGGACAACAGATGAAAAATAGTCGTTGGGCTAGTTCTGGCTCATTGCATGCAATGCTTTTAATGTGCACTGTCCCTGAAAAATACATTTATTATTATTATTATTATTATTACCAAGTGACCCACGGACTGACACTGGTCCGCAGCCCGGGGGTACTACGTCACAGAAACTCTTTTTCAAACTGTATTTTTTTCATCCGCTCCTGATTTACAACCATTTGAAAAACTAAATACTCGATTTTCTTTATATTAAGTCTTCCATCGTCAGAAAAATACCACAAAAACATATTAAAAACACCAAAAACTATTTTTTTTAACAAACAAATCTTTTTATTGATTTATTTTCTAGTACTTGTATTTTTCTTTCGATCGTTAAAACATTTTATTTGTGCTACTTTTTTTTATTTTTTTAAACCCCTTGTGACTTTTTTCTATGGTTCTGATTGGAGTCACAATTCACTGAAAACTAAAACATATTTTACTTTTTTGCGTTTTTTTTCCTCTAACTCGTCCGTATAACTGATGAAGACAGGATTAGGTTAAGCGTGACTTTGTGCGTTTTTGGATTCAATTTTTCTCTTTTTTTCTCAATTCAATTTTTCTGTCTTCTCATGAAATCCATTACTGACCATTTCAAACAATTTTTAGTTCACTTACTTGTTGAATAAGGAAAATTCCTTTGTTTTTTGTTTGTTTTTAAAAAAACGAAAAAAAAAATCATGTAAATAACTTTTTATTAGTGTACACTAAAATGCATACATATTCATAATAATTTATATGCAATGATTTTTTTATTTTTATTTTAAATATTTAGATTTTTTTTTTAAAGAGTAAAATTGATCAATTAAAATTAGGCACTTCTTCTGTTCAGGGTCAAATTGACCCACTAATTTAAAATGATAGAAAATATAATGTGGCAGTTTGCATCAATAGCAGTTCAGCACAACTTTACATTCAAGGACATTTTTCCTCATTTCCAAATATTATTCTTCACTAGTAATTTTCTTCATAAAAAGATTCAGGATAGGTCATAAAAATCCTTTTAGAGCAGGGGTGGGTAATTGTTTTGACTCGTGGGCCAGAAAGGGTTCTAAAATTTGGCATAAGGGCCGGACAAGGAGCAGATGGAAGGAGTGATTTGGTAATCAACCTCATAAACTAAAAAAATAATATGGAATTTAGAGAAAAACATGCTTTAATTTGGATTCAAATTCATATATATTAATTTAAAAACAGAAAATTTGGGAATTTTAATTTCTAAATTTTGATTTTTGTTCTCTTTTTGGTGATCCAATGGGTTGATGTTCTTCAGAAGAAAATGCGAACTCAAAGAAATCAGAAAAATCACCTTCTGACTCAAAAAGAAACGCACACGAACGCCAGAGAAACAACATCATTCATGAGAAGAAACCAGAAATACAATGAAAATAAAACAATAATTAGGATTTTTGATTCAATGTATTTTAATTTGGAGGGCCACATTAAGTAGCTTAAGGGGCCGCATGTGGCCCCCGGGCCATAGTTTGCCCACCCCTGTTTTAGAATGTTTTTTTTTCTCTTTTATTTATACATTCATGGGGTAAACTTGTATTTCAAAGTGAAATTTATCCTTCAAATTCACAAAAAGCTTAAAACTTTGCACTTCTTTTTTTTTAAATAAAGTTTTATCTTTTTTTTTCCTTTTGTCCCGTCAGCCTCTAAGAACTACATGCACAGTTGCATCTACCTGTGGAGCTGGAGCAGGACTGTGGCTCAGCGTCCTGACAAGAAGACCAGGACGGCGCGTGCGGTCGTTCTCGCTGAGCTCCAGTGGGCCAAAACCGACATACCCTACCTGGCTCTCAACACCTGTCCTGGCACGTTTAGAGCAGTAATCTGATGAAAATCAGTGGAATAATTTACAGAAAGTCTAACGCTGTCGCTCCGCAGGACGTGGTTACATCGTTTGCGGTGACGACAAAGGCAGGATATGGACGTACCACGCCGCCAACCTCCAGAAAAACGGCCACAAGACTGGAAAACCCATCCTGCCCACTGATGTAGGAGTCTGACCTGAATGCATCCATCGTGTTATAAACATTTCTGTCTAAATAATCAAAAAACGTTTGATTTCAGAGGATCACGGTGGCTTCACTCGAAAGCTCCCAGATGGTGGAAATAGTCCGGTTCTAAACAGTGGAGCTCTAAACAAACTGAAATAAATCCAAACAGTGACCAGAATCCATTCCTCACTGCTCTGTCACTGTTGGACGGGACAGTGTTGTTCTGTTAAGGAAGATAAATCAGTACCGTTTTATCAACTGTACTTTGGAAACTCAATTAATAATGATATTTAATGAAATACATCCACAGAAAGTACTTCTATTTTGCTAAATGGTTAGATTTAAATGTCTAATTTTTATTAAGTTTTCCTAAAACCAAACGTTTCTGGAGAAACATTTCAGATTCAGGTTTCTGTTAGAGGAACTGTGATCACATGGTCTTTGATTAAGATAAACCGGCTTGAGCTTTAACTCTGGAGCTCCAGTGCTTATGTGTTTTTGTTCTGTAACTTTTCAACCGTTAACGCGATAATTCCAGTCGATTCTGAGGGAGAAAAGTGGCTCGGCCGTGCTGCCGTGAAAGAACCGCCATGTAAAAACTGTTGCTCCACTCGCTTTGACTCTTTTCAACCAACTAAAATAATAATAATATAAAAAAGTGACACTTTCTGAAGACGCAAACAAGGAAATGCACAGCATTCTAAATTTAGACTGTTGACTTTGTCTGAAGAATCCCACTAAAATGTGTAGAGAAGAACGATCAAACGTTTTCTGCTGATGAAGTCAACAGGAGCAAAAAAGGCATTTAGTGATCAAAAGTTTATGAAAAATTGAATTATTTTATAAGAGTTTGTAATGACATTCTTAGTTTGAAAGACTGACTTTTTCTTTAAAATTTAATTCTGTTTATTTAAAAAAAAACAGATCAGACAAACTTTTTATGTTTTCTTCTGAGAAAGGATGTTCCTGGGTCAATTTGACCCGAGGCACATTTACTATACAAAAGTGTCAAAGACTTTAAAAAATTGCAGAAAACATTGTTTATGTCTCATCATCACCTCCATTACTAACCATATTTAGTTCCCCTACATTATTTACTGTTGAATAAGGACAATTCCTTTTTGTTTTTTTTGTTTTTAAGTAACAAAAAAAAAAAAAAAATCTAAATATTTTTTTAGTGTACGTATATCATATGCGATATATCTAATATTTAATTCGATTTTTGATAAAGTTGATCAATTTATATGAGACATGTCTTCTGTTTAGGGTCAAATTGACCCACTAACATGAAATAATTATCATTATAATGTTGGAATTTGTATTGAAAGTTGCTGTTTAATTTTCCTTGTTTCCAAGGAGCAGCACTGATGTCCCCGGGTCAATGTGACCCGAGGCACATTTACTATACAAAAGTTTCACACAGACGTTCTTCCTAAAAACATTGTTTATGTCTCATCATGAACTCCATTACCAACCATTTCAAACAATATTTAGTTCATTCACATTATTTACTGTTGAATGACAATTATTCTTTTTTTAAAATAAAACAAAAGATCATGTACATTTTTTTTAGTGTACAATGAAAATTCATACATGGTCACAATCATTTACGTGCAATTAAAAAAATATAATATTAATATATTATAGTTGCTCAATTAAAAGAGACACCTCTTCTTCTTAGGGTCAAATTTACCCACCAACGTAAAATTCTGATAGATATGACATGGTAATTTGTATTGAAAGTAACTTTTATAGAATATAATGTTTTAATTTTCATTTCCTTTTATGTTTATTTCTAAGCGACAGGACTTATGTTGTTGGGTCACAATGACCCGAAGCACATTTAATTATATAAAAGATTAGATTTTCAAAAAGTTGGAAAAACATTGTTTATGTCTTCTCATGAAATCCATTACTAACATTTCAAACAATTTTTAGTTCACTTACATTATTTACTTGTTGAATAAGGACAATTCATTTGTTTTTTGTTTGTATTTAAAAAAAAAAGGAAAAAAATCATGTAAATAACTTTTTATTAGTGTACACTAAAATGGATACACTGCAAAAAAAGGTATTCCTAGAATAAGTAAAAAACACTAATTTTGAGAAAAAAAATACTAGAAAGTAGTCAAATTATCTGTCCCTGCAGCAAGTAATTTTTACTTAGCAAGAATTCTTGAAACAAGACATGAAAATCTAGAAACAAGACATACCACACAAGGATTTAAAAAGGGTAAAATAAGCATTTAAAGCTAGATACTAGATAGTATGACTTAAAATTGGATGTTATAAAGCCTCAAAATAAGTGATTTTTGCTAGTTTTTAGAAAATAGAAATTTAAAACAAGATCTTATTACAGGTTACCCCATCTTAATAAATCATCATAAAGCTTAAAACAAGATCTAGTTATCAGAAAATAAATCTAATTTTTTCCATTCAAAATAATGACAAATGTAGTACAGCTTTTCAAATTTTATTGAAGTTTGAATTAACACTTCAAATGGAACACAAAAAATGACCTTTTACTTTGTTACCTTCAGAAAAAATTAAATACATTAAATTCCTTTTTCTCATTACTGTCTGGGAAAAAAGTTTCAGCCCCTAAATGTAAAAAAAAAATACCATAGCTATTTATCATTTTCTGTGTCCATCAACTAAGAAAAGTAATTGTCATTACAAAAATATATTTAAATAAAATATCAAACAGGCATAATGATTTTTTTAAAGCAGAATACACTGAGAACATTCCAGCCAAAATCAGACAGTCAATAACAAGCAAAAATGCAAAAGTTACTGCTCAATAGAAGATTTCCATTCGGCTACTGCCTTTTTATAAGCACTAGTGGCATCTCTGTCATGGATGGCGTCACCAATGACCTCAGTTTGGGTGACTGAGAGAAGTGTAGCAACACATTTAGGTTATGTAAGGTGTAATGTGTAGTATACGCCATTAATACCAAGAGTCCTTCACAAAAATCTTGAGGAATGGGGCCCACAGGTGTGGTTCCCACTGCAACGAAGCTGGTCGTTCCATCGAAGAGGAGTACGGGGGAAGACAAAGGCCGCTTCTCTAAGTAGATTGTGGGGTCCTCGCCATGCTGAAATAAAGATCAGAATAGTCAGGGTCTGGAAAGAAAATGTTTGAAAAAAAGCAGTATTTTAATGTGCCAATCAGGTGTTACAAAATATTTGGCATTCCCGCCCCTTCAAATGAAAATAAAGTTTTTTGAGTTTTAACGTGTGGTATTTCTCTTATCAAAGAGCCAGCTGCCCAACCACACGGAGGACGTTTTTTAAACAGACTTCAGATAAACATGAAATAGGACTTTTTAAGACATTTAGGTTGTGAGATTTTGGTTAAAAACTTTATAATTATAATATAAACACTACATAAACACTGAGAATGTGTTTTTTTTTAAATAAAAAAATATCATAGGGAGACTTTAAATTCTGATCAAACAAAATATTTACCTTTAGGACACGAAGGAGAGCCTCGCTGGCACTTCCAAGCCGTTTTGGTGGTGGAGTCGATGAAGGAAAGAGTGATGGGAGTGGATTGATAAGCGTAACAGTGAAATCCGCTTCGAAAGACACACACACAAAAAAAAAAATGTAATGGAGTCATTTGAACTGAAACACGTTTTAAAAAAACAAACTTACCTCTATGCACGTCCAACGGAAAAGGTGGTCTCAGAGCCTTCTTCCAGACTGCAAAAAACTGAACTTTTGCACAGAAGTTCTTCCATCTCCCCTTCATTTCTTCTATGTTCTTGAGGTTAGCACCGCCCACATTACGGCACAGCTCATCCATTGCCTTGGCAAAAAAAAAAAAAAAAGAAGCTTATGTCATTTCACCACAATTGACCTTAAAGAGCTAAACAAATAAAATTAAAACGAGGAGGTAAAAGCTTACATTTTTAATTTCTTTGAAGCATGGATATGCATCAAACATTTTTGAGGCCCTGTCTTCTTCCCTTGTAGACCGCTGTGTCTCAAACTCAAGGTCCAAAAGCTGAGCTACATCACTTTGGTTTGGTTTTCCTTTGGACTTGTACATCTTGCTCAGGGTTTTACAGTGCCTGGCTTGCACCTTCCGTCTGTCCTGGCCTACTTAAACAAATGATAAACAGAAACAATTTAAATCCCAAAGACATAAAATGCTTAAAAGCCTTGATGGATAAGAAAATGCTTACCAAAATCATTATCTCCAGGTGCTGCTGGCTGAGGTGTTACGTTCTTGGGTTGGGAGCAGGACTCGGATAGAACCAAAATTTGATCTTGTGCTGTAGTAAATACTAATGAAAGGAACATAGGGTTAATTTATATCCTGCTAACTAACACTAACCTTAACACATCTCCAACTACACATACCTGCGCTTGTCTCCTCACTGGGTTCATCCTCAAGAAGTATGATAGAATCACTTGTGCTGCTTGTGTCAAATTCTGATCCAGGAAAAATATCCTTCAAGTCCTCCCGGGTGAGATCTGATAAGGCTTCCTCATCAACGTCGACAGCTGTTGATTAAAAATTAGACATTTAATTTTAAACAAAACCATTTCTGTCCCAGTCATGCAAAAAAAAAAAAAAAAAAAAAAAAAAAAAAACTATTTACCATCATAAAATACAATCATGCCATATGCTTCCTCTCAGTGATTTTGTTGATTGTCAACTTGGAATTCCAACTTTGATTTATTGTTTCTTTATCTTTTATATCTGTTTTATCAATCACAGAACTGCTAACAGAAAAAGTGTGGATGATAAAATTAATTTGTGTCTGGCCGAAATTTTAGTCATAATAATTTATATGCAATATATATATATTTTTAATTTATATATTTAAATTTTTTTAAAGAGTAAAGTTGATCAATTAAAATTAGAAGGACTTCTTCTGTTCAGGGTCAAATTGACCCACTAATTTAAACTGATAGACAATTTAATGTAGCAGTTTGTATTGAAAGGAACTTTTATAGAATTTTGTGTTTTAATTTTCCTTTCCTTTTTATGTTTTTATTTTTTCTGAAGAACCGCCCTGATGTTAATGGGTCAATTTGACCCGAGGTACATTTAACTTAACAAAAGAGTCAGAAATTCAAAAGTCGCAAAAAACATTATTTATGTCTCATCGGGAACTCTATTGCTAACCATTTCAAGCAACATTTTGTTCACTTGGGTTAATTACTGTTCAATACAGATAATTCTTTTTTTTCCACGAAAAAACTTTTTTTTGTGTTTACTTAAAATACGTCAATCGTAATTGTAATAGTTTATATGCAATTGAGTTTTTTTTTTTTAATATTATTTTACATTGAGATTTTTTCAATAGAGTGATGTTGGTAAATAATTAAGGGTAAATTAATTTAATTAATTAATTAAAATTGTGATAAATATGACATAAGAATTTGTATTGAAAGTAACTTTTATAAAATATATTGTTTTAGGCCTGGTACTATGTTCAAGTCAGAATTGACGAATTTTCAAGTGTGAAAATGGGTCATTTTTGACCCGAACAAATTACAATTAATTTTCCTTTTTTTTAAATGATATATTATTTTTGGGTTTGACTTATTTATCTTTAAAAGTGGTTGCTTAAAGTGTTTGTTTACATCTGCACAATAGGCCCATTATGTTAAAAAGACGAAATGGAACAAAAAATATACAAAGAAACCTACAGAAGACGACCTTTAACCTCCCTTTTTATGTTTGTTATGATGTTCCCGGGCCAACTTGACCCTGAGCCACAATTAACTATAAGTGTCATAAACTTAAGTCCCCAAAAATATTGTTTATATTTTATTAACTCATTTATTAACCATTTCTGACTAGATTTAATTAAAATATGTTCCTTAATATTCACAGATAATTGTTCAAAGAGAATAACTGAACAAATAAAGTTTTTTTTAAAATATGTATCGATATATTTTTATGGAGTGCTTTTGAGAATTAAAATATGACACCTCTTCTGTTTAGGGTCAAATTGACCCACTAACGTAACATAATTGAAATAGATTCAGCTAAATTTCCTCTCTTCATTTTTTACTTGTTTGCAGGTGTTGGAGTGGCCGGCACCAACAAGGAAGGGCCTCGGCTCCTTGGAGGGCCCCAACATTAACAGCGTAGCAATGGATCCTGAGCTCACTTACATGGTCGCGCTGAGTGACAAGAATATGGTGATAATTTGGAAAAGAGAGGAAAATTCCTGAGCAAAACGGATCATTGGAGTGATCCACATGTTGGTGAAAACAGTTCTGTTTACCTTATATTTTTCATATTGATTCTTATTATGTATTAAATTGGGTTCTCGTTTCATTTTGTTCACACCTGAAAAAGGAGAACCTCTAAGATAATTGATGCAAACTCTGAAAAAAAAATTTTTGTTATTTTTTTTTAAAAATCTGAGTTGGTAAGAAGCTCAATTTTAATGTACCTTTTTTGAAATTTGAAAATGTGAAATGTGTGAAAAGAAATCTTTGTGATAGTTGTTCTAAACTGATTTTAGTTCTTATTGTTCTGTAAAATATTCTTTTGAAAAATTGTGCTTGAAAATGTATTTTTAAATTTTTATCTCTGCGATTCAACAGTATTAAACTCCCTTCTGGGTTGAGAAATTAAAAATATATCTCTTCTCTTTTTTTTCCCATGTCAACTTCTTCAAAACACCAATTTTTAAATTTCTTCCAATTTTTAAAGTTAGAGTGCATTTGTTTAATGTGCTAATAAATTTATCTGCTGTGTTTCTACTAAAAGAGGAGACTTGAAATGTTATTGCTGGTCATAATTTTTGTTTCAGTAAAAGTTTTCTGAGTGAAAGTGCTTTAAAAGTACAGAACATTCCCTTCTTTCTATTTACATGCAGCTCAAGGAAAAGTTGGATTTTTGTTCTAGAGTTTTCAAACTCTTTATGCTGTCATAAGACTTACCTTTTAATGTAAAGTTTTGTCTTAAATTCTTTTAAAATCAAAATTTATTGCTAAAAATTACTTTTTTTTCTAATTGGGATTTGGATAAATTTATATTTATTGAAAAAAGAACAAGGATTTTCCACAAAATATAATAATTTGTCTACATGTATTTTAAATGGTGGCAATATTGGAATTAATACAATATTAGTTACTTAAAGTTCTTAAATAGATAATGATTTAGTCAAATATTTTTAATAAAATGCCATATAAAATAGGTTGATTGGATAAAATATCAATTTAAAAGAACACCTTTTTGACGGCTTTAAAAGCTTTTTTTTTTATATAAATATAACATTACTAATTTAACAAGTACTTAAATAAAGTTCCGCTTAAGTGTAAGTTTATGAAGTTTTACTGTCTGACCCAGTACGTTCGGTACTTCCAGTACCAGACAGAATTGTTTGTTCTTTTGCGTGATCTCGTGCTTTGGCCACTAACTGTAAATGGGGGTTACAGCAGGTTTACAGCAATGGTTTGCCCCACCCCTAGCCCCCCGATTGGCTCAGCGGTCACGTCGCTACCCCAAATCGCTCCACCAACAGCCAATCAGGTTCAAGGCCTTTCTGTAGCCTCTCTCTACTGTATTCAGATACGTGCCTTTGTGCATTAGTACGACGTGACCCCAATGGCTTCGTAGCAGCCTTAATTTTTGTGTGTGTGTTTTTTTTCTGGACCTGTCGGCTTTCACAGACCGTCTCCAAATGCATTCAGGTTTAGCGGGACTCGCGGCGGAGATGCTGTGCGGCGTTACCGGCAGAACGCGGCCGAGGCTCTGCCGCCTCTTACTGGCCCCCGCTACCAAAACATTGCCTCCGGTGTCAGCTGCTGGAAGCCGAAGATTTCGGTCCACATCCTCGATGCAGGGATTCTCGGAGCTAGCGAGAGAACGTTCGAAGACTGTCACGTCTTTTTACAACCAGTCTGCAATCGACGTGTCTGCAGAGAAGGTAAGAGGGGGGAGTTTGGACCGGTGGTCTGTCCAGAAAAGGAGATCCTACATCCCCGGCATCAAGCATGTAAGCTAGCTCTAGCTTGAGCGCGAGCGAAGCCGTTAGCACTGCTGGCGTTGCGTTCAGGGACAGTCAAGAGCCGGTTAAAAAAAAAGTAGACTTTGCTTTGTAATAAAAAATAAATAATTAAGTATACACAAATAGTTTGCACTATCATATTATTTATAACTAACTTACTAAGTTGAAGTTTTATCTTTTGTTTGCTCTTCAAACCTAGTGTTAGAAGATTTTTTTTTTTTGTTAGACTGGTTATACAACGATTTGCATTAAAAAAAAAAAAAAAAGTTTTAGCTTAGTAATTTATTAAATATACACCTTTCCACTACGATGTAAGTGATTGCTATTCTATGTTCACTATAAACCATGTGTATTTTCTTTTTTCCAAATCGCCCGAGCCGTTACAGCCGGTTTTAACCGGGAGCTTGAACGCAGCGTCGTAAAGAACATTTAGCTAGCTGAACATCTTGTGCAATAACTCTCAGCAACAACTGTGTGTTCTCAGCCGGCTTTTAATTTGGGACACGTTATTTTTGAGACGTAACTCAGCACTCTTTGTTGAGTTTCAGGCAAAAATAGTTGTCAGAATGACGTTTTGAGCACTGGAGCATAGGTTGACCCAGTTATTCGGCAGTCGGCCTGTCCACTCCTTTTGTTGACCCCGAGCTGCCCCTCTCGCCTGTTGAACAGTTAGCCTGTACTAACTAGTATATAATGAACTAGTTTGACTAAAAATCAACTAATACTGTCACTTGAATAGAGAAGTGAAGGGAGTAACCATCCTCTTTTCGTATGTCTAATCTCCCACAACCTCTTTCTTTCTTTCCTTCCTTTTAAGCTAGTTTCTGATCTGGTCACGTGCCTGACAAATGTCTCCTGGACAAACTCAGGTCCTTTGTATTTCTTTGCTCAGGGAAAAGGGAAAGGGTGTGGATGCACTTTACAGTATTTGTCTTTGGACAAAAAAAAAAAAAAAAAAGCTGCAGGTTTGGGTTAGTGGTGGAGTAAACAACTGTTGCATTCACTAACAATAACACCAGCTGCTTTTCCTCTTTGATAATAGTCACCAAGAATGATCAAATGTGCATATTTATGAAACAGTTAATCCAGGAAGATTGGGATTTCGGATCTAATTGCCAGTTAAAGTTTCGCACAAATGTTCATAAAAATATTGATTGAGTGTTCTGTCTTTGGTTAGCATCTGTAAACTAAATATTGACTGTTTTTTTTAAAAAATGTTGTTTATGTTTCTTACAATAGACATTGTGTATTGCAAGTTAAGTTGCTTCATCAGTGTTCTTCAATTTGATGATTCAATAATCCTTAGTAAGCATTTCTATTTTAGTCACATGTTCAGTTTCTCTTTCATTTTCGATGACAAAAGAAATATTTTTCCATTAAAGACTCACTCTGATCATCATGTCATCTATTTTAAGATAATTCCTATTTTCTTTTAATTATGATTATTCTGTTTTTAGATAATATGTATGTTTTTTAAGCATTTAATTTATGAATTTGGAAATAATACCTTAAAAATTGTGTTCTTTTTAGATTTCTCGTCGGAATTTTTTCCTTGATCTGATAATAGTTATGCGATAAATAACATTACTATAATATAATGATAATGTGCTAAGGCATCATGACACAGAACAAACAACAAGAAGCAACAGTTTTGATCATAAAATGGGAATAAATGAATAAAATGTGAAATAATTAAGAAAATGGGAAATAGACTGAGAAATTGATTTTTATTTGTATGGCCTTAAAAAAGTCTAAAATTTAACTTGAAGAAACTTGTAAGAACCCTGAGTTCAACAGAAATTTACCTCTGAGTTGTTGATGGGGCAATTTGCACGGTGTAAGCCTGCCCTTACTTCCCGTCATCCATCTGTTAGTTTTATTCTCAACCTAACATTACTGGTGCTACAGAAATTTTAAAAGATAAATTGAGTTAATTTTTGTAATATATGCTCTACACTAGAAGAAAAGATGCCACAAGAACTTGTTAAAAACACCAAAAACGCAACTTTCATCAGAGTGGGTGTGGCTAAATGTGTCTAATTGGTTAAAACTAGGGCTGCCACAAACGATTATTTTAATAGTCGACTAATCATCAATTAATTTTTCCGATTAGTCGACTAATCGGATCATGGACAAAGTGGATGTAAAGAAAATCTGAAATATGATTAGCTTTAAAACAAAAAAATCCTAAATAAGCTAAAATCGCTAGCATATAGCTGAAATATTAGCTAAACTCCAAATTAGTCTAAAAAACTGTAAAAATTCCAAATAAGCCAAAAATAGCTAGCATGCAGCTGAAGACATAGCAAAACTCCAAATTAGCCTAAAAAACTGTAAAAATCCCAAATTAGCTAAAATAGCTAACATATAGCTGAAATATTAGCTAAACTCCAAATTAGCCCTAAAAAACTGTAAAAATTCCAAATTAGCCCCTTCGCTCACGTTGTACCCATATTTGTAATGTTTTACCAAGGAAAAATTTAATAAACTATAAGTTCAAAAAAAAAATTCCAAATTAGCCAAAATAGGTAGCATGTAGCTGGAATAATAGCAAAACTCCAAATTAGCCTAAAAAACTGTAAAAATCCCAAATTAGCTAAAATAGCTAACATATAGCTGAAATATTAGCTAAACTCCAAATTAGCCCTAAAAAACTGTAAAAATTCCAAATTAGCCAAAATAGGTAGCATGTAGCTGGAATAATAGAAAAACTCCAAATTAGCCTAAAAAACTGTAAACATTTAGAATTAGAGCTAAAGCTAAAATGTATAAATCAAATATTACTACTAACTCTAAAAAAGATTGCCTACAAAAACTGAAAAAAATACCCTAAATTAAGCCAAATAGAGCTAATATGTAGCTTGAAATAATATTTAATTCCCAAATCTAGCCTAAAAAAACTGAAAAAGCCTAAATTAGCCAAAATAGTAGTGCTATTCATGAAGCTAAAATATTAGCCTAAACTCCTACAAAAATAAGTCTAAAAAGCTAGCAGAATGTCATTATAACTTTCAAACTACTACAGCTACTGACTTTCATATATTATAAAGTAACGACTAATCGACTATTAAATTAGTTGTCGACTATTTTAATAGTCGATTAGTCATCGATTAGTCGACTAATCGTGGCAGCCCTAGTTAAAATTACACATTTTTATGCTTTAAGACGAATGTAGATTGAAATATTTAACTAATTTAATTGTTAAAACTGTTAATTTGTGTTTTTTTTTCCATCCAGGCCTCAGTGCGTCTAACCTTAGCAACCTTGCTGTATTCTGGAAAGTCTCCTGATGGACACCACATCTTGGTAAACGCGTCTCCCACATTGAAAGCGCCGTTGAGAGTCTGTTAAATATCTCACCAGCATTTCCCTTCCGCCTGCGTGTGAGCAGAGCAGTGCCAGGTATCTTCACAAGGAGCTTCCTGTGAGAATCGCCCATCGTATCAAGGGTTTCCGTAGTTTGCCGTTCATCATCGGCTGCAACCCAACCATACTGCAAGTGGTAAGAATCCAGTTCCTGCCAAATGTTCTGATTTACACTGTTTATATCATTAAAAGCTGACAGGAAGTGAGCTTAGCAACAGATGCTCTTACAGAAACAACTTGAAGATTTTTCTTTTCTTTTGGGTCAAAATAGTATCTAAAAAAGTCAGCATATGGCAGGAAATGAAAATACCACTAAAACTGAGATTTTTTTAGCCTCATTTTATGAAAATCTAGCAAAAAAAAAAAAAAAGTTTTTCTTTTTAAACAAGTGCAGAGTCTCTCTGTGTACATTAGTAAAAGGCTTTACAGAAGAAAAACAAACCATCAGCTAAAGTCCTGTGACTGAGTGAAACATTTACCAGATTTAGTGGTCATTACCAGCCTGTGAGACCCAAACTGAGTTTAAATATAGAAGTTACCAAGAGAGCCAGACTCTGTGAGTCATGAAGCTGGCAGAATGTCTGCATAATTTAATTTAAATATTTAGTGTTAATCACTTAAAAGTGCACTTAAGAGCAGCTGTGTCTGCAGCTCACCACTCCCACAGAGGATGGGTCAAATGCAGAGAACACACTTAGTTACGTGACAACTAATGAGACTTTAATTTTGAATTTTACCTGATGCAAAAACAGGGGGTATTACGCCCTTTTCCAAATTAAATTTTCATTAGCATCATAATAATATTTTTTTTCTGGTCAAATGTTTGACGTTTTGGTGTAAATGAACCTCCATGGGCTAGTTTCTTCCAGAATTAGATTGATATATTTGACAGTAAAGAAACACAATTAGAAACTCTTACTGATATAAATGATTAAAACAAGAAAAAGATTAATTTGAGTCTACGAGTGGATGCATCAGAGTAGAAAAGAACTGGGAGCTTAAGGCTCTGCCCGGTCTGTTCTCTAGAACACAAATAAACTCTTTTTCAAACAGCGTTTTTTAATCTGCTCCTGATTCATTAGAATAAAGAAATAATGGAAGTCTGAGCTAAATTTTCTTTATACATGTCCTCCATCATCAGAAAAATGCTTCAACGACAAGTTAAAAACACCAAAAACTGTTTTTATCAGAGTGAATCATGAAATAAGTCCTGACAGCAGCGGCTGAATCTGTTGACTTCAGCATTCTTCTGGTGAAGTAGAAAATATTTATAATTAAAGTTCAAAGCGATTGAAAAGAAAACTGTTGACCCAGCATTCTAGGAGCCTTTAAACACATCACTTACGGATGAATCTTGGAGAGCCCCACGTCAGATTTGTGTGTAGATGACGTGGTTTTGTGTGTAATTTTTACAGATTTATGTGTGTGGGTAGTTTAAAGCTGTTGTATTTTTAATTTGTGCATTTGTAAATTGTATTTTTTAAATTTCATAATTGTTGTACTTATGTACTAAATGTATTATGAGTTACAAATAAAGAAAAACAAATCCAAAATTATGTGCGCAAATTAAGAATTACAGACGCACAAATCCAAATTTGTGCACAAATCAAGGATTATGCACGCACAAACGGTTGTGAGTCTCTTTTCTCTCCATATAAAAGAGTCTTTCCTGGTTCTATTGAAGAGGAATGCTTGAAGTTCAACAGATAAGATTAAAGTTCCAACAGCTCTCTAACTGAATCAGAATAAATGTTGCTCTGTTGTTGTAGTTCTTGTCCTTTATAAAATAAATGTCCTTTTCTATTTAGGCTTTTTTGGTTAATGACATTTCACAGAAAGTTAACAGCAGAATGTTCGTTTGTACCAACAGAATGAATTGATTAGATTCTGACATGTTTGTGAACTTTAGCGTCACTAGATGAACTAAAACCATCACTTTTGTAGACTTTCCTCCAGCGATCAATCCCAGCAGTTCTGTAAAAAACTAAAAATACGTTTTTCCGGTGGATTTTAATGTTAGAAACGTGTGAGTTGAGCTGCATATTGTAGGGATTCAAGTCTTCATATCCTCAATTTCTGTTTAATTTCTCTTTTTAAAAGTCTTTTTTGAAGTTTAAGGCCAGATAATTTCATCTAAATCTTTGTGAAAGAAGTCTTTATATGAAACTTAGAAAGCTCTTTTTTTGTTTTTCACAAACTGATCCGTTGTTTGTATAAATATCCTCCAGAAACACAAGTTTAGTGTGATCTAACAGCAGATCTCGGATCTTTCTCCAGTCAGTTTTCCGTCTAAATCCCTCATAAACGTTGTTTCATTGTTGCTGAACTTTGCCCCAGATTCCTGCGTCTTTGGTTTCTCTTGCATGAAGTGAAAATGGTTTTTGTTATGTAACCAGCTGCGATGAATCTAGGTCAACTTGTTCTTTAAAACATATTAAAGTAGGCTCTTAAAAAAAGGTGCTAATGGAAAAGAACAGATTTGAATCAGCCTCCAATTGATGAGAATTCTCATTAACTAAATGTCTTTAATGAGTCGAAGTTTGTGTGAGAAAATCCATTTAAGTGATGAATCCTGAAATCCTCAGTAACTGAAGCTGCGTGAGAAACCCTCGGCGATGCTTCGGGGTCGCTCAGGGGTCACTCCTGCAGGTTTTGAAGCCGTCTTCTTGGTGGATTTGTCTGCAGAGCTTCACACTAACCTGCATTTCTTCTCCTCTCTCCGACAGCATGAACTGTACATCCGAGCCTACCACATGCTCAGCGAGTTCCCCCAGGTGAGTCCTGCAGACAGGTGACACAGTCAGACGATCAGGTTTGACGCAAGTCTGAGAGGTTTTTTTTTTTTTTTTTTTTTTTTAATTCCTGAGGAAAAAAAGCACACGAACACGTTCGGTCAGAGCCTCAGGTTAGCCTGCATGCAGCAGCTTTACAGCTGGTTGACTCCAGGTTTTATCTGCACAAGTTGGAAGTTTCACTCTCATTTGAGCTTCTTAAAACAACTTTAATTTAGGAGAATGTCACGGCATGGTCACATGTTTAATTTTTTTCTCTAAAATCAAAAAAAAGGAAAAATAGTGTTGCAAATTCAAAGCAAAAACTGAAATCTTTAGTCTATTTTTGATTATTTATCATATAATAATCAAAGACATCTGATTGTTAAATCAGTTTTCATCTCCACTGGTCTTTTTCAGGCTTCCTTCAGGTTCGTTCAGTTCGTTAGTCAACGCCGTATAAACGCCGTAGAAAAGAATGTTTGAGAGAATCTGTACGGAAAATATAAATACACAGAAAATCCAACTTACTTTGCTTTGTTTCTTAAAAAACATCTCTCTCACTATGTTTTTATGTGTTGTATCTGAGAGGAT
Source organism: Oryzias javanicus (assembly GCA_003999625.1). Taxonomy (NCBI): domain Eukaryota; kingdom Metazoa; phylum Chordata; class Actinopteri; order Beloniformes; family Adrianichthyidae; genus Oryzias; species Oryzias javanicus. Next base: position 32,329,425 of record CM012450.1, on the reverse strand, counting down.
AGTAAAAAAAAAAAAAATCTTTTTGTTTTAGTTGTTGATTTTCAAACCTAAAAAAAAAAAATCAAATTTTGACCGTTTTCACTGTAATACTTAGAAATGATCCATTGGCTTCTCATCGATCAACTGGATCTGCTTTTTAATCGGGTTCCAAAAGGAATTTACGTCATACAGTGGATGTTTATGGTTGTTATTAAATAAGAGATGAATTTAGGTTAACAGCAATTTTAATCAATTAAGTGTGCATATTACTGCACTTTGTTTTATTTTTAATAGTTAATTAAACATGTAATTAATACGCGGAGTATGAAGGGAATTTTTTAATTATGACTTTAAATCTGGTAAATTTATGAGAAAAAAAATATATTTATTACTTTTAAAGTCATAGGCTAAATTCATGACTTTTTTATATATATTTACACATTTAAAAATTTTAAAGGGCTGCGAAAAAAAATTACAAAATGTAATGTGACTTCAAAATTTGTACATTTACGAGGAAAAAAATCGTAGATTTATACAATTTAAAGTAATAAATAGTTTATTTTAATACGAGATAGCATTAGGGTGAGTTTACGAAAATAAACATGTTTTTTTTATTATAACTTTAAATCTCATAAATTTATGAGAAAAAAGTTGTAACAGTTAAATTACAATAATACAGTCGTACATTTATGACTTTGAAAGTCATAGGGTAAATTTATGACTTTTTTTTGTAAATTTACAATAAAAAAGTTGTAATTGTTGAATTACGAGAATAAAGTCATATATTTATTACTGTCATAAGATAAAATCATCAATTTTATTCTAGTCAATTTACAAGTCGTATATTTATGACTTTAAAAGTCATCTTGTAATATGAGTTTTTCTTTTATTGGTGATCCTAATACTCTGTCGTAAATTGATGCAGACTTCATCACTTAACTAGAATCTCAGATGTAGTTGTGAAGTTTTGTGTATTCATTTTTTTACATTTCACAGATCAGCCTGTCAATCGGTATTTTGTATTTTTTATTAGAACTTTGAACAGATCTTTTGAAACTTTATCAGGACTAATTTCTGCAGAGCTTTAAAAGATCAAAACTGCAGTAACTTTATGCAGTTTCATCCCCTGTAAACTGAAACGATCCCAACTAGGATTTTTTATTCTATTTTACGTCGTTTGAGCTAAAATGTCTGTTTTCTTCTGCTGCAGATCAAGGATCAGGACATGGAGGCTCGTTTCTGTAAGCTGGTGCAGCAGCTGCTGGACGACCACAAAGACGTGGTCACCATGCTGGCTCAGGGCTTCAGGGAGTGCCGCCGACACATCCAGGTGCTGGAGAAGCAGCAAAAGTGCTGAGTAGACCAGAAGATCCTTTTAAAACAGGAATCAGAAAGATCATTTCTGTGTCGTAGTCAGCATGAGGATGAGTTATTTAATAGTAAATGTGTAACATTCACAGGATGAGACGATCCTTCGCAGCTTCTTGGACACAACGTTGTGTTCCCGCCTCGGGATTCGAATGTTGGCCACTCATCACCTGGCTCTCCATGAGGATAACGTACGCCTGCATTTTCATGTATTTTTCATATGTTCTAAAACATTTCCAAACCTTTTTATTTATTTATTTTCACATGTATTTACCGTATTTTCCGGCGTTTTTTTTCATAGCTTTGGCCAGGGGTGCGACTTATACTCAGGAGCGACTTATATATGATTTTTTTTAGGCATCAATAGGCTCATACATTTGTTATTTTCCTCACTACTTGTTGCCTTTTAGCGGTTGTTTCCCACAAACAACCACTAGAGAGCGCTGTGTGTATCAGTTGTTTGCTGTCTGCTGACAGAAACGCAGAAGTTGTTCTGTTGAAAACAAACTTTGCTGAGAATCTTATTATTCTCCTCTTGGACGTTATGATGGCTTTCTTAGTCGCATAAAGACAGTCTTATTGTTGTTTTTATTTTCTCTCCTTGGAGTAATGCGGGACAGCAAGCCGTTACAAACAGGAAGTGATTCAGAAAAACTGCTGTCCTGAACCCAGACATTATAGATGCTTTTGTGGTGCTCTTTAAAATAATAAACTTAACTTCTCAACATCATTTTATCTTTTGTGTATTTTAAATGAGAAATTGTCTAAGCCTCCATCATGTTGCAAAGAGGCAAAAAATATGATACAGCCTCTCCACATGCAATGGGAGCGTCAAGTTTATGAACATATTTTTGAGCAAACATTGAACATCAAAAGAGCCAGCAGACTTGAATTTCATCGCATGAATTGCGTTCGTGTCAAACGCAATGTTACATCGAGCTTGTTGAATTTGTTCATAAATGTTGGACTTTCTCTTAAAAGTGCGGCTTATACTCAAAGCGATTTATATATGGATTTTCTTCTTCATTGTGCATTTTTTTGGTTACTGCGACTTATACTCAGGTGCGACTTATAGTCCGGAAAATACGGTAATTAGCTTTTCATCTGCTGTATGTTCTTCCTTGTTGTTAATTGTCATCAGTAATTGTGACTTTTAGTTTACTTTTTTTTTTTTATTTGACATTTTGCATTACTGGATTTCAATTTAACAAAGCGTTTTAAAGGCAGTAACTTTTTCTATTCAACTAAACTTTATTTATATGCTGTTTTGCAGCCGGATTTTGTTGGGATCATATGCAGACGACTTTCTCCCAAAAAAATTATAGAGAAGTGGGTGGACTTTGCCAGGTCAGTGTCATTTATGCTAAAACACATAAATGATAGAATATTGGTCTGAGAATCAGCGCTTTTACTTTTGTTCTTGTCAGACTCCTTGATCTGTTTTTTTAATTTTATCTTTTAAGTTTAAATCTACGATAGAGTATTAGGACCACAAAAAAAAGGGTGATATCGAAAAAATAATTTAAGAAAAGTGAGTAAGAAAAGCATTTGGCATAGAATAATTAGAAAACTATTATTTTTGTTTACTCATTTTGTATTATTTAAAAAAAAAAAAGTGGATTAAACAACAGATTACAATCACTTTATGTTCACTAGTTTATGTTCCTGAAACTTTTGCACCTGAACTGCTGAACTCACAGCTATAGAAGGATAATGATTATAAACAATGACAGATTTATCTTCTAAAGAGTTGTGACTAATGCTCCTCTTGTCCTAAAGACGTCTGTGTGAGCATCAGTATGGAAATTCCCCCCGAGTCAGGATCAACGGACACGTCGCAGCTCGCTTCCCCTTCATCCCTCTGCCGCTGGATTACATCCTACCAGAACTCCTTAAAAACGCCATGAGGTAACGGCGCCGCCTGCTCACGTGCAGACTTTTAAACTGTTGCTTCTTAAAAAAAATATATATATTAATGCTTTTACTTTGAAACAATTATGGAATCTGAGTACTTTATTCTGAAAAACAGCTGATTTAAAGTTCTTTGGAGTTAGGTTTATCCACTGCAGGAATTTTTGTCTGTTTAAGGAATTTATTTATATTAAGGATTCAGCTTTTTAGATTCAAATGATTTCAATTTGTGATGATTTATATGTTTAATATAGGACAGAGAGAACTAGAGAGTTGTAAACAGTCGAGACAACTCTAGACAAAACACATCATAAACATAAAATGACACAAACTGTGATTTAAACTGTGTTTTTTCTCATCAAATGACTGATTTGTCCCCTCAGGGCCACCATGGAAAGCCACCTGGACACTCCTTACAATCTACCCGACGTGGTCGTCACTATAGCGAACAATGACATCGACTTCGTCATCAGGTAAATGAACATTCGTTCAGAAAATGTGAATTTCTGTTGGAATCAGTTTTTCAAGCTCTGGATAATTTTAGAATTCCTTAAAGTCACTATTGTTCCGTGTCGTCTTTTCATTAAGATAATGGAGTTTCTGAGAGCTTGTGGCCCGCTCAGCCTGTTTTTACAGCAGCATTTTTTGGTCTGCTCCTAATTCACAATGATTTGAATAAATAAATACTAAAAAATGCAATTTTAAGCTTAATTATATGAATATACGTCCTTTGTAATCAGAAAAAGTGTCATTTCATATCAGTGTGAGAGATCACTCTTCTTTGTTATTGATTTAAAAATCTTTGCAAGGTTTTTGAAAAAATATATATTTTCTGTTTCTTGAGTTCAATGTTTTTTGGGATGAAAACTTTTTATTTTAAAAAATCTACTATTTGGATATTTTACTTTATATCCTACTTTTTAAACGTTTGTTAAAATTAATTATTTTTCTCAGCAATCAAATTCAATCCCATTATTTTGAAAACCACTTTTGCAAAATAAATCTCATCAGGTGTAGATTGAGTTCCTGTTTGTATTATTAGAACCAAAGCTCATGCTTCAGCTTCCATGTTATCAGTAGTATGGTTGTGTGAATAATTGGCTTTTACCTTCATTAAATTATCTATTTTAAATTTAACCTAATACTCATTTTTAGATATTTTCATTTAAATTTGTGACATTGTGGCACTGTAAAATATTTAAATACAACAAAAAAAGGATTTATAAAGCTTTCTTTTTATAACAAACTTCTACTTTTACTCCACCAATATTATATTTTTTTAATCTCAAACAATTAAGAAAAAAAATAACACAAGAATAAAATATCAGGTCCAGAGGACTCTCATTTGACACATAAAAACAACAAAAACACTTTTCTGAGCAATCAAAGGTTTTATTAATACATTAAAGTATGTTGACTGTATCCCTCTGATAACGAGCATCTCATCATCTCTGAAATAATAGATGATGTTCTGTAAAGAACTATAAAGTCACACATTGATGATGTCACAGCAGTGACGGTGCACTGCTAACGTTGACGTCAAGACGTTCCTTCTGATCGCCGTGATCCCATCACCTTTCTGTATATTGCAATTTTCTTGCTAAAAGTTGACAATTATTGATTTGTGATTTGTAATTTTGTACGCTGTTCAATAAAGTTTAAAAAAATCAAAAAAAAAACGTTGACATCACACATGGACATTACATGAAAAATTAATAATAAAGTCAATAAATACATTAAAATATATTTATTTATTAATATTAACACAACAAATATGTACGTATCTAAATGTTCAGATATTAATTATAACTAGTTTATGTTACAACTACCCTGAATCTATGCTCCATCTTTTCTATAATTTTTAGAACCAATTGGAAGAATTCATAAATAGTAAATTAAAAATAAATTTTATGATAAATTATTAAATATTATCAGTTTATTACTATGTCAAACCAAATTTTATTCACAAAAAATGCAAAATTAGAACAATTTCTCCTCATTTTTCTGGTTGTATAACATCAGTAAAACACCTAGACTTAAACTTTGTGTCTTCCTACATGATCCTAAAATATTTTCTCTTGTTTCATTTTTTCAAATTATTTCTTCTTTTTTTTTTACATTATTTTTGCCCATATTTACCCTCTGTAATTATTTTGTGTTAGAATATTATTATTATTGTCATTATTATTCTTTCTCGAAATTTGTTTGTATTCAATAAAGTTTAAAAAAAAAAAGAACAAAAACGTTGACATCAAGACACGCACTGAAAGAAATGTAATCTGCGTTTTCAGTCGGTAAACAGTTGGATATTTGTTTTATATTTTAAAATACAACATTAGAAATATTTTATAAAATAAAATAAAGATTTAAAATGCTGATTAAATCATTAAAATAAGCTAACACCAATTTGTAATTAATTAAGTTTAATTAATGCAATAATTTGACATCTAGTTAAAATACAGGAAAAGAAAATCAACTTGGAATATTTTTCACACTAATCTTGATTTTAAAATAAGTTTCAGGTTTGATCTGTTTTTTCATGCGGTCATGGACGTTCCTTTGAGTAAACGTCTGGACTTTTACTACATTTCGTTTCGGTTCCCCCTTCAGGATTTCGGACCGCGGCGGAGGCATTCCTCACAACATACTGGACAAGGTGATGGACTACCACTTCAGCACGGCGGAGGAGAGCGCGCAGGACCCCCGCATGAGCAACTTCTTCAACAACATCACCAACAGCGGGAATCAGTCCAGCCCCATGCACGGGTGAGAACGCGCTCGCCGTCTCCGCCCTCCGCCCCGCCCTCCGCCCCTCTAAACCTCTGGCTTCCTGCAGGTTCGGCTTCGGCCTGCCCACCTCCAGAGCCTACGCCGAGTACCTGGGGGGCTCCCTGTCCGTGCAGTCCATGCAGGGCATCGGCACCGACGTTTACCTCCGCCTGCGCCACATCGACGGCAAAGGAGAGAGCTTCAGAGTGTGAAAGCTCCTCCCCCTTTTGTAAGTCTCAACAAATGAAATGAGGCCATCGGGGGGGTGCAGGGGGGTCTATGACGTCTGTTGTTTGTTTTTGCCTTAGACTGATTATAAGCTATGTTAGCTCTCGAGTTGATGATTTCGGTGTTTTGTAACCAAGCCGGCTCGTCGTCTCCACCGTTTTTTTATTTTTTTTTATTGCTCGGACTATCGGGACAAACTGTGCATGATGGTGGATTAAAGTCGGCTTCATTTTTTTTTTTTTTTTTTTCTTTCCAAGAAGCTCGCTTTGAATTTAAACGTTACGAGGCTTCAAAATAAAAGCATACATTTCAAATTAAGACTTCCAAGACACTCCAGCAAACATCGTCGGCGCCGAAAGTTCATCCGCGTTAAACCATGTGTGGCTTGAAAACAAAACTGCCAAAACACCTGATCTCAGTCTTGTTGGAACTTCCTCCTTTTGTTTTTGTGGAGCTTTCCTGCAGGGAAGCCCTTCAGCTGCCTTACAGGACTTGCATGCTGACGTTTTCTTTTTGTTGCCTTTCTTGCTTCACACATGCGCTCCATTATATTAGCCCAGAGTTTGATAGTTTTTTTTGCACATTTATAGGTTTGTGATTCTGGGTGCTTTGCACATCATAGAAGTTTTTATTGGTAAAAGTTAACTATTTACCTGAGAAGTATTGTGTTTTGTTTTGTTCTTGGTTTTTAGATTTTTTTTCATCTTTTTGGGTAAAAAAAACATTTAAAAAATGGTCTGTAACAGGGTTTCAGCTGAGGTTGTGCGTTTGTTTTAGATCTGGTGTTATATTTAATATATAAAATGAGTTACTTTTGAGCTTTAGAAACCTGAAAGAAAAAAAAAAAGATATCGCTGAAGAAACAAAATCTGCAGAATCCTCGTTTTTACAAAGGAAAAAAAACACACTTTTGAGGCTTTAGCGAGCAGTTCAGGTATGGTTTAGAGTTCACACTCCTTCTGTTGTGTTAAACATTCCCCAGATTACACAAAAACTCACAACAGACCTGCCTGAGTGAGGAGTTGAGTGTGGTTTTAACCTGAGAGGGCATTAGTCACGTAGTCCGAACCGATCCTTTGAATCTGTTACGTTTTATTCTACAGTTACTGAAAAAAGCTATTACTTGTGAATGAACTAACGGCGATGATGAAGCTTCTTGTCAGATTTTTAGTTTACGTACAAAAGAATTAAAAAAAAAAAAAAAAAGTCCACTTTTAAAAGCATAAGTTATTCATCTGTACAGAGACCGAAGATAAAAGCTCTGATTCATGCAACCCGTAAAACTGTTATGAATTGTTTATTGAAGATCTCGGAGATCTGTGGCGTCTATGTACCTCATGCATGTAAAATATGAGGGGGTTCATGTGGTTTGACGTATGTCTGTCGGGAGCAGCTGTGTGGGATTTCCTCCGTGTTCCTAAAATGCTGCTGGTGAAGAGCTGAAATATGTTCTGGAATATTGTTAGGCATGATGGGGCCATAAAATGTGCACCGTATGCCCCCTGCTGGCCGGAAAAAAAACTTTTCAATCAAGGAAATCTCTCCCTCCTCCATGGATGAAACGATTACTAACAAATATACATATATATATAAAACACACCTGTACTATGGGGGTTATCTGAGTCATGTTACTAATAAATGTTCTGTCATGGAAGGTTTTTCTTACAGACTAACCCTAGTTTCTAACCCATTTGTTTTTGTTGTGTTAAAGAATTTGTAGATATTAAACTTTACTCCATTGAAACCCAGAAGTGTCTTTTTATTGAGTTTCATCACTCAAATTCTCCATTTGTTTTCACCTACAGTGCCCTCTAGTGGTTGTAAGTGGGAAAACAACTGCTACAGGGTGACTGGTTCTTAGTGGGAAAATAAATATTTGAACCTAACACGTGTACATTTCTCTCTAAATTTCAACTTTGGTATCAAAATTGTGAATGGAAGCAGTTTATCAGAAATCTTTTTTTTTTTTTTTAAGACAAATATTTAATTCCATACAAAATGGTTGTATTTTTAACTTTTAATTAAACAATATCTGAAACTTAAGGTGTTTTTTTATAACTACATTTAAAACAAAGTGTAAAATTATTTTCACCACCTGATCAAAGATAACAGACAAAGTGAGATTGATTTTTATTGTATGACCTTGGCATTTTGTACGTTTATTTTTTTGCAGTTGCAAAGCGAGACATCCTTCATTCTGAACAAGCTACAAGTGCACTTCTGAGGAAAAACTAAAACAATACTGAGCTAAACTTTGGTCAGTTCTGTTATTTGGAATGCAATAACAGGTTCCCTAAGTACCTGAAGTTCTTGAATGAGAAAAATCGAGCTGCATTCTCAACGTTCAGCCTGTCGTTTACAGCGGCACTTCGTCCCGCTCCGTAACTTCCTGTCCGATACATGTCAGCAAAACAAGCTTATCAAAGGCATCCCTGTGAGGCAGCAGAACAGAAACACACTGGAACACTTGGAGCATCAGCCTAAAAACGGAAAACTTGTTTTTTTGCACAGGGCTCTAAAGTTTAAGTAACAGACGGCAAAAGAAAAAAGTTTCAGACAATAATGTAAACGGACTTTTACAGAAACGCTAAAACACATTCAGGATAGACGAGAACAATCATACATGTTTCCACCATGACAGTTTTGTCTGCAGCACATTTTAGTTTAAAAAAAAAAAATAACACACCTAATTAAAATCAAGTATTAAATATGTTCTAAAAACCCACTCTGATCATCTTTTGTTCCATTTCCAAACCAGTCGTCTTTTACTTAGAATGCATTTTTTACCAAAATAAAAATTGTTTTCTACAACATAATTTCTGCAGTATTTCATAAGAAGTGACTTTTTCAGACGTTTTTTCGTCTGCTTCTGATTCGCAACAATTTGAATAAAGAAATTCTCAGAAATGCAATTTTAAGCTGAATTTTCTTCAGAAAAATGAACAGAGTGGGTCCTTAAAAGTTCCACAACTTCTGAATCTTGACAAGATTTGGAAGGACAATCACACTAAACACTATGGGCAGTCGCGGTGCAGTGTTAGGGCGGTCACCTCATGATCAGAAGGTAGTCGGTTCAATTCCCTGCCCACCCATGTGTTGAAGTGTCCCTGGGCAAGACACTGAACCCAAATTGCCCCTAGTGGGAGGTTGGCACCAGCACCACCAGTGCATGACCAAGTGAACAGATCCATGACTGTGAAGCACCTTGGGCCCTCAAAGGAAGGCAGAAAGCACTATACAAATATTCACCATTTAAACTTAATATGAAAGCTGCTCATCCTTTGTAACAAAATAATCAGTATCTTATGATTTTCTGCTTGTTGAAGTTCTATTGAGTGATGGTTTTGGCTCAGGTTCTACCGCTGCTATTGCTAAAGGATAAAAGTCAGACATTATCAATCATATTAGGTTACACAGATGTTTAGATTAATTCAACTTTTTTCTAATCTGGTATGAAAAAACAGCCCTCCATTATTGACCGTCATCCATTAAATGAAGAGCTAAAACACGACAGATGAACTATTAAAGCCTTAGTCACATGACCCGGATCCGGTTCTTGGCATCTTAAGGGAAGTCACAAAAATAAACCGTACCATCGTACGGGTGATGCTCACACTCTAGTCCCGGGATGGGAGCTTTGGATGGTAATCTGGTCAAACAAAACAGGATCTGGATGAAAACGGGCTTTGAAAATGACTTCTTGTTCTCATTTTAGTGCCATTTTCGCCGATGGGTCGATTGTCCCTTTAGGGGAGAAACTCAGGGAAATGTTGCGTTCATGCGGTGTGGGAATAATCAGATAATTACTTTTCCGACTTGAAAATCACACAAAAATATCAGGAAAAAGGACAAATATCACGTAAATGCACCTGAACGGTTGCATGTTACTTGAGAAAAGAAAGTCAGAGAAAAGTAAGTACCGTATTTTCTGGACTATAAGCCGCTACTTTTTGAATCATGCGGCTTATACAAAGGTGCGGCTATTCTGTGGATTTTCTTCCCCTGCTAGAGGAGCTCTAACTGGAATTTGAATCAAAAACAAGATAGACGAAAGATCAACGCCAATCAGAAAAGCTACTTTTCCTTTAGCAGATAGAACACTCGTGACAAATTACTAACTGGTAATTATTTTTAAAATCCTTCTTCATCGTGGAAATCACACAAATAAGTTTGTGTGGTGGACATTTTAAGTTAAAAGATATGGAGCTTTGCTATCTAGGAAGGAAACCGCACTGCTGCACACAAGCTTAACATCAATGAATCTATGGTGAGACGCTGGAGACGGTAACTACATACATGTACATTTAAAGTACAACATTGTTATAGTAATTATCTTACTTTTCATCATAGATATCTGCGGCTTATAGCCCAGTGCGGCTTGTATTTTTTTTTTTTTTTTAAACTGAGCAGGTGCGCCTTATAGTCCAGAAAATACGGTAATCATATTTTTGTCAATTTTTTTTCAATGAATAACACAAAATTACCGTGATAAAAACTGATCTATATCAGGCGTGTACAGAGGGCCAAAATCCAAAACACACCTTAGGTCACCGGCTGAACAGGAGAAACATTTTAAAACTTCAATTTTTTTTAGCATAACTATAAATAATAAAAAGGCAATAATATTATTTCAGAATAAATCAACCTTAAATATCTTTCAATATTTTACTCCCAGTAAAAATATATTTTGTCAAAATTATACAAATTAGAAAAAAGCATCTGGACATTAATAACAATAAAATCAAATGATCCAAAAGGCCGAATCTTTAGTTTGACACGTGTGATCTAAATCATGATAGACAGTTTTTTCCATATCGCCCGGTACTACTGGCAGCTGCACGCTAACATACATGACCAGTGATTATTGATGACGTCATCAAAGGTTAGTAATGTCGGAACTTTTCTAGGGCTGGTTATCGATTACAATTTCTAGAAACTATTCAATTCTCAAAAGCCTGAATCGATTAGATTCAGATTTTTTTCGATTTTTAAAAATTTTTCATGTCAATTTAACACATTTATACACATTTGTTAAGAAATATTAATCGTATACAGTTTACAAATTGTAAAAAGTATTAGTGAAATAATGAGATTGTTAATAGAATACAGTGTTACATGATTTCTTTTAAAGGACTAAAAAAGTTCAGATCATTTACTGTTAAAATTGTTCTGCTTTCAGTTTGGCCACTAGGTGGCGATCACCCTATAACATTACACCTTATTCCAGAAGAAGAAAGTATGAGCAAAAATCTGTACTTTAATGGTTACTTTAAAATTATTTCCTTCAAAGAGTTTAGAAAATGCATGCGAGTTTATAAAAATGTTAATTTAATCAGCAATGTGTAACTAAATTAGCATTAGCCGTCCTGTAGGAAACTCCATTAAACGTTAGCATCAAGCTAGCGGACTTTAAATGATTTATGTTTTTAGAAGCTGAAATAGATTCAAATCAATTAATCGATTTTATTAACCCTTATTAGCCCTCCTATTTTCCCATGACTCTGCGTTTGGAGGGGTAAATGTAGAGGTGGAGAAAAGCCGGTGGGGGTGGGGGAGGAATTTGGATTAGTCCTTCATTTAGTGCAGTTAAACTACGATACACCCGCGTCTCACTTTCTTTACCTTCACCTACCCTTACCTGTTGTTTAACAGGTAAAATTGAAATAAAACTGTTTAATTCTTCAAAATATAGTCGAAAACCGTCGGCGTGCTGCTCCCCCTACAGGTTGAAATGAGGTATTACAGTTGAATTTGTGTGATCGGTCAAACCATGTAAGTTTCAGAAGTCTGACGTCATGATCTGCAGTCATGATACCAGTCCTGCCCCCCAAGCCCCGCCCCTCTGACTGCATATTCAAATTTCAGCTGTGGGTGGAGTCAAACCTCCAACTTCCCGGTTTGGTTACCCTTGAAGGGTTCACTATGACCCACAGCATTATCGTAGAATATTTTCTTTTAACGAATGGTCATTTTTCGCCTGGTTTCCACCGTACGGGCGGCTGTGACTAAGGCCTTAAGTGAAAACGTCGATCAAACGTCTGGATTTTCCAACAAATGGAAGAAGTAAACGGAACCAAACGGCTCTTTTTCAGTAAACGTCGTCACGCTGCCCGCAGAAGTTCCTCCTTTCCAATAAATTAACAGTAAGACATGCACCGGTCGATCTGCAGGACCAACCGTCGACGGGTAACCGAGGACGTCAGACGTTCTGAAGGCCGCGCTCCTGCCCGTCCAGCTGCACCTTTATCTTGTGCAGTTCTTCGATCTCCTGATGGTGGCGCTCCGTCTTGTGACGGACCAGAGTGCGATAGAAGTGGACGGCGAACACCACGAAAATCACGGCCACGGGGACCATGATGATGGTGGAGGCCAGCGCGGCGTGCCAGCCGCTGTCGGAGCGCGGCGCGGCGGTGGTGGTGGGGGGCGTGGGGGTGGCGGGGGTCTTCGTCTCCTCCCCGCTGGAGTCGACGGGCAGGAACTTGACCCAGCAGAGGAGCACCACCTCGGCGAGGAACAGCAGGATGCCCAGCGCGGTGGAGAAGCCCCACGCCAGCTCGATGTAGTGGTGCATGCGCTCGTGCGGCGACTCGCTGACCGAGTTCAGGTTGTGGATGTTGCTGACGGCTTCCACGTTGGGCAGGATGCAGGTGCTGATCAGCAGGGCGAAGAGGTGCACCGCCACCAGAACGGTGGTGCAGACGCTGAAGGCAATGATGAGCTCTCTGGGGTAATTGTAGTCCACCTTCAGCTCCACCTCCACCATGGCCACCTGAGAGCCCAGAACACACGGTGACTTCACTCTGGAGCAAAGTGGGACTTTATCAAGAGCGAAATGGTGTTTTTTCCGCTTTAAAATCTACTAGTTGAAGTAGGGCTGGGCGATCTGGGATTTTTTATATCACGATATAGCTTTTTACATCTCGCGCGATAACGATATTGATCACGATATAAACCAAATAACTATATTTGAACACTTTGTGGCTCAAAAATGAAATGCAAATTCATCAGCAGGTTGTTAAATTTAAATATTCATTTCCTATCACACTAAGTATAACAGATCCAATGGAAATTATGCAACTAGTTTTTTAATAACCAAGACTATATATATAAATGAACTAAGCTGAAAATTAAAGCAAAAGCTTTCAAGTTTCAAAAGTTTATGAAATAGATACTAAACTGTTTCTTCAGTTCCATTAAAAACAAAGCATTAAGTCTACAAATAAATTCTAATTTTTTCAGGGTTCACATAACAAAAATGTAATAATTTACTACAAATTATTTTTGTTGTATTAAGTAGGGGTGTAACGGATCACAAAACACACGGCTCGGATCGTGTCACGGCTTTAAGGTCACAGTTCAGATCATTTTTCAGATCAGTAACAAGTAAAAAAAACAAGAATAAAGAAGATAAAAGCCTAAAATTACTTTTTTGTAAAGTTAAAAATATATGTTTGAAAAAAAAAGTACTTCAAAGCATTAACTCACACATTTTGAACTTTGAACATAAACAAAACATGTATTTTCTGATTACATGTACATGTCTGGAGAGAGAAAGGAATGCTTCATATGCCATCCAACCAAATTAAACTTTCATTATTTTTGGTATTAATTGTTGTATTGAAACTAACTGTGGCAACATTTAAATATGTCAAATAAGTATTATTAACCATAGCACATGTCCAGGTGACGCACTGCCATACACGCGTTTTTTGACCCTAACGGCTTGCCATAGCTCTCCCTGTCGGCTCTTGTCAGCTGGGTGCAGGAGCTCGATGCGTGTGCGACAGCGGCCGCTGGTCTCCTGAACTCCGACACGGAGATGTGTACCGATTAGGGGTGTAACGGATCACAAAACCCACGGTTCGGATCGTGTCACGGTTTTAGGGTCACGGTTCGGATCATTTTTCGGATCAGTAAAAAGTAAAAAAAGTAAAAAAACGCTAAAAAAAAAAAACGAAAAAAAAAAAAACCCAAAAATATATCAAAGCTAAATTAATTTTTGGAAACAGTTTAACTCATAAATTCAATAAGCATTTAAAATACCTCACACACACAATATTTACATATGCAACAACAAAACATCTGCTCATTGAAGCCTATTTATTAAAACAAAACATATTTGTACTTTGAACACAAACAAAATACTAAAACATGTAGTTTCTGATTATATTTACATGTTTTTAGACCAAATCTACAAAAACTAAGAGAAAAGAATGATTAAAATAGTGCTGAAAATACCAAATCCATCTGGATTATCCTTTAAAATTAAGTCATAAATAAAACGGTTACAATTATTTTTTTAGTATTAACTGCTTTATTGAAACTAACTGTGGGAACATTTAAATGTTTTAAATGATAATTTTCTGTAAAACGTGGCACTTCTGCGTCAGCTTTTCCTGCTCAATTTTGACATCTCTGGCTTGCCGTACAATGTTCCGCGATTCCACCGGAAAGCCCGTAACGGAGCTTCCATTCGATGCGAACGGACAATTGGTTTGAATTATGCTAGCGCGAGGTGTCCGCGTATGGGGGGTGGGTGTTCGAGCGGTCCGCGGTACACACGTGTCCCGCACCGTGGCCTCTGATCCGTACGGACCACGGATTTTCCGTGATCCGTTACACCCCTAGTACCGATGTTTTTATTTAGCTCTTCAAAATAAATCAATCTCTCGGTATCCGCGTTCTTCATGAAGAGTTCCAGAAAAGTTTTGACGGAAGTTTCTCCCACACTCAGCAACAGACTTTCTGATGACCGGCAAGCATTAAATCTGACGCTTGTTAAAACTAATACAGTGTACAGTAAATTAATTTGACGCCAAATGCATTTGGCGTGGAAGAGAATTGATTGTAACGCGGGGCGCGAGGTACGCAGCGGCAGCGGGGGTTGCTGGTAGAAGTCGGCTCGTGCGCGTTTGTTTACCTTTCATGCAGACGAAGGACGCGGAGTGGAGTCCAAAAAATGAACAAAATGAGAGCTAATAAACACAATAATTAGATACAAACATTTACTGGCGACTAACTCTCTAACTTTTACTCGTGAAATAGGAGAAACTGTTTGCTAGCAAGTGTTTTTTGCGAACCCTTCAAAATAAAAGTCTATCGCGATGGACTCATTCTTCTATCGAAAAAATGTTCCATCGCGATATCAATAATTATCGTTTTATCGCCCAGCCCTAAGCTGAAGAAAAGCTGTTACTTGCTCAGCAGATCAAGAAAAAAAAATACAGAGTGTATGTTATTTCATTATCTCACATCTTTTGAGGGAATGAAGAGGAGCGCTCACCATTGCAAAGCCAGAGAGCAGAGCGGACGTCCTGCTGGACGCCTTCAGCTTTGCCCGGCTGAGGTAGAGCTTCCTCCAGGAGAGGGCCTGCACCGAATGGTGATTGGAGTTGACCAGTTCCAGGTAACTGCGCCGCACCCAGTCCCTGTAGTCCATCCCTCCGGTGTCCAGAGCGGGCTCCCCGGGCACCCCCGGAGCAGGGGAGCCCACGGGGACGTTCAGCTCGCTGCTCATGGCACCTGAGAAACAAAACCAGAGCCGCTCTATCAACTTATCTTAATCTAAAACAACAACTTCCACCACCAAACAGTTTTGAAATCATTATGTAAGATGGGAGTCGGAGTCGAGTTTCCAGCTGTAACTCCTCGTCTTTATTTATTCTGGCAGAAGTGTTTTGAACATTTTCCCACAATCCCCCTGGGAATCTTTTTTTTTGGACGGCCTGTGTGTCACAGAGATGTTTTTCTTAATCAAGTTCCCCCTCAGGAAGAAGGATGATCTTAAGTTGAAGAACCGACTCTGCAGCTTCACCCCTGACACCATCACTATGATGAAAACGGGGATTTTAACATGTTCTTGTGGCTTTTTATTTAAGCTTTATTCAAATTGTTGTGAATCAGGAACAGACAAAGAAAAAGATGTAGATTATACACAAGCTCATGTAAAATCCATGAACGTCTTCCTTTTCCTCATCTTAGTTGGGATCTGGCTCTAAACAGAATAGCTCCAATATCGCTCGCAGTTTCTGCTGTGCAGCGTTAGGTCGGGGGTGTGAGGGGCTGTAAGCTAGCAGGAGAGCGAGTAAACAGATGGGTGACGGGAAGAGGGAGCGGGAATGCTCACAACTCAGAGGGGAATTTCTGATGAAGTCCTCGAAAATGAAACAGATTTTTTTGATTTTGGCTAAAAATTAATTTAAAAAAATTAAACAAATGAATTAAGATTATTCATATTTGTTTTGTTACAGTATTTACCGACCACTTATTATCTGCAATTAATCACAATATGAAGTCAAACACAAAGCTGTACATTTAGAACGTTTAGTTTTAATTAATGCTGTCAATCAATCAATTAAAAAAAAAAAATCTGATTTATCACACTTTTGGATTGTGAATAATTAAAAGCAATAAACTGCAATGTTTTACTAGGTAAATTTTATATGACAATATGCGGGTTTTGAACAAATTCTTCGTTAATTTTTACTGTGAGATTTTGAAATTTATAAACTGTTAACTCAGAAGTGTAAATGTGAGCCCAAAACACATCGACAGTGAGATGATCAGAACCCTAAAGACTTTTATATCTGCAGTATTACTCCAAGAAGACCGAAAAAAAAAAAAAAAGAATAAAAGTTCTGGTTACATAGCCCAAATATTCGATTTCAATGCGCAGAATACTTAAAAAAAAAGAAAAAAAAAAAAACTTCTATTCATCATTTGTACAAAAAAAGCTGTATGAGATGAACTTTCTCTCTGAACTGATCCTTTTTTCAACCAATCAGCATTTATATCGCTTTCCTTTACCGCTAAAGTTGAAGCTCGGCGCCGCGTTGTCACGGTAACACAACAACGAGCCGGACCATGAAACAGATAATCTACTTTTTGTGAAGTAGTGATCTAATCCAAGAAAAATAGCAAGAATAAAGTGCTAAAAATCGATTGAATATTTATTTATTCTGAATAATACCAAACGCTGTGAAAGCCTGACCCGTTTGAGGCAAACAAGACAGAAGACTGCGTCTTTGTGAGGTAATTAATTTATAAATATGAATGCATTCATTCTTTTGATTTGGATTTCATTAACGTTCCATAATTATAATTAAAAGACACAGATCAAAAGATGACTGGAGTGGGAATTTAAAGCTGAAAAATTAGACATTTTAATCAGAAATGTTCTTTTCACTTCCTCTAACAACCGTTCATAAGTTCTATGAAAAAATCTGACACCAACTTGCAAAAGTATTTCTAAATGTTGAGGGTTACAGAAGATTTCCTGTTTGCAATCCACAAAAATGAGCTTGAAATGCAAACGTGCAATCTAAAAAACTCAATCATGAAGAAACTACATCTTAAGTTTAATGGAAAAAAGGAAATGTTTGGATTTTTTTTTTTTTACCATTAATAAAAAAAATGTATGTAGGTTAAACTCAAACAATAA
This sequence comes from Oryzias javanicus, assembly GCA_003999625.1. NCBI lineage: Eukaryota > Metazoa > Chordata > Actinopteri > Beloniformes > Adrianichthyidae > Oryzias > Oryzias javanicus. Next base: position 32,311,730 of record CM012450.1, on the reverse strand, counting down.
TGTAGAAACTGTATGAGGATTCAGCTTCTACATGGTTTGTAGCTCATCTGAAGCTTCTCTGTCAGCCTGATAACCACTTCCTGAGTGTAAATAGTGAAACTTGTTTGTCAGCCCTGCACCCACCAACATGTTCATTTTTGATCATCCATTAAAAACACAAAGAGATTAATATTGGCGCTAAAATGAGGCATCCAACTAAACACATGCATGCATGAATGTGTGCTGCAGCGTCATTCACAGAGTTGAGGCACTGCAGATTGTGTATTTTTAACTTTTATCATTTTGCTATTTTGCATTTTTCTGTAAAGATACCAAAAACAAAAAATAAACAGCAAGTCGAGTTTGCAAAAACAGAAATAAATCAACTATTTTTACCCCACAGGCGCTCAAAAATAATCATATAAAAAAAAAAAATCTACCAATGGGATAAGAAAAATTGTCGTACATCTTATTTTAGAAAAAAATTCCAGTCATTAAAACATGTTTTTGCAAACAAATCCCATCTTACTTTTGAAAATCTCTTTCGGTAAGATTATTATTATTATTATTATTACCGTATTTTCCAGACTATAAGTCCTAGGAGCCAAAAAATGCATAAAAAATGAAAAAAAAAAACACGATTTATAGTCCAGAACATACGGTAACCTTTATTTAACCTTTTTTCCTTGCAATAAAGAAAATAATCTCGTTTCTAAAGATTTCGTTTTTTGCGACGTAAACATGGAGCTAACGTACCCTGCCAACACAAATCTTCTGTTTAAATCCTTCAATAACTGTCTGCCTCTGTTTACCACTCATTTTATTTATTTATTTTTATTTATTTCACCTTAATTTAACCAGGAGAAACTCATTGAGATTACAAATCTCTTTTGCAAGACATTTAACAAATATTACAGGACAGACAAACAATTACACATTACTGATTACACGTTTAAAGTAATCAAATAAATAAATAAATAATTTCATATAAAACATTTATTTACACAGTTTTGAAAACACAACACTAAGAATCATTAAATAAACAAACAAACCACTTTTATTCGTTTCCTGGCAAACATTTTGTCGTTGTTGTTAATAAAAAATCTTAAAATTAACTCCAATGAAGTGTGTTTTTGTTGTTTTTAACAAGCTTTTACTAACAATACCAGACATTTATAAAGAAAATTAAGATTAAAAATGCATTTCTAACGGGATATATTGCCATTTTTGTTGCACAATTTTAGCTTAAGCTAGCACGTAAACAGATGGATGATGGGGAAGGAGGCGGGCTTACTCCTCACCAATGGTCCCGCCCACAACTGAGAGGAAAATTTTGAGTCTAGTCTTAGTAAATTAAACTTTATTTTTTGTTTTAGTGACTACAAGCATGAGTATATGTTTTTTTTCTTACTTTTCACACCTTAAACTGTATAATTTATTGCTATCTTATGTCTAAAAATGTTTAAAAAGTTTTACCTTCAAATTCAAGCCAAACAGACTTAAACTTTCAGGTGTTTTTAGTCACTTATCAGAGCAGATTTGTTTCTCAGCGAGTACAGAAACACACAGTTGTGTTTTCATGTACGTGGAGATTTGTGTGGTTACTTTCTGCATAAAAACAAACATTTCTAAAATATATCCAAGTTTAAAATATGTCAAAATAAAGCACAAAGAGGGTTTGGTGGGCTTCTATTTTGGAAATGCATGCAAATCGGGGCTTAGTCATGGGTTTAACATTCCCTTGAGAGTTTTTAAAATGCAAATATGTGGAAAAAAAGAAGATAAATAATATGTGGAGTTTAACAAATCCTAAGTTTGTAGCTTTCCTGCTAATGTTTTAGTTTATTTTATTGGATCTTTTTGAAACAGGAAAATAAAGCAGATATTGACTTTTAAAATATATATATATATATTACTTGTGCATTAATGAATGGGGTTCAGGGAAGTCACAGGTTAGAAGGAAGAGTTGAGGTTTGGCATCAGTTTCACACTTGTGTGCATCTTTCAGTCTAAATGTATATTTAGAACACCAGCATAAGCAGGATCCGTTTACGGGGAAAACCAATCTCAGCTTTACTATTATTTTAAACAGTAAAACCAAAAGGGGAGAAGTGTCATTTAAGAAGAGATAAAGAAAGAAAGAAACTTTTTTTTTTTTAAAAATCGACTTAAATCCTATGAAAAGTGGAATGGTTTAACCCATTTTCACAGAACGGAGTACTTAGCTAGCTACTTAGCTTAAACAACACGAGAGTTTAAAACGAGAAAATTGTTCGGTTTTTATTATTAATTTTATAAACTTTTATTCATCTCTCACCTGTTTGACGAGGTGCCTTCTAAATGAAAGATGCCAACTCCTGAGGCGGTGCTGCGTTCTAAAACGATAACCGCTCCGCTTCAAGTTAGTCGACAAACTACTTCCGCTCTGCGTCCGCTCCCTCCACCAACAGCTTCATTTGGCACCAGAAGTTTAAAAAACTAGGTCAGAAACTCTTCAAGGTCCAGTCCGTCTAAATCTAATTCATTGTAGGAGGTTTGACGGGCAGCAAAAGACCCGGTTGTCTTGGTTCGGGTGGTGCTGGGGGGGAGAGGGAACGCCGAAACCACTCTAACTTCCGGTAAGGCGTGTTACTTTCAGAATAAAAGCTCAGTTAAAGAAATAGTCTCGTGTTATCTTTTATTTTGTTAGATAATTTAACTTATTGCCGATAAGCATTCTTACAATAAGAATTTTTGTATCAAAAGCTTTTTTTTATTGCTTCTCTTTCATTTTGAACATTTATTTTCCAATTTAAATCTGTGTGTAATTTTATTTTGATTGCACTTGCATGTGTTAATATAAGAAGTGCTGCATAAATTAAGCTGATTGATTTTAGTGTTTTGTTTGAACAGCAGCTGAGGTTAAAATGACATCCCATAATAAACCATAACTTTGAGATCGCACACAGATACAATTAATCACTGCATATTAATAAATAAATTGGAACGATACGGCATTAGGGGGATAGATTAAATGTGAAGGTCGGAAGTGCTCGTTCCCATTTTTTGGACAGAAAGGTGCGACACAGGGGTCTGTTTTGGGCCCAGTATTTTTTTTATCATGTATATTAATGATTTATTAAAGGTTTATAGAATATTAGAATTAGTTTATTTGCTGATGACACAAAGGTTTTTTGTGATGGGGATGATTTGCAGCAATTCATAGAAGTTGTAAAGACGGAGATGGAAAAAGTGAAGATGTGATTTGATGTAAATAAACTTTGATGACATTTAAGTAAAAGAAAATAATGTTACTTGGTAATTCTAATGGTAAAAATGTAAAGATTGACATGCACATAAATGGGGTGAAACTTGAAAGAATTTATGACGATACATTTATTGGGGTTATAATAGCTGACGTGGAAAGCATTCATTCATTTTCCACTTTGGTGTCCTGGAGCCAAACCTGGTTACTGATGGGCACTTTTGGATGGTGTGGGGAAGCTGGAGAATGCATGCACGGGGAGAACATGCAAGCTCCACACAAAAATGTCCCCAGTTGGTGTTTCTGATTCTCCAGCCGGGATTTGAACCAGGGCCTTCTTTCTAAGAGGCAAGGGCGCTAACCACTGCACCACCATACAGTCTGTACTGACTCTTATTTTTTAACGTTTATGACATTTAAGATGTTACCTTTTAATTAAATGGCCATTTTATTTTTTCATGATTGCGGTTGTCATGATTTTGTTTATTTTTTACTGTGTATTTTGTTGTGAGAGAACAGAAACATTTTCTGAATCTCAGATCACGCCAGATACTATAGAATTCTCTTGTGTTTCCGTACTTAACCTACTGTTCCGAAATTTGGGGAACAAAACTTCTTTAAAACCACTATGCATGTTACAAAAAAGAGCAGTAAGAATAATTCATAATGTAAGTTATCGCCATTCCAATAATCAATTTTTTCTTAAATCAAAGGTACTAAAACTTTTTGATTTAATAGAACACAGAATACTACAACTGAGTTACAAAGCAAGACATAATCTACTACCTGTACATCTACAATCAATGTTTTCTGACAGATTGGGTGGTTATAGTTTAAGAAAAGAAAACAATTTCAGAGTCCTCTAAGCACGCACAACAGACATGTATACATGTACATGTTTGAGTATAGATCCTTGTGTGTGTTTGATTATATGGACAGATGTTTGATTAAAAAAAAAAAAAAAGGTACTAAATTTCTGTTTCTGAAATGATTTATATTAAAGGTTAAAATTAACTTATATTTTTAGGGGGTAGGATTAAAAAAGTTTTTTTAAACTTCTTCCTACTCCATTTTGAACTATATAATTGAGTTGTAATGTCTTTTATTTATAATTTATTTAAAAATTTTATGTTTTCTTGTTTTTTTCACCATGTATTTTTTTTTGTATGTTCGAAATAAAGGACTAACTGACTAAACTCTGTGGATTTACTGCAAAGTAAAGTGTGACTTTGTGTGGAACTTTTCAATAAAATTATAGCAAATTATTTTTATGATTGCTGTTTTGTTTTCCGTTTTTTTTTTTTTTTTTTTTTTTAATTTAATGCAGGGGTCCCAAGCTACGGCCCACGGGCCGCATCCGGCCCTCCTCCACTTTTGGCCCCGCCCCCCAAACTGCTTTGGCTAAATTAGCAATTTTTCCAGCTTTTTAGGGGAATTTGACATTGAACTAATATTTTAGCTACATGCTAGCTATTTAAGCTAATACGGGCTTTTTAAATTATATTAGGCTAATTTGGAGTTTAGCTAATATTTTAGCTACATGCTAGCTATTGATGCTGATATAGGCTTTTTAAATTTTGTTAGGCTAATTTGGCATTAAGCTAATATTTTAGCTACATGCTAGGCTAATATAAGCTTTTTTTTTTTAGGCTAATTGTGAGTTTTGCTAATATTTTAAGCTACATGCTAGTTGTTTTGGCTAATTTAGATTTTTCTGAGTTTTTTTCACTTAAAAATATCCAAATGAAGCCTCAGTACTATTATTGTCCAGAACATGACGAACTTTTTGATACCTATATTGTACAGGTTTCTAGGTGTGAGAAAAATGTATGATTTTTGCGGAAAAAAGTCGCACAACTTGCGTAAAGTTGTATATAATTATGTTAAATATTCAAAATTGCATGACCTTGCACAATAGCAAAGGACAAGCATGAATTTCCTGAACATGATGACTGTTTTTATTTGCATAAATTCCATAAGTTGTAGAATTTGCAGAAATGAGAAAAAATGTCATTCATTTGAATGGGGCTGAAAAATTGCACAAATTGTGTAGAATCACAAAAACTGTAAAGTGCACAAAAACCAAAAATACTAGCCATTATGTCCTCAACGAGCTGAACGTTTTGATACCAATATTGCACAAATGTAAAAAGTGTGCAAAGTTTTATAACGATTTGAAAAATGTCCATTAATTGTCAATGAGGCTAGTAAACTAGCATTGATTGCGTTAAAATCGTTAAGTGTACGAATTTCAAAAATACAAGCACGATTGTGCTGAACAAGCTGAATGTTTTGAAAGCACTGTTGCCTTGGTTACAAGAGTGCATAAAGTTTATAAAGGATTTGAAAAATTCCCATTCATTTTCAATGAGGCTAGTAATTAGCATAGTTAGCGGAAAAAAAGTAAATTTTGCTAATACCAAAAATACAGGCATGAATGTCCTTAATTTGCGGAACGTTTTGATACCAATATCGCAGAAAGTTTTATAACGATTTGAAATATTTTCCCATTGACTTAACATAGGGCTCAAAATTTGCATAAATTGCGCAAAATTGCAAAAACCGTAAAATTTGCGAGAACCAAAAATACAAGCAGCAATAGATACCAAGATTGCGTTAATCGCATAAAGTGTGCTTGAGTTTTTACTCGTCAAAAAATGTACGGAAGAACTCGTAAATAATAATATTTAAAGAGAAACAGAATCTCAATTTTTCTAAATATTAATAATCTTTATTTAATCAGGAAGTCCTATTGCAATTAAGAATCCTATTTCACAAGGGAGTCCTGGCCATGAGTCGAAAAAAACTTATCAAAATAAAAACAAGATTTTGTTTAAATTCAGTTACAAACAAAATAATCTTTCTCTCAAGCTCTCAACTTGGATTTAAAATCATTTAACGAAAGTTTTTCTTCACGAAATCCATGGAATTGTGGAAAAATTTTAGATTAATGTTTGTTACAATTTAAAAGTATTTGGAAGTCAAGGGAAAGATGAAATGAAAGCCAAAATCCCCAGTACATGTAAATAATGTATAAAAATTTGTAAAACTCCATAGCCGAACAGAAAATACATTCATTGAACACACTGAAAGTACATTTTTCATACTAAATGTAACCTTTTAATGTAAATATGAATAAAAACAGAAAGGAATATTATTCCAGAATAAATCAAGTTGAACCTTAAATAACTTTAAATATTTTACTCTTCGTAAAAATATATTTTGTTAGAATTATGCAAGTTAGAAATAAACTCAAGATAATTAATAACAATAAAATAAAATGATCTGGAGGGCCGGATCCGGCCCCCGGGTCTTAACTTTGATGGGTTTATGTGTATTTTAGAATATTATGTATTGCTATGCAAAGTAAAGGAAGAATTAGAGTTCTGACACCTAATCTGTAAAATTAAAACCCCAGCACAGATTAACCAGATATTATGGGATTTAATGTCATGCGATTTAACCAAATTAAAGAAAAAAAAAGGAAAAAATACATTGAAATTATCTTGACGTGTTTGAAAATATTAATGAAACAGAAATAATTTGAAACATTTATTTTCTATAACCACAGAATACAATGAAAAACATCAATAGTTTTATCCTGCAGCTCTGCAAAAAAAAAAAAAAAAAAAAAACATACAGAAATGATTATGATGTGATTTCTCTGGGACACCTTCAATGTTATTTCCTCTTTCTCTCAAAAATAAAAGCACACGTTATCCTGCAGGATCGCTGTAGAGTTGACATCAGACGAGAATTTACTGAAACATGAGCAGCAGCTCTATATCTAAAAGCTGTACAGACCTAGTTTTTTAATTTTTATTTCAGTTTTTACAAAGACATATTAAAAAAAAACAAATCAGTGTTTCTCACTATCAAGTAAAAGAGATCTTGAAGTGTATTGACACTGCATGACTACACAACATGTTGATGGGTTAAAAAAAGGAGCTTTGTGTGTCTTGCAGTACCAAGTTAGCCGATATTTAGTCGTTTATTGTCCAAACAGTTTAATAGTATAACTTACAAATGTCATCATTACAATAACTTCTTTGTCATAGACAAGGTTGCTTTTGTTACAACTGAAAGATTGAGCAGAAATGCAAACAACACAAAATCTCTTTGTTTTCTCCGTCTTTTTAGTTCACAACGACGCTGTTGGAATGAGCAGGTGTTTCAGCTCCGCCTCATCCCCCGTCTACACACAATACCAGCCGGGAGCTTGTCATGTTAACACATCGTATTTATAGAAATGTGCAATACTAAACCAGCTTTAATAAGTTCTTATCAAAACTTAAAGGATCCGGTGATCGACCGGACTCCGTTTACTTTACTGTTACTATTGCGGCGTTGTGAATGGACTCCATAACGGCGGCGAGGCGGCTGCACAGGTCGTGGGCCTGGTTGACGTGGACTTTGGGTGGATCTTTAAGAACTACTGTCTCAGCAGAACCGTCCAGAACTCTGGGAAGCAATTCCCCCAGTTTGACCTGCAGTGAAGCTGAACACAAACACAGCAGAGAAGAGAAATTTGTGATTTTTATTTGTTAGAGCAGTTAAGGTTTTAGACTTTAATATTTTACGTGATAATTACCCTTAAACTTGCTTTCTTTGGGCTACATGTGTTAATTAATCCTGTTAACATTTTAGGTTAGCTAATATCAGCAGGAATCAAGATGAACGTAGAATTATTGAGCAATAAATCTTTAATTTGTTGACTGTTAGTCGACAAATCGACTATTAAAATAGTCGACACCTAATGTAATAGTCGATTAGTCGTTACTTTATATTATATGGAGTCACATTATTTGAGTCATATTATATGGAGTTATAATGGCATTCTGCAAGCTTTTTAGACTATTTTGGCATTTATCTTTCTTTTTCTTGCTATTTTGGAGTTTAGCTAAAATTTCAGCTACATGCTAGCTATTTTGGCAAATTTTTAAATTTTTTTCTTTTTCTTTAGAGTAATTTGGAGTTTAGCTAATATTTAAGGTGTTTTGGCTAACGTAAGCTTTTTTTATTGTTTTTAGTCTGTTTTGGAATCTAGCTAATATTTAAGCTACATGCTAGCTGTTTTGGATAGTTTAGTATTTTTTTGTTTGTTTGTTTTTTTAGGCTATTTTGGAGTTTAGCTAATATTTAAGCTGCATGCTAGCTGTTTTGGATAGTTTAGGATTTTTTAAAAGATTTTAAGCTATTTTGAAGTTTAGCTAATATTTAAGCTGTTTTGGCTAACTTAAACTTTTTTTTTTTTATTTTTTAAGTCTGCTTTGGAATCTAGCTAATATTTAAGCTACATGCTAGCTGTTTTGGATAGTTTAGGATTTTTTAAAAGATTTTAGGCTATTTTGTAGTTTAGCTAATATTTAAGTTGCATGCTAACTACTTTGGCTAACTTAAACTTTTTTATTTTTTTAGTCTGTTTTGGAATTTAGCTAATATTTCAGCTAAATACTAACTGTTTTGGATAGTTTAGGATTGTTTTTTTTTTGTTTGTTTTTTAGGCTATTTTGGAGTTTAGCTAATATTTAAGCTGCATGCTAGCTGTTTTGGCTAACTTAAACTTTTTAAAAATTTTTTAGTCTGCTATGGAATCTAGCTAATAATTCAGCTAAATGCTAGCTGTTTTGGATAGTTTTGGATTTTTTTTTAAAGTTTTTTAGGCTATTTTAGAGTTTAGCTAATATTTCAGATACAAGCTAGCGGTTTGGGTAACTTAAGCTTTTTTTTTTAGTTTATAGGCTGTTTTGGAATTTAGCTAATATTTAAGCTGCATGCTAGCTGTTTTGGCTAACTTAAGCTTTTTTTTTGTTTTTTAGGCTGTTTGGGAATTTAGCTAATATTTCGGCTGCATGCTAGCTATTTTGGCTAATTTAGGCTTTTCAAAATCTTTTAGGCTAAATTGGCATTTAACTAATAATATAGCTGACTATCAATTTCAGCACGTTCAGCTATCGTCATAGGATCTTCAGTGGCCAAATTCAGCTTACACCATTCACATTAGCATTATCGCAGGTAATGCTAGTGTGAATATATTTAGTTAGTTTAAAGCTAATTATGGTTAAGATGTGTGTTTTACATCCACTTTATGCATGACCCGATTAGTCGAATAATCAAAATAAATAGTCGGTGATTAGTTGACTTCTAAAACAATCGTTTGTGGCAGTCCTAGTTGACTCCAGATAAAGATTTGCTTTCTAAAAACTGACGGTGCATGAATAGTTATTATCACTCACTCACCATATTTGTCAGAATAACCATTCTGTCTCTTTTTAAAATGTTCTTGCTATTTATTTTTTTAAATAATATATTTTCTTAATCACAAGTTATTCAAGTTATAAACTGGCCAATCAGATGCCTCAAGATAAGCATGTCCCTCACCTCGGACATTCAAAATGTTTGATTGACAGATCCTGGCTTTCATTGAAAGGGGTGTGGCTTTCTAACAAGCTCAATCCTATTAGCCAGAGTGAGCTAATGTTGACTCAGACCGTTTATGGCGATGCTTGTGGAAAAATGGCGACTGAACTGACCTAATTTTTTTTAAACCGAATGTAAGGCATTTTTTATGGGTGATGTCACGGGAGCTTTGTCCACCTCTATATACTGTCATTAACTCCGACTGATTCAGATCTGTCATTACTTACTGATGACATCTCACTCCAACTGAATTGAAGTCATTTGGTTGGAGCCAGAAGTAAGCCACCATCTATGGGTGACGTCGCACTCACTCACTCCAGTCTCATATACAGTCAATGATGGACGCACAGATGAACTCACCGTCCATGTCCTGGCCCAGGCAGCAGCACCAGTGACTGCGGATGCTCTCCATAGCATCCCGATCCTCTTGGGACACGGCTGTGTCCCGGCTCATCAGGTGAAGACAAGGAATGACGGATTCCTCCATGATGCCGACACCTTCCTCCACTTTGCCCTCCTCACCGCTGCGAAACAGCCGCGACGCGCTCTCGTTCAAAGCCTAAAGCGGGGAATGTCGTTAAACTTTAAATAACAAAACTATAACTAATGCACAATAATACAGGAAAATTCTATCACCAGTATATAATTTTCTGATCTATATTTGTGGTTCAGTTGATTTATTCTAAAAGGATTCGCCTGCCATGGGTGGACTTTCATTAGGCAAAGGTAGGCGATTGCCTAGTTCCCACAATGATTTTTTTTTTCCCGAACATTTAAAAATTTCCACTCCCATTATTATTTAACTCTGTCATAAAAAAAACAAAATCACTGAAATGACACAAGAATGCTCATGCCAAAGTGTTTTGTTATCCCCCGTCCGTGGGCAATGGACTATTCCATCAACAGTAAGTTAGAGATGTAGAAAATACATTTCTTTAACATTTAAATACAATTTTTCTTTTAAAAAACATTTTCAATTCAATTAAAAATTAATTAATATCACAACAAAGTTTTCTCAATGGGCTTCACGACAATAATTGGACAAAAACATTGAATTCTTGATCATATCTAAAAGTGTACTAAAGAAGTTATTCGATGGATGTTTTTTAAAGAAAAATTATTAATAAAAACGCTGCAGAAGGCCCCATGTTACTGTTCCCCAGGGCCCCCCAAACCGCCAAAAGTCCGCCACTCTTTACCTGTCTTATCCAGCAGTATGTTATGTTTTTTAATTAGAGGGATTAAAGAAAACAAATACATAATTCCAGTTAATTTACAAATGCACTAATTTACATAATGCAAAATCTTTTGCTTCATAAAAAAATGCACTAAGAAAAAATAATTTTTTCATGCAAACAAAATAATGTAATTAATTTGTCATCAATGTAGTCCTTACAGGATATATATAACTTTATTTTTCTTATATTATAATTTAGTAGTATGGATTTAAAATCAAAATAATGCCAAATTACAAACTGTTGTAGAGGAAAGACGTGATTTGAGCTCTTATGCACACAAAGTAAATGTGGAATTATGAGCCAGTGTCCTAAATTTTGCACTAAAAGACATTTGCTGGCCAGAAATCCTAAATGTCATGATGATGGTTCCCAGAGGAAGACTGCTGTGATCCTGATAAGCCTGGGAACGTCTTAAAAAACAAACCCTTGCACCACATTCCTTTTCTTTAAAAATAGATGTTTTCATTTCCACTCTTGATATGGAAGCTTTTTCAATTAGTTAGGTATTTAAAAAAACAAAAAGTTTAAATAAAAAGTCACACTGACGCCGCACTCACCATTAAACACTTCCTCCTGTAAACTGCGATAAGAGATCTTTCCATTCCACGCTTCTCCCCTTTGATTATCAGCGTGTTGTTGGTTTCATACGCGTGAGACAAATAGTTCAAGGCTTCTTGCATCCTGCAGATTAAAAAAGCAACAGTTAAATAAAAATGTTGATGTAAAAAAATCTAACTACTGTAAGTCAATTAGTGCTGCCACAAACGATTATTTTGACAGTCGACTAATCACTGATTTTTTTTTTTCGATTAGTCGACTAATCGGGTCATGTGCAAAGTGGATGTAAATATGCTGAAGTTGATAACCAGCTAAAATATTAGTTAAATGCCAAATTAGCCTAAAAAATAAAAAGAGCCAAAGTTAGCAAAAATAGCTAGCATGCTGCTGAAATATTAGCTAAACTCCAAATTAGCCTGAAAAAAACAAAAAGCCAACATTAGCCAAAGTAACTGATATATTATCTTAAATCCAGATTACCCTAAAAACAAGGAAAAATCCTCAATTCGCAAAAACACCTAGTGTGTAGCAGAAATATTAGCTAAACTCAAAAATAGCCAAAAAAAAACAAAAAAAAAGTTTGAGTTAGCCAAAATAACTAGCGTGTAGCTGAAATATTAGCTAAACTCAAAAATAGCCTAAAAAAAAGAAAGAAAAGCTTAAGTTAGCCAAAACAGCTCGCATATAGATTAAATACTAGCTAAAGTCCAAATCAGCCTAAAAAAAACCAAAAAAAGCCTAAAATAGCCAAAATAGCTAGCGTGTAGCTGAAATATTAGCTAAACTCAGAAATAGCCTGAAAAAAACAAAAAAAGCTTAAGTTAGCCAAAGCAGCTAGCATGTAGATTAAATTATCTGAACTCCTAATTAGCCTAAAAAATCCCCCAAAAAAGCCAAAATTAGCCAAAAATAACTAGCATGCAGCTGATATATTAGCTCAAGTCCAAATTACCCTAAAAACAGGGAAAAATCCTAAATTAGCCAAAACAGCTAGCGTGTAGCTCAAATATTACCTAAACTCAAAAACAGCCTCAAAAAAAACCCCAAAAAAGGCTTAAATTAGCCAAAATAGCTAGCATGCAGATTAAATATTAGCTAAAGTCCAAATTAGCCTAAAAAAAACAAAAAAGCCTAAAATAGCCAAAATAGCTAGCGTGTAGCTGAAATATTAGCTAAACTCAGAAATAGCCTGAAAAAGCCAAAAAAAGCTTTAAGTTAGCCAAAACAGCTAGCATGCAGATTAAATTATCTGAACTCCCAATTAGCCTAAAAAATCCCCCAAAAAAGCCAAAATTAGCCAAAAATAACTAGCATGCAGCTGATATATTAGCTTAAGTTCAAATTACCCTAAAAACAGGGAAAAATCCTAAATTAGCCAAAACAGCTAGCGTGTACCTCAAATATTAGCTCAACTCAAAAACAGCCTAAAAAAAAACCAAAAAAAAGCTTAAGTTAGTTAAACAGCTAGCATGTAGATTAAATATTAGCTGAACTCCAAAATAGTCCAAAAAACCTAAATAATTACCAAAATGGTCCAAAAAGCTAGTAGAATGCTATTATAACTTTCAACTTTACTACACTCTGACTTCATACAATATAGAGTAACGACTAATCGATTATTAAACTAATTGTCGGCTATTTTAATAGTCGATTAGTCGTCGATTAGTCGACTAATCGTGGCAGCCCTAAAGTCAATCAGAAAAAAAGTTTTTTTTTTTTTTTTTTACTGCTTCACGTTAAAACAGACTTACAGTAAATTCTGCATGAAGCTGATAAACAGAATGGATGCGTCATGCTGAACACCTACTTTCCATGCTGGTAGTGTTCCAGACCGGTCAGCAGATGGACAAACACCGTCCTGAACAGCCTGTAGTCGTCATGCCACTCCTGTCAAACCACACAAAACAAATTATGTAACCAAATCAGAACTGCTGTGATTAGAAATAACACAACTATCAATTCATTTTTAAAAAGGTGTAATCTAAAGGGGTCAGAGGAAAGATAGGCAAGAAAAACCAGACAGTTTCTGCCAAATATGAGACTTTAAGTGAAGGTCAGCTGAGAGCTCACTTGAGCTGTGATGTTAGGAGAAGCGTCTTCATTTGCATGACACTTTTCATACACAGAGCTTAAAGAGTTTTACAGAGACACGTTAAAATATTCAGATGAAATACAAAATTATGTAAACTGCTTTTAAATAGTCAAATTAAGGTTTGTTTTCAGTGCAGCTGAAATCGCACATTAATTGTTGTGAAAACAGCAAAAACATTTTTAATGAACCATTTTAAACTTTAAATTAAGTGTTTTTTTTTTTTCAATTCAATTTTATTTCTATAGCCCAAAATCACAAAGAAATTTTGCCTCATTGGGCTTCATGCAGGTAATTTTACAGATGCAGAAAATAGTCATGAAACATGAAAAATAGCTAAAGGCTAAACAGACTAAATAAATAAATAAAATACTACATTTTATTTAGTCCTGCTTCTGGTCTTTTAATTACGATTTTGCTATTTTTAGATAAAATTAAAAAAAACAGTTCCTGCAGAGCGGCAGGAATTCATTGGAAATTTGCCTCCAAGTTGAGGGAGGGACCTTTTTTACTCTCTTTTATCGACCCTTTTCACCATTTTTTGAGGCATTTTGCAGCTCTGATCAGCAAATTCATGGAGAAAAAAAGGGTTACAGTTTTTCACAATTTATTCATAATTTGGGTTTGCTAGGAGGCCAAAAAAAAAAAAACCCCAACATGGCTGAGGCTTTAGACAAATTCAAAATGAAAAAAAAAGTTGGCTTAATTTTTTTAATTTGAAACAATGTGGATTTTTTAGCATGCTAATTTAATTTTCTTTGATGTTTCCATTTTCATATCATTTCAACTGTTAAGTTTTTTTCATTTTGGTGACACGCATGAGGCTAAACTCTTCTGTCTTGTGGAGCTGGAACGTCCTCAGCTCTCATTCCAGCGAGGCTAAACGTCATGTGGTTTACAGCAGATGGAATCTCAACCATGCAGATTCAAATCAGCTCAAAAGGTCAGAGAATGAAGCAACAAAAGCTTGAAAAAACATCACAATGTTTTGGACTCTCAAAAAAGAAAGGAAATATTTTGAGGAAAATTATCCAATAACTTTTGATAAATGAATTTTTTTTGAAGAACTATCACCAATCTTCAGGAGGAAATGGATTAAAAACTAGACTGTACCAGGTATTCATCCATGTCCATATCCTCTGGTTTAATGAGACGGAGTTTGGATCGAGCTTCTCTCATGATACTGATGGCTCTGCATGTGAAAAAGAACAGAGGACATTAAGAACCACGTTGCAACTCTGAAATCTGGACACTAGATGGCAGACAGAGACAGGGAAGGTCATGAAAGAGCCATTTGGACTCTTTTTCAACTGATCAAGACCTAAAAGGAGCCGCATTGACTTACGTTAGCCTTTAAGAAAGTAAGATTTGCATTCATAACCTTCTTTTTTTTTAATAAATGTGAATAATGTCTCTTTTTGGCACGGACAAAAGCAAAATATATATAAAAAGAAACTCGCATCTCTCAAAATGGTATTTTTTTATGTTTTTAACTTTAGTAGCAAAAAAGCTAGCTTGTTGCTTAATTACTAGCTGAACTTAAATTAGCATAACATTTCTCTGTAAATTAAATCAGTCAAAAAAGTGTTAGCATGTTGCTGAAATAAAAGCGAAACTCAAAATTAGCCTAAAACCCCCAGTAGATAACAAATTAGCTAAAAATGTTAGCATAATGCTAAAATATTAGCTAAACTCCAAATTAGCATAAAAAACTAATTATGTTTTTAACTTTAGTAGCAAAAAAGCTAGCTTGTTGCTTAATTACTAGCTGAACTTTAAATTAGCATAACATTTCTCTGTAAATTAAATCAGCCAAAAATGTTAGCATGTTGCTGAAATAAAAGCGAAACTCAAAATTAGCCTAAAACCCCCAGTAGATAACAAATTAGCTAAAAATGTTAGCATATTGCTAAAATATTAGCTAAACTCCAAATTAGCATAAAAAACTAATTAGAGGCCAAATCTGCCAAAAAAAAAAAAAAGCTAGCTTGTTGCTTAATTACTAGCTGAACTCCAAAATAGCCTAAAATTCCTCAGAAAACTAACTTAGTCAAAAACGTTAGCATGTTGCTAAACTAGAAGCGAAATTCTAAATTATCCAAAAAAAATTTCAGTAGATAAAAAATTAGATGAAAACATTAGCATTTTCCTAAATTATTAGCTAAACTCCAAACTAGCATAAAATTTCTCAGAAAACTTAGCCAAAAACATTAGCATGTTGCTAAAATAGAAGCTAAAATTCTAAATTAGCCTAAAAACTGCAGTAGGTAACACATTAGCCAAAAACGTTGCTAAAATAATAGCTAATCTCCATTTTTTATTTAATATTATTTTATTTTTCTTCATCCAGAGAGCCACCATGGAGAGATAAAAGAGCCTTGATTAAGTCAAATAATCCAAACGTCGTCACCTCTCGTCAAAGCTGAGGTTTCGGTCGGTAAACTGTTCAAGCAGCGTCCTCTCGATGATGCGTTTGGGCGCTCTGTTCTGGAAGAAGTAGACCAGCGCGTGCTGCAGACGAGCGTCGTCCTGCGGAGTCGTCTTCTCCTGGGAGAGCTCAAACAGGCGGGAATACTCTTCATGAAAGGCCTAAAGAAAATGAACCCAATCTGAGTTTACAAACTGTATGAAAGTTACAAACTAGAGTCAATCGTGGACAAAAACAAAGTCATTTATAGTAGATCTACACATGTAATTAACTGAGGCACTTCCATAATGTTATGCCTCATTAAATTCACATCAGAATAATTACAAATTTAATTTTTTTTTATTTTATTTTTAAGAGCCTTTTTTAAAAATAAGGCCTAAAACTCAGTTTTTGTCTTCTGTATTTTTTTTTTGAAAGACTACCTGTTTGCTTGTTTGGTATCATTTTATGTGGCACTACCGTTATTTTATAATTTTTCTATGTTGTATTTACACACTAAACATAAAATCACCCAAAAGCAGAACATTTTATCTGTAAAAAAGCTATTCATTTTGCTGTAGACACCCCAAAAAAGGTTTAACGGACTGTTCTTACAACATGAAATGAAAGTTTTTGTGCATTTTTATAAAAACAAGAAGAAAATGTATCAACAACCTAATCAATATGATTTTTAATTTAAAAAAAAATTCAGGTGAACTTTTTTTTTATTTATTGAAACAAAAACAGCAAAAAAAAAAAGAAAAATCCAGAAGTGGTTGAATATAGTTAAAAAATATATATCTTAAAGAAAAACTATAATTTTTTAATGCAAGTTTACATCAAACTTTATTCAGTATTCTGCAGTAAAAATTCACTTTAAAAATTTAAACTCAGTTTTCCAGCTCCAGTGTGATCCACAGATCTATTTATCTATATTTCTGCTTGAAGTAACTAAAAGCAGCAACATGCGGACATGCGTCTTGAAAGTAAAAAATAATGTAGACTTTCTAATAGTAGATAATAAATAAAAACTGCAGATTTGCACCTTTTGTGTCTTTTTTTAATCAGTTTTTCACAGTTGACAGAAAATCATTTTTGTTAAATTTTTGCTGTTTGAACTAAACTGTAGCAAAGTCGCATGTCGGTGTCAAATAATCATAAGATTACTATCAATATGATACTAGGTTTATATGATTTTTTTCTACTAAGTTAAAGTTATACATTAACTAGATCTGTACATTTTTTTAAAGAACATGATTTGATTTTCTTAAGACAAATTATTTCAAATCACTTCAGTGTTTTTGATTTCATATATTGAAAATATTTGATGTTGTAATCTCTATTCATGGGTGCATTTGTGAAGCACATGACCATCCACGAGAATGTTGGGAATGTTTTTCCAGACTGTGCAGAAGAAACCCTCCTCCTAAATACTTTGTTTAACCCCAAACTGTTGATTACATCTTGAATCATTCAGATAATTATTGATGTTAACGGATGTAATTTTCATAGCTTTAAATAGCTGTTCTATTGTAGATCCTTTATCGTCAGAAGAATAAGAACATTTGCTCACTAAATAATGATAAAAGGAGAGAATAAGTAAATAAAATGAAGCTAAAATAAACATTTTCTATTTTTCAGACTCAGTTTTAAATATCTTGCCATAAAAAGTTCCACAACAGCAGAAAGCTGTAAAATGACACTGAAACAGTTTTAACAGTATTATTCTATAATTAGAAAAGATACAGTAAGTAATCATAAATAATTTCAATATTGTAAAAGTTGCTTCCAGTATATTACTGTAAGATTGCAGTAAGACAGACATTTTTTACCTTGATGAGGCCGGCCTCCGGTCCTTCTTTGTCAAAGATTTGTCTGGCTTTGGCGATGGCTAAAATGACGCCCTGCATGGCTGGAGTCAGCATCATCTGGAAAAGAAAAACAAAAGAACTCTTGATTGTGAGTAAAAAAATTACTTTACATTTTTTCTTTGCAGAAGTGTCAGAAATTTTGAAAAAATGTTACATACATATTGTAAAAACTTGTTACACATTAGCTACGGGTGTCAAGTTAATTGTGTTTAATTTATCATTATGTGTAAGTTAGTTGCATGACAGTGGTAATAATAGAACATCTTGTTAAACAATGGATATACAAGTATATATTGTTTTTTTAACTGTAACAAATTTTTTGAAACTGATATCTTGTTATAAACTCTATCAAATTGTAAGACTATATTACAAACTGTAGCGTGTGTTACGGTATATTAAATATGTTACAGTTTGTAACAATATGTTACAAACTAACAATTTGTTGAATATGTTACAACAATAAAATATTAAAAACTGTAACATTTGTTTCAGTTTGTTAATTATGTTACAATTTGCAACAAATTGTTACAAACTCTAACATAATTAAAAACAAATTTAATTAAATATGTTGTAACATGTGTTACAAACGGTAAGGTTTGCAACAGTTTGTAACATTTGCCAAAGTTCGTAACAACATGTCACAAACTGCCAAAAATTGCAACATTTTTTAAAGTTATTGAATTGTGTTACAGTTTGTAACATAATCGATACAAACTGTCACAAAATGTTAAAAACTGTAACATTTGTTTTTGTTTTTTAAATGTGTTAAATATGTTAATAACTGTTACATTTTTTAAAGGTACTTAATTGTGTTGCAGTTTGTAACATATCGATACAAACTGTAACAATATGTCACAAACTGCTAAAAATTGTAACTTTTTTAAGGTTATTTCATCGTGTTACAGTTTGTATCGATATGTTACAAATTGTAACATTTGTTTCAGTTTTTTAAAAACCCTTCCGCTCTCCTTGGCTTGTTTACATTAAAAATTGGGTCATCTGGACCCCACAAGACAGTGAGCTGAACTTTTTTTCATCTTAGATTTTTGAGTTTCATTAATGTCCATGACAGACATAAAATCCTGTCCCCCTTCGTCCACATTTGTCATGGAAGAAATCGCATAACAATATGTGGTTGGAGCCATCTGGACCCCAAGGAGAGCGGAAGGGTTAAATATGTTAAATATGCTACAAACTGTAACATATTTAACAAATATTAGAGTTTGTCACAAAATGTTAAAACTGTAACACCTCAGAAATATGTTACATTGTTACAAACTGATATGTACTGTTGCATACTAGAATATATTGTTTTACTCCAGTACATATTTTTGAGTTTATTATTCTTTATTATTCAAATTTTACCCCATTTTGAACAATATGTAACTTTATGCAAATATATTTGTAAATAACCATTTATAAATGCTACATATTGCTCTAAAGTGGATAAAACAAATCAGATTATAAATAAAAAAAGATCAACTTAAGTTACTGTACATATAATAAGTGTGTGGATAACCGTTCTGCTTCATACCTCTTCATTGTATCCATCAGCGTCCGCCCTCACCATGATTCGACCCACATTAGGGATCTCCACCTCCGAGACCTCATTCTCCGGCTGGCGCTGCCTGACCGGCTCCTCCTGTTGCTCCTCCCCCTCCTCCTCCTCACCTCCTTGCACGTCTCCCTGATTTGAAATCTCTCTGGAAGCTTTTGATTGGTCGTCACCTTCAGGAGTAACGGCCGTCACCTCCGCGACCTCCTTTTGGACGACCCGGTCTGATGGCGGTTGATCACTGAGCTCTGCGTCAAGGTTGGGAATCTGAATGGATAAAATAAAAACTCTTATTTGGTCTTTTTCTGTTATGATTTATTGAATATTAAAAAAAGGCCAGTCAATCCACTGAATGTATGAATTCTGTAAAATGGAAGGACTTGTTGAAGGATCAGCAGCAAAACAATCAGCTTAGATTTTTTTTATTGTTTAATTTACCTCAATTAAAACTGCAAAAAACTCACAAAAGTGAATCTGAACGTATATATAGAAGCTAACCAATAGAAAAAGATCTTTGACCCAGACAAAAGCACTTGACTCGGGTGGCCTAGAATTTCTGACCTATTTTCTGCATCGACGTTTCTGGACTTCCCCACCTGACTGTGCAGTTTTTCCTGGTCCGAGTTCAACCTCCTGCTCGGCTCCGGGGTGTCGGTGACCGCGGTGGCGCTGGCGTCCTCCGCCCCCTGGCGGCCAGGACTCTCACATGCTGGTGTTATCGCCGATTCTTCTTCTGCAGGAGACGGACAGACGAAAAAGGAGAATTTTTAGCAAAGAGCAAACAAACTAGTTTTAGCATTTTAGCATCCAACAATCAATCCTGAAGTTACTTCTAAGCTAAGAAAATTTTATTGGGAAAAATATTAGATTTAAAATAAAACATTCAAGATGTTTAAGGTTTTTTAATGAAATAAATGGTTTCATTAAAAATACAAGGGAATATTTCAGTTTGTCTTTATAAATCATAAATATATTTATATATTTTAGCCTTAAAAACCGGTAATTTTAAAACGTTAAATTTAATAAATGTCAAATATAAAAACAGACTATATCAGGTTATTTCTTTTAGGTCAGAGATAAAGCTTTGAAAATTACTAATTTCATAGATTTTACTTTGGTAGACAATACTGTGTAGCTTCTTGTGTTTAAAAATAGTTAAAGCTACTTTAGCTACAGCTAAAACAACTATATTTCATACCTGTTTTTGTAAAATAAATACATTAATACATTACATTTGTTTTACTTACTTTTCTTCCTTGTTTTTTTTTTACATTTTTCAATGTATTGAAGTGAGATCTGAATTCCATGAAAGCTGCAGATACATCTAATACTTTTTTCTTTTTAAATATACTGTAGATTCTTCTGTAGCAGCATTGAGACGAAACATGGTAAGTATTTGGGGTTTCACTTTTTCAGCATTGAAGCAATTAATTAAAGTTATTTTTTATTGGGAGTATTTATAATTAGTACTATGATGCAATACATTTTTGCACGATTAATTAATCGTGTCTGGTAACTTATTAATCTAATTAATCGATTTTAATCGCAGTTTTTTCAACTGATTAATAGCTGTAAAAAGCGTAATTGGAGATATTTTATTTAAGTTATTTAAGTTAAAAATTCTTTTTTTAAAAATGTTTTTTCATGAGAATCACTTTTTTTCAAAAGGAGCAAGAGTGTTGCGCTGTTCCTGCACGCCTTGCGCTGAAGCTGTTACCATGACAACGTGATGCACTGTATATTAAACATTCTGCTTTTGTAGAAAAAAAGAAAAACAATTTAAACTTAAAAAATAACAGGACTGAAGATCTAATAATTTATTTAATATTTATATTTTCTTTTTAATGAGTGGGATAAAATGCTCCTCCTGGACGGAAGTCACCAACCAACGCAAAAAGGAGAAAAATTAAATTAAAGAGATTTTTTTTAAAAATAACGCACTAAAGTATCTGTAATTAGTTCATCGTACATAACGTCAAGAAAAAACAAAGTGTTTCTATTATTTATATATATCTATTATTTTTTTGTCCTTTTTCTTTGTTTTTAATGCTGACATTGGTTGAAATCAATCACTCATAGATTAGTCAAGACAATTTATAATAGTTTATTATTATTATTTAATCCTATTTTCAGATTTTACCCAGTTTTGGTTGAAATATTAACCCTTAAGTTATCATTTAAATCAACACGTTTGAGAGGAAAATGTCAAACTATGACGTGTGTTCTAGTTTGTCCTCTTCCTTCCTCACACACCTTCGGGCTTCTCTCCAGGATCTTCTGGCTCCTTCGGGGTTCTGGGTTTGGCTGAGGCCCAGAAGCAGCTTCTTGCTCCTCTGAGTTTTCAGCAGAAGCCCCTAACTGAGGTGCTGGTTCAACAGGGATCTGCTGCACGTTCTCCAGACTGGAGCTTGCAGGATCTGCAGACTCTTCCTGTGGGGTGGCGGTTTGGCAGTATTGCTCCTCCCACTCGCTGAGCTCCTGCTGGAACCAGCGGTTGTCTTCTTGGACGTAGCGCCTGAGGATGGATGGCAGGGAATCCATGCCATGGAGGACCTGGCCCGTCTCGTTGTCTGTGTCTTCTGTGAATTTATTAATTACATTAATAAAATAACTTTGTAAATATCACGTTGGACAAATATCTGCTTTAGAAATCTTTCCTGAGCAGTACCTGTGATGAGGTGGGGCAGCCTGTCATCGATGTACATCAGGCAGTAGGCGCTGGCGTTGGTCATGCCTCCAAAAGAGTCTCTTTCAAGCTCCTCCCACGTCGACTCGGTGATGCTGACGTCGTTGTACTTCATCCAGCGCTGGTTGGCGTGGTCGTAGATGTAGGCCCAGTAATGACCCGCTGAAGCCTGGCCTTCGTGGACAAGCACTGCATGGAGTCTGTACGGCACCTGTGCAAGATCACAGGAAAGCCTCAGTCAGGTGCGTCCAAACGGATGCTGCAGGAGCCACTGAATCTTATTGTACCTTAAAGTCCGATCATCTTTTGATTTATTTTGAAAGTGTTCCTAGAGGTCTTTTAATTATAATTATATTAAAATAAAAAAATAAAAGACCTGGTGTAGTTTTCAAAGACATAGTTTCTGCAGAGCGGCAGGAATTCACCTCAGAGTTGTGGGCGGGACTATTGTTGTGGCGTAAGCCTGCCCCGCTACCCATCTGAGACATTTGGATTCCCAACTCGTCACATGTTGACCCCTCCATGTTACTTTTTGATGTCCTGGCTGTTCCCATTAAACTACAGGGACAGGAACTGAGACATGGACCCCACTGGTACCCTAACCCGGTACCGGTTCGCGTCCGGTACCGCATCCGGAACTGTGTCCGGTCATGGTTAGGGCAGTAATTCTTAACCTTGCGGCCGCGGCCAAAACTCGGTCCGTGAGCGCCCCCTAGTGGGCCTAGAAAAAAAAATCTGTTCTGAACCCGTGGGGCGCGAATGCAGCTTCCTACCACTTGGTGGCAGTGTTGTGGCATGTGCCTATCCACTTTATTCCTGGGGCCGCTGATGTAAAACGGGTTGTGGGTGCAACTTCCGGTATAGCAACTGGAAGTCACATAGCGCTATTTGTTTCCATTGAAAGTTGGCGGTTTTGTTAGCTTTAGTGTGCATACAAACTTTAGAAGCTTGTTTTACTTAATCCCTAAAAAGTTTCAAAAATGGCTTTGTGCAGCTCATGGTTGTTCTAACACCCAAACTAAATTAAATTTGTGTCTTAAGGAGCGTTGTGTGGAACATGGGCCGCTGACGAAGAGGGAGTGCAGCTGTCCTCCTCGGTACAGATTTTACCGTCCGTCGGGCGAAGATGAAGTCAGAAGGATGTGGCTGAAAAATGTAAATTTTAAGAAGCCACTTAAGACTTTATATGTATGTTGGTTTCATTTTGTGGATAAAGTACCACGGAGGAAAATCAGTATGCAACATTCTGGTTGGGTTACTCCAGACCACCATAGAAGAAGAGACGCCGGGTACTGCAGAGACCTGACAGAGCGGTGAAATTTGCTGCTAGCGTCATCAAGAACAGGGACGATATTTCCTGTGTAATTGCTGGCATCTCCTGGTATTGAAATTCAAAAATTACCGATGTTTAAACCACAGCTGACTTTAAACATGAAACGGGCTAAAGCTACACCGCGCCATGCAACCCTCATTGGCTCTGGCAGCATGTAAACACAAACACGTAAAACGATAAGGTTACAATAGATCAGCACTGTGTGCTAACTCCGGCAGAAATAATCATGTATGAAGGTATTGATATGTCTCGGAGCTTTTAAGATTGTTCAGAGCTTCACCATCTGCCGCAACTGAACTGAGAAAGCAGCTAAAAATGCTACTATATGTTATGTTTGGACATTTTTTAAGGTCATTCTTTGTTACGTCGTCTCTTTAAAGACATGACAGCTGGTGTTCCCACATTTATTTGTAGTTATAGATCCAAAACAAGAGGAACTGCGCTGTCGGCTCTACAGTTGTAATGTAAATAAATGCTACTTCCGGCGTCCACAGGAAGAATCACCCATAATTCACGCAAAGGCTCATGGGGCATAGGAATAAGGTGGATAAAGCTGCATGCGGCTCTCAGCCAACAAGTGTGCGGCTATCGGCCTCTCATCATGTTTTCTTTATATCGTGACTCTTTGCCTCATTTCATGTTTAGTTTTTCTTTTTTTTTACCTCCTAAACCCCATCAAGTCCATCTGAGGGCATTAAAACCAAATAATAAATAATATTAATATTCATAATAAAATGGTTTCCATGGCCACAAGTATTCGGAACAAACGCCTGATCAGAACAGAAATGCGTCATATAAACACGCCATTTGGAATTCTCTGGCCCGATCAGACAATTTCGGATCCAAATTTCTTTCCGATCAAGACAAACAATTGTTGATCCGATCGAGGTTCACGTAAACACACATTCTGATGATCGGGTGTCCTTACTGCGCTGGATTTTACGTCATGCACAGAGGAAACGGCAGTCTTTGGAGCGAACAGAACCGATCAGCTGCTGTTTCTTTGAGTAGAAATTCACAGCTTTCATGTCTGTGAGCGGACGCACTCGGGGGTTGTTTTGTTACGGTGTGTGCTCGGGACCACAGTCCGTCCAGCTGCTCTGCGTGAGAGACCCGCCGGATTATGGAAAACCGCTTCTCCCGGGAGAACTGTTTCACCGAGCGGCTTCAGGACGGTATTTGAATGTGGAAATGCCGCTCCACGCACCAAAAAATCCTGAGAAACCGTGTAAGAATCTCATGAATTCATGTTTCCAATCACATCCAGACAGAATAAAAGCTGATATTATTCCCACATATTTACGTGCAGGAAAGATGCTCATTGCTGCACGGATTGAGAAAATTATGAGCGAACAGTCTCTTAAAAATAATGATAATAATAATAAAAACACGCTCAGTTGATCATCTCACTCTATACATGATCTTTGTTTGTTTATTACGGAACTCGTTATCTCTTCTTCTACGACTATTTCCAGTATTTTAGACAATTCTGCGCATGTCAAAATGATTGATTCTGATCAACCGTGTGGCGCATGGAAACGTTTGTTACAATCGGATGAAGTTTTACAGGGTCTATGTGCACAGTTCTATTCTAATCCGATCTTTGATCTGATCTCGACACTTTGCACATGGAAATGCAGCTAGTGGGATTTGTAGCATGTTAAAAAACAGACAGTTGTTGTTAATTTAACTGAATCGTGACAAAAACCCACGGAGTAACAAAAACTGCTGACTGAACGACTTGACAAGGAAGAACCGAGAATCCAACGCTTAAATGTACTGAAGGTAATTAACCTAATTGAAGACAGGTGTGAATCATGACAAACCTGAAACTATACAATCCAAAACAGAACATGACCAGAACCCATAACATAACTGACAAAAACTAAACCAAAGTCCACGATCCTCACAGTACCCCTCCTCAAAAGGGCAGATCCCAGATGCCCAAAAACAAAACACTTGGAAGGAGGGGACATGGAGAAACAAAACAAAAACAACTTTCAGTGTTCCTGCAGCCAGACAGATGTGAGGGGTATCAGAACCTCTCCTCAGGAACAAAAGTGAAGAGGAGCAGTCCCGACAACTCTCCACAGCAGGGGTGGGCAAACTACGGCCCGGGGGCCACATGCGGCCCCCTAAGATACTTAATCTGGCCTTCCAAATTAAAATACAATGAATAAAAAATCCTAATTACTGTTTTATTTTCATTGTATTTCTGGTTCCTTCTCATGAATGGTGTTGTTTCTCTGGCATTCGTGTGTTTTTTTCTGAGTCAGAAGGTGATTTTTTCGATTTCTTTGAGTTCGCATTTTCCTCTGAAGAACATCAACCCAAAAAGAGAACAAAAATCAAAATTTAGAAATTAAAATTCCCAAATTTTCAGATTTTAAATGAATATATTTGAATTTTAATCCAAATTAAAGCATGCTTTTCTCTAAATTCCATATTATCTTTTTAGTTTATGAGGTTCATTACCAAATCACTGCTTCCATCTGCTCCTTGTCCAGCCTTTATGCCAAATTTTAGAACCCTTTCTGGCCCACAAATCAAAAAGTTTGCCCACCCCTGCTCCACAGGGACAGGAAACATGAAGGGGAGCAGTCTCGACGACCCTCCTCCGGAAAAGGAAACAACCAAAGGCTGGTTTCTCCTGTGGTTTGTTTTTTTTTTTTTTGATCATGTTTCAGTTTATTTATTACTGTAAATGTTTTACTTTTCTGCCCTTGACAGGCCTCCTGCATTTGGGTCCAACACTCCCTGAGAGATTAAAAAAGATGCCTTTCATTACAACTTTTCACTTGCAGCAAAGTGGTAGAAAAAATTCAAAGAGTACTCCTTCTTCCTTCCATACAGGCTGGCCCATTTTTTGCCTGCAAGCAGCCCATATCCACCCTTAAGGGCAGTTGTGACTAAGGTATGCGATTGATTTAAAATTAAACTTACTTTACTGTGAATAAATGTTGATCAATACTCTTTACACCATTGCAGTAAATGAGGTGAGTCTGAGGTTTACCTGACAGAGGCTGTTGTCTGAGTAAATGCCCTCCAGGGTCTGAGTGACCTTCTCAATGGTGGCCTTTAGCTCTGGCACACAGAATAAACAGAGCACAGACATGAAGCAGATTTGTATTTTTTAAAGGAGAATTCCCTTCGGCTGAAATCCTTTTTTTGTACCATTTATATCGTTCTCCACTTCCATCCTCCATCGCTGCAGGCAGGTTTTCACAAAGTGCAGCTCTTCTTCAGTGATGCTGTGAGGTGCTGGGTGCGGCGGGCAGTCGATGGGAAGTCTACACTGGGTGAAAGGCTTGTAGATGGGCGTTCGCTGGCAGTTGGAAACACCACAAGCCAAACCGTCGGGTAAATCTGCCTCCCCGGGCTCACTAAGAAGAAACAGCAGAACTGAGGAAATCCTTCAACACGGAAGGTTTGTTAAAGAGACAGAATGTGGTGACAAACATACCTGCTGTCTCTAGCGTCACTGCGGGGGAAGCTAGCAGGAGTTGGAGAGGCGGTAGATGGTCACATCTCCTCAGTAGCTGGAGAGACACTCGAGGGTTTTGTAGTCGCAAACTCAAGAACAAACTGAAGCATATCAGCCAGAGGATATTTGACGGGTCCTGAGCCAAAGTTTTTATAGCTGTAATTTAAAAAAAGTAGCTTTAATAAACACAAAATTATCTTAACTAAAATACAAAAATGTTATGTCCGTGGTAGGACTGACGTACCACTCCAGCTTCTGTTGAAGGGCAGCAAGCTGTTCCTTGTGTCTTTTCACTTCTCCCCTCCTTTCATTTGTCCGTTCAAGATTTTTATGAAGATATCTACACTCAAAAAAATCCACAAATTGATAAAGAAAGATTTGTTGATATTCCTTTATGATTTTCTTTTTCTTCCTTCTGCTACAACCGAGCTTGAGGGCCACCATAAAAGGAAATGAATAAATACATTTAAGAGAAAAATGTCATATTTCAAAGAAAAAATCATGAACCTTCTACGCTGTTGGCAGTAAAGTGCCAAAGGTCCAGATGCATTATGGGACATATATTTCTTTGATAAACTAATGCCTTATGGCATCACCATAAATAGCTTCATTGGTGAATTTAGTCAGGACATATAGTATAATATACTATACTCTACTATACTATAATACACTATACTCTATATACTATAATACACTATACTCTACTATACTATAATACACTATACTCTGCTATACTACACTACACTATACTCCACTATACTCTACTACACTATACTCTATATACTAAAATACACCATACTCTACTATACTACACTATACTACACTATACTCTACTATACTATCATACACTATACACTAACTATAGCTACTAAAATTACACCATATCTACACTATACTATATATAACACCATAGACTACACTATATAACTTCACCGCACTATGCTATGCAGTACTACACTGCACTGCACTATATCATAATATACTATACTGAACTACACTGCACTATGCAGTACTATACTACAATACACCACACCATACTATACTATGCTACACCATACTACACTGCACCATACTATACCGTACTGCACAACACTATACTATACTATACTATACTATACTATACTATACTATACTATACTATACTATACTATACTATACTATACTATACTATACTATACTATACTATACTATACTATACTATACTATACTA
Organism: Oryzias javanicus; assembly: GCA_003999625.1. Taxonomy (NCBI): domain Eukaryota; kingdom Metazoa; phylum Chordata; class Actinopteri; order Beloniformes; family Adrianichthyidae; genus Oryzias; species Oryzias javanicus. The sequence continues at coordinate 32,283,656 of CM012450.1, read as the reverse complement.
TACTACACATACTAAACCACACCACACCACACCACACTGAACTACACTATACTACACTGTACCAAACTGTACTATACTGTGCTGTACTATGCTATAGGCAAGGCAAGTTTATAGTATGGCACATTTCATGTACGGAGAGTACTTTACATAAAACATTAAAATAAATAATCGAAAGAAATATTAAAGGTGTGATCATTAAATAAATTAAAAGTAAGTAAAATCATTTTAATTTAAAACAAGTATAGATAAACAGTGCGGATGTAAACTTTTGAATATATACTAATCAAATGCAGCTGAGAACAGGTGAGTCATTAACCTGGATTCAAATACATTGAGTGTTTCAGCTGATCTGAGGTTTTCTGGAAGTTTGTTCCAGATCTGTGGAGCATAGAATACTATACTATACTTAATTACACTTAATTAATCTTCCTAAATGACATTTGCAAGTCTCAAATGTATTGAAACTTGTTCATTATGCAGATGACACCATCATTTTTTGTTATGGAAAAAAAGTAAAAGATTGAATGGAATATATCAAAATTGAAATGTTACATTTCAATACTGGTTTAATAATGTCAAATTATCACTGATTTTAGAAAACACCATTTTCGCTAATAATTAGCCTATAACTGTCTATTGGTGGAGTAAAACTTTGAAAAGCACTTTAGTTTAGATTCTTTGGGTTAATTTTAGAAAATAATTTGCTTAGGAAGCCTCTTATGACATATATTAAAGATAAAGTGGCTAAAAATATTTTTGTTTTGAATAACATATATCCTTTAATGTGCTGAGAAGTTTATATTATTTTTTTCCCTAATTTTACATTTTATTTTGAAGTGTGGGGTAACAAATATTAAACCAATGTAATGCCATTGCGTTTACTGCAGAAAAGAGATATTTGAATAATACATACATTTAGAAAAAAGGGAAAAATGTATTATTTTTTAAATTAGAACTGTTGAAATTTGAAGATTTAGTGAAAAAGGAAACTTTATTAGACATGCGTAAAGTTGAAAATAGAGAGCTTAATTTTAAAGTAAAGATGTTTTTTTTACTTTTTTTTTTTTTTACTTTTTTTTAAAGGTTTTTTTTACAGAACAAAAAGTTCTGAAAATGTGTTCAAAGAAACTTTAATTTAAGAAAATAAGAATTTCATTCTGCTTACTGCTCCTTTCTAGTCACGAAGATATATGCACTTAGTAAATAAACTATTAAATAATAGAAAGAAACAAACAAAACAGCTACAAAAATATTGTTATTTATATATTTTTCTGTTTCTGTCAAACTCACCTGTCCATGTAAATGATTTGTGGAAACTCTAACTTCTTGTGTATCTTCTCAGGACGACCGAGCTGAGTGTTAAATTCAAATCTGGAGAGCTCAAAAGTCAAAACCGGTGGAAGCTTTTTGAACCATCTCTGCAAAAAAGAGAAATTATTGATCAGGTCACTTTAAAATAACAAACTAAACGCAGAAACGGTGAGGTTTAGAAAGCGCTCACCTCTCGCCCAGACGTGACGCTGTGATCTGAATGCAACGGTTCAATTTCCTTCTCCACCATGGCGCCCTCCAGGCACTCGTCCAGATTGTTGAAGCCGTTCACCTGCAGAGGGTACTGACCAAACTGCTCGATATTGTATAATGTTTTACCTACAACAGAAAAAGAGAAACTGAGACTTTATTCACACTGATGAAATAACAATGAGAAAGCAGTTAAAACCCTCGTACCATCACATTTCCGCTCTGTGACAAAAGTGCCGTAGAAAAGCCGAACCATGGGGTTATGCTGCTTGTCTTCTGCACTTCTAAAAGTACAAAACTCATCAACAAAAAGACCAAATTAAGGTGCAATAGTTCATAAACGTTTCACTTACGTTCCATTCGCAGCCAGCTGAAACGCATCTTCTAACCAGTCAAGCAGTTTGTGGGTGAATTCACTGACATCCTAAAAAGAAAATAACAACTTGTTGCGTTTGGAAGAATTCAGTGACGTGAAAAGAGTTGTGAAAAACAAAAACTTTGTTTAAATGTTCATTAGTTTTTAACTTCATTCCATAGATCAGGGGTCTGCAACCTGCAGCTCCAGAGCCACATGTGGCTCTTTTATCTCTCCATGGTGGCTCTCTGGCCGAAGAAAAATAAAATAATATTAAATTTAAAAAAAAATTGAGATTACCTATGATTTTAGCAACATACTAACGTTTTTGGCTAATGTGTTACCTACTGGAGTTTTTAGGCTAATTTAGAATTTTAGCTTCTATTTTAGCAACATGCTAAAGTTTTCTGAGAAACATTATGCTAATTCGGAGTTTAGCTAATATTTTAGTAAAACGCTAATGTTTTCAGCTAATTTGTTAGCTACTGAAATTTTTTTGGGATAATTTAGAATTTAGCTTCTATTTTAACAACATGCTTAAGTTTTCTGAGAAACATTATGCTAATGGAGGCAGTTTAGCGTAATATTTTAGTAAAACAATATTGTTTTCAGCTAATTTTTTTAGTACTGAATTTTTTTTGGGTTTATAATTTTAGAATTTAGCTTCTATTTTCACAACATGCTAACGTTTTTTGCTAAGTTTTCTGAGAAATGTTATGCTAATTTGGAGTTTATCTAATATTTGAGTAAAACGCTAATGTTTTCAGCAAATGTGTTACCGACTGGAGCTTTTAGGCTAAATTAAAAATTGTAGCTTCTATTTTAGCACCATGCTAACGTTTTTGGCTTATTTTTCTGAGAAATTTTATGCTAATTTGGAGTTTAGCTAATATTTTTGTAAAATACTAGTGTTTTCAGCTAATTTGTTATCTACTGAAAACATTTGGACAATTTAAAATCTAGTTTCTATTTTAGCAACATGCTAACGTTTTTGACTAAGTTAGTTTACTGAGGAATTTTAGCCTATTTTGGAGTTCAGCTAGTAATTAAGCAACAAGCTAGCTTTTTTTGGGCAGATTTGGCCTCTAATTAGTTTTTCATGCTAATTTGGAGTTTAGCTAATATTTTAGCAATATGCTAACATTTTTAGCTAATTCGTTATCTACTGGGGATTTTAGGCTAATTTTAAGTTTAGCTTTTATTTCAGCAACATGCTAAAATGTTTGGCTGATCTACTTTACAGAGAAATGTTATGCTAATTTGAAGTTCAGCTAGTAATTGTGCAACGAGCTAGCTTTTTTGCTACTAAAGTTTAAAACATAAAAAAATACCTTTTTTGAGAGATGCTAGTTTATTTTTATATATTTTTTTGCTTTTGTTCATGGCAAAATTAGACATTATTCACATTTATTAAAAAAAAAAAAAAAAAAAAGAAGAACGTTATGAATGCAAATCCAAATTTCTCAAAGGCTAATGCAGCTCCTTCTAGGTTTTGATCAGTAGAAAACAAGCCCAAATGGCTCTTTGACTTTTAAAGGTTGCCGACTTCTGCCATAGATCAATGGATTGTATTTAGGCTGACCTCACAAACTCCTCTTACAGAGATATCTAAAAGAACAAAAAGTAGTTGGATCCAGGTCAGTTCATTAATTAACCACTAGGTGGCTTAATGTTACGCAAGCAAAAATAATACAATGTTACAATAGAAAGACATACAAGAACTTTGGTTCTAAAAACTTTATTTATCTCAGTAATTACAGTTTAAATTACATAAAAACCAAATTAAACTTAATTAATTCAATTACAATGTATTATTATTATTATTTTATTAGCCTAATTATTTATTTGTCCAAAATTAATTAGGTTATTTTAAACTGTCGCCTATATCTAGGCTTTGCGATTAAAATAGATTAATTCGATTAATTAATTACAGGTCACGATTAATTAATCACACACAAAAAAAAAAAAAGAGTCGCATGATAACAATATTAAAACCCTGGCTTTCAGAATTATACAATGTTAGCATTGGGATTTAATTTACTTTAATCCGTCTGATGTTTTTCCTGGTCGATGATCATTTTTGAAAAATGTGTTTCCTCATCTGATCAAAAGTTACTTTGACTCTGGAGACTCCAACAGAAATTTTCTTCTAAGCTATCAAAGTTCATTTGACTAAGAGCAGCCAAATAAATGAAATAAAACACAAAACAATTATAAAAAAATTTAAAAAAGAAAGCAAAATTAAAAAGAAATAGAAAAGATAATTTGACCACGAGGGTTAACTTTTGCCCCACTTTTGTTTTGAATTTGTTCATAACCTTTGAATTCCTTATTACTACAAACATGTTTTATAAAATGCTTTAATCATTAACTCTAACAATAAATATGTACCTCAAGCGATTCCTTAAATCTAATTTACAGACCCACTCTAATAAAAATAGTGTTTTTGGTGTTTCTAACATGTCCTTGTAGCATTTTTTGGATGATGAAGGACATATATAAAGAAAATTAAGATTTAAATTGGATATTTGAGTATTTTATGAATCAAATGTTGTAAATCAGGGGTAGACAAAACTAATGTAGATGGAAAAAACGCTTGTAGTTGTTACGGCTTTTAGGGCTGCTACGATTAGTCGACTAATCGATAACTTATCGACTATTAAAATAGTCGACGACTAATTTAGTAGTCGATTAGCCGTTACTTTGATATTATATGGCGTCAGAGTGGAGTGAAGTTAAAAGTTACAATGGCATTTTTTGGACTATTTTGGCATTTATCAAGGTTTTTTAAGGCTAATTTGGAGTTTTCAGCTTTTTCAGCTTCAGAATTTCAGCTACATGCTAGCTGTTGTAGCTAACTTCAGCTTTTTTTTTTAGGATGTTTTGGAATTTGGTTAATATTTCAGCTACAAGCTAGCTGTTGTGGCTGCTGTAAGTTTTTTTTTTTATTTTTTAGGTTGTTTTGGAATTTGACTAATATTTCAGCTAAATGTTAGCTGTTTTGGCTAATGTAGGGTTTTTGTTTTTCCAGACTATTTTGGAATTTGGTTAATAATACAGCTACGTCCTAGCCTTTTTGACTAATTTAGGCTTTTTTGTTATTTTGGTATTTAACTGATATTTCAGCTGGCTTTCTGCTTCAGCGTTTTTTTCAGCTTCAGCGATTTTAGCTATTAATTTCAGTATCTTCAGCTACCATCGCTAGCATCTTCAGCAGCCAAATTCAGCTTACAGCATTCACACTTCTCGCTATATCTAGTTTTTAGTTAGTTTAAAGCTAATCTTTAATGCTTTACATCCACTTTGTCCATGACCTGATTAGTCGATTAATCTGAAAAAAAATAATCGGTGATTATGCGACTATTAAAATAATCGTTATATGGCAGCACTTATGGCTAAAAACAGAATAATTCAGGAATCTTGACACTGGCAGAGATGCATAAAGATTCCAGGTAAAGCTGTTCCCGGTTCAGGGAAATCCGAAGTGCAGTGCAGATAAAGACGGTGCTGCTAGACGAGCTGATACACAACCAGGCCAGTCTTATCGTTCTTTGGGGTATTTTAAGTGGATTCTGAGATGTTTACTACCTGCTGGGCTTCACTGGTCCTGAAAGCATCTCGCAGCAGCTCCACGGCGGCAGAAGGATCCACGAACCTTCGGGTCGATCCCACCATGAGGGCAAACAGGCAGCGTAGCTCCTGCATGAACGCGATGTTTCTTTTGTCCTGTCGCCATAAAGTCAGAGTCAAACTTCACGGCCGTCGAGCAGAGATGAAATGAACCGATGAAAGCAGAGGAGCTCACTCACCGCGTGGCTCTTACACTTCTCCAGTATTCGCTCTGATAGATGGTAGTTGAGAACAAGTCTTTTGAAAACAGGCAAGTGGAAAAGGGACTGGAAAAAGACAAAAATGAAAACAGGATTCTTTCAATAAAATGTCACTTTGAATTCATACAGGAAAATACTAACTCAGTTTTAGAAATTCAAAATATTAAAAACTACAATCGAGAAATAAGGAAATTTTGTATTGAAATCAGTCAAAACCCTTCTGTTCCATACTCTTGATAATAGAAAAACTTGATTTAAAATCAAACTGTTTGGTTTAAGAAATATTCATAAGAAATTTAAATGGATTTTATTAAACAGAATTATTCCATAATTCCATAAAGACATCTGTTAAAAATAGGCCAACTCATGGTAATCTCATTTTGTTCAGATTCTGTTCAATTAGCTACATAAAAAAAAATAACATATAACTATTTGCTTTGAACAAGCAAATAAAATACTTAATTATTGGACTGTAAAAAATTAATTTAAAGTAATTTTATCAAACAGTTTGATTTTATAACTTATTGTTCTGCTTTTGAATGCATGTGTGTGATATTTGGTTTGTATTTCTATTAAAACAGACGAGACTAGACTAGACTCGACTCGACTATACTCGACTATACTAGACTAGACTAGAATAAAATAGAATAAAATAGACTAGAATAAAATAGAATAAAATAGACTAGACTAGACTACAAATAGACTAGACTAGACAAGACAAGAATAGACTAGACCACTACAAATTGACTAGACTAGATTAGACTAGACTACAAATAGAATAGAATAGAATAAAATAGACTAGACTAGAATAGAATAAACTAGACCAGACTAGTCTAGAATAGAACAAACAAGACTAGACTAGACTAGAATAGAATAGAGTAGAATAGAACAAACTAGACTAAACTAACCTAGAATAGAATAGAATAGAATAGAATAGAATAGAATAGAATAGAATAGAATAGAACGTGCACAACAAAGTGTCACTAGGAAAGTGAACAACACAAACAACATTATAATGAATTTAAGGTTTAACACAACATAAAAAACTCTTCTACCTTCACACTCGTCCACTTTTTCCACAGATTATAGAATTTTTAAGAAACAATTTCTTGCAGCACGGGCAGATAATTTCACTAGTTTCTAGAGATTTTTTCCTTAATTTTGGTGATTTTTTCATATTTTTATGCTACCTCTTTGTGCTGTAACTCCACTAGCCCTCTATTGTATCTTAAAAAGGTTGTAAAGATGCTATAGAAACATTTAAACTCTAAATTCCTGGCAGCTGAGAGTGCTGCGTTTGTGCTTTTATTCTTTACCTCAGTATTGAAAAGATGGAAATTATTTTGACTATTTTTTTTCTCCCTTTGGAATTTTTTTGGGGATTTCTGCAAATCCAAGCATGACTTATCAAAATTATAAATAATTGTTTTAACATTTTCTAAAATAATTTTCATCTATCAGTCAGGAACTCACTTAACTCCTGATGAGAAGCGTTATGTGGACAGCGGTTAATAAAGTGCTAAATTGTGCAGCGGGGACGGAGGCTTCTAAGTACTTATGAATATCTTGATCAATATTTCCATTTTTAAGGGAAATTCAATTACGTTTTATCTCAGTTTTACAGTAACTTAGACCACAAAAGATAAGTCAGGGAACACGAGCTGTCACTTTTATCTGATAGTTTATACAGGAAGTCAAATCAGATTCTATTGATGGTGCTGTTCAATGCAAAATGATCACAAAATACAAAAGAGTACAACAAAAATAGGTGATTTTTGATCAACATATCAGATCACCTCCTTTTATTTGTTTTAATAAGCAATAACACTGTCTATGTGGGGGTTTGTCTTTGATCATCCATATATAATAATATAATAAGATCCTCCCGCCTCTGAGCTTAATGAACCTCACAGCGAGAACTCTGGTTTCTGCATCCGATACGCCTTTCTGACTTTAGTCTGTAATGGACCCGTAATAGCATCAGCAGCTCACAAAAATGCAATTTACACTCATTTAGGTGACGGTTTTGTTTTTCATTGGATGTTTAACCTCGTTAACACGAAGCCCTGATAGAGACAGGATCAAAATATTTTATTGACTGTTATATGAAACTATGTCGGGCAACATTCATCAGACTTTTAATCTCAAACATTTTAGTGAGAACGCTTCAATGACAGTAGTTTAAAAGTTAGTAAATCAAAGTCTTTAAATCTTTATTGAGCTGAAAAAAAAGATATTTTAGATTGTAGTGGAGGCAGAAGCTGCGTTCAGTTACACATATGAGAAAAACTTTAATTCTAGAAATTCTAGAAATGTTGAAAAAACAGTGTTTTCATTAGCGCTGCTGCAAACGTTTATTTTAACAGTCGACTAATCGCCAATTATTTTTTTCCAATTAGTCGACTAATCGAGTCATGCCTAAACTGAATGTAAGGCACACATCTTAACCATCATTAGCTTTAAACAAACTAAAAAATAGATAAATAGCTTTACCTACGATAATGTTGCTGAATTTGGCCACTGAAGATACTATTGCTTAAGATGCTGAAATTGATAGCTAAAAACGCTGAAGCTTATAGCTGAAAATGCTAAATCCGATAGCTGAAAACGTTAAATCTGATAGCCAGCGAAAATATTAGTTAAATACCAAATTAGCCAAACAAAAAATGAAAATAGGCCTAATTTAGCCAAAACCGCTATTATGCAGCTGAAATATTAGCTAAACCCCAAAGTAGCAAAAAAGAACCTAAATTAGTCAAAATAGCTAGCACGCAGCTGAAATATTCGCTAAGTTCCAAAGTAGCAAAAAAAGCAGAAGTTAGTCAAAATAGCTAGCATGCAGCTGAAATATTAGCTAAATTCCAAAGTAGCAAAAAAAGCAGAAGTTAGTCAAAATAGCTAGCATGCAGCTGAAATATTAGCTAAACTCCAAAGTAGCAAAAAAAAGCTAAATTAGTCAAAATGGCTAGAATGCAGCTGAAATATTAGCGAAACCCCAAAGTAATGCTGTGAATGCTGTAAGCTGAATTTGGCCACTGAAGATACTATTGCTTAAGATGCTGAAATTGATAGCTAAAAACGCTGAAGCTTATAGCTGAAAATGCTAAATCCGATAGCTGAAAACGTTAAATCTGATAGCCAGCGAAAATATTAGTTAAATACCAAATTAGCCAAACAAAAAATGAAAATAGGCCTAATTTAGCCAAAACCGCTATTATGCAGCTGAAATATTAGCTAAACCCCAAAGTAGCAAAAAAGAAACCTAAATTAGTCAAAATAGCTAGCATGCAGCTGAAATATTAGCTAAGTTCCAAAGTAGCAAAAAAAGCAGAAGTTAGTCAAAATAGCTAGCATGCAGCTGAAATATTAGCTAAATTTCCAAGTAGAAAAAAAAGCAGAAGTTAGTCAAAATAGCTAGCATGCAGCTGAAAAATTAGCTAAACTCCAAAGTAGCAAAAAAAAGCTAAATTAGTCAAAATAGCTAGAATGCAGCTGAAATATTAGCTAAACCCCAAAGTAATGCTGTGAATGCTGTAAGCTGAATTTGGCCACTGAAGATACTATTGCTTAAGATGCTGAAATTGATAGCTAAAAACGCTGAAGCTTATAGCTGAAAATGCTAAATCCGATAGCTGAAACGTTAAAATCTGATAGCCAGCCAAAATATTAGTTAAATACCAAATTAGCCAAACAAAAAATGAAAATAGGCCTAATTTAGCCAAAACCGCTATTATGCAGCTGAAATATTAGCTAAACCCCAAAGTAGCAAAAAAGAACCTAAATTAGTCAAAATAGCTAGCATGCAGCTGAAATATTAGCTAAGTTCCAAAGTAGCAAAAAAAGCAGAAGTTAGTCAAAATAGCTAGCATGCAGCTGAAATATTAGCTAAATTCCAAAGTAGCAAAAAAAGCAGAAGTTAGTCAAAATAGCTAGCATGCAGCTGAAATATTAGCTAAACTCCAAAGTAGCAAAAAAAAGCTAAATTAGTCAAAATAGCTAGAATGCAGCTGAAATATTAGCTAAACCCCAAAGTAATGCTGTGAATGCTGTAAGCTGAATTTGGCCACTGAAGATACTATTGCTTAAGATGCTGAAATTGATAGCTAAAAAACGCTGAAGCTTATAGCTGAAAATGCTAAATCCGATAGCTGAAAACGTTAAATCTGATAGCCAGCGAAATATTATCAGTTAGCCACAAATATCCAATTAGGCGCCAAAACAAAAAAATGAAAAATAGGCCTAATTTAGCCAAAACCGCTATTATGCAGCTGAAATATTAGCTAAACCCAAAGTAGCAAAAAAAACCAAAATTAGTCAAAATAGCTGCAGCCAATGCAGCTGAAATATTAGCTAAGATTCAAAGTATGCAGCAAAAAAAAGCAGAAGTTAGTCAAAATAGCTAGCTATGCAGCTGAAATATTAGCTAAACCCCAAAGTAGCAAAAAATAACCTAAATTAGTCAAAAATAGCTAGCATGCAGCTGACATATTTAGCTAAATTCCAAAGTAGCAGTAAGCATAAAAAAAGAAAGCTATTCAGCAAATAGCTGCCATTAGCTGACAATATCTAGCATAAACTCCAAAATCAGTAGACTAGCAAAAAAAGCTAAATTAGTCAAAATAGCTAGCATGCCGCTGAAATATTAGCTAAATTCCCAAAGTAGCAAAAAAAAAGCCTACAATTAGTCAAATAGCTAGCAATTGCAGCTGAAATATTAGCTAAGTTCCAAAGTAGCAAAAAGCAGAAGTTAGTCAAAATAGCTAGCATGCAGCTGAAATATTAGCTAAACTCCATAAAAGTAGCATAAAAAAGCTAAATTAGTCAAATAATTAGCTAGAATGCAGCTGAAAAAATATATATTAGCTAAACTCCAAAGCTTAAAGCTGTAATGTCTTTAAGCTAAATCATTTAGCCACTTGAAGATATATTGCTTAATTGCAGCTATAATTGTTATACGCTAGCAACGTCAAAATAGCTCATGCAGCTGAAATATGCTAAATCCGTAGCAAAAACTTACATCTTATATGCCTAGCATGGCTGAAATATTATTAATCCAAATTAGCCAAACAAAAAATGAAATAGCCTATTTAGCCAAACGCTATTATTGCAGCTGAACAATATTAGCCCTAAAAAAAAAGAACCTAAATTAGTCAAAATAGCTAGCATGCAGCTGAAATATTAGCTAAGTTCCAAAGTAGCAAAAAAAGCAGAAGTTAGTCAAAATAGCTAGCATGCAGCTGAAATATTAGCTAAATTCCAAAGTAGCAAAAAAAGCAGAAGTTAGTCAAAATAGCTATTATGCAGCTGAAATATTAGCTAAACCCCAAAGTAGCAAAAAATAACCTAAATTAGTCAAAATAGCTAGAATGCAGCTGACATATTAGCTAAATTCCAAAGTAGCAAAAAAAGCAGAAGTTAGTCAAAATAGCTAGCATGCAGCTGAAATATTAGCTAAACTCCAAAGTAGCAAAAAAAAGCTAAATTAGTCAAAATAGCTAGCATGCAGCTGAAATATTAGCTAAGTTCCAAAGTAGCAAAAAAAGCAGAAGTTAGTCAAAATAGCTAGCATGCAGCTGAAATATTAGCTAAGTTCCAAAGTAGCAAAAAAAGCAGAAGTTAGTCAAAATAGCTAGCATGTAGCTGAAATATTTGTTAAACTCCAAATTAGCTTAAATAAAACGAGAAAATCCTAAATTAGCCAAAATAGCTAGTATGTTGCTGAAATATTAACTAAACTCCAAAATAGCCTAAAAAACCTTAATAAATACCAAAAATGTCCAAAAAGCTAGTAGAATGTCATTATAACTTTCTACTTTACTGCACTCTGACTCAATATAATACAAAGTAACGACTAATCGACAATTAAATTCGTCGAGTATTTCAATAGTCGATGAGTCGTAGATTAGTCGACTAATCGTGGCAGCCCTAGTTTCCATTAATCCATAAATATGTGAATAAAAGTAACAATTTAAGGAATAGTTATTCAAAACACGGCAACAAATGTGAACAACACTTTAAATCTGCCATCATCATAGATCAAAGGAGACGTCAGTGTCATATTCCGGCCTTTGAGCTGCGATCTACATGGCAGCGACTGCAGATGAAAAGATTTTAAGAAGTTGTGGTTGGAGATTTTACAGAGGAGCTGTGGATCCAACACTTCCCCGCGACACGCTCAACTTTTGATAAGCCGTACGCCCTCTCGTGGCTCCCACTTTGCAGCCAAATTGTTGGTCATGTGACCGATTTAATTTAAAAAAAAAAGTGTTGCCATTGCAGCTTATGGGAAATTTTGATCAAAAATAACCTCGTCCAAGTGGAGAAGCTTTTTGTTTTTTTTTTTAAATTGTTGTGTTTCAATTAGGCAACTTTAATTTTACAAATCAAATTTTTGCAATTTGTCAATCAATGGAAAGTGAGCTTCTGTTTGAACAAGCTCCTCCCTCCCTCTCACCTGAATGACAGCGCTGAACCAGCAGGTGTTCCCCACGTTGCGGATCCCCACCGGCCAGTCGTCCTGCCGGATCCAGTCTGCAGGACTGCACGTCTCACTCTGAGCTTCACACCTCTTCCTCTTCATTCTGGCAGCATTTTCTTCTGTGCTGGCCTCCAAAGCCCTGCGTGAACATTCATTCTTAAATGATCGGTTATCAGTTGACTTTAAAGCTTTAACAAGTGTCATTTTTCACATCAGATCCTGACTTTCAAGTCAAAAAACAAACGTTTGATTCACAACATTTACTGCCAGCCAGTTATATTTTGACCAGGTAACAACAAAATATACAATTGAAATATCCATATTTAGTAATATGACATATGTACCTGTGTAGTTCCCGCTCTTCTTCCTGGGCCTTGTGAGACTCCTGAAGACTCAGCTCTATGGCGGCCTGCAACTCATCTTTGGGAAGTCCTAAAGAGGAATATTGAAACTCGGGTTTCATGATAGTATTTATGCACTAACCTCAGTTTAAGATACTGAGAAATTTTAATCTAAAATGTCTAGAAAGCCGTTTAGATGTTTTCCCCAAAATCCTAGAACAGTTAAAACATATTTATTTTGTTTCTTTTCATTTCTATTCTTACATTTCCGTCTTTTATCATTTTTTTATACTTTTAATTAGGGCTGCCACGATTAGTCGACTAATCGATGACTAATCGACTATTAAAATAGTCGACAACTAATTTAATAGTCGATTAGTCGTTACTTTATATTGTATGAAGTCAGAGTGTAGTAAAGTTAAAAGTTATAATAGCATTCTGCTAGCTTTTTGGACTATTTTGGCATTTAATAAGTTTCTTTGGCCTTTTATGGAGTTTAGCTAATATTTAATCTACATGCTAGCTGTTTTGGCTAACTTAAGGTTTCTTTTTTTAGTTTTTTAAGCTATTTTTAAGTTTAACTAATATTTCAGCGACATAGCTATTTTGGTTAATTTAGGATTTTTCTGTTTTTTTTAGGCTAATTTTGAGTTTAGCTAATATTTCATCAGTATGCTAGCTATTTTGGTTAACTTTGGCTCTTTTTATTTTTTAGGCTAATTTGTCATTTAATTAATATTTCAGCTGGTTATCAACTTCAGCGTCTTTACATCCAGTTTGCGCATGACCCGATCAGTCGACTAATCGGAAAAAATAATCGGTGATTAGTCGACTATTAAAATAATCGTTTGTGGCAGCACTACTTTTAATGCTCATAAACTTTTCAGAATGGGGTCGACTCCTTGTTTCTTTATCTTAATATGCATATCTTTACTTTGGTTTATAAAGTTGAAGAGATTTACTTTTTTACTTGATAGGCAGAAATTTTGATTATTTGGAACCATTTCTGTTTTTCACGATTTTGATTTTGTTTTGAAAAACACTTTTAAAACATCTTTTACTAAACTTAACTATTATACACACTCATTTGAGTGATGAAAAACTGTCATTAGCATAATATTTCTAAAGTTTTATGGCAAAAAATTATAATTCTCCTCTCATTTATGCAGAAGTTCTATTTATTTTTTATTTAAACTCATAATAAGAGTCGTCCTTCTCCACAATCTTTGCTCTCTTAATTTAAAAAAAGACATCAGAATTTTTAAAAAAGACATTTTTAATAAAATAATAATTGAAAAATATTGTTTTTATGTTGATATATTTCTCCTTAAGTGAAAAAAAAACTATTTTTTTAAAAATAAAAATATATTTACTTTCTGGTTGGAGTGTCAATGTCTCAGATTGAAGAAAATATAACAAAAATATTGCATATATGTAATTAGTTTTAATATAAAGCCTTCATATTTTTTATTTGTGTATCGGTCTTTCCGGTCTCACCAGGTGTTGCAGATTCTTGCGGCTCTCCAGGGTCTTGAACCTCCACGCTCTGAGACGTCAGCAGGCCAACTGCATGTCCAACATCTCCGTGACTGGCCTTTCAGAGAAAGATTTAAGAGTTTATGACTTTATTAATGCAATCCAACAGTTCACAAGTATTTCATATACGCATGATAGAGAAGTGCAGCCACAAAAGATTATTTTAATAGTCGACTAATCATCAATTAGTTTTCTGATTAGTCGACTTAACCATCGTTAGCTTTAAATAAACTAAAAGATATAGCATGATGCTAGTGTGAATCCTGATTGATAACCAGCTAAAATGTTATCTAAATGCCATATTAGCTAAAAACTAAAAAAAACAAAAAGCAAACACAGTTAGCTTGTAGCTGAAATATTAGCTAAAATCCAAAAATAAAAAAAAAACTTGGTAAATTCAAAAATGGTCCAAAAAACTAACATAATTCCATTATAACTTTCAACTTTACTACAATCTGACTCATTATAAAGTCATGAATAATCAAATATTAAATTATCCGTGGACTATTTTAATAGTTGATTAGTCATGGCAGCCCTCTAATTGAGACTACTTGTTTATTTCACTATTGAAATTTTGTCTGTTTTTTTATATTTTGGATAAATTTGTTATTTTAGAATAACTTTCTGTATAAACTATAGTTTTCAGCTTTTTAACCCTTTTTATATTTTGTTTCATGTAGATGATTTGCATAAAAACTGCTGACTTTGATTGACTTACAGATAAAAATTCTAAATTATTATTTTTTTCATTAGAAAGTATTTCTAAATCCTTGATTTCTCTAAAGCCTATAATTTATAGATTAAATTTAGCATTTGGGATTAAAAATATATATTTTTAAGTAAACTAGTTACATTATGTTAAACATTTATTTTCTGTGTTTACTTTCTCAGTCAATGTTTAATCTCATGTTTTTATTTTTACATTTTTTTTACATCTGAGCTTCTTTATTTTTTTCTTGCACATGCAGATAAAATTACATTTAAATTTATCTTTTTTTAAAAGTGATGCTTTCCAAAAAATTACTTTTTCAGCACGAAATGACACTTTAATTAGGAATAATTAGGAAATAATTTGCAAATCAAATAATCACCATCATCATGTTTTTCCATGTAAACATTCAGCTCTCAGAATTAGCAAAATAAAAGCCCATATTTTTTTTAAATGAAACACATAGGAATAATAATACAGAATAAAACAGTGGCTGATGACTTCTTACCTTCAGAGCTTTATAGAGAACCTGCTGGTCCTGGATTCCAGTGATTTCCTGCAGCTGGTTGATCAGCATTTTGCTCTGCTAATTAAAAAGAAAACTCGTTTAAAAAAAATCCAGCAAATGACCCCATAAACGGGACACCACAGCTCTTATAAATCTGTTATTTAAAGTTCTTTAACAAAGAGACTTTTAAAAAAAACATAAAATGCACAATAAAAACAGCATAGTCCATTTAATACGACATTTTCTAATGTTAAAGAATATTTAATATTACATTTAGAAAGTATTTAATAACAAACATTGATTCAAAAATAAATTCTAAATAAAATAATCGCACCTTAGTTGTTGCACTTTTCAAGGTAACTTTTAAAAGTATAATCAGTATATAAGTAAAAAAACAAACAAAAAAAAAACATAAATGAATAAGTGATCTTATGGAGGAAATGTGATAAACAATATTTTACTTTTTTACATAATTTAATGTCATACACCAACATCATTGAGCTACTTTACTTTTTATAATTTTATTTTGTAGTTATAAATAGGAAACAAATGATGACGTAGAAATATGTTTACCTGGAGACTGATGATCATTTTTTTTTAAGTTTTTTTATCTTCTTCATTTTTTTTTTTTTATCTTGGCAAAAATTTTTCTACATTTTTTTTAATTCATTTTTTGCATGCATTGTGACCGTAAGATTTGTTTTTTGCCAAAAATAAACAGTTTTACTTTTTCTGCTAATATTAAAAACAATTTTTAAAATTTTTTACTATTTTATTTTCTATTTTTATTTTACTATTTTCCCGATACAGGCTTCCAATAATAATCAGTTAGTTTTATCAGTCCTGGTCTTTTTTGTTCCTTGAAGTAAATATAAAATGTCAAATTATCGAGCAAAGGCCACATTTTCATGATGAGCATAACTATGAATAACGACACATATAAATATAAGTCTAATTGCAGCTGCAGAGTCAACACGGATAATGATGCCCGAATGCTGACCGGGTCAGGACAATTACAGCCGAAGGCTAAAATTATGATTTCGGTCGGCGGGACCAACGATAAACATGAAAACAAACAAACGGAACAGTTTCAGAATCCTAGGAATACATACATAGATGTTAGCAGAGATCAAAAATACAACAAGCTAATCTGAGTTCTGCTTTCCTAACAGATAACTTTGCAATTCCTTTTTTTTAGCAGCTTGACGAGTTAACTGATACATTTTCTTGTAAATAGTCCCATTCAGAATGTTAAAGTTTAGAAGAAATAAAACAATTTTAATTTAATTTGATGCTAATAAAGAAGGAATATGAGCATACTATCACTGAAAGTGTTTAGCTTGTGTTCATGATATGTATTTAGTAAATACAGGTTAAACAAGGTAACATATACTAGTTTGTAAAAGTCTTCTGATTTAAAGAACCACTTTTTGTTACATTTTTTTTTGTTGCTAAAGAAAATTAACATCAAAATTACATTTTCTGACCTTAACTACTAAAATACTGTACGGTGGCCTGGATTTTAAAAGCAATTGGGAAACCTTTCTCACTACCATTTCCTGAAATTATTACGTGACAGAGTAATATTAAAATAAACAAATAATAAATACTGAGGAATAAAGTCAAGTGTTTGACAACATTTTAAAAGAAATAAAGAAACAGAATATTAGGACCACTTTAAAAATTAACAAATATGAGAATAAAGTTGAACAATTATGAGGAAAAAGTTGAGATTTTGAAGAATAAAACTTAGGTCTACGTGTGAATTCCCACCAAACTCCCAAACTACTAAGAAACTATAAACTACAGAACTGTCTTTAAAAGCTATTTAGACACCACCATCACTGCTTTTTTTAAAAATGGCAAGTATGATGTCACCCATTTAAAAAAAAAGAACATTTAATCAATGTGAGTATATTCCGATGTCCATTTGTTGTTTCCACTGTGAAAATGTTGATTTCTAAAAAGATTTAATTCAAATACAATCCACTGTGGTCTATATTCGTTAATGTCAATGCACACTGTTTTATCGCAAAGACTTCTGGGAAATTTCTAATGCACTCCATTTTGTAATTAGTAGATTCAGACAGCACTACAAAATGGAAAGCGGACTAGATAGGGCACGATTTAGCAGTGAAGGAATTTGGACAAATTCGGACGTTACTACCACTTGATGATGTCATCAATAGTCGTCTGTCATCTCTTTTTCCATCCGATCAATTCAAAATATATATAGTATTGATCTGAAGTTGATGTTACTTCTCATCTGTTTTTATTGTTCTATTTAAAAAATAAGAAGTTACAAATTATTTATACTTCTACTGAGTGTTTTTTTTAATCATTAAACATTTTGTATTTTGTTTTTTGACTGTTTTGCATTCAATTTTTATTTAACTTCAATAAGTTCTAATAACTGTTTTCCATTTATTTGAAAAATAATTTTGAAATTATGTTCTGATATGTTAGTTATTTGTGTTTATAAAGTCGTTAAAAAAGGGAAATGTAAAAAAAAACATTTACAGCGATTAAAAATAATTGAGATTTTATTCATGCCACATCCACCGTATTTACAGATAATATCGGTATTGATATCTGCGATATTAAACGGTATCGGATCGAAACTTAAATGCTCCAGAAAACACAAAACAACTTCTGTTTAATAACTTTAAAGTCATGCAAAACAAAAACTAATATAAGTTTCATATTGATTAATAAAATTTTTCATTCATTTATTCATTTATAAAGCACCTTTCACCACCAGCCAAGGAGGCCTAAAGTGCTGTACACAAGAAAATACCATACATAAGAATCATAAAAACAATTTAAAAAATAAATAAGTAAAAATCTACAGTATTTAAAAATAAATTAAAATATTTTTAAATACTAAAAATGAAATAAAAAGTGGTTTTTGAAAAAGAATGCAGGAAGAAATGCAAGATCTAGAGCATTCTTTTTAACGTTTCTTTGTTAATTTAGTTACTTAAAATGTTCACATTTAATAATAAAGTCACTACGGCTCCTCCTTAAAAAGAAACTTTTGGACCGCTTCAGTTTGCTGGCTCAAACCTTGCAGCTCAAATATTGTTTGTACTTTTTGCTCCAGCTGTAATATTAGGTTGGAGGTGTGAGGGGCTGTAAGCTAGAGGGAGAGCATGTAAACAGAGAGCTCTCAGCAACATTGAAGGGAAGAGGGGGCGGGGCTGTCAGAGGGGTTACTACTAAAGTAAGTAATTTTGGCTTAAAAAAAATGACAAAAATCATAATTAAAAGACAACTGGGAACGCTTTATAAGTAAGATGGACGGAGAGGGTTTCAGATACTGAGTCAGGTGATATATAAAGCTCGCTATCCTGACAGCAGGTGTTGGTGTCATTGTGAGCCTGTGCCGCACACACATTTCCACACACAGGAGGAAGCCGAGCAGACTTATATGGAGTCCAGGGGCTATCCGAGACCCACTTGGTGAGTCTCTATTTTCGTCCACAGACATGGATAGCACAAGCTTCTGTTTATCATTCCACTCACCATGCCGCCCGCCGGGCACTGGGTGCCACTCTTCCTCTTTACCCCCCCAGACACACACCCCCCAACAACCAACAGAAAATACAGACATTATTAATGGGAAAGCAAGATTAAAATATATATTTTTTAACAGTTGGTTTCTTATAGTCAATTAACTTTTAGGTTTAATCTTCAATTTTTTATTTAAAAAAATAATAAAAATGATTTTTTTTAAATATATATATATATATATATATATATTTTAGGTGTTTGTGTTTTACATTTCAAAATAAAAGCTTCTATAAAAATTGTGTTTGCAAAAAAAATTAAAGTAACATTTAATAAAAAAATGTTAATACATATTTTTTTAAAATGCAATAAGGATTTCCTTTAATAAATATGCAGGATTTTTAAACAAATTTCAATACAAAAATAAAATCTTTCTAGAATGTTTCCTGTCTGTTTTTGATTGAAGCAACACATGGTATTTTGACATGGGGTTAGAACTGTGTTGGGTTAGTTTCCGTTAGTTCTTCACTCTTTAACCTCGCGCTCACCGACGTCGTCGACGGCTCTCCATTCTCTGTCTGTTCGGCGATCATTGCAGATCGAAACCCGCTATTTTCTTCCCGTTTCTTCCAATCTTTTGACAGCGCTCAGTCCCGCTCAGGCCAGCTCCATCTGCTTGAACGTCGCGAGCGACAGACCGGGCAGCTGCGCGCGCGCGCGCTCACCCAACAGCGCGCGGTCACAAGGAAAGCACGCGCGTGACTAAACCGAAGAACAACTTTTCACCTCTCAGAGGTTAAATACATTTATAAGATGTTGTTTTGTTTTAAATAATATTAAAACATACAGTTCTGTTAATGTCTTTATATTTATCATAGGTTTATGTCAAGGTCGGTTTGGATCAAACCATTTGCTCAGGGGTGCACCTGGATGGGGTCAAAGGGGGTCGTGCTGCCTTCACTGTCAGCAGAAACCCAAAGAAGTCCTCTGCTCATGCAAGTTATTTCAGTAAACATTAGTTAATGCTATTATTCATTCATTTATGGAAGTATATTGCATTCAATTTGAGAATACGGGATTTTTGTTGTAGTTTTTTTTTGTTTTTATTTTGTTTTAGTTTATTTACGGTTAATCTCTTCTGCTCATGAAAACTTTAAGATGATCTGCAAATAAAATAAGAAATTGACATGATCCGTCTTTTGACTTTTGAGCTATGAACTGTTTATTTTTGTTTCTAAATTAATTCCGATAACAACGGTGAGCAGGACGCACATTCTACTTTTTAAAATATTTTTACAAATCTTTTTTTTCTAATTTTTTCCATCTGTTTGATATTTTTTTCCTAAGCATTTTTTGTTTTAAAGATACTGTATTTTTAGTTTTTCCATGTAATTTTTTTTGTTTTGTTTTTTGAAATGATTTTTATGCAGTTTTTGACATTTTTTGTTGTTTCAAGACATTTCTTCTACCTTTTTGGTATCACATTTTTGTTAATTAAGATAATTTTCTTCAGTGATTTTCTATATAGTTTTTTGTTTGTTTGATTTTGATATATTTTTAAAATGATTTTTTTTATACATTCTTTGAGTTCTTCAATACATTTTTATAAATTTTTGCATAACTTTTTTTTTTTTTTTAAATTACTTCATTTTTTTTGTGGTCCAGTATTTTTTGAAATTTTCTGGGTAATTTTTAAAATGATTTTATATATATATATATATATATATATATATATATATATATATATATATAATATATATATAAATCATTTAAATATTATATATTATATATATAAATATATATATATATAAATATAATATATAATATTATGTAATGAATTTTATGAATTTAAAAAAAAATTTCATTTTTTTTTTACTTTTTTTAGATATTTTTTGTTTTTGTTTTTTAACAAGATTTTCTTTTAATCATTTTTTTAGGATTACAACATTTGTATCTCTGAAGTGAAAAGATCAATCAGGCACGCATGTTTACTCTAAAAGAAAGAGAACGAACGAAACAGAAAGAGTCATGATATTACAGGCAATATATATCTGGATTTAGTTTATTTTTTTAAGAGTTCTTGTGATGTTTTGTGGATTTTTTATGGAGAGTCACTGAGAATTTGAAACTGCTTGTTTGGGTTGTTCATGTGCTTCATATAGACAGTCTCTGCCTGTCTCTGCAGCTTCGTGTGCATCAACATCAAGGCAAACTTCAGAGCTCAGAACAGGCGAATTGTAATAAAACATAATTAATAATATTTATAAATGAGCTTGGTCTATTTTTCAGGCAGGCTTCATGTAAACCCTAAGATTGAGACAAAATGTATATTTTCCTTTTAATCAAAAAACAATATCAACAAAAAAATTTAAAAAAAGTTAGCCTTTTTAAGAATTTTGAAGAGGAGAAAGAAATAAGGCCATTCTGAGATTAAAGTCAGAATTTTCTATTTTTTTCCTCCTCCATAGAAATGAAATGATTGTCTTATTTAATAATGACTTCAACAATAACTCTCACCATAACAAACAAATGTATCTGTTGGAAAAAAAAACAGTTTCTTCCTGAACTATCAGAGCATGATTGTCTCTAAGGAGTTTCATTCAGATCATGTTTCTCTTGTTATGGAAAATCAATACCAGTCCCACCAACGTGTCCGTGAGGCGGGTTCACTCGTCCTCCCCGTCTCTCGGTTCTGGTTCTGCTGAACTTATCATTGGAAACCGGGTAGTTTACTGCTTACAGACCAATGTTTTGATGTAAATCTTGGATGCGGGTATTCTGACATTTGCTCCATGTCGCTCATTTGGCTGACGCTGCTGTTTTCAGGTAAGATTTTCTATTACATTCAGAGAAGGAATTGTCTCTTTAGTCCATTATTATCCGCAGTTTTTCACTTTTTAAGAATATTTTTATAGAGAAAATTATTTTTTCTGATATTATTTTTAGTTTGAGCACTCTTCTTAATCTGATTTTTTGTGCATTCGTCCAAATGTATTAAAAATTAACTAAAAAGTATTTTACGAACTAGTAAAGCATCTTTTTTTAACAGATATATAGGATACTGTTATGCACAAAAACATTTTTTTTGTTTTAATCACATTTTCTAGAGTGAAACAATAATGTTTAAAAAATGTAAACAGGAAAAATCTTTGTGTTTTGTATCTTAACTTCTCAAATTGTAGTTTGTCTGTTTCAATTTCAGCTCATCTGGTCGATTGCGTGCCGGAAAAACCGAAGAGATCCTCGCTAAACCAGCTGACCAGAACCCTCCTGAGAAACTATGACTCTGGAGTTCGACCCGTCCACAACTGGACCAGTACCACCACCATCTACATTGACCTCATTCTGCAGTCTGTCCTTGAAGTGGTGCGTTCAAGGACACATATGTATATATTTATTTTTTGGTCTTCCACAAACACTGCTTTGTTGTTGTGGCAAAATGTTATTGAAACTTTTTATAATCTTTAAGACTGAAATAAATGCTAGTGACAATTAAAAGAATTTTCTTCAAGCATTTTTTTTATTTTTGTTCTCTAATTTAAGAAAACATTCTTATGTATTTTTGTGCGTTTTTATTTTTCATTATTGATGCTTTTGATGCCTCTGCAGCTTCACATATAAGCTTAATTTAAGGTTATTAGGGATTTGATGCATGTAAAAAGAAATGCAAAAGATTTCAAGTAAGGAAATTTACAGTTAAATTAAAGTTTTTTGGATATTTTCAGCTTAACTCAGAAGGAGAAATTTACAAACTGAGACACTTGAGATAATAGTTTACAGCAGTGTGTGGATGACAGTTTAAACTGAGTCACTTTTCATAGAAATTGTAGCTAAATCTAATTTTTTTTTTTTTCACTTAAGACAGAAATAATTTGTTTAAAAATATTTGAAACCGTTTTTGTTCTCAGGATGGAAAGACTCAGAGCATAACTACCAGTATTTGGTACAGACAGGTAGGTTTTTTTGTCAATATTATTATTATTTTCCAAACATTAAAAATAATGATATATTTCATGAACTTTGTTTTAAATAGATTTAAAATGTTTTCAATTTTTATACATTTTTTGTATAACTTTTTTCTTTTTAAAATTATTTTGTTTTGTTTTTTGGAGAAGCATTTTTTTGAATTTTTGGGTAATTTTAAAAAATAATTATATATAATATAATAATTATATATATGTGTGTGTATATATATTTTTTTTTCTTCAATTTTTCAATGAATTTATAAAAGGATTTTCAATTTTATTTACTTTTTTTTAGATAGTTTTTGTATGACTTGCTTTTGTTTTTCAACAAGAATTTCTCATAATCATTTGATTTTAATCAAAATCCAGTGTTACAAGTTTTTGTAAAATTATAAAGACATTTTTGTTTTGATTAAGTTATTTCTCTTTTTTTGCCCACTATCTTCAATATTATCTTCAATATTGTTAAAATTTAAATGTTGTTTTTACCATTTTGAGATCTGGAGGGATGAATTTCTTGTTTGGGATCCAGAAGAGTTTGATGACATCAACGAGATTTCCCTTTCATCCGATGCTATTTGGGTTCCTGATGTCATCGTGAGTGAATTGTAAGAAGTTATAGAAACATTTTCTTCAGACTAAATTCACTGAATTTATCTACGCTTCTATTGACTATAAAATTGCACAAATAGCATTTGTGATAATAAACTTATTATAGCTTAATCGAACAACAATTATTTCTAAAAAAAACTCACATTTATTGAAAAAAAAAAGTTTTTGTGTTTGGAGTTTGTGATGCATTAAAATTGACAAATTTTGCAACACAGCAATGGAAACACTTAAAATATTAAATGAGTCACGTGACCAACAACCGGGCGCCACAAGAGGTCCCTCACACTCCACGGCCTGAATAAGACGCCGACGTCTCCTTTGATAGATGATGAGCGCTAATGCTGCGGCACAAATTTAAACGTATCTGCTGTAAATCAAAGTGTTGTTCGCATCCGCCACTGTGTGTTTGGTTCAATGGAAACAGTTTAATAGCAAATTTATTTTTGTGGGAGGGGTTCTAGGATTTCAAAATAGTAATGCTCATGTCACGGGTCTACAGCCTCTCCAGAGCAACATGTGGCTCTTTTATTCCTTCATTGTGTGCTCTTCGCCTTTAAGAACAGTTATAACAATTTAATTAATATTGAATTAGTTAAGTTAAGCACACATTCTTATCTATACTGGACATTAACTAACAGAAAGTGGCATGTCTGACTTGGTTTTCTTGCATTTTTATTAACAGGAAGATCTTATTTTGTATTTTATTTTGAAAGGAACTTGTACACGCTGATGTCTAAAGCAAAGAAGTTAAAGGTGTAATTTAAAGAGAAATGTCAGTTATTGTCCGCATCTGTAAGCTGAATTTTATAAAAAAACGACTTAATGGGCGGAAAAACTTTAAAAAAGTGTATTTTCTAAAAGATTGAGTAGGATCTGGCGGCCCTCGCTGGGTTTTAGGTTGTAAAAAGTTGGACAAAATTGATCTTTTGTTGTTCTAAGTTGCAGACCCCTAACCTATGTGTAATGAAAACACAGTTATTATCAATAGGGATGAATTAAAGTCTCATTCCAATCTACTTTAAAAACAATCACATTGGTATTTTAATGAGCCAAAATCAAAAATTCATTATCATTTACTTGGACATAGACTATTTTCTGAGGAGTTGTGGGCGGGACTGCTGGAGTGAAGAAACCCACCCCCCGTTTACCAGCTAGCTTACAGCCCCCTTACACCCTAACATTACTGGTTAACCAAAAAAAAAAAAAAACGGCGAGCAATATTCAGTCCAACATCTCAGCTCAGATGAGGAAAACAAAGATGTTCATGGATCAGAATGGGGCGGAGCTTGTGGTCCCGCCCAGCATATTTTCTACATCACAAATACGATCTTCTCCAAACAACATTTTTCCGATTCACAAAGATTTGAATTAAGAATCACTCAACAAATTAAAGTTTAGGCCGAATTGTTGTAATAGAAGTCCTCCGTCATTCAGAACAATGCCACAAGAACGTTGTGGCATCAGATTTGGTCTTATATAACTTTAATTTCCTCAAATTGTATGTATTGTTTCCATTAAAGCAACAATTAAATGAAGTTCCAAACATAATTTCTGTTTATTTATTATTGATTATTATTAAGACGAGGCGTTTAAAATCAGAACAGATGCAATCCGTCAATTTTAAGTCTGCAATTGTTTTTTATTTTTAAATAATTGATAATTTTATGTCTTTGTTTCTATTGGCTCTTATACTTTTATTATCATAAGTATCTCTTTTACATGTTTACAATATTAAAACTAAGCACTAAAATAACTAGAATTTAACTTTTAAATAAATGCAGCTATAAATAAAATGTTAAATGCTTTCAAAACTTGTAAGTTTACAAAGCTAATCACTGCAGGATTCATTAAATCCAAGAAAATTTGAATAACTTTTAATTAAATGAGAGGAAACATTTGTGTATAGAATATAGCTGCAGTCATGAGGCTAACTTGATCTCAATAACTTTTCTGTTTACGTCTTTCCTTTTTTTATTTTTTTATATATATATATTTCCTCTGCGTTTGCAGTGTGGAGGAGGGAAAGTCGCCCCCGATCCCGTATGTTTATGTCAACTCCTCCGGCTCGGTGAAAAACTACCGGCCCATCCAGGCGGTGCTGGCGTGCAGCCTGGAGATGTACGCCTTTCCATTCGACAAGCAGAACTGCAGCCTCACCTTCCGCAGCTGGCTTCACTCAGGTGAGTTTCAAACCAAAACTCCTCATTCACTAACATTATATCACTCCTTAAAGGTTAATAGTTTTTAATACTCAGCTTTAAATTCCCTTTTTTCCAACTTTATCCCTTCATTTTGGACCTTTGGTTTTAAAGATAAATGCGTAAATAACAGGTTTGTAGTTTTGGTTAATTTGCTTTAGCTAATAAAGTTTTTTTGTTTTGTTTGGATTGTTTGCACGTCAGATATTTGAGCAAAATGATGATAAAATATTATCAGAGTGGTCTATTATTAGAATAAATTTAAAGCAAATTATCTTATTATTCTGAAAAAAAAATTGCATTTGTTCATGTAAAGAATTTTTCTTAAAAATTTGATTTTACACCAGTTTTGTCATGATTATATTTAAAGGATGACGGTGCACTAAAGTCCTAATAATAGAAAATATTGTGCGACTTTCTTGCATTTTTTTAATTCAAGTAAATCTGCTGTAGTGGGAGGAGCTTATTTGACACAGGATGTTTTTTATTTTGAAAGGAACTCATATGATCTAATAGCAAAAATTAGTAAAAAAGCTCAATGTCATTGTTGTTAATTCAATGACGATAAACGATTTTTCCTTCACAAAAGTTAAAATAAGCTAAAATTAATATATACAAAAAAAATCAATAAATAATCAATTTATGTAATAATTATTTAAAAGCTGCCTTTTAGAAAATAATGGCCCCAAAAGCAAATGAAGTGTAATTTTCTAAAGGTTGAAGTGGGATCTGGCAGCTCTCGCTGGATTTTAGTCAGTAAAAAACTGAACCAAATGGTTCTTAACGTGTTAAAGGTTGTAGAGCTCCACTTTAAATAGACTTAAATTTGACTAATTTTCTGAGAAAAATGACATAAGGTAGATAAAACATAGTCAATTTGATTTTGTTTGGATACTTGAAAAAAAATCGATTCGGGGACATATCGCGATATTTCGTTTAGGCGATATTTGTAACGATTTATGATGCTAACAAATGATATTTAATTAATTGAACGTCTTATTTTTGTCCGACCGTGTTAGCAGCGCACAGTACTCTTTAAACAGCTCCACGCCACGACCAAAACAACAACAAGAGAGAACCATCTTGTTTGAAACGTTCAGTCCTTCTTGCGGTTTAAGTTGTAATGACATATACTAATTAGTTTTTACTTAGGACGGGTACCAAACCAAAACTCTGTGTCACACTCCTGCCAGTATCAGGATACAGTTACAGTACTTAATGTCGTACTCATTAAATAAAAATAATTTTATTGTTTTATTCAAAAGAGAGACGTATTAATATTCGGGTGGAGTTTCTTTCTGAGTCGTTCTCTTAAAAAAAAGTGAAAAATGTTACGGTCCAGTTTTGGGATATATTGGGATATGTATCGTATCGTGAGACGTATCGGGATACGTATCGTATTATCAACCACTTCCGCAGAGGAAAAATGGCTATTAGTGAAGTGTTTATTCTAAATTTTAACTCCAATCCTCTTTTGATTTATTGTAAAAGGGTTTTCAGAGTTTTTTTTTTCTCATAATTTTAATTATGAATATTCTGTTTTTAGCCGCCGTTTTCAAGGACATAGTTTCTGTAGAGCGGCAGTAGTTCACCAGGAATTAACCTCTGAGTTGTGGGCGGGACTGTCGGTCATCTCCCATCTTCTGCTAGCTTACAGCGCCTCACAACCTCAGCATCGCATTAGTGTTGCAACAAGAATGGAGCAATCCAGCCGTTCAGTTCTGATCCAGATTCCAGGTCAGACGGGGAAAACAAAAAGGATCAGAAAGGAGCGGATTGGGGAGCTACAATATGGAGAGAAAATAGGCTCACTGATTTGTGCGCGCGTAATTCTTGATTTGTGCATAAATTTGGATTGGTGCATGCATAATTCTTGATTTGTAACTAATATAATACATTTTTTGCAAAAGTAAACAAATTACAAAAATTAAAAAAATACAAAATGCAATTTACACATGCACAAATCAAAATTACAACAGCCTGAAACTAATTACTCAAAAATATATTTTTAAAATACGCACGGATCACCTCTTACGCACGCAGCCTAAGTTACGCACAAATCTACCATGAGACTCTTTTCGCGTCTCACAAATTCGTCCGTGAGTGATGCGTTCAAGTACTACCAGAATGCTCGTTCACCATGGTTTTCTTGTCAGCCGTTTTAAACTGCGATTGGGAATAACATCCGATAAAACTAGACATTTTCCCACTTTCTTAAAAATATATTCCCAGTAATTAATATAAAAAGTCTAAATATGCGCTTTTAAAACACTTATACTTTTAAAAATAAGAATATTTCTAGAAAAGGGCGCTTCGAGCTCCAGCGGCTTCTCTGACAACGCTTTCTCTGGTCTGATCCCCCCGCCCCGCGGAACCTGGGCGGGGGAGAACGGCGGTGGAACGCGGTATTGAGATCTGTCCATGTGATCCCGTGATCTTAACCGGCCCGGTGGGCTGATCGAGCCCCTCTGCCCGGCGGTTGTTTAGAAGGGTCTCATGGTGCAATCGCCGCGTTCTGCTGCCGTTCCCCCGCGGTTCCGCGGGAGGATCAGACCAGAGCGCCCGCGGAACCCCCTCGCCCCCCAGCGCGCTTTCCGCTGCCGTTTATGAAGAACATGCACAGAGTTCTGGTCTGAAAACGTGGCGATTTCAATTATATTAGTTACAAATCAAGAATTACGCACACACAAATCAGAGTGAGTCTATTTTCTCTCCATACTACAAGCGTTTCACAACGATTTGAATAGAAATAGTCAGAAATGCTGTTTTAATCAAAATTTTCTGTATTTATGGCCTCCATCATGAGTATTGTGTTTCCTGCCTGATGATGATGATTATGTGTCTGCAGTGAAGGAAATAGATCTAGCTCTGTGGAGGAGTGCAGACGCCATCGCCAGCGACAAGCGGGAGTTCATGAATGACGGCGAGTGGGAGCTGCTGTCCATTCCATCCCAGTACCGGCAGATCCGGCAGGACGACGCCGATTACTCCCAGATCCAGTTCAACGTGCGTGTCGTACAGATGTGAATTTTGGGAACAAAACATCCAAATGTGGCAGAATTGAAGCCGCTTTGCAACAGTTGATATGATTAATGTGATTGCTTTTTTATTAACCCCCCCTTCCCCCCAGCTGTGTGTTAGATAGGGTAAAGCAATTGGCTACGACCTTCACGGTTCGAGCGGCGCCGCTAATTCCAAATGATGAGAGCGTGGCCGCTCCTGGCAAGGAAAGAGACAGTTAGAGAGGGAAGCCAATGGACGGGGGAGGCCGAGCGACCATAATGACGTCGTCTCAGTGGCCGCCCGATCAATGGACCTCTTGTTAGTTGTCGGCAAAATGGCTCCATAGCCCGTTGCAGGTGGAGCTCAGGGGTTGGGAGGGCTGTTATTTATTCAGCTCGAAGAACGAGGACTTTACTCACTGAAAAAGGAAAGATTTGCTTTATTGAACCTCAAACAGGTTTAGTGTTAACTTTTTAACACACGTTTTACAATTAAGACTCGTTACATTTAACACATTTACCAATGGAAGCTTGATTAAGAATGTGGTTCAGATATTTTTCACATTTTTATAAATGAAAACAGTAAAAAAAAAGCTGAAAATGTAAAAAGTAAAAGAAGGAAAATAATCCTATTTTTATTGAAAGAAATTAATCTTAACTTTTTAACGAGTTAAACTCATTTTATTTAACACATTTACCAAAGGAAACTTAATTAAGAATGTGGTTTAGTGTGATCAGATATTTACATTTTTATGAATGAAAACAGTAAAAAAGCTGAATCTTTAAAAAGTAAAAGGAGGAAAATAATCCTATTTTTCTTGAAAGAAAATAATCTTAACTTTTTAACAAGTTAAACTCATTTTATTTAACACATTTACCAAAGGAAGCTTAATTAAGAATGTGGTTCAGATATTTTTCACATTTTTATAAATGAAAACAGTAAAAAAAAGCTGAAAATGTAAGAAGTAAAAGAAGGAAAATAATCCTATTTTTATTGAAAGAAATTAATCTTAACTTTTTAACGAGTTAAACTCATTTTATTTAACACATTTACCAAAGGAAGCTTAATTAAGAATGTGGTTTAGTGTGATCAGATATTCACATTTTTATGAATGAAAACAGTAAAAAAGCTGAATCTTTAAAAAGTAAAAGAAGGAAAATAATCCTATTTTTCTTGAAAGAAAATAACCTTAACTTTTTAACAAGTTAAGCTTATTTTATTTAACACATTTACCAAAGGAAGCCTGGTTCAGTATGATCAGATATTCACATTTTTATGAATGAAAACGCTGCTAAAACTGAATCTTTAAAAAGTAAAGAAAAAGAATCCTATTTTTCTTGCAAGAAAAATAATATTTTAAAAACATTTTAATGGACGGACGGATGAATTGATAAAATAAATAAAAACATCAAAAAGTAGATACGATTTATAAATATAAGTTTAAAATGATTAAAAAAGTCACATATACATATTTTTAGCAACTGGATTTTTTTTAACACATTGGCATTTTTTTGTACTTTTTTTGCATTTTCATAGAAAACATTTCAAATTTTAGAATTTTTTTTACCTTTTTCTAGAGGCCTGTTTTTGTAGTGAAATATCAAAAACTTTTTATTAAAGTTCATAAATTCAGTGGTTTTAAGTCATTTTTAAAATCTCTTTTCACTTCGGCTTTTAACTCCAGCAAGCAGACTTAGTGAGCTATCTTGGTAACTTTTTTTATTGTATTTTCAAATTTAGCTATTATATTTAATTATTTTGTTTGGTTATTCCAGCTTTTTTCAGTGCTTCATCATTAAATTTAATGATTAAATTATCTTTATAAACTCGTTTTTTTTTTTCATAATGTGCCAAGATAAATTTTCTAAATAACAAACCAAAAATTAAGAAATCTCAAATCAGTTTACTTATATTAAATCATAAGATTAAAAAAGGTTAATTTTTATCCAAACTTGAGTTTAACTGCACTTATTTTGCATGAAAAGTTTTTTATATATAAAGATTAACTGATTGGACTTAAAATGCATTAGAATGAAGGTTGTTTTCTCACTTCATAGCTCTTGTGTTCACTTTAGTTGTTGATCCGTCGGCGCCCCCTGCTGTATGTAGTGGGTCTGCTCATCCCCAGCATCTTTTTAATGTTGGTGGACGTGGTCAGCTTCTACCTTCCTCTGGACAGCGGCACGCGCATCGCATTCAAGATCAGCATTCTTCTGGGATACACCGTCTTCAGGGTCAACCTGACGGATGAGCTGCCGTCTTCTGCAGTCAAAACACCGCTCATAGGTGGGATAACGCCACATTTCTGAACTGCTAAATCTTTTAAATCAACTTTTTTAAAAATATCAAGAAGGAAAAACTGCAGAACATGGTAGAAATTCAGAAAACTCAATTTTTTTAAAACTAAAATGACTTTTTTTGGTTCTGCTTTTGAACTTTGCTTTGAAATTTTGAGCAAAATCTAAAAAGTTTTTAAATCTTTTTCTAAAAAAAAAGTCATGAACTAACCCAGCCGTGCCTTTATGTTCATATTAAATAGAAAGCTGAAACCTTTTTCTTATTTAACTGTCTTCCTCTCAGGTGTTTTCTTCGTGGTGTGCATGGCGATGCTGATGCTCAGCCTCATTAAGTCAATATTGGTGGTCAAACTGCTCCACCACAGTGAGAAGGAGGTCAAGCAGATGTCATTATCCGCCTGCCTGCTGGACAAGTACGGTTCTGCTGGTCACAGCTACACTGAGAGCGTTTTCACCTCCATCAAAACCCTGGATCACATCAACCAATCTGAAGGTACCAGCGATAATGATAATACATTAGTGGTGTAGAGGAAAAATCGATTTGGTGATATATCGCGATTTTTAATTTGGTAATACTTGAATCAATTGAAAATGTTGACAAGACAATATTTAATCAAAAAGAAAAATTTTTATGATATAGTCAGAATATATTGAGATATGTATATATGAAATACATCAGTGTACGCATCGTACCTTGAGGCGTGTATTGGATTGTGTATCTAATTGCGTATCAGAATACGCATCGTACCGTGAAACGTGTATTAGGATACTTATTGTATCGTAAGACGTGTATCGGGATATGTGAGGTATCGTGAGGTGTGTATTTTATGATGAGCCATGTATCACGAAACGGATCATTAGGCATTATTTGTTAGCATATCGTATCGCGAGACGCGTATCAAGATATATATTGTACTGTGAGACATGTATCAAGATACGCATTGTATCATGAGGTATGTATGGTATAGGTATCGTACGTATCAGGACGTGTATCAGGATGCGTATTGTACCATGAGACGTGTATCGGGATACATATTGTATGATGAGATATGTATTGTATACGTATTGTACCGCAAGACGTGTCAGTATATGGATCGTGATGTGAGATGCGCATCGAGATATTTAGCGTATCATAAGACATGTATCAGGATGTGTGTTGTACCGCGAGGTGCGTATTGGAATACATAACATATAGTGAGATATGTCTTGGTATACGCATCGTATCGTGACACATGGCTCACGATACGCATTGCATTGTGAGGCGTGTATTGGTGAACATATTGTATCGCGAGACGTGTATCAGGATACACATCTTACAGTGAGACGTGTATCAGATATACAGTGTATCATGAGACATGAATTGGGATACTTGTTGTATCGTACAACATGAATCGGTATTTGTATAGTACTGTGAGACGTGTATCAGGATACTTGTCGTATCGTACAATATATATAGTATTGTGAGACATGTATCGGGATGCTTATCGTATCGTACGACATGTATGGGTATATGTATAGTATCGAGAAACATGTATCAGGATACTTATCTTATCTTACGATATGTATCAGTATATGTATAGTACCATGAGACATGTATCGCTATACTTATCGTATTGTACGACATGTATCGGTATATGTTTAGTATGGTGAGACGTGTATCACGATACTTATTGTATTGTACGACATGTATTGGTATATGTATAGCATCGAGAGACGTGTATCAGGATACTTATCGTGCCGTACAACATGTATTGGTATATGTATAGTATCGAGAGACATGTATCGCGATACTTATCGTATTGCCAGACTCTCTGCAAGACACACCCTTCTTGCACAACATCTGGTTAAAGAATTTGCAGAACTATGTGTTTAGTTTTGCCTTTTTTTCTCAAGTTTTTTTCTTTTTTTTTTTTTTACCAAAACAACATTAAGAACAAACGTTTTTTTAAATGCAGATTTTCTAAGTGGAAAGCTAAAAAAATTATCTTTTGTGACTCTAAACAAAGAATATGCAGTAAATCTCTTTCATTTCTGTAAAATCCGTTTGTGATTCTGTTCTCTCTGCACAGAGTTTGACGTTGACTACTCACTGGAGGAGGATTTGCTGTCGCTGAACGAGATCCAGGACGTCCCCCGTGGGCTGGAGTGGCTCCTCCAGGAGCTGGTGTCCCTCCGTTTGGGTTTTGCCCAGGAGGACAGCGAGTCCTTGGCTCAGTCGGAGTGGCTGTCCCTCTGCTTGCGGCTTGACTGCTTACTTTTCCGCTTCTATCTTTTTGTCCTTGCCTTGTATACGAGTACTCTGCTGCTCCTGTGGGCCAACTGGAGCTTTACTTAACCTGGAAACACGTCACTGAATTTTTGAATTTTAGCTTGATGCTTGTAATATTAAAAACAACTATAATGATTTTTTTCTGAAAAAGCTTTCAGCAAATACTTTTAAAAAATGGTTGAAAATGGTTGGAAAAGTTAAAAAATGTTTGTTTCTTTACATGTAGTATATTTTGTAATAACATAATATTAAAGTATACATAAATGTGACTGTAATACAGGTTTAAAAAAAATAATCAACCTAGCCCCATGCAGAGTATTTATATACACGAGTGCTAAGATTCTGCAACTACAAGCTTCTATGTGTTGTTTTCCATAATTTTGTTTTCTGTAAATTTGAAAAAAGTTTGTTTCCAAATTAAGAATATAATAAAAGAGACAATAGAAAACAGATTGCTCTTCATTTCACTCTATGTCTTTTCCCATCAATGGATGCTCAGAAATTGGGATAAACTCCGACATGAAGAGGTCAAAGGTACAAGTTGAATCAGGGGTTTGTGGGGGAAGTGTCATGGTATGGGGACATTTAGCTGGATCCAGGAGCGACTCTTCAAACCATGGAAGCTACCACAGCAAACTCCAGCATCATGGAAGTCCATAGAGATAGTTAGAGATTCATCCTACAAAAAGAAAATGACACTAAACATGAACATTAGTCCTGCCTGAAATGCCTAAAGACAAAAAAACCCTTGGATAACTTAAAAAAAAATGAAGAACATTCTGTACATTGATATTTAAAAATCCTTGTGGTATTTAAAAAAAAAAAATAGAAAAAAAAAGAATTTGAATGTTGGAAAATATATGAATATTTTTCTTTCGTTGGTAGTACTTTTCAGCCCATAAAGGAGCATATACTGAAAATTTTGGAAAGAATTACATAAAAGTATTAACTTTCATTGAGAGTGAGATTTAATATAAAGGTCAAAACGGTGCTTTTGATTTTTTGGAATAAGTAGTTTTGTTTAGTAATTAAAGACTAATAAATGTAACTTGGGTTTCCTCATTCAGGAATCTTCATTTTAAGTCTTGTTAAGAAAATAAAAACTTCCAATCAGAATGTGTTTGATGAATTAATTGCATATTTACATGGAATTAAAAGCATTCTTCTTAGGTATGTGAGTGGAAAATCAAATAATCCTCAACTTTTAGTAGTGTGGGGGATGGTGTAGTTCTTTTTTTCTACTTTAAAATAAAAAAAAATTGTATTTAATGTAAAAAAACAAAAAATCATTTTGGGTTGATATCCATCTCTTTAGTACCATAGTGTTTTAGGGCTACAAAAAATTGACAGTTTACTAAATTTAAAGTAGTAAATTTATGACTTTAAAGCACATATTTATTTTTACAAGAAAAGTTATAAATTTAGCCTGTGACTTTTAAAGTCATAAATGAATAACTTTATTCTTATGACCTCATTCTTTTAAATTTACTAGATTAAAAAAATATATTTGTAAACTGGACCTAATATCATATTTTAGCATAAGTTTTTTTTTATTTTATTTTTTTTAACAAATATTTTAAAATAAATTACACAAAAAATTCCATAACAAATCTGAAACTGTCGCCCCAAAAAACTAAATTCTGAGTGGTAAATGTTAACATTTTTTAAAAGCAAAAATCACCAAAAATGATATCAAATTTGTAGAGAAAAAATAAAAAATGTTTGTATTAAAGACAGGGTCGAAATAAAATGAAAAACATTCTAAAAAAAGACCACCCAAAAATCAGGGAATTTCCACAAAATCTATAAATTATTTAATGTTCCAAAGATTTAGTCAAAGGAGTGTCAAAATTAAATGTAAAAACTGTTTTTGTTTGTTTTAAAAGCTATAAACTCTCTAAAAATTGTCTAAATTTTAATTCAAATTTGCACTGATGCTCTTGTGTAGGAAAGTCTGAGTGGTGCATTCTGGGCAAACCAGATCTCACTGTTTTATATAAACGTCTTATTTAGTTTATATTTAGGGATGATGTTTGTGTATCTTTAGTCAGACTTTTCCGTCTGCAGGTGAGATCTCATCCTGCCTAATAGTTTTTAATTGACTATCACTGTCATGCAGTTCTAGTGTTGTTGCATTACTTAATTAAATCATTTCTCAGACGTGCAACACGATCCGTCTCTGCGTGAGCGTCTGTGGGCTTTCCGCTCCACTTATCACAGTCAGCCGCTGCTGAGCCGCTCTGAGCGAGGAGGAGGGGCTTCAGAGCAGATTGATGCTCCCCCGTGACCCTTCTGACACTAACAAGATCTCATCATGGATGAGGGGGGGAGTGATGCATGGTGGCTGTGCAGGAGCGTCCGGCATCAGAGCCACTTTGAACAGAAACCGAGCCGGACCAGAACCATGAGAGCCTCACCGGCCCGGACGGCGCTGCTTTTCCTTCTGATTCATGGGGGATTCAGAGCATCTGCAGGTACAGAAACTTCTGATTTTTTCAATTTGTAAAGATTCTGTGAAGTCTTTTAAGGTGATTCCATACGTAACGTCTTCTTTAATTAAAACTTCTGTCAGAGAAACATCAATATATTTAGATAAAAACATAGAACTGCTTATAATAGACCTGTTCAGAAAGAAAGCAACAATTTAAAATGATGCAATAAAAAAGAAAAGAAAAATTGTACAGTTAAAAACATTACATTAAACATGACTGATATAAAAAAAAACAAAAACCTCCGGTTGACATAAAGTTTTAACTTTTTCATATACTTCTATGGTTTTGTAAAAACAGATGCATTTTGGGACATGTGACCATAAACTTAGAAATAAAATAGTCATTATCTAAGTGAAAAATATATATTAAAAAAAAAAATAAAGGGGAAAAAAGATGCAAGATTGTTAAAATGTCTTGAATGATCCATCCTATTTGTTTTTTTTTCCCTATAACGTTTGTGAACTTACATGTAAAATGTCAATAAAAATAATTGGATTAAATCAACGACATTTGATAAAATGTTTAACTGAAAATGCACTAGTATTAAAAATCCAGTTAAAAAACCCGATCTGTTATTTCCTCGTGTATTCAAAGCTTTTTTAAATAAAATCATCTTTGCTCATCTTATTATTAAACCTTTATTTAACCAGGTAAGTTATTAAAACAAGTTATTATTTACAATAACGACCTGGACAGAGAAAAACATCACAACACATGCAACCATTTACATAATTGAAACAATTTAAGGAAAAAAAACAACAACTTTTTAGTCAAAACGTGCGAGTTTCAGTAAGTACATCGATTAAAATTAATATAAAGACTGATGATTGATTAATTTTAGTACTTTTTGAAGGTCATTTATCCACTGTTATGCTTTTAATGTATATTAAAAACCAACTTGTTTTGTGTCTTTTCAGCAAAAAAACTGGGCAGCAGCAGCAGCGGGAGGTTCGCCAACGCTACTTTGGTGCGTCTGTCCGAGTTTCTGAGTTCAGGTTATAAAAAAGGAGTGAGGCCGGTGAAGGACTGGAGGACGTCCACCATAGTGGCCATCGACCTCATGGTCTACTCCATTCTTAATGTGGTGAGTTGAATCTAAGTTTTTTTTTTAAGTTTGTAATGTAATCGTCATTTTGTTCCTATAAGGGCCAAACGAGAAAAGCAGAATTTATTTGTTTCTGTGATCAAAACAACAGTATTTTGCAGTCTTTTCGCACAAGCGAAAAAAATCAGATGCAATTATGTTGGTCATCTTAACGGTTGAAAAGTTACAGTAATTCAAAAAACATAAACGCCCATAAAATACATATATATATATATATATACACACAATATATACCCCCACACACTGATTAAATCAAATCAAACTTTATTTATAAAAAAGCGCTTCTCATACTTGCGCAGCTCGAAGCGCTTTACATTAAAAACAAACATATACAATAAAAACCAAACCCACCCTTCACCCTCCCCTCCATTGTCACACACAACCCAAAATCCCACACATAATGACTTATGAAAAATTACTTGAGAATAAAAGTTGTAAAATAACATAACATAAGGCTTGGCTCTGCTGTGAGGAAACAGTATGGGGGATTCTATCATACCAGGAGCAGCTCGGTCAGAGGAACATCGCCACAGTGCCCCCCCCACATCGGGACAGCAGTGGAGTCCACTCCGCAGCGGTGAGGCTGCAGTGCAGGACTCCAGCCGTCCCAGCAGGGGGGACAACAACGGCAATGACCCCAAACCAAGCCTGCAAGCCCTGGCATGATAGATCCCCACAGGAAACACCGGGGTTAAAACCATAGTAAAATACATAAATGAAAATGCATTCAAAGCATAAAATTAAAAATAGTTATAAATTCATGAGATAAAATGGAATAAATAGAAAAATATACAGATAAAATAATATATTAAGACTAAAAGAGTACATATGCGGATAAGATCAACTAAAAGCCAGGTTAAAAAGGTGGGTCTTGATGGCAGAACGAGGCCTCACCATATGTTTTGGTCCTCACCTTAGGAACAACTAAGAGGCCAGTGCCAGAGGACCTCAGGGTCCGCGAGGGTTCATACTTTAAAAGCAGGTCACTCAAATAAGAAGGCCCAAGACCATAAAAACATTTATAAACCATTAAAAGAACTTTAAAATCAATCCTGAAACGCACAGGAAGCCAATGCAGCGATTTTAAAACTGGTGTAATGTGTTCCCGCCCCCTGGTCCTCGTCAAAACTCGTGCCGCTGAGTTCTGTAATAATTGTAAATTTGAAAGAGACTTTTGAGGTAAACCAGAGAGCAGGGCATTACAGTAATCTAACCGACTAAAAATAAAAGCATGCATTAGCACCTCTGTGCTGGCAAGAGAGAGGAATGGGCGGAGTCTGGCGATATTTTTAAGATGATAAAAACCAGTCTTCACAACATTTTTAATGTGTGGAATAAAATTCAGCTCAGAGTCAAAAAGGACGCCCAAATTTCTCACACAGTGAGAAGGATTAAAACCTTTGAGCTTAGGTAAAATCCTCTCTCTCTGTCTTCAGGACCGATGATTAAAACTTCTGTTTTGTCCTGGTTGAGCTGTAAGAAGTTCTCTGCCATCCATGACTTTATATCTAAAATACAATTTAAAAGAGTGTTTATAGGTTCAAGGTCATCAGGAGACACGGCGATGTAAAGCTGAGTATCATCAGCATAGCTGTGAAAGTTAACGCCGTGTCTCCTGATGACTTCCCCAAGGGGCAACATATACAATTAAAAAGTACGGGACCTAAAATTGACCCTTGGGGAACCTCACAACTTATGTCATGGATTCCTGAGGAGCATGTATCCATACTTACATAAAAGTGTCGATCTGTTAGGTAGGAATAAAACCACTTAAGAACATTTCCAGAGAGGCCCACATGACTCCTGAGTCTGTCTAATAAAATCTGGTGATCTACTGTATCAAAGGCGGCACTAAGATCCAGCAGCACCAGAACAGAAAGATTCTGTGAGTCCAACTGAAATCTAAGATCATTAACGATCTTTAAAAGAGCCGTCTCTGTACTGTGGTTCATGATATATATACATACACATAAATATATATACATACATAGATAAATATACATACATACATACATATATATACACTCACTCACTCACTCACTCACTCACTCACTCACTCACTCACTCACTCACTCACTCACTCACTCACTCACTCACTCACTCACTCACTCACTCACTCACTCACAGACAGACAGACAGACAGACAGACAGACAGACATATATATACACACATATACATATACATATATATATATACATATATACATATATATATACATACATATACATACATACATACATACATACATATATATATATATACATATATATATGTGTGTTACAAGTGAAACCATAAATTATAAAAGCATCTGATACAGGCGTGTTCAAACAAATTGACATCATTTATTGATCACAGCATTTCCGGTCTTGGATATGTTCCCATTGTTGTCACTAGCCGAGATCAAACAAATGTATGGCAGCACTTGCTGCGAACACAAACACAAACAGTTTAAAAAGATAAAAACCAATAAAATTACAAAATACACAACATGCAAGAAAACAATCGGCCGAAACAGAAATCACAGACCCGGAAGTGACCAAAGCTTCCGCATACCTGTGGTATCAAGCACCCACACCCAGTCATATACCCTGCGGGTCTGCCTCCGGATACCGTAGCCCTGTCATGGAATACATAAATTAAAATGACTTAAAAGACAATAAAAAACAAACATGATTATCAAAAAATAAAAACAAATTTATCCCAAATGGCTCACAACTGACACATAAACAGTGTGGGCCCAGCAGTCATCCTGGCCACCCACAAGAATCTGGCACTAATGGGCAGCCCCGCCCACTCCTATTTAAAAGGAGCCTTAATGGCAGAGCCACACCCCACAGGTGTCACCTATCACATCTATATATATCTATATCTATATATATATATATCTATATCTATATATATATATATATATATAGATATATATATATATAGATATATATATATATATATTATTAATCCTTACTGAAATTACGTCACTGTCCTTGCTCCATACATCACACCACACAGTTAAATTAAAAACAAAACCCATAATAGAATAAAATAAATAGTATTGTTAAAAAGTTAAAATATAGCTTTAAAAGCTCAAAATTTAAAGAGTAAAATACATAAAAGTGATAGTAAAAACATTAAAGGGTTAATATTTATTCATTATCATGACCAGTTTTGCACCAAATCAGAAAGAATGTTGTTTAGTGACACAGATTTCTTCATGTTTTCCTCCAAAGGACGAGAAGAACCAAGTTTTGACAACATACGTGTGGTACAGACAAGTATGAGCAATTTGTCATTTTGATCATTTAAATATTATATATTATATTAATTTTTTAAATGCTAATTGTTGCAGTCGTGGACGGATGAATTCCTGGTGTGGAATCCGGAAGATTTCGATGAAGTCAAGCAAGTTTCTCTCCCCACGGCGAACGTGTGGGTCCCCGACATCCTCATCAACGAGTTGTAAGAGTATTTCTCGCGCTCGCCCGCACTCTGATGTGGTGAGCTCTTGAGTATCTCTGCCGTCACTTATCTCCAGCGTGGACGTGGGGAAATCTCCAGACATCCCGTACGTCTACGTCACGCACGACGGGCTGGTGCGAAACTACAAACCCATCCAAGTGGTCACGGCCTGCACGCTCAACATCTACAACTTCCCCTTCGACGTCCAGAAATGCAGCCTCACCTTCCAGAGCTGGCTGCACACCAGTAAGGACGTCTTTCACAATAATAGTTAAATGCACAGTTTGCTCTAAAATGATAAATGATCGGAATTTATGCATTTGCTACACAAAAATGCAGGTTAGAAGAAAGCTAGCTGTGATTTATGCACGTTTGACAGTCACGGCCCGGGGGCCGGATTCGGCCCTCTGAGTAGTTCTATCCGGCCCTCCAGATCATTTTATTTTATTGTCATTAATGGCCCGATTCTATCTTGCACTTATTTATAACTTGTTTAATTC